>CM045568.1:15101872-16301872 GCA_024721245.1 Mitragyna speciosa
ATATATAATATATATATATATATATATGTCTGCAAAAGTGACTTAATTGTTGCAACTTAAAAGTCCACCATATATCTTGTTCAAAAACAATTATTAACTTGTCAGTACTGGTTTATTTCGGTGGTCCACTTAGTACAGTTGACATCTATCCAAATCACAAAAATTTTTTTTTCCTTTTTCGCTTAGCTGCAGTCCATAAAATATGTATATATATTTAAATCCATAAAATATATATTTATATATATATACATATATATATATATATATATATTCTCCATACATTGGGATATATGTGTGTATGTTTGTGTGCATGGAGATAATTAATGTACTTATCTGCATATTTTGTTTGAGACAAACTATTGTGCTGACTAAGAGTTACCGGAAAATCAGTAAGTTCTGAAAAAAAAAATGATAAGTTTTTGTTAGTGCCTATTCATTTTCTAAAAAACCCTATTAGTTTTGATGAAAAATATGGTAATAAAAAGTCGTGTTACCATTGTTCCTTTTATTTTTTTTGAGATATATTTGACTATATATCTTTAGCTTCTTTATTCACTATAAAAATATTACAGACCTCCTCAAGCTCTGTTTCGGCAGTTTGGTAATGAGTGCTTGCTGCAAAGAAGCAAATCCTATTTTGCACCTATTTGTCTAAGGAAATTTCCTAGTTTGTTTCTTTGTGGTTACAATTAGTCACAATAAGTCTTTGATGTTTTACTTGCTTGGCCTCTCTGCTTCAATATCATGTTAAAAATTTGAAGCATTTGGTGTCTTATGCTTAGGGATGAGCATAATCGAAAAATACCGATTTACCGACTGATTTTGAATTGATTTCGGAAATTCAAAATCGGTAATTCGATAAATCTGTCGATATTCGGTATATATTGAATTAAAAATTCGAATTCAGATCCGTATTCGAATAGAGGAATTTTGAATTCGGTATTACCGATTTCAAATTCAATTTAATAAAATTTTATTTTTTAATATATATATTCTTATATAATATATATATATGATTAGATATATAAATTCAACATATATAGTTAAATATGACTAAATATAAACTTCATAATTAAAAGATCTAGTACAACTGGAACCTTTTAATTATAATTAAAGAGATCTACTTCATATAATCAAATACACACGAGCATAAGCTCAACTTTTTTTAAACTTTAATTATAAACGGTTATATATAAATTTACGAATAATAAATTATAGTGACTACAAAATACAGTTACAAGTGTATATAAATATTTATATACATATATATTAATAAATAGCTTATAATTATATTTATGAATATATACACAATATTTACAAAATTATCAATCGTCAAATGCAACTATTTAATGTATGTTGAAAAATTTATATTATGTAGCATATTAACTACTTAAACTTTGTAATCATAAATTTCACTTTTTTGATCTTTCATCAAAGACAATTGTTAATTAGTGACAATTGATTGGTGAATTATTTAATTAGATAATATTTATTGGGGCTAATATATATTTTTTAATGTTGGATTATAATTGTTGGGCTACATTTTTGTTCAATCAAACAATCTAAATCAGTAATTCGGTAAATACCGAATTCAATACCAAATTCGAACTATGAAATCGAATTCGGTAATTTTGAATTCGAAATCGCAATCGGTCGGTATTTTTTTCCACAAAAATATCAAATTTATTTTTCTGAATTACCAAATTAGGGACCGAATCACATCCCTATTTATGCTTTCAAAATAATAATATTGACGTCAATCACCAATATAATAAAATTATATATTGCACAAACAAAAGGGACCAATATGTGAAAGCCAAAACATGGAGGATTAGATCTGAATGAAAAGAACATGGACCGTACGTGTTAAAGTTGAGTATGATAGATAAATCAAACCGACATTTATTGAACGAATCCCATCGATCGTGGCTGAGATGTGGAGGCACAAGTCATGTCAGCTAAATTTTCAGAGATAACTCATCTTTAGACTTCTCATCCCATCTATAATAAATATTAGTTTAATTAGTTCTGAATTTGTTATAGAATATTTCATGAAAAGGTCAATATTATGTTTGTTAACTACTTAACATTGATATAATAGTTTGTTTGTACTAGAAATTTCATAAAATCGTTTAATCTCATTAAGCAAGTATACCAAGATAAATAATATCATCACTTGTATTATTTTATCCCACGAGCATGATATTATTTTAATTAGATATGAAGCCTGATTTCATTAGTAAAAAATCAATCAAATAGGGGATGACATGAGGATTAGTTATCTTATCCTCCATCATTCCATATACCAT
This sequence comes from Mitragyna speciosa, assembly GCA_024721245.1. Taxonomy (NCBI): domain Eukaryota; kingdom Viridiplantae; phylum Streptophyta; class Magnoliopsida; order Gentianales; family Rubiaceae; genus Mitragyna; species Mitragyna speciosa. The sequence goes on from CM045568.1 coordinate 15,104,182, forward strand.
GTAAATTATAGACCCGAACATTTTATAATTCACAGATATACAAAAAGACCTAAGTTCTATTGGTTTCTATCTCTAGCTTTCTCCTACACTTGTGCCGATCTTTAATTTGTACAGGGTAGAATAGATATGAATGATTGTTTACTGTGCTACAAGTCTACAGCAAGTGTAGAAAGTTATTGGATTTGGCAAGTTATGTATCCAAAGGTATTCAAATTGATTTATTAACATCTTTTGCAACCTAATTGAAGAATTAAACAAATGAAAGTTTCATCGTGAAGGTTATTTAATAAAACTTTCATGCCACCTAATAATGGATCTTTGACAGCCTCACGCCCCAATGGTACTACATAAAATCGAATCTTATATTATTCCAAGAGATGGGCTATTGTTCACTTTTTTCTTTTTATTTTCAATCCGACAGCAAATGCAACTTATTTTACAATATTTCATATTAAAGAGACATTTTATTTTTTGCTTCGTGTTGAAAATCTAACTTTGATAGCAGAAATTTGTCAATAATTTCGTTTACCTCATTATTATTTTGAACGCGCAAACAGTTCTTGACCATACATGATTTCGTACAACAAAATTGGATAAAAATGCAGTCGAAATTGAATAGTATTATACATATACTTGTGTCAAGGCATGACGGTACACTTTATAGGGTTATGCTTGTCTGCTGGAGTGAATAATGGAATCATTGCTATCGTTCTTTCCTTCCACCAAAATTTTATCTAAAATCAAACGTCAGTTTCGTTCTTCTTTTGAACAAACTGCATTAGATTTTTCCTTGCCTTATCAATCGACTCTTAAACGCGTCGTTGTAATCATTGATGTACTAGATTTGAAGTTATAAACTTAAACTAGCATCCAAGATCATAAAAAAGAATTTCCATTTGGGACCAAGTTCCTTTTAATTGGGACCAAGTTCCATCAAGTATTTATCCTTTCGGACCAAATGAACATTGCGACTTGCAAGTGGCTAGTCCACACATTAATGTCTCAAGTTGTTTGGGTAAGTGGTAATGATCATGACGGACTGTACTGGTTTTATGGGTTGAGTTGGGACCAACTTGCCGTTTTATGAAGTGTTGACATTGAAATATTGATCAGAAGGGTGTGCAAGTGGAAAAAGAAAATCGAAGTTCCTCTTTTATGTAAACAATTACAGAAGAACACCCATTACCATATATAAATTATGGACATATGTATTTAATCTCACAGTATTAAATACTTTAAATTGCTAGAAGTAGTTCCGATATTTAGTTGAGTTATAATTTGGATATAGCAACTGTTAAAAAGTTCACTTTAGATGCCAAGTGGATTGTATCTAAAGTGACACAACCTCGCCGACATCAATGTTTAGAGTTTCTTGGAGATAGGCTATAATTTTCAGACCTAAAAGTGCCCAGCTCCAACCAGCAATAAGGAGATTCAAAGTCTCAACCTTGTAGGAATGTTTAGAGCAACCAATAATTTGTTGCAAAATGGAGTTTTAAAAATAGTTTAAATGTCAAATTTTGGTTTTTGCCCCTACGACAAATTAATACAAACTCTTTGAGGGAAAGATAACAATCTAAAAACTATAAATGATGGATGCGGTGTTGTTGTGTGATATCAATCTAAAAATCATAAATGATAAAATGGCCGACTCCCCTCCTTCTGCATAAATATTAGACATCTAGCTCTCTCCTCCCTAGATAACAAATCCTATCTCCTCCTAAAGGCAAGTATTAATATCTGTCAACAATCATACAATTATTAGTAGTACATTTCAAAGCTGGAAATGGGAAGTTGTTCTGCTGACAAATTCCTGCCTTTGTTCTTCTTCTTGAGTCTCGCCATCCCAATTTCGGCAAAAACATACGTAGTTCCTTGGAAAATGAGTGCTAATCTTACAACATTCCCCTTGGGGAAGACATTTTATGTTGGTGATATCCTTGGTAAGTAATTAAAATCAGTCTTCATCGGTCTAATTAATTATTATTAGGTTACAAATTACATTGGATTCTTTAATTTAAGATGTCCAATTTATTCCTTTAATAATACTAAATTTATTTTGAAACTGTCTCTTGCTATTTGACTTACATTTGTTTTCCTTTCTCTGTGTTGAATTTTGGCAGATTTCGTGTACACTCCGTATACCAGTGCCGTATTCCTAGTTGATGCCGTAGGTTTTGCGGAATGTACACCAGCTCAGGGAAAATCACTAGGGATCATGGGCAATACAACTTTCACTCTTCCTACAACTGGTCTTTTCTATTTTATATCTTTCGTTAATGACTGCCTTTTGGGGCAAAAGCTCGCCATCGAAGTTTCATGAGCAACAGTGCCCCTGCCCCAACAATGTGTACTGAATCATAGATGTGTTTTACGGCTGCAAAAGTCATTATGCAATTTCTTCTTCAACAACAGAAAACACTGCAAATATGCTTTCCATAATCGTACCACCTTATCTATTAGTTGTAATTCAAATTTTTGGAAAATACCTGATCTGATTTATAGGCAGGCAAGTGTTTCAAAAGCTTATTAACGCTGACGTACTGGTAAACTAATGCTTTAAAATGCATGCATCGTTAGAGCAAGCTCACATGCTAATGCAAATGAACAGATACTGTGGCTTGCGTAAACCTTGTCTTTCCCATATATTTTGGTCCGTTTTCTTTGGATAATACCAGTCCAAGTTTATGCTGGCAGCCAGTGAACCGAACTTTTCTATCGTGTGGTCTTGGCTCTTCTTATTTCAGTGTATCTTTCAACAGTTTCAAAGTTTTCATAGATCTGATGCTATTTGTTTTGAGATGAAAATGTTGTTGTCTCCAAGCTAAAAGGTTAAGATATGTTGTCAAACGCTTGATAGGAAAAGTAGGATATTGCAACAACGGCAACTTTACACTGGTGATTCACTATAAGGCTTTTGCAGCAGCATCTGATTTTCTCTCATCATGCGGATCATTTATCTCGAATCCAGACAAAAACCAAAGAGCTGATATCATGTATAAAGTAAGGGGCACAAAATTCCAATTTAAAAATGCACATGCTTGGCTGATTTGAGTACCATAAGAGAATACTAGTTTCTTACTATCTGACGTGCAAAAATGCTGACCAGTGTTCCCTAGTGGGGATCAATTTAGCTTGGTTGAAGTAACCGCTTCATATAACCAAACACCCAAAAGAGGATGAATTCAATTTCTATAGTTATTGGGAATTGATTATTTTTTCAATAATTGTTTTTTAGCTAATTTACTATTTATTCCTGTGGATCATCGGCTGTTGATATTACTAGAACAAAAATTAGGTGCCAGTGCAGATTTTGTCCTCAAATGACAATTTTGCCCACTTTTGTTCTCTATGTCAAGATTCCCCCGTCCATCCCAAATCAACCCACCGACCAGCCATCTCCCTCTCTCTTGTTTCTAGCCATCTCCCTCTCTAATGTTTCTCTCTACCTTCTCTTGCTTCTCTCTTATTCTTTGTACTACTTCAAAGCCATCTCCCTCTCTCCTGTTTCTCTCTACCTTCTCCCTGCCTCTCTCTTATTCTATCTACTACTTCAAATCAGTCACCAACCGTTCTCCTTTCTCTTGAATTTTTTTTTTCTTTTTTCCACGTTCCTCTCCCCCACTCCTAAAATCATTTTATGTCTGTGTGTTTGATTTTCTTTTTGTTTCCATAACAAAATTTTCTACCAATTTACTGCCACCGTCAAATCAATATGGATCCCAAGCTTCTTCATTTCTTAGCATTCAACTATTTTTCTATGTAGTAATAAACACACAACCCAGAATAAAAAAATTAAACAATGAATACTAATTTAAATAAATCAAAAAAATACAAAAACAAAAACCCTGAAAACCAATTTCCATAAATTTTTTCAAGAATTATGGTGAAATTTAAAATTTTAAGCTAAATAAATAAAAAAAGATAAATCAGGAAGGAAAAAAAATCCTAAAATTTGTTTAAAAGAACCATTCAATTCTTGATAAATACAAAGCAATTCTAATAGCCAAATACATAAATAGATTATCTATGTACTTTGACTAAAAATTTTGCTTTTTTCCTTGAATGATGTTGAAGAAGTTTTGAATCCCACAAAAATTTTAATGAAAGGGGAGGAATTGCAGTTTCTACTAATGTTATGATGCTAATTTACAAGTATGTGTGAGAGAGAGAATAGACATCATTTTGGTTATGTGTGAGAGAGAGAAGAGATCGTTTGGAGACTTTGTAAGGAAATATAAGAAGAAGACCAGATTTTGGAGGAACTCTACAACTTGAAAGGTCACAAGGAAGAGGAGAGAGAAGAAAGGAAGATGGTTGTAGACTTGTGGGACTCAAATACTCACGAGTAAGGTGGGCAAAGTTTGTCCACTAGTACAAAATTTGCTTTGGCACCTACTTTTTGCTTTGACAATATCACCATCCATGGATTATCAAATCCATCAATTATGTTAGGAAATTTACTAGTTTTTATTTTATCAAGTAAGTTTCTTCCTATGTTAAGCATAAATTGTTCCCTAATTATTCTAATTACTTGTGGATAGTTGTCAAGTTATTTCTTAATTGTAAGATTTAAAATTTACAGCAACTTATTTCCTTTTAATACTTGGATAGTGTCCAAATAATGTATCATACAAATAGGTAGATTGACATTCTGCAGGAGATAGAAGAGAGCAAAAGGTCGAGAAGGTTCATAGTAGTGAGAGAAAGAATACAAGTGTTTGGAGTCGGAATACAAGTTGTATTTGTGTATTTTTTTCCCCCCTCATAGTAAGAGTGATTCTCTTTCCATTGATGTGGGTTTAATACTTAACCAAACCACACTAAATCTTGTATGTCGCTCATATTACATGTATTTTTATTCTTATTAAATTATTGATTCTTGATTGCCCAAATGATTGTGCTTTAAATTGTGCACTTGAAATCCAGTAGCAGGTATTAGAGCTCCTGTTGATTTCTGGTCAACTATTGTGAGATTAAGTGGTTGGTGACATAGCATGGCATTTGAGAATATACAATTTCAATTTCTAGTTCAACCATTTAATGGGAAATATGGTTTCACTTTTTGGCAAATTAGAGTGACTAGCATTCTGATTTAGCAAGGCCTTGGTACAAACATTGAAGGGATAAAGTTAGCAAAAATAAAGGAAGATGAGTACGAAGAGTTGGAAGAAAGGTTCACGACCAAAATTTGGTTCTATATTGCAAAAAATATTATCAATAATATGTGAATGAGAAAAATTCGACAATAGACCTATGAAATAAATTGGAAAAATTCTATGTAGTTAAGACTTTATGCAATAAGTTACATTGAAAAAGGTAACTTTATTGGGTGAAGATGGAGGAGAGTGAAAATCTTATTGATCACATAAATACGTTTTAGATCAACTTCAAAAAAATTAGTGTGAAAATCAAGGAGGAAGATAAGGCCCTTCTACGTCTTACATCCATCCCTGCTTCTTTTGAAAGTATGATGGCAATGCTATTATACGAGAAAGACACAGTAGAAAATAAATGTGCAATCGTAATTATTGTCATGTGAAAATAAATGAAGGCAATTTAGGCAGGACAAGATACCAAACTTGCATTTGATTATTCAATGGCAAAATGAAAAAGTAGAATACTTGTTGGTGGATCTAAATTAGGTGGATCAAAGATCAAGGAAAATGATGGAGTTCAAAGCTTATGAATATCATAAATTTTAATATATCAAAAGAAATTAGCCTCAACAGAAAAGAAGGATGAGGGAAATCATGACAATATTTGATATTCGTCAAATGAAGATATTCTCACAATCTCCAAAGATATGGATATTTCTTCTTGTGACGGTTGGATTTTTTATTCTGATTATGCTTCACATGTTTGTCATAGAATAGATTGTTTTGATAAACTCCAAATCAAGTTAAAGAAATCTCTGTCTCTGGATGATAAATTTATTTGTGAAGTTAAAAATGTTGGAGTGGTAATTTTGATGAACTGTTCATACTTTGGTGTTGCATATGTCCCAAAGATATGAAAGAGTCTAATCTCTTTGAGCCAGTTAGACTCCGAATGCTACAAGTATTCATCTTGAAGTGGAGTGTTGAAAATCACATGGCATGTCAGTCATATTGAAAAGGAAGGAATATGATAATTTGTACCATTTGATGACCGTAATTGGTTGCGAGTGGAGATCAGGTAAGGAGACCCAATATTACTTCCAAATTTCAAATAGTGGTGAGAAGAAAATTTTACGAAAGGAAGGCTGATTAAGCCCCTCTCATGAGTGAACTATAATTCGCACTCGGTTAGCTACAGATGTTTATTTGTAGATTGATTAAAAAGAGAAGAAACAAAATTGATTCAGCACATATAGTTGGGCACCATGGTAATTGGTAGTAGAAGGTCAACGGGCTTATTATTGGTTGGTCAGTTGGTCCGATGTTTGATAAAAGAAAAAGTTGTCAATGTAGAGTGTGTTAGGAAATTAACTATTTCTTTTAGTTAAGTTCCTTCTTTTGTGAAAAATAAATAGTTTTCTAGTTATTCTAATTGCAAGTAGTAGTTGCTATATTTTTTCCCCTAATTGAATGATTTAGAAGGTATGACAAGTTATTTCTTTTTATTATTTGGGTAATAGCCAAATAATTTGTTCAATAAATAGGTGAATTGATATTGTCACTACAACAGAATCATGTTTTGGTGACACTATTATTATAAAGGCATTTGTTAAAAAAGTGTCACGAAAGAGGTATAAAAGGCATTTGCATACAAATGCTGTGAGCCTAAAAAAAAAAAAAATTCTAATGCTGCCTTACTAAGGTGCTAAATGAAGTGGAAAAAATTTTTTGACAAAAGTTTCTGCAGACTTTTTAACTTTCCCAAATTCTAAAAAGTCTCTCTCTTTCCCCTCCAATTCTCCCCAAATCTCCCCCTCCCTACGCAGCCCTCCAATCTTCCCAAATCTCTTCCTACCCGCCCATTCCTTCACAGTGCATGTAGCAAAGATTGAAAGAGCCTCAAAGTCTTCATCTTCTTCTTCTTCATGGTTAACATCACCTGTTTCTACACATGGTGGAGGTAAGAATCACTTGTACTCGAGCTGAAAATCGAGTCATCCGTCATGATTTAGTGGACTGGTCATGGGTTTCTCCTTGCTTAAGATATTTTCAGCTTGATTGATATTGAAAGATATGGCAGTGAAGTTTATACAGCTATACAAATCTAGCTTTCTAAATTTGTTATTTATTGATAGATAGCTCAATTACTGAGTTGTGTTACAGTAAGTTTTACTTTTTTTTCTATTATTTTTACCTATATGATGAGCAGAACGTGTACATTCATTAGGGTGCTATACTTGCAGATCATTCATATGGCTTCAACATTGGGTTTGATTTCAGCCTTTTAGGGATTGCTTTTGAGTGATTGTTCTTAAGCTATCGGAAAAGCTCAAGAACCCAAAACCCTCTAAGGTATTTGCTAGTTTGATTGATATTTTTTTAATGATTTTCAGATGTTTATAATTTTCTTTTGCTTGTTAGTGAGCTTATGTACTTCAATTTTTTATTTGTTAGGAACTTGCTCTAGGTGGCAGTAGAAAAATGTAATAACTTGATAACAGTTGACAAAGATACCAATTTTATTCTCCTTTTAGGCATTTTCAGTCTTGAAGAAGCCCTCAATAAGTTTTAGGTTTTTCATCAATATAAAAATTTTAGCAAGAAAAACAAAGGAAAGCAAGTTGGGAATTGCATTTTTTTTATCGTTTTCTTTGAGGTTTTCCCTTGCCGACAGTTTGGTTTTTTTTTTTTTTTTTTTTTTTTTTTTTTTTTTTCTGAGCAATCCTTGATCTTTTTCTAACGGTTGGGTTGATAAGGGAGCTGTTTCGGGCTTGGGTCCTAATAAGATGGGTAGCCTAAATCCAATTGACTCACCCAAATAATAAAAGTGTTGGGGAGATGCAAAATTAAATTGGTCCTAATGCTAATATAAATCTATTTTTTTTTTCGTTTTTAAAATTTTATCTCAAGATTAACATTAAACAAGGAAGAACTAGATGAACTAAACAATGTGACATTCCGGTCTGACATTTTTCTTGTTTTTCCTGGTCGGTTGGAATGTGCATGTCAACTTTACACATGGTTATGTGAAAGGAAAAACGTGATAGGGGTTTGCTTAGTGAACCATCAATTAATAGTAGCACAATCTTTGTTCTTATAAAACTTTCAGCTTATATAGGTTTGTCCATCACCAGCGTAAAAGATGTATATTTGACTCTTTTATATAAACACTACAAGAAAAATGATTTTTATTAACACACTTCTGTCAGTTAAAGTGAAAATATTTCATCAAAAGAAGATATAGTAACGAAATCAACTCGTCGCAGTCGTCGTCAAATAAAGTCTATCAGTAAAAGCTTTTGCGAGAATGCACTATTTTCTCAAGAAAAGTTGCAACAAAACCTTTTTGTCAAAAGAAACTAATTTTTTCCTGACGATACCTATTGTTACTTTAGCTATTGATGTTCGTCAAGAAAACATACATTTTGTCCAAAAAGAGTGGACTGGAAAGCTCTTTTTTGTAACAAAGATGATCGTCTAAATAGCTATTCTATTTTTTTTTTTGTGACAAAAAATGTTGCTGCAATGGACAAATTATACAAGACAAAGAAACACCTCAAGAAAAGGTACAACTGTATTTCAATATCAAGACTTGATCATAACAATAGTACCTGTTTAATTACAATTGGCAAATGCAAAAAATGCTAGTTCAAAGGAAAGGAAAATTACCATACGAATTTAAGGTACATACACCCGGTTAGTTTTAAGCAAAAGAGATACATTGATGAAAATCACTTTCCAATGTATATTCCTAAATCCAGCAACATCAAAGCTATACAAAAACCAAATTGTCACAGCTCATCACTTTCCAACGTATATTTCTAAATCCAGCAACTTCCAAGCTAAATAAAACCTAAATTGTCACAGCTCAGCACTTTCCAATGTATATTCCAAAATTCAGCAACATCCAAGCTAAACAAAAGGTAAATTATCACAGGCTCATCAGTTCTAATATACATTCCTAAATCCAGTAACATCCAAGCTTAAACAAAAACTAATTTGTCATAGGCGGAGTGCCAAAAAGACAGCCACAATTGTAGTTGAAAGATATCTAACACCCCAAATGTATAACCTCCTAAGAAATCTGATGTCTCCAAAATGTCAAAGCCCAAAACATTATGCTCCAATGCTTGATGCAACAATTTATCTGTATTATAGAATAAGAGGTAATAGTCAGAAAAATAACTTACATTTGTAACAAGCCTTGCCATGTTGAATGACTGAATCACAAATTTGAAAGAAAACAAATTATCCGAAAAAAGGCATCTAGCTAAATATACACAAAAAACATTAGATAGCTAGTACTAAAAAATCAATGGATAAAGAGATTAAAGTTGACTACAAACTATAATACAACTCTAACTTATATTATCTCATTTGTACTTAAGTAAATTTAAGAAATATGAGTATAAAAGCTATCACGTCAGTCACATAGCCACATACCCTGGGAATGTGAAATCAGATATGTTGCCTCCTCCAGACATAATTCCATGAACATGTTACGCATTTCTTCATGCATTTGTTGCTGCATTTGTACTTTTGCAGCTTCATTTTCTCTTTGCGAGTTTGGATAAGTGAATACATTTTTGAGTGAGCATGTTGCAGCTCTAATTCGGCTTGTTCAAGTTGTTTGCGAAGCTTAAGTTCTTGGTCTGAACATCCTTCGGCTTGACAAGATATAGGTGCCTCCATTCCATACCCCATACCTATAATATTACTTTGGTTGTTTGCCCGATGTATCAGTCAGAATTTCATTTTCCAGATTCTCATTAGCTCCATCTTCTATTGACTGTTGTGATTGATCTAAGAGTTCCTTCATTTTGCCCTAACATAATTTAAAAAAACCCGAAATATTGGCAAATGTGAAGGACACCAAGCATGTTTTTGACACAAGTAAAGACTGAATTGTCAAATGTGCTTAGGACTTATGTTTTGACTTTATTTAACAAAAAATTTTATAGCTGAAATAGGGCATTTACCAAACAAAATTATCTAAAAACAGGCAATCACATGCAAAGATTATGAAATTATGAAAGAGAAATTTATCAGCACAGAAAGACTAACAAAGAGAATCCTCCTTCTCTTTCTCAGTTCTAAGCTTGTGTTTGTGTTCCTTTTTTCTTTTCCATTTCCTATTCTTTTTCTTATCTTTTATTTCTGGTGGTGATTTTGTCTAGTAAAGTTCAGCATTTGATATGAACCAGAAGGCGTCTATGTTCAAAGAGCTCAATGCTAAACATACCTAGATATTGGAGGGTCTTCTAAAGCTGCCAGAAAATAGGGAGTGTGCAGATCTTGTAACTCACCTTGGGAGTGTGCAGATGTTTAGGAGCTCAACTTTTTTCTCTTCCGATTTCAATTGTCTGCTCTTCGAAAATGATCTCCATGTGTTAGCTTTCTTGAGTTGGAACATCAACGTTATCGACTTCAATCGGGTTGACGTTGTATAAAATATTTTTGCTTTTGCTTGTTAATTTTGAGGAAGAACTCCCACCACCAACCCTTGCTATTTGACAATAGATAAGTAAACATAAAAACTTTATAAATAATAATTTAATACTTATAATTATAGATACTAGATGAATTAAATAAATACTAAAATATGAACAAATTGAGAGTGAGCAAATTTGAAAATAAATAGAGAAATTAGGCAGTAAATGAAGAATTATGTTTGAAAGAAAAATAAGAATTAGAAAGTATTTATAGAAAAAATTTGTAAATAAAAAAAGTGCAACGGCTAATAGCCATTGCAATTGTGTCGTTTCTAATTTAATGGCTTTATAGCCGTTCTGTTTTTTTCTTTAAGAAAGAAACAAGGTGTCTATTTCTTTCTTAAAAAAAGAAACAGACACGTGTTGCTGTTTCTTTCTTAGAAGAAACAGACACGCGTTGCTTTTTTAAAAAAAGAAACAGTGTTTCTTTTCCCAAAGAAACAATGAAGCCATTTTTTTTTAATTTTTTAATTTTTTTTTATTTTATGGTTCCGGAACAGCCGGTTCAGATTCCGATTCCGGTTCTATCTTTTTCAGAACCAGAACTGGAACTGTAACCTACGATTCCTTGATGGTTCCAATTCTACGGTTTCAGTTTCGATTCTGGTTCGGTTCCAATACGATTCGATCCGGTCCAATTCCCGATTCCAAATAGAACCATGATCATGCCTAAGTATCAGTACTGAAAAAGACTCATTTGATAATTAATATCATTACAAGTTGTGATAAATATGTCAAGACCACTAGAGCTCTATATATATATATATATATATATATATATATGTATATATATATATATTATATAATGTAGTCCCAGATTCAAGAAATTTCCTTAGAATGATGGTGGGGCTAGATATGTTGATTGTGATTTATCTTAACTACACAGTCCTTGGTGACATATGATGGTAAGTTAACCTTGGTGACATATGATGGCAAATTAACTTAAATAAGGATCTAATTAGCAATTAATAGAGGAGAAAATCCACATAGCTAACTTGATGCCTTATTGATGGGGTAATTCTTCTAGATACTTATGTTGAGTTGCTTTTAGAGAAGTCTACCTTTTCTTTGGATACTTGGCACAAATAAACTTTTCAATATTGCTTCTATCAATAGAAGTGTGAAACGTCCACATTTAGACCATAGTTTTTTGTGCCGTTTTGTGATGGCATAGCAAAAGATGCAGTTAATTCGTTATTGGATGGAATCTGGAATTTAAGCTTTGGATGGGTTTTTGTGAAGTACTAGGAATTAGGTGGAAGACTTCAAAGCTTCGTCAGAGAAGGCCATTACAGGTAGGTATGGCCATGGTTCCATTTGAAAACGGGAATCGGACCGGATCGAACCGTATTAAAATCGGACCGAAATCAAAACCGAAACTGTAGAACCGAAACCATCACGGAACCGTAAGTTACAGTTTCGGTTCTGGTTCTAAAAAAAATAGAACCGAAATCAGAACCAGTAGTTCTAGAATCAAAACTGACGGTTTCGGAACCGTAAAATAAAACAAAAATTTTAAAAAAATGACTTCATTATTTCTTTGAGAAGAGAAACACTATTTCTTTCTTTAAAAAAGAAACAGCAACACGTGTCTGTTTCTTTCTTTAAGAAAGAAACAAACACCGGTTTCTTTCTTAAAGAAAGAAACAGAAGTTGTTTCTTTCTTTAAGGAAGAAACAGAACGGCTATAAAGCCGTTAAATTAGAAACAACACAATTGCAACCGCTATTAGCCGTTGCACTTTTTTTTATTTACAAATTTTTTCTATAAACACTTCCTAACTCTTATTTTTCTTTTACACCAAAATTTATCTTCTCTCCCTCTATCTCAAATATACTTAATTCTTCATTTACATCCTAATTTCTCTATTTCTTTTCTAATTTGCTCACTCTCAATTTATTTATATTTTAGTATTTATTCAATTCATCTAGTATATATAATTATAAATATTAAATTATTATTTATAAATTTTTTATTTTTACTTATCTATTGTCAAATGACAAGTGTTGGTGGTGGGAGTTCATTCTCAAAATCAACAAACAAAAGCAAAAACATTTTACACAACGTCAACCCGATTGAAGTCGATGGCGTCGATGTTCTAACTCAAAAAAGCCAACACATGGAAACCATTTTCAAAGAGCAAACAATTGAAACCGGAGTAGAAAAAAGTCGAGTTCCTAAGTCCAATATCTTCACCAAATACTTCACCAAAATTGACATGAATGGTGAAACTCAAGCAAGATATAATTATTGTCAAAGATATTACCAATACAAAATAGGAGATGGCTATGAAAAATATCACAAGCATATGAGAACGTCTCATCCTCAAGAATATGGCATTGATAAAAAACAACAACAAATACCGAGTTTGCTACTTCTAACTTTTCTTTATTTCAACATAGTGAGGAAAGAAATAGAAATGAAATGGCAAAAATGATAGCTCTTGAACATTTACCTTTTAGTTTTGGTGAAAAGTTGAGTTTTAAAAAATATTGTCAAAATGCTTTAAATCCTCAATTTAAAAGTGTTCCTAGAACAACTCTTAGACAAACACTTAAAAATATTAATTCTCAAGAAAAAAAAGAACTAATTTAATTATTTTTAAATTTAGATAGTCGTGTGTCTATATGTTTTGATATTTGGGATGATCATTGGCAAACACATTCTTATATGGCTATAACTTGTCATTGGATTGATAACGAGTGAAATGTACAAAAAAAGAGTTATAGCTTTTCGTATTTTTGATGAATCTCATACAGCCCTAAATATTTAAAATGATTAGCATTATTTTGAGAGAATATGGCCTATGTAAAAAAAAAATTTTCAATTGGTTTCAATAATGCATCTACAAATACAGCTTCTATTGGAGAGTTACAAGATCTTTGTCAACCCGAATTAGATGGTAAATTTTTTTATATTAGATGTGCATGTCATATTTTAAATTTAGCTGTATAAGATGGTTTAAGAGCATTTGAAAATCATATCAAACCTATTAGAAAAGCAATTTCTTATTTGTGGACACACCTTAAATTAATGAAACAATGGAGTGCTTTTTGTAAAACTAATGGGGAAAATCCAAAAAGATTTTCAAGGAATGTTCCTACTTGTTGGAATTCAACATTTGAATTACTCAACCAATCTAGCAAATATAGTGAATTATTATGTGCATTTTTTTGCAACTAATATGATCGACATAATACTGCATGAACATAATTAGATTGTTTGCAATAAAATTTTAGAAGTTTTAACAATTGTTAATTATGCTACTTATATTTTGTTTGGTGTATATTATCCTATTGCTATTTTATTTCTTACTGAGGCATGTAATATCACTACCATATATTTGTATTCCTATCTGTACATACCAAATCCAACACATGAAAGTCGATTCAAATGGTTATCGGCAATTTTCGTCAGCTCTCCTGGGTTGAGTTCATGATTCAATTCAGCTTTTTCGAGGTTGAGTACTCGTAGAAGGTGATCACATTTTCTCTTTCTTAATGTTTGATAGATGCCATGGGTGAGAATTCTTGAACCCCCTGGATGTCTTCAGGGATCGGTTATAATCATAGAGAAAACTCCAGCTACGATGGGAGGCATCAATTTCCAAAAATCTTATTTATGACAGGGGAATTGTTTAAATAAATTATCATGTACATACTATAGGTTTGGTATCAATTCTTTATGAAGTATTAAAAGCTGGAAGTGGAATTTTTCTGTTTTAGCTTCTTAGTTCTATTGTTGCTTGTAATAAAATGTTGTCCCCTTTGACCTCCGTAATTTCTTGGATACAGAAAGAACTTGATTTCAGTAGCTTTTCATTTATAAAAAAAAAAAGGCTTCTTGTTTTAGCCTCTGATAGGGAATGTTGTCCCTGATAGAGAATATTAACTAGTAAGTTTCTACCGGATTGTTTGAACTAAAATCATAGGTGAATACAATGTCAAAAAGATTGGATTAAGGAAGTAAAATATTGTTTTGAATGATTATGGAATAAGTTTTTGATGACTTGTTTGAAGTATACTGACTACTAGAATTACTAACGTTCGAAAGGTACTGGCTCTGAGGAAAATCCAAAACAAGATTCCAACTTTGAAAACACAGTTGCTGTTGCTTCTTGTTGTATTCTTTTTCTTTATGCTATAATTCCTCATCCATCCTTTCTTTACTTTATCCATTGTGGGGTTTTCTGTTCAAGCTAGTTTGGTCTTTTGAGGAGCAAAAAAGAGTTTCAAGCTCTAAAGTCCTTCATGTCCACTAATATACTAATAGTTTAGGCAAACTGCAAAAGGTATTGCTAATATGTGTCCCCAGTAAAACTTTGCATTCCATCATCTGTGATGGTATTCATTGTAATTTCTCTTCATATTCAGCATGTGTTTGGCGAGTAGTAACTATTTCACTTACAAGACACCCATTTTTTATTTTTACTTCCATCATTAGGCTGTTATATTTTTAAGATAATCTATCACATTACTATACATGCTAACACCTATATTATAATGCATTGAGTTTGCTACTCTTTAGGTTTATACTAATTTATATAATGCTTGTCCTGATCAAATCACATGGGACTTGTACTACTGGACCTCCGAATGATTAATGATTAGTTTAAACTCTTCCTTTCATCTCCTTGGAAGTTCTTTTTTCATCACTATCTTAATACCCTTTAATTGTTAAACAAAGTAAGTTTATTTTTTTAATTATTAAGGCCATGTTGTGTGTTTGTGAGAGAGAAAGAGTTCGGTTGTTAACTTCATTATGGTAATACATTTAGAGAAAAAAACCTAAAATGTCGGCTGCATGAAATAATTAGAACTCTTGTAGCCTTACAAAGATAGTTTTATTAAGGTGGCTGTTGGCTCTTGTATATTTTGCTGTGTAATTTGCTACTTCTTGGAGGGCTTAATTACCCTTTTCTGTAGTGAAATTGCTTATCTTTAAGGGCAGAGTTCAGGGGCATTTGGTACACAATGTTTATTGGCATAGGTGTGGCTTAGGGATACAAATGCATAGCACTATCCTTTTAAGATCCTTTTGGACACAATAAAATAAAAGATTATGAAAATGTATTCCGTGCCATAGTGCAGTATTTAAATCAGCTTTATTAGTGTGATATAAATAAAATATTGTTAAGTGATGTATTCTATGGTAGAATTATGCTGCTATATGGCATCTCCTTAAATTGTGGTACTTAAGTCTGATCTTATTTTTATTTGGAGTTCATTTTTATTTTCATGTAGATGTCACCAGGAGGGATATCAAGGCATGATCATGGATTAGATAGCATAACTCAAAATCTCAGCCAATCTCCAAAAAATACAACTGCTGGTACTGCATAAGTTTCAAGCACTACATCAGCAACAAGTGTGCAGGTTCAATCTTTTGCTGTTCATTGTGATTGTTCTACTTGAGATAATTTTGTCTGGTGTTTATTTATGTCCTACTTTTGGTTTGTTTTATCTGAGAAGTTTATCATAATAATAAAATTTGGGATAATGATAAACCAATAGCACTAAGTTTAGGACCTGCTCATGCTTCTTAAGAAAAGCTTAATGAACAATTGTTGGACATTTGAAGTATCAGTGGGCATGGCCACAGGTTGGAAACCGTCGGTTCCGGTTTCTTAAAATGGTGGAACTAGAATTACACCACATAGGGCGGTTCTGGGAACAGTTTCAGATTTGATAGTTCTGGTTCTACTTTTTCAAGGAACTAGAACCGCTCCTCATAAACCGGTTTCGGAACCAGAAATGCACATTAAAAAAAATATCATATTTTTATTTTATTATTATTTTATGAAGAATTAACGTGCGATATAAATTTTATAAATAAATACACTACATTATCAAATGATGAAAAATATATTGCATTTTCAATGATAAACATTTTAAGCAGAAAAAAAGATACATGATATTTCTTGAAATTGATATTTTTTTATCAAACCTACACTATTACAATTGAGATTGAATATGAAATAAATATTAATTACTTAATCATCTAAATTGCTTGTGACAGTACTAGAATCCGTTGTGTTATTGAATTCATCCTTTTCATCGTTTTCCATTTCCATCTCTTGTTGTCTGTATTCTGCTCTAGTCCAATCATCCACACATGCTTGACTACACATGCTTGAATTTCTAGTGATTCAGGACTTAATCTTGACCTTGTCTCATCCAAAATACTTCCACTGGCACTAAAAGTTTGTTCCACTACCATCGTTGATGTTGGAGTTGCTAAAATTTGCTTGGCAATGAAGGAGAGAATAGGATAATTCTCTGATTTCCATTTCCACCATTCCAAAACTTTGAACTCCTTAGTTAAGCTGCTATCATCATGTTCAAATTTGGTAGTTAGATATGATTCAATTTCCGTACTAGTATTAAGTGAACCCTTTTATCACTTTGACCTTTGAAAAAGTAATTTATCACCAAGTTTAATAGTTCCTTTATCTTTAGGAATGTTACTGGTGTTATTAGAGGATTCATCCAAAGTACTAGTAAGAAATCGATCACCATAAGCAATAAAAAATTCATTATATAAAAAGCAAATAAGTTCTTTAACTTCAAATACCATTTTATTAATATCATAAGTATAATTATCACTACCATATATTTGTTCATAATACGAAAACAAATACACATGCAATCGACTTTCATGTGTTGGATTTGGTATGTACATATAGGAATACAAGAAGTTGAATTATAGTACAGATGTGGCAAAGTAAACCAATTACACAAGAGACAGAAACTCTATTGATTCATTGTTATACTTTACCAATACAAGCTCTAATAATACGTGGTGGACACAAGAAATTATTTGCCTGGCTGCCCAACCCGGTTCCAATCACGCCACGGAGAATGAAGAGACAGTGGAGGAAATCAGCTTCGGCCCACCTCCTAAAACGCCACCAAAAACAGAGCAGCAACAGCAAAGTCGTAGAAAAATGAGTCTTCAGTAGTCGGAAGAAGTTAAGGGATGTGCATCAAAGGCTGTGGGGATGGTGGGCAGCTAAGATCCGAGACCCAAATATGATATTCCAATGAGTCTGGCTCGGGACTTATGGGGATTAATATCTATCAATGCTTAAAACCTGATGGTTGTTTTGGCCTTTTGTAGGGCTACGTGGGGACACAATCAAGAATATGGCTCAAACAAAATCAAGAGTGTAAATAGGTTGATTTGGTTGAGGTTAAAGAGAAGACATGGCTGTGGATAGAGGAAGATTAAGACATGGTTTTAGAGAGAGGTAGGTTAAAGAACCAAAATGTAAGGAGGGGTGAGAATCGTAGTAGGGAAATGGGCTTTTATCTTCAAAGTGACGTAGTTTTGATGCAATTTTTTAACTCTGTTCTTATCTCAAGCTTTTGCTAAACAAACTGAGTTGTCAGGACTGTGTAAAATTTTGGTGTCAAATTTTAGGCGGGTGGTCTAAACCAAAAAATTTAAATTTTTTTGGGTGTAATTTAGATTTAACCCTCCTACGTGACCTCAGTCGTTTAATCTAACTCATTAGGTTAGTTTCTTGTGAATACTGGAAAAAAAGTCTCAACCAAAAAATTTGTTCCCACCAAATCTTGAATATGCTAAAGTGTTTCAGCTGTTCATTATTCTTTTTTCCTGATAAAAGTTTTTGTCAAAAAAATACAAGAAATTCTATTATTTTTAATGACGATTAATTTTGTAAAAAATTGGATTATATAAAATTTCTTTTTCTTGTGAATATTTTTTTATAAAAATGTGATGTTTTAGTGACAACAAAATTTGTTAACTAAATTCCATAATTTGTCAGAATAACTTTTCCGCTTGTGAATGGGAATGGCGGGAGTAAAACGCAATGGTTTATCATGACAAACGTTGCTTTTGTCAGTCGAAGATGGCTTTTTAGCTGATGAAGGTTTACTTCGTCACAATAAGTCAATTTTTTCCTGACAAATTTTTTTTTTGTCACCTATATTTTGTCACGACAAATCATTTTTTTTTTGTAGTTAAAGAAAAGAAAATTTTCTCAAATCAATTGTGAAACTTAGCCATTTAAATTAAGTTCATATTTTATATTCTAGTCTTTCCCACCAGTTTTGCCTTATTGAAAAATAAATTGACAACTAATATAAAGATATATGTGGAGTAACTTAGACTTATAAAAACAATTGCTATAGAGAAATTGAGAAGTGTACATTTGATAATGTTTTTATATATTATGTACGTACTTCATAGATGCATGTAATTACATCATTGTTTTTATGGATAATCCCAAATTTATGGTTTCCACTTCCTCGTTTACTTTTAAATTTGGTGATGTTAGGAATGAGTTTCTAATTGTTGTCTCCTTTAGTTTATTATAACAAGTTGCAAAATTTTTACAATACGATATTCTAGAACACCACTGTTTTCAAATGAAGAGTCTAGTACATAAAATTTTTTCTTGATTTTTAATGACAAAAGATGAGTACTTTGAAATTCTAGAACACCATTTCTTTCAAATGAACACCATCTTATGTGTACTTGAAAATGATAATGACACTTGACTTTAGGCTCCCAGCACCCAAGAGGATATAGAAGTTCCAGTTTTCGTGAATAAGTTTCTAATAACGTCCGAACCTTGCGAACAATATGGAGCAACTCAAAATGTATTACAAAAGCTAAACTGTTACTTAAATAGCGTATTTAACAAATTGGAATGAAAAAAAAAAACTGAAGTTTTATTATTGGGATTTTGATAACCATATTGAGGGGTTTAATCAAATCTTTGAAGAGATTTATTTCTTCCAAAAAAAAGAAAAGAAGTTTGGCCTTATATGCAAAAGAAAGCATCTTATTTGTGTCATTTTTATTTCTTTCCAAATTGAGTATTGGTTTAGCTTTAGAAATCTATACTAGAAGACTCAAATATTTCAAAGACGAATTCAAGTAATCATAGAATTATTGTCTAAGTATATATGAGTTTACATGCATTAATTTCTCTATCTTTGCCTTTTACAAGAAACAAAACGAAATCAACAATATAAGGCATATGCCAATCCTCATTAGTTGTATTCAGAAGAAATCATCTAACATACAAGTCTTAATATAAAAAATTTGATATTTGTTTAGTTGTTGGGAATATAAAAAATTTGACATTTGTAGAGTTACTTGGCAATTCTGAAATTTTTTGGTCTATGTTGTGTCACTTTGTAATACAACTTATTTTCTAATTACTCATATTTTTTATTTTATTTTATTTTATTTTTTTGCTTCTTTATTTAGTTTGTTCGAGTATATTTTTTATAATTACAAGAATATGGATAAAACTTGGATGCAAAAGAATATATGAAGTCAAGAATATTGGGAAGGTTTGCAAAGATTTTTAGATTACGCGTTCAAGCATTCAAGTATGAATGGGATGATCTTATGTCCATGTAAAGAATGTAATTGTGGAGTTTGTGTGACTAGGAAGGATGCATAAATCCATTTTAAAAGTTTATGGTTTCTTAAAAGATATACCTATTGGGTAGCTCATGGAGAATTTTGTATACAAGTGCTTCCACGTCTAATTTCCAAGAAACACCGCGTCTAGAGTCAGATAAAGCTGATGATATGCGTGGTTTGATTCATGATGCATTTGGAATCTACCAATCACATCATACCTCATTTGACGGTGAAAAAAGTGGAGAGCAATTACCTAGTACAGAAGCTAAAAAATTTTATAAACTAATTGATAACTCTCAACAAGAACTTTACCTAGGATGCAAACAATTCTCCAAACTTTCCTTTATAATTCGATTGCTTCACCTTAAATGTCTTGGTAAACTCAGTAATAAAGTTTTTGACATGCTACTTGATTTGTTAAAAGAAGCATTTCTTGATAATATTGTGACTATTTGAATTCATGATTACAATTCAATGAACTTCATGATTACAAATTCAATACTGTGGCTATTTTGAATGTGATAATATTTGTTTGTACTTGAAAAAGTTATGTTTATAGATATTTGGTGCTAAAAATTTTGGAAAAATGTTCAAAATATAGGGGAAATTAACCAGTCAAAACTAACCAAGTGATTTTGGATTTTGTTTTGGGAGGGAGATTGGGTAGCTTTATCCAACTTATTTGACCAATCAAAGATTATTGCACTTGGACATCTTCAAGGAATTGATCTATTTAAAGTTGCTAGAGGACATCAATTGGGTTCAAAATGGTTTGAAATACTAGTGCAAGTCGTGGTGGAGAAGGAAGAGCAATTGATTAGGTCTTATGAGCCAATGATTATAATTGGAGATGCACTTGGTGCACCTGTTGCTTGGCCATCTAAACTGGTACATTTTTTAACGAGATTTTAATAACTTTTTAGTAGTTAATGTTAGATTAACATTACAATTCTTGAAACATGTGTTAGATTATTAGTTAGCATAACTTAACGTACTAATCTTACAAGTGAGGATGCATGAAACTTGGTTATTCATCTTTTCATCATGACATTACTGGATTCTTTTGTAGGAGTTCTTTTAGCTGCATCCTCAGTTGGAATGCAAGATAACAATTGCACTAATGTCATTTGTAGTATTTTGGTCTCTTTTAACTTTTGTTTTGGATGCTGATGACTATTTTTGAGAATACTATTAGAATTTCTAATTTGATACCCCTGCTTTTATTGGAATTTAAAGAGATGGATATTGTAAGAAAATCAACATGCCAATATCTAATCGACGCAACGAAATTTAAAACTTGATTTTCAACCAAGATCATTGATTATATGTATAGTAATAAGACTTACCTCTTGGTGACGTAATTAGCAATCAAATTGGTGAGGAAATTTAACGATGAAGCAATGTCAACTACAACCACACACGTGTTCGGCCTCTAAGGTATCCACACGAACGCCTCCTTGGAATCTTCAATAGGATTGAGCAACACCAAGGCAATATACTAGATTCCCTCGACACACCATAACGTAGAGAATATAGAAAAACTATTTTAGCTATTTTTCTCTCTCTTACGTTTAAGAACGTTTTCTTGTATGTCAAGTCTTGGTGTCTAGGAACTTATTTATAGAGCAACAAATAAGACATCTTATCCTACAAGAATTCGATAAGTTACCTTTTTCTAATATGATAAGAATATCTTACCAAATAAGATATTTAGTAGGTTTTAATTTCCTTCAAAAGGAAATTATTCCATTACTAAAATTGCTCTATTTATTAACAAGCCCTTAGGATTAATTATTTCACAAATTAATCCCTTAATCAATTTAACCCAAGCATTAGTTCTTTTTGTATGTGACCCTTTAGGTTTCTAATCACTTGGCAATAAATATAAATATTAATCTAAGAATTGGCTTTAGTACATTACTAACAAACTCCCACTTGGACTAAAGTCAATTTAGTCACAAGTATTCTAAGAATAGATAAATTAAACGACTTTAATTTATCTTTAATCAAAATCAATCAATTTATATTTATAGATCAAAATTAGCCTCTAGCCAAGCATCATGACCGCCCAAGTGTTAGGAAAAGTCAAGTGATTGACTTCACCCATCCACGAACCAATCTCCATGTAATTATTATCCTTTCACCTCATTATATCCCAAATTAGTACAAGAGTAAGGTATAGGTGCCAACTCTTAATGTACTAATTATAATCTCTCGTTTCCGAAATTCAATTCCTTTTCAATAAATTCAGAACTTTTCTAAATTTACTAACTCGTTTGCAAACAATTCTGAGTTGATATTCCAACAAGTGTGGCCACAATAGAGATAAACACTCCCACTATTAGGAGTGATGAATCCTATATTGATCATAAATTATCAATTCGTATTTCTTATTATACCCAACTTCTATTATACATATAACCAATTACAGATTATAAACTAATAGAGTTAAAGTATAACAATACACAATAAAGATATTCTTATGATCTCAAGTCAAAGGATCTCTTACACTACTGTCACGTAGAAATTATTCCATTGGCACTCGAATAGTTAACTTTATGGAAATTTTTAAGCGGATCAATCTAGTAGATTTGTTCTCCAACAAACCACCCATATATCATCATATATACTAATCTGTCCGCATTGACAATGTCCTTGATATTGTTAATACTATGATTAGGAATGTTTTAAGAATAATAAATATTATTCTAAGGACTTTATCAAGATTTAAATACATAAACACGTATTTAAAATGATAAAAATGCCATATTACTATTATTGCATAAAAGTAAAACTCAAAATATCATGGTTCCTGAAATTACATTCATTCCCACTTTGACTAAAACCAATCATTCATACACTTTAAACCAAATGAATATACATAACTATCATGTTTCTTTTGAGACAATGGTTTAGTCAATAGATCAGCTACATTATCATCAGTGGAAATCTTCTCTATCTTTACTTCTCCCCTATCAATGATTTCTCTAATCAAATGATAGCACTTTAGAACGTGTTTGGAACATTGATGAGACCTAGGTTTCTTGTCTTGTGCAATAGCTCCATTGTTGTCACAATACAAAGGTATTGGATCAACAATTGAAGGAACCACTTCAAGTTCAGATATGAACTTCTTTATCCAAATAGCTTTCTTAGCGGCTTCTGAAGCAGCAATATATTCAGCTTCCGTTGTAGAATCAGCAGTAGTATCTTATTTGGAACTTTTCCAACTAATAGCACCACCATTCAGAGTAAATATGTACCCAAACTGAGACTTGCAATCATCTTTGTCAGATTGAAAGCTAGCATCAGTGAATCCACGCACTTTAAGCTCAACTTCTCCATAAATCAAGAATAAATCCTTAGTTCTTCTCAAGTACTTAGGGATGTTCTTGACCGCTTTCTAGTGACTTTCACTAGGATCAGTTTGATATATGCTCGTAACACTTAGAGCGTAGGAGACATCTGGTCTTGTGCACAGCATAGCATACATAATTGATCCTACAACAGAAGCATAAGGAACATTTTGCATACTACATTTTTCAACATTAGTTTTTGGACACAAGTCTTTAGAAAGATTAATCTCATGAGACATAGGAATATAATCTTTCTTAGATTGATCCATGCTAAACCTTTTTAGCATTTTATCAATGTATGTTGACTGTGAAAGACCAAGCAATCTCTTAGATCTATCACAATAGATCTTTATTTCCAAAATATAAGTTACTTCTCCTAAATCTTTCATTGAGAAGTTACTGGACAACCACTCCTTAACAAATTGAAGGGTATGTATGTCATTTCCCATTATTAATATGTCATCCACATATAATATGAGAAAAATCACAATACTCCCACTAATCTTTTTGTATACACAAGATTCATCTTCGTTTTTAATGAAACCAAACTTTTTGATTATTTCATCAAAACAAATATTTCAACTTCTAGAAGCTTGCTTAAGTCCATATATAGACTTATGCAGCTTACATACTTTATTAAGGTTGTCAGATATAAAACCCTCATATTGTATCATATACACTTCTTCTTGCAAATTTCTGTTAAGAAACATTGTCTTAACATCCATTTGCCAGATTTCATAATCATAGTATGTAATTATTGCAAGTAAAATCTTAATAGATTTCAGCATAGCGACTGGTGAAAAGATTTCGTTATAGTCAATACCATATTTTTTAGTGTAACCTTTAGCAACCAATCGTGCCTTATAGGTAGACACATTACCATCCATGTCTGTCTTCTTTTTGAAGACTCAGTTGCCCTATGAGTTTTACTCCTTCAGGTGGATCTTCTAAGGTCCATACCTTATTGTCACACATGGAATTCATTTCAAATTTCATGGCTTGAAGCCACTTCTTGGAGTCTTTATCATATAAAACTTCATTGTAAGTTGTAGGTTCATCATTATCAATGATGTACATGTCATCATACCTCTTAGGTGGATGACGTATCTTACTTGACCTACGTTCTACTTGTGTATTTTGAGCTTCAAAATCAACCACATCATTATGAGATATAAGCTCTTGTTCCATCTCATTTTCTATGCTTATTTGTGGTTCTAGAACTTCCTTAAGTTCAATAGTACTCCCACAAGCCTATTCTAGATTAAACTTTTTTTCTAGAAATATGGCATGTCTTGAAATAAAAACCTTTTGTTTATTGAGATTGTAAAAATAATATCCAAAACTCTCTTTTGGATATCCCACAAAATAACATTTATCAAATTTTGCTTCAAGCTTATCAGATTCTACCCTTTTAACAAATACAAGACATCCTCAAACCTTTATGTGTTTAAGATTTAGTCTCTTTCTATACCATGTCTCATTTGGAGTAGAATCGATAGCTTTTGATTGAACATGATTTAAAAGATAAGAGGTAGTATTTTGAGCATAACCCCAAAACGATTTGGACAGAATTGCATGACTTATCATGAATCGAACCATATCTAATAGAGTTCGATTTCTCCTTTCAGACACACCATTTAATTGTGGAGTATATGGAGGAGTCCATTGAGAAAGAATATCATTTTGTTTAAGATAATTTTGAAATTCTTGGTTTAAGTATTCTCCACCTCGATCAGATCGAAAAATTTTAATACTTTTACCAAGTTGTTTTTCAACTTCACTCGTATATTCTTTGAACTTTTCAAAGACTTCATATTTATACTTCAATAAGTATACATGACCATATCTTGAATGGTCATCAGTAAAAGTAAGGAAATATGAAAAACCTTCCCTAGTTTGAATTGACATAGGCCCACATACATCAGTATGTATGAGACCTAATAATTCCGTAGATCTTCCACCTTTTCCAGTAAAAAGTGATTTGGTCATTTTTCCTAGTAAACAAGATTCGCATATATCAAATTATTCATAATTAAATGACCCCAAATAACCATTTTGGTGTAATTTGTTTATGCGTTTCTCATTTATGTGACCAAGTCTACAATGCTAGAGATAAGAATTTCTAAGATTATCTATTTTTGGCTTCTTTGTGTTTATATTGAAAACAGGATTATCTAGATCAAGTATATATAGCCATTATTTAATTATTTACATAACCAGCACCATAAAAAACATTATCACGATAAAAAAAATAACATTTATTCTTTTGAACTATAGTAAAACCATCCATCTCTAAACATTAAATAGAAATAATGTTTTTAGTAAGTACTGGAACGAAATAACAATTTCTTAAATCTAGAACTAATCCACTAGGTAAAGTGAGACTATATGTTCCTACGGCTAAAGCAGTAACCTTTGCTCCATTGCCAACACGTAGGCCCACTTCTCCTTTAGCTAACCTTCTATTTATCTTTAGACCCTACATATTTATGCAAATATGAGATCCAGATCCGGTATCTAATACCCAAGAATCTAATTTAGAAGTAGAAAGATTTATTTCAATCATAAACATACTTAAAGTAGAAGCTTCATTAAACTTCTTCTGCTTCACGGTTTCCAAATAAGCCTTGCAATTTCTTTTCCAGTGTCCATCTTGACCATAGTGGAAGCAAGTGCCCTTTGGCTTTTTGTCCTTTTTGGGTGTTGGTTTAGTAGCCTTATTTTTTGTCTTCTTAAGATCAAGCTTAAATTTCCTTTTCTTGGAAGATTGAACCAATAACACATTTCCTTTTTCTTTTTTAATTGAGCCCTCTGTTGTCTTAAGCATGTTTAGCAAATCAGTCAAAGTAGAGGTCTCAACTTTGTTCATGTTAAAATTCATCACAAACTTTGAAAAACTTGAAGGTAAAGATTGCAATATCAAGTCAACACTTAACTGATAATGCAGCATAAAACTCAATTTCTCCAAATTTTCAATGAGACCTATCATCTTTAGTACACGAGCCAAGACTGAAGGTCCTTCCGCTAATTTGCAATGAAAAAGCTCTTGAGAGATATCATACCTCTTATTCCTAGCTCTTTTGTCATACAATGCTTTCAGATGATGATGCATAATGAAGGCATTCATATCCTCATGCTGCTTTTGCAACTCAGGACTCATGGACGCTAGCATCAGATAGCATACATTTTCAGAATTATCCTTATGTTTTTGAAATGCATCTTTGACTGCCTTATCAGCATCATTAGCAGGCTCTACAGGAAAAGGATTATCAAGGACTTAAAGCAACTTCTTATTCCTAAGAACAATTCTTAGGTTTTGGACCCAATCAATGAAATTTGGGCCAGAAAGCTTGTTGTCAAACAAAATATTATGCAAATTCATATTGTTACTCATTTTCTACAACAGGAAAAAAATAAAGATAGAATAAGATTTCACATTTATGCAATAAACAAAACCAAAAATAAAATCATATAATGGCATAAAATTCTGATTTTGCCTCCACTGTTTTTATGTAAATCAATATCCCTCATTATTGATTCTAGAATTTTCACAAAATTTTAGTGGGCCAGAATCCCATTTTAATTATTTTTAATCTTGAGTTAGCTTAACAAATCAAAAATAATTTCAACAAGTAGATAAGGATTACCAATTACAACCTTTGTAATTCCTAGATAGTTAGGTATCAACTATTGATATACATATCACATATGTTTTCTAACTCCTTGCCTCAAAAATACATGACCTTGAGTTAGCTCAACAAGTCACAGATTTTTGTTAAATCAAACCTATTATTCAGAGATCATATCTCATAGTATAAATATATTTTTAGTAGAACAACCTTGAGTTAGCTCAACAAATTATTCTGACAAAAATTGTTTAAACTATAATAATAGAAGGCAACTATTCATGATTTAATATTTTAATTGAATCAAAACTATTATTTAGAGATCATGTCTTAAACACATTTAAGGTAGAATAACCTTGAGTTAACTCAACAAATTATTCTAACAAGAATTGTTTAAACTGTAATAATAGTTATTATTTTTATTGAGGGATTAATTTATGGTCTCATCACGCACTTATATCACATATGAACAGATATATTTGATCAATTAAAGCATACAATATGTAATTAGATAAATCACATTATTATATTCAAATATAAATCACATATGATATATTACCCAAATAATCACATTAAAAGAAAACATAAAATTTCAGTCATGAATCTATATGTATATCTATTTAATTGAATAATTTGAGAAGTTTCTGGGGAAAAATAATTAAAAAAATTATTTGGGCCAATAAATCAAGAAAGAAAGAAAACTGGGGTTAAATTGCAAAAAGAAAAATTTGACCTTTTCTGGCTGGTCAAAACACACTTTTGACCTTTTTTTTTTTTTTTTTGTTTCCAGGCGTGGTCAGATCATGCCCTTGCAAAACCGCTCAATCAAACTGTCTGGTTAAACCGCGTGTCTAAGCCGCCCTTTTTTTTTTTTTTTTTTCTATTGACCCAAAATGGCATTGTTTTGGCCAGGGCTTCCCAACCAAAAACAACGTCGTCTCAGTCATCTTCTTCCCCAACATTTTCTTTTCTTCTCCGGCAACGTTTCTGGTCAGAACTTGTCTGGCCCTTTTCCGGCCAGATCTGGCTGGTGAACTCTTCCCCATGCGATGGTTATTAGACCCAGCCAACCTTTGGCCGGATTCGACAGTCGGTCACGCGAGGAAGAGCCGCTGCAAGCTTCGACTTCGCTAGATCTGTCAAGCTCTGGCCAGATCTTACTGGTGGCGCTTCCACTCTGGACCATTTGACGACCAATACAATTGGCCGTTGCATGGTATATCTGGGCAGCAGAGTGACGCGCCAGTATCTCTACCGATTTGTACTGCCGGAATAGTTTCCAACAGTGCCCCAAAATTTTAATTTTAAATACAAAATTCCATATACATATTTTTCTTGCAATTCCTAATAACGAAAATTTCCAGAAAAATTTGTCCAAACTAAATTTTCAAATAAACAAAAATTTCAGCCAAATTTTCGTATAAATATTTTGAAACAATTTTCAAAATAAAACTTCTCAAATAATTCAATTAAATTACACATACATATCAATAAAATTATTCATGACATCATATAGCATACAGATAATCAAACTCAATGCTCTGATACCACTGTAAGAAAATCAACATGCGAATATCTAATCGCCGCAGCAGAATTTAAAACTTGATTTTCAATCAAGATCATTGATTATATTTATAGTAATAAGACATACCTCTTGGTGGCGTAATTAGCAATCAAATTGGTGAGGAAATTTAACGATGAAGCAATGTCAACTACAGCCGCACACGTGTCCGGTCTCTAAGGTATCCACACGAACGCCTCCTTGGGATCCTTGATAGGATTGAGCAACACCAAGGCAATATACTAGATCCCCTCAACACACCACGAACGTAGAGAATATAGAAAAACTATTTTAGCTATTTTTCTCTCTCTTACATTTAAGAACGTTTTCTTGTATGTCAAGTCTTGGTGTCTAGGGATTTATTTATAGAGCAATAAATAAGACATTTTATCCTACAAGAATTCGTTAAGTTACCTTTTTCTAATATGATAAAAATATTTTACCAAATAAGATATTTAGTAGGTTTTAATTTCCTTCAAAAGGAAATTATTCCACTACTAAAATTGCTCTATTTATTAACAAGCCCTTAGGATTAATTATTTCACAAATTAATCCTTTAAGCAATTTAACCCAAGAATTAGTTCGTTTTGTGTGTGACCCTTTAGGTTGCTAATCACTTGGCAATAAATATAAATATTAATCTAAGAATTGGCTTTAGTACATTACTAACAGATATTGTATTACATATTTTATGCGGTGCCTCTAATTAGTCAGCTGATTATTGTATTCAATTATATTTTCTTGAGATGCTTTGGATGGAAAATAATTGTTGTGCCTATGACCAAAAAATAATGGTCTTATTTAACAATAATGAGTGCATTTGACATTTAGAAGAAAAAAAATGACCTAAAATATGCTCAATATTTTGCTTAAAAGTGACCCCAAATAATTGTAAAAGTGCCTCCACATGACAGTTGTCCTAAGACTTTAAAGCTTCGCGATTGATGGACATAAACAACCTTGCAAAATGCCTTGATAGATTAATAATATGACACTTTTAAATGCCTGCAAAACTTATAAAGATTCATTAATTAATGCCCCAACAATACAGCTTTCCTAACATTTTAAAGTGCCATGAGAGATGGATATAAACAACCCAATAAAATGTCTTGATAGATTAAGCTCATATAACACTTTTAAATGTCTGCAAAACTTATTAAAAAGACATTCAAAAACACCCCAATAGGTATATAATTGAGACATGAACTAATGTCATATTAGAACTTTTTAAAGATAGTAAACTAGTCTGATAATAAAACTCGATTAGGGCATTTTGAAGCGTCTTGAATTCATCTTTTGTGACACTAGAAAACGCCTCAACCCCTTTCCAATTGGTGAAAGCCTCAAAAAAGAACCCGGCCTAAAAAGTAGGTTAAAATAACATTTTTAAGTGCCTTAAAAGGTCCTTATTCTTGCAGTGTGTATAATAAATACGGAAGAGAGTAAGACAATTCAGATGGAAACAATGAGAACTTAGATTTTTTGTGTATCTATGAATTGTAAAATGTTAGGGCATATAATCCACTTGTTACATAGAAGGATGAGGATAAAATAACTAATCTCATGTCATCTCAATAGAAAGATGAGGATAAGATAGCTAAACTCATGTCATCCTTTGTTGATTGATTTTGACAAATCAAATTAGATACCGTATCTAATCAAAACAATATCATACTCGTAAGATGAAATAATACAGGTGGTGGAAATATTTCTATTGGGATGCCCGCTTGACAGGATTAAACCATATTATGAATTGTTTAGGTTATTTCAACCAATTCTGAGTTTTAAGTACTTAACAAACGTAGTGTTGAACTTGGTATGAAATATTCTATAATAAATTCGGTACTAACTAAACTAATAATTATTACAGATGGGATGAAAAGAAATATAAAGATCACTTATCCCTGACAATTTATCCTGATATGACTTGTGATTTTACATCTCATCCACGATCGATGGGATTGGTTCAATAAATTTTGGATTGGTTCAGTAGTTTTATGGTCCATGTTTTTTTGGTTCGGATTTGGTCCACCATGCTTTGGCTTTCACATATTGGTCCCTTTTTTATTGTGCAATATATAATTTTATTACATTGGTGATTGACATCAAAATTATCATTTTGAAATCATAAGAAACCATATGCCTCAATTTTTGAACATGATACTAAAATAGAGAGGCCAAGCAAGTGAAACATCAAAGACTTGTTGAGACTAATCATAACGATAAATAAACAAACAAGGAACATTCCTTAGACAAATGGGTACAAAATAGGATTTGTTCCGTACAGCAAGCACTTGTTACCAAACTGATAAAATAAAGCTTGAAGTCTGTAAGATATCTAAATATATTTATGGTGAATAAAGAAACAAAGCATATATAATCAAATATATCGAAAAAAAGGAAAATGCTGCCATGACTTTTTATTACCATATTTTTAATCATAATAAGTTTTTTTTTAAATAAAAATTAGTAAGTTCCAACAAAGCTTATCAAAATTTTTAAAACTTACTAATTTTTTGATAACTCTATCAGCACAATATTTTGCCTCATACAAAGTACGCGGATACGCAAATTAAATATCTCCATGCACATATATATCCCATTGCAAAAAGAATATATTTTTCATGGATTGCAGCTAAGCAAAAAAAAAAAAGACAGAATACTTTGGGATTTGAGTATGTGTCAACTGTATTAAGTGGACCACTGAACTAAACTAGTAATGGACAAGTTAACAGTAATTGTTTATCAACAAGATATATGGTGGACTTACTAGTTGCAACAATTAAGTCCCCATTTAGCAAATTTCTCGAATGTACAAACAAGTGGCTGTGTAATTATAATCTCTTATTTATATCGACGACTTGGACACTAGCAGACCGACACAGATAAATGCAAAAAAATTAAAAAGCAAAGGAAAAAAAATAGATTGTAACACTTTGGATCTAAGTTGGCCTAATAATTTTTTAAATGTAAAAAAAGAGTCCAAAATGCTTAAGTCAAGAATATAGTGACCCAAAACCCGAAATATTCTGGGTTAATTACTCCAGTTCAGTTCCTTAATTTTTAAATTGGTGTTCAATTGGTCCCTAATACAAAGTGAGATTTTTAAAACATCCTAAAAAAAACAATTGAAAAGAAAAACATAAAAATAATTTAAAATTCTTGCAATTGTATTTAGCATTTATCTTTCTCAGCCATAACCATACCTCCTTTTATTTCCCTCCAATCTTTATTCTACAAAGTTCATCCTCACACTCTCCTCTTAGTAATCTCCCTAGCTATCTTTTTTCCATTTCTTCAGCCATTGTTGCCGCACGGCACCATCAATTAAGGTGAGGCGCTGTCTTTTTCCCTTCTCCCTTTCACATTTTAGTTATCTAGACACCGATTTGAATGCATTCTTCAAATTACCTGCTAAGTAATTTTGTGCTAATTCCTTGGTAATTCAGTTAAGATGCTTGTTGACTGTTAGGTGTCAAACCAGCAAAATAAAAATTTCTACTCAATTAAAAGTAAAGTGAAGTTTAGTGATGAGTAGGGTCGTATCCATAGGAGCTGGTCAATTTATTTTCTTTAAGAAACTAAAAATTAAAAGAGGGGGATTTGAATATAATTAAACAAAAGAAAGTTCACTTAAGAAGTCCAATAATTAGCTAAATCATTGGGAATTTAAATTAAGAAATCTAATAATGCAAAAACTAATTTAATGAAATCAAATGGAATCTAAGCTTTAGTCAAATAAATAATCTCTACTCTGGTTCAATTTAACAGGTCATTGATGCAAAGATAAATTCCTATATTCACGAATAAATTGGTTATAGTTGTTAAAAAGACCTGCCTTTCCTTACTATGTCGGTAATCAAGTAAGACCGTTAATTACTTCCCTAATCAAATAATAACCTTAGGTATGACCTTAGGATTCAATTATTCAACAACTTTAAAACTAGAAAAGCCACTAATTCTAACCAACAAATACCTAAGAGGATTTGTTCAAATTAGATTATCTATTCCCGTGACACAATCCAAAAGTTTCTATTACAATTGAATTAATCACTTGCCACTAATATTAAAACTATCACATAATTATGGATTTGACATTTTAGATGGCTATAAATTGTCTTACAATTAAATAGTGGCCATTTATTTAATTGGCAAAAATATTCACACAAATTATCTTACAATTAAATAATGGCCAGTTATTTAATTGGCAAAAATAATCACACAAGAATGAACACAATCATCTTAGAATTAAAACAGAAAATAAATAAAAAGTCAAAAACCCATAAAATAATTAAAAACAATTAGATCTCACAGTAGTGAATGAACCAGAGTTTTAATTATTTTTCAACTAGAATGAAGAATTTAGCCACGAATCATGACTTTAAATCTCCAAAAGTAATTAACAAGAATTTTTGTAGTCTAAAGAGAAAAAGAGAGAAAACTAAGAAAACTCCAGAACTAATAAAACTAAAAGATGCGTTTTAGTCTAGAAGACCCCGAAGACAATCCATCTGGAGACGTTTTTCTTTCGTTTTATATTTCCTTCCTTTTTGTCTCTTGATTCACGTTTTTTCCTTTATTCTTTGATTCCTTTTCAAAGTCAACTTCCATCCAATCTTCTCTTTCTTTCCTCACGGTCTTTGTCCTTATCGGAAAGATTCCTTTTCCTTTTGTTAACTCTAATTCTCATCAAAACTTCTTTCCCGTTCAGATTCATCACATAGTGAAAGGTGGACCCTTCTTTTGCAAACTTCTTCCAAATCACATTCACAAATCCTGCACTTAAACATGGTCAGACCTTGATCACATTCTATCAAAATGATTTTTTTAAGAATTTTAACGATTTTAAGGTCTTTTCTCCACAATCTCTTGCAAACAAGGGCAAACACCAATTAATGAATTAATGGAAAGATTAAACAGCATATTTGACCAAAATAAGAAAAATTAACTACAAGATATATGACATTTTAACGTTCTAACATTGACTGCCAAGGAAAGGGGGTAATGTCAAGTATAAAGGATTGATATGCATATGAGAACATTTTTTTTTTGGTGCATATGATAAGTTGCATGTGGATTTACATGTATACTTTTCTATATTTAAATTTCTTTGCATGTAACAGTGGAAAAATGCTGTTGTGAAAAGAGTAAAAAATAATAAATTCTTTAAAAGAATTGGTAATTTTGTTTGAAATTTATTATTTTATGAAAAGATATCATTAATTAATATCATTTTTTGGGTAATTATACTAATAAAGAATCTCCACAATACTGTGAAACTGCGTCTAATTGATTATTACTTTTTTTTTTTGGGCTTTTCAAAGCGTTCAGACAGGATAATTTCATTTTTTATTTTTTGAGTGATGCTTGTCTCCTGACTTTCGGTCCATCTTATATATTTTGAGAGCATCTTGTCTTATGTTGAAAACGTACCTTCATTCCATATGGTATGATTACTTTGTTGTTGTTGTTATTCTAAGTACTATTTTTTTTATACTGTTATACTAAATCTTTTGCCGTTTATAATTAGGATAATATATTTGAATCAAAAGGTCAGTGCTATTATCAATCGGTTCCATCTAAATTACTACAATTTTTTTATATAAGTATAGGATGTAAATATAATAGGAATTCCTTTTTATATATGTATAGGAAGTGTATTACACAATTATAGGATGTATATATAAATGGAAATTTTTTAACAGAAGTATAGGATACACACACACACACACATAATAGAGGCTAAGGCTAGGAGTCAAATTTTTAATCTTATCTGATTTATCGATGGTTAAAAAGATAAATTGAGGGAATAGTACATTTCTATGGAACCCTTTTTTTTTTTTTTTTGGGGCATGTGTGCACGACAAAGAGATTGTTACTTCTTCCTAGAAGGAATCGGTAAAGATACATAATTTCGGGTGACCAAATAACAAGTAAGATAAAATGTGGATCATTGATTTTTTTTTTAAATACTTCACAGGCCAAAGATTTTGTTCATGAATATGCATAATTTAAAATTTGCCAAAGATTTTGTTCACGAATATGCATAATTGAATGCGGGATTGTAGTACTTGAGTTTCAGAACTTAAACAAACCTTTTATTGCCAAAACACTAAAGGCAAACTCAAACACATGAGGCTAGTAACAGTGAAATGCTAAAAAATTGAGTGTCCAAGGAAAATTGTGAACTCTGGCGATAACAGATAATTGTGCAAGCCACTCCAATTGCATTGCATAGTAGTAACTATGTCATAAGAAACTTAAAATACTAATCTGAAAAGTTATTAAACTTAATTATTCTTGCACATACCAACTTAAATGTCAACAATGAAATTATAAATGAATGCCTAACTGCACCACTACCTATCTAATTCAACAAATGCCCTACATAAATATCTCTAGATAGAATGCCAAACTAGAAAACTTTTTAGAACTCCTAAAATATCTCTAGATAGAATGCCAACTTAAAAATCCTCTACCCTTTGTTCAGGCACGTCCGAGCTCGATGTGAAGTTGGAATCTTGCATCGTCATCTCCCACAACAATTTTGTGGTCACCTGCTGCTAAAATATTATAACCTCTGTAATCTACCAATCCTAAACTCTTGCATGCATTCAGGTTGAATTTAGCCTTTGTGCTCTTCCCAGCGGGTACGAAGACTTTGTCAAATGCAACCAATTGTTTAATCGGAGCATCAACAAGTTCCTGTGGAGGAACCCAATAAATCAACACGGACTCGCTGCCATCTTTTTGTCCAGCATTTGCCACGTCAACGTCGAACTCAACATTTAGATTGTCACAAATGTCATTGATATCGTCAATTAGAACTCCAGCGCAAGAGGGCACTTTTGTACCTTCAGTGTAATTGAGTTCACGGCAATATTGCAACTTACTCAACTTGATGTCTAATGAGTTTGTTGGAACTTCAATCGAGTGCTGGAACGTGGTATAGCTTAATCCATGTCCGAATGGATACACGGTGGAGCCATTGAAAAATTTGTAGGTTCTTCCGGGATAGTTCAATTCTGGATTTGGCCTCAATGGCATGTATGTCATTGGTATCTGGTCGACATAATCGTTCTCGAACCATGTCAAAGGTAATCTTCCATCTACAAAATATAAGAAATTGTAAATTACATTAGTAAAATAAATTAAAAATAACATTGTACTTAAAACGATATGTACAATTAATTATATATATATAAAAAAGAAGAAGAAAATCATACCGGGGTTATAGTTCCCAAAGACAACATCTGCAATGCCATGACCACCCTCCTCTCCAGGGTATCCAGCCCAAATAATTGCACTGACTTTAGGGTTGTTTTTGGCAGCAGAAATATCAACACCACCAGCAGACAAGACCACGAGAATAACCGGACCATTGGATTGCTGCGAAACTTGATCTATCAGGTCGGATTGATAACCCGGCAGGAGAAGATCATTTCTGTCAAGGCTCTCGGCCTCAATTGATAAATCAATCCCTACGACAATAACAGTGGCATCGGCTTTTCTAGCTGCTTGCACTGCTTGGAAAATCAATCTTGAATCTCTGCAAGCAACGTCCGCACAACCCGTTGCATATAGCACATTACTGTCTCCAACGATTTGCGTGAATGCCATCCAATGGGCTGGTATATCTGCATGGCACACCTGCACGTACAGTATAGTATTTTATAGTTTGAATTTAAAAAAAATAACAAAAAATAAATAAAGTAATGAATTTAGTTTTTCTTTCAAAAAACTATATAATAGTTACCAGCATAGTTGCCGATCATAACTTTAGTTGCGGTGGCATGTGGTCCGACCACAGCAAGGGTTTTAAAGTGTTGAGTATCTAATGGCAAAACATTGTTCTCATTTTTCAGTAGAACCATTCCTTCCCTAGCTGCCTGAATGGCTAAATCAATGTGACTTTGGGAACAAATGTCAGCCTTGCCAAGATTTTCATACTGTGGACTGCCATCGAAATGTCCAAGCCTGAAAAGTACCAGATAGAGATTTTTCAATACAGTGTCTATCTCTGCTTCCCTAACTTTCCCTTGTACTACTGCATTGGCACCGTATTGTGTGTAAAAGTTTCCGCAGTCCAAATCCAAACCTGAAAAAAAAACGAAAAGAAAAAAGAAAAATCCAAATAAGCCACATCTACACACATCTTTCAAATGAAAATTAATAAAGTAAAGTTTTCTTAGGATATTAGTGAAATATAAATCTCATTTACATGCCTTAGGCTTTTAATCGGCTACCTAGTATGTACTAATGTAAGATTATAAACTAAATAGTATGTACTAATGTATGTTAATTTATAAAACAAAGTTTTCCAAACCAAATAAGACACATCTTTCAAACCAAGTTTATAAAATAAAGTTTTATTTGGATATTAGTGAAATATAAATCTCCTTCTACATGCCTTACATTTTTAATCAACGAACTAGTGTACGTACTAATGTATATTAATTTAGGTCTAATAGTAATTAAATATATTTATATTACAAATTAACGCAATCAAAGATACTTAAATGGGAAGGCAGAATAATAGAGCAACTACTAAAAACAGCATATAACCAAGCCAAACGTTAGATCATAGACCAACCAGCTTTCAGAGCTTGAGCGACGGCATCCTCTGGAGCGTCATTGAGCCAATGGTGCCTGTCGACCATTACTTCTATTGAATCACAATCAGAAACTATGTACCTGAATTTTTTTTTTTTCATTTAATAAAAAAAGAAGTCAGTCAGTAAGTCTGTGTGACATATTGTCACAGTATAGTAGTACAAATTAAAAACTCAATTTCAAAAGTACATAATATTTGTTCAAAATACCCATGAAGGTTCCACTCTCCTCGAATGGTATCCTTGATTAGTCTACGATCTGCACAGGCGGGAATGCCATTGACTCGATTATAAGAGCACATGACACTGGTAACATCACCGTCCTTGACACACATCTCAAATGGCTTCACAAATGTTTCCATCATATCTTGCTCTCTCACCTTCCATTCCAAAACAAAACATTTATAATTGTAACAAATAATCATCAAACGACCAACAACCTAGTATTAAATTACAAGGTAGTAATAATGATGGAATTTTTTTGCGGACACTTACACGTGCATCAAAGCTTTCACGAACAACTCCATGCCAGTTATCGACATCGTATGCTGCGTAGTGTTTGCAGCAGGATGCAACTTTGAGGGGTCTGGAATTCAAATCTGTGGTATTCTCAGTACCCTCAACGTCTTGCAGTCCTCTCACGTAGTTTGCAGCATAAGTCCCAACTACGAGTGGATCTTCCCCGGGTGTTTCCAAAGCTCTT
Organism: Mitragyna speciosa; assembly: GCA_024721245.1. NCBI lineage: Eukaryota > Viridiplantae > Streptophyta > Magnoliopsida > Gentianales > Rubiaceae > Mitragyna > Mitragyna speciosa. Next base: position 15,142,039 of record CM045568.1, read on the forward strand.
CCCCAACGAGGATCCCTCACCACGTTGATATTTGGACTCCAGTATGATAATCCGGCTTGACCTAAATTGTTCATGGCTCTTGCTTCAGTAGACACAGCCTGCAATCCAATTTAAACAGTACTTGTGTAGTAAATTTCACAATCTATTCTAATAACATTCAAGTGACTGATTAACTGATTAAAGATATAGACGGTCAAATGTATTTAACTATACAGGATCATGTTATAATAGCAACAAAATTAACAGAAATGAAGGTACCAAAGTCATAGAAATTAAATTTTTTATGAACTACACAAATTTTTTAAGGTTACTTAGTAAATTTCACAATCATATATGTAAAATTTCGAAAAAAATATATATATACACAAATGGATTAATATTATATCGATATAATCTATTCTAATAACACAAAAAGTTATATAAATTTCCAAAAAAAATAAATATACAAATTCGATTAATATTATATCAATTAATCTATTCCAATTACACTCATATAAGAGTAACAAAATTAACAAAATTGAAGGTAACAAAGCCGTCGAATTATCTTTAACTAAAATTTCCAAAAAAAATTAAATATATAATTTCATTAATATTATATCAATTAATCTATTCTGAAAACGCTCAAGTGACCCACTCAAGTGACTGACGGTCAAATATATTTAACCATGTAAGGTGATGTAATGGTAACAAAACTAACAAAATTAACAAAAATGAAGGTACCAAAGTTGCAGAATTATTTCTATTATTTACACATGCCAATTTTTAAGGTTAATTATTTACTAAATTTCACACCATAGACATAAAATTTCCAAAAAACTAAGTATACAAATTGATTCATAGTGTATCAATTAATCTATTCTAATAACATTCCAATTGACCCAATGACTGACTAAAAAATAGAGGGTAAAATGTATTTATAATGCTATAATTCTGTAATCTACTAGTAACAATATACTAATAACAAAATTAATATGATCTACGTACCTGGCCAATGGTTTTCCAAAGTGACTGGTTGAAAGTTGCAGCCGAGGTAATGGGGGTTGGAAAACTTGTTGCACCGGGGACATTGTCATTGAAGAAGGTTGTATTTGTGCCAACATCGGAGACACCGTGCAATGCCTCAGACCACCAATCGTAGGATGGCAGCCCAATTCTAGGGACTCCGGGAGCTCTATTACCAATCTGCTGCACCTTCTCTGTCAAAGTCAGTCTATCAATCAAGTCTTTGGCCCGAACTTCATATGGAAGTGACTTATCACAGTAGGCAAAATGTTCGACGTTCAAGCCAAGGTCTTTAAACCTTTGCGGATGACAAGTGTAGCCATATGCCTGGTTAACTGGTAATCCAGTGTCATTAACTCTCTGGGGTGTGATTCTAGCAGCCATGGCAACACTGCATAGAGCAAATATTGAGAGAAGAACAAAACAAACCCTCGCCATTTTTAATGTGAATAATAAACACCAAATGTCTGGTAATCAAAATGTCAAAGACAATAAACTTAGATAATCTTGCTTTTTGGTGCCCTTTATATAGATGGATTGCATAGCAAAGGAGAGCCGAAATTACGTTGTACTTCTGTTGATTAGTTAATCTAGATATCCTAGGTATATCTTGTTATCTAGTGTTTATGAGATAATCACGCCATGCGTATATTTTATCTGGTTTCTTTAGAATCCTAGGAACATAAGATTGTTACATAAAATCTTGAGGTTGACTCGGTCAATCCGATATCAATACTAGGCGTTTGCCAGTATTGTTGTCGTTGAAGAAGTAAAGTCTTTTTTTTTTTGTTGTTGATCTTAATGAATTATATCATGCCTATTTTGACTATATGTTTATTAAGTTTTTACAACCTAGTGTTCATTTTTTTATAGAAATTTGACAAAATGTTTACTTAACTTATTGTACAACTTTGCTCTTGTTGGATTGAATATTAGTGTAGGAATAATTTTTTTTTTCACTTTTGCCTTTTCTGAGTATATTGGGTGCAGTGCAACAAGGTATAGTGCAAAAATGCTTAATCCTTCAAAGGCATAGATTTGAAACAAGAAACTTTGGGAGGAACTTTCATTTTTTAAGGATAAATTTCCGGAGTTGAAATTTATTCTTGCCAATGCCATGCTGAGTTTGTATTGCAATTTTATGCTGCCTAAACGACTATATTAAAACCTGTGCTCTCTAGCAAGAAAGAATTACACTCTGGACTAACCTTATTAAAAAGGCTTGTTGACTTCGAATGGGAACTTATAGAATTACATCTCGTTGTACAACACGAGTTTCTCCCATAGATGTCCATTAATGTCTTTATGTGAATTATCACTGGCCACGAGGGATATTACCATCCAGAAAGGAGGCAACCAAAGCAGAAACAGTAGCATGTGATGAAGAGATTGATAGAAATTTATGTCACTGAAATTCTAAGAGTAATAAATGGTGAGGCAGGATACATAGAACAATTGTAAAAGCCAGTAAGATATGATAGGATAAATATATACCTATGTACCCATCTTGGAAAATTGGGATTTGTAAATGAAGAAATAAATTCATTGCAAACATTTGAAATATCTTAATCTAGTTATTCTATTTTATATTTTGTTTATATTTATAACGCCTCCAAAAAAGTTTTCTTATATTTTAAGTAGTTTTATATTTAAGACAAATACATTTATTTACTTTCCATAGAAGCAATTAAGAAGTTACAACTCTTTATTACCTTTGAAATATTTTGCAGTTTCATAAGGGACCATTGCCAAAAAAAATATTTAAGTCTCTTAAGTAGGTATAATATTTTTATAAAATTCCAGAGGTAATATTTTCCTCATACTCAATCTATTACAACGCTACCATTGGATAAGGTCAAGTGAAAAACAATCGATGACAATTAAATCAATATCAAATTAATGAAAAAATTTTTGTTGTAAGAGGACACAAATATTTTTTTATCATTAATTCTGATCTAAGTATAACAACAGTGTAGTTTCATACTTAACAGATAAAGCATGAATATTGTAGATATGCATGTACTCATTTTATCATTTAATCTAAATTTGAAAGATTTAAGTGTTATACAAAATCAACATATGGAAGGCATTGAAGGGCACTATTTTTTGAAAATTTTCCGTAAAGAATTGTAAGATGAGTTATTTTCTGATTTGTGAGTTGTGTGATTATATTATCTTTTATATATTATTTTTTGTTGAAGCAAATTTAAATTATCCATCTGCTTACTTGACTTTCACATAGTATTTCTTATGCGAAAAAAACAATTAGTTAATCTATCTTAACTGTAGTTCATAAATCATAAAAAAATGATAATGATTCTTCTGGTTAATAGTTTGTACGACTCTAAGAATAATTTAAAATGGATAAAAAGTATACGAACAATAACTAAAAATTCATAAATGTAATTAAGTAAATATAAAAGATAAAACAATTAAAACCATTAGGGTACTAATACTTTCTATGGGCCTTACTAATAAAACATTTAATGCCTTATATAATGAAAATATTTTTAAGCTTCAAGTATCCCTAAATCACAATCACAAATGATAGAAAATCCACCTTATTTGGAAGTTCAACTAATCTTTCATATCTTTTTTCTTTATATCATGTTGTCAACAACTTTGCACTTATTTTTTTCACGAGACATACTTTTGTTTTAATATGTAGTAAGATGGTGAAGATTTAATATGGGGATTTAGGGATCCTCCATTTCCCAATCTAAGTGGTTATCAAATTTACTTCAACAAAGAATACTGGAGTAATCAATCTTTATCCTTTTATGTAGCTGTAGCAATATCTATATCTTAACTACATAATTTTCAACCTTTCGCTTCCATTCAACCAACCTTGAATCTGGGAGTAACAAAATAATAAGCTTAAAACTAGAGATGGCAAATGGGCAGAATTGGTGAGATTTGGCGGGACTTAATTGGAACTATAAAATATGAGTTGTATCCATACGGCCTCGTATTGGTCATGGAATTAATATGGACGGGATTAAAATGGGTTTAGACCCATTTTTATACTGCCCAAATGCCCAATAGTAATTTTTTTTATAGCAAAACAAATAAATTATTGGATATATTATAATTTGGAGTCATTTAAATGATATTTGGCTATGAAATATTCAAAATTTTAATTTTAAGTCATTTAAATAATGTATAAATAATTGTTTATTACATGCATAGTATTCCCAAGTAAATCTCATCTATACTCATTTTAAATGGGCATTGTTGGGTATAGTCCCATTTAAGTCCAATACCATATTTTTTATACTCATCCCACCCAAATTAAATTTGAGTATAGGTACCTATTGGATTTTGGGACTTAATTGTCACCCCTGCTTAAAACCTTTCCTTCCTTCAACATTGAATTTGGGAATAACAAATTAATAAGCTTAAACGCAGTTTTCCAATTCTGCTTTTATCATATTGCAAAGAACCTTTTCGAGTTTCTGTTAGCCGAATATAACGGTAAACTTTTAGTGTCTCACACAGAAAACAAGAAGAAGATGAAAATTTCAAAACCCTTCAGTCTAAGTAGTAGATGAAAATTTCCTTTGTGCATGCGACTGTTCCCAGTTACCTTTAATAAAGCAATAAAGTTTGCCTAGTTGGAGTCAAAGCAAGAGTGATAAGAATGGAAAAAAATGCATTTTGAAAAGGGCAATATGCGAAATGATGGCAAAGAAAAGCTCAACTTGACATTTTAATTTGTAATTAACTCAAATTTGTTGGGTTGGCCAGGGCAGCACCTCCCCGTGCCAAGGTCGGGGGGTTTGAACCCCCAATCTTGGCATTTAGAGGGACAGAAAAAAAAAATGCAGTTTAGGATTGGGAACCACACTTTAAATGTGTGTGGCAAAAAGTCTACAAATTACACCACAACACTAATTTGAGAATCTTATCCTAATTGTGTGAAGTAACATGCATTTAATGAATATAGTTGATGATAAAAAAAAAGACATTTTAATTTGTTACTGTACAATGCCTAAACTAAAAGACAGATAGTGATAGTGAGTTACTACATTCATTTACAATTGGTTTCTTATTTGAAATTCATGTATTCTGACAGAAATAAAGATTTTGCTATTGCAACCCGTGAGGTCAGATTAGTTGTCCACGACTTGCTTATATAAGGGAAGCGTTTACCAAAACTAAAGTTGGGAACTAGGCCGATTGTCATCATTTGAATAAAAATACTCACTCGAGCAGTTGTGCTACATCTTTTGTACATTTTTCGTACAAAGGAATGATACCCGCACTATTAGTGTTTTTAATAAATACCAAACAACTAGTCAAATATTTGCTCGGACGTGCCAAGGATATTGCCTTGTGATCGATTCACATTTTACACTTCGTGACCGGTCCATGTGCACAAAGATCATTTGGCCACTTGTGCTGTCTTCTTCCTCGGACTGAATAAAACATTTTCAAATGGCTGACATGTACAATTGAAAGCTGCTTCATGTAGGCCAAGACAAGACAAATGCTGCCTCATTGATTTTCATTAATTCACTAAACCGGTCCATGGGTGGACACAATAAATGACCATCTAGGTCTTTTATATATGACTCGGTTTAGTCTTACACACAAGTAATAATTCAGTTTTTTGCTGTTCAGATATCATGATTCACTAGAATAAAAAATTCAGTAACAATAAAATAGGATTTTGGTGGTGTTCACAAGATGCATGATGATCAATTGGTTGACTTCATCATAACAAGTGATCAAAATCGTCATTCGCTGATGATACAGGTAGATTATTCAACAGGTGAAAATTCGGGTTGATTTGTTCATTAATCCTATTAGACCACAACTTACTGTGTAACTACTGTGTCTATCGAACTCGCTCGAGTGAGGTAATTTTTCCTTCAATGGTTGATTGGAGACATAGATGCTTGCCCCGGATGCCTTGCCTAAACTCCATGTACATTATGTCAATTGATTGCACTAATTGGAGTAGAGAATACTTTTGCAACTACTATTGCTCACTGCTGGAAAGAAACAAGATAGCATATTTGCGGATAATCATGGGGGTCAACTACTCGGGATGGTTATTGCTAGGCCTCTTGGTAATGGATGGATTCACTGCTTTCATGTGTTCTAACATCTCTATACATGAACCACAGTTAATGATCTGGGTCATAATAGAATCCGAGGCCGAGTTGAGATGTTGTCCTAGGGAAGATTGTGACACTATGCAATTCGTATTAACCTGAAAATTTTTCATCAATTTGTTTGACAAGCCAAGTAACATGACTCAAGTAAATCCAGTTCTAAGAATAGAACTTCAAACTGTCAACTAAATCCGAGGACTTAATTATTTTAACTTTATGTTTGTATTTGGATTTTAATTTCAATTTCACTTGCTGTTTGTAGTTAGTTTCGCTTGTTTTTTGTAGTTGTTTTCTTGCTGTTTGGTTTCTAAATTGCTATTTCACTTGCTCTTTGGTTTCTAAATTTTAAATTAATTTGGTTCGTTGGGGCTCATTAACTAATAGTTGATGATATTCAATTTAAAACCACATTCGGTCAGGAATAAACAACTACATTGGAGAACTCCATTCGGTTATGACTTGGCCTTGAAGATACAAGGGATGTTTAAGCAACTTGAGCTCTAACTTTACATTCCTAATTTCCATCCTGAAGCTTTCAATATCTTCTTGGAAGTTGTTATCTCCCTCAAATGGCAAAGTTTTTAGCAAGGTTCCCTCCTTCTCTAACAGAATCTAAAGCATTTGTGTACGAATCACACCAACTAATCCATAGCTTGCCACGCTGATGTTGACAGTTTAAATGTTAAAGAAAGTCGCAGTAATTAAATGTAATCGAGATTGGATTAACATACTTTCTCTAATGGGCATGCATAATAATATGGCCACGATTTGCCACCGTAGTTGCAACGAGGATCTTGCAGTATCCCTTCCTACAAAAGCATAGCCTGCTAGGATATCTGGCAGAAGAACTTGTTGAAGATGAAGCACGAGAGGCCATGGACGAAGAGAGTGTAAAAAAGAACAAGCTAAAAAACCATGATTCTGTTCATTTTATAGCCATTATGAAAGTGTACTTTGTACTTCTGCTAAAATCTAAAGTAAAATCTAAAGTATTCATAAGCATACGGAGGCTTCCAAACAAACATTTGTAGGGGAATGTAGTGGAATAACACTTCATTGCCACGCGGTCCACAAGAAACTAAACAAACTGTTTAAAACAACTGAACTGGAATTAGATGACTCCAAATAAAACATTACACTAAGGCAATCCTTAAATTTGCTAAAAAAAATTAGCATCATATTTATTCACTCTACTATCTATCAAAGAGAGTCTTCGGCCAACATGGCTTGTCTAAGCCAAGTATCCCTTACTTCATTTGCTGGATCTATAAGCATGTTAACAGCCAACTTGGTCCTTTCTTCATTGGAGTCAAACTGAGATTTACATGCTAAAAAAATTAAAACAGTGACTTCGCTTGAGAATTTAATTTTTGCGCAATGGAGTGGATATTGGCTTACTTTTATTTGAATGCTTGCCTTCATTTTATCAATGAACCCTATGAATTTTATCACATACATTCCACAATCAAACCTAAAATGCACAAAAAATAAAAATAATTAGTCTCTTCTTTAATCAACTTGCTCGTACATGATTAAAAAGTAAATTACTATGCTTAATGTATCAACATTTGTACTTGTTGTTTTGCTTGGGATACAAATCAGGCCTAGATATCTCAAAACTTGAGATGTTGTGCATGTAATATTCACTAAAGGCAAATACTAACGTTACATGAAACTGATCACACTGCAAGATAAGAAGCTGGATGTAGTTATTTTAACTGCATTTTAAGTTGGATATAGTTATTGGACTGCATTACGAAAATTTTTGCATTCTTCATTCTCTTTTCATTAATTTGTTTATTTGGCAATGAGTAAAAAATGTATATGTGCCTTTCAACCAAGTCCACGACTGCTAGGTACTAATGCTTTCCGCTACAACTCACGGGGATACAAATCTATGTACAAAACATGAGCCACCTCATTACAATTTAACACATTTCGTTCAAGGAACCTAACTAAGCTTTCTTACCCTCTCACAATTTGCAATCCGTCCTCTAAAACTATTTTTAGTCAAGTAAGATGTGTAAAACATCTCAACTCTCATTTTGTTCATTAGTACTACTTGCTGATCAAGAATACCTTAAGAGCATCAGAAGTATCACAATAGAATTTCTTTAGCATATTACTCCCTTTAATAATTCAATGACTTCACCATTTCCTACCAATATCCAATTTGAAATGTACCACACATGTTGAGATTGGACGAGAAATCTTCTCCTACCCTAGATGGTTAAGAGAGCACAATAACAATTTAATACCTGTTAAAGTTAAACAAATATTTGATCCATTAATTTGTAAATGTTAGAATTTTTTTGTGTCATTAACTTACTGAAGTTCAATTACCTCTCTGTGAAGTCATTCGTAAGGCAAAAGGGACCACATGTGAGACCTAGCAACAACTTCATCTAACATCTTAACCAATGTATCATTGAATCATAAATTTTGGTAGAAACAATGTGTGATAATTTTAAAAAATAAATTATTTTTAACAACGATTTTTGGTTATCCTCTAGCCAATGTAGTGTTTTACAAGAAATCCACAACTTCATCACATTGGGTGCTTTCCAGGGGCTATAAAATTGATTTCATTTCTATTGCTTTCCATCTCCTATAGGCATAGGAGTTCATTCTTTGAATAATATTATCCCTCCTCTTTTGTACTCGTGCCTGTGATCTCTTTCCACTACGTCTCCACGGTCCCCATTTATTTGACTGTATGGATGCTAGCTGCCATTCTAGTCGGTCATTTGTAGATTTTTACAGATTACCTTTTTCTATAATTGTACAACTTCTTTGCCCACCCAACTCTTCTTTTCCTTTATTGGAGACGTGATATTTGTAAAAACATCAGCACCACATGCATATCTGTTGTTGTGACTGTTGCTTAGCTCTCTATACAATTCTTTACCCTTTTGTTTCTGCTGTTGTGGTGTGTTGGACATGAAAGATTTTCTCTTTGCTATGTTTTCATCTATTTCCAGTTGCCCACAAAGTTGTATGAGTGGCATTTTCTTTACGTGAACATGTGTAAGACTTTCATTTTGACACCTCCCTATCTCAATAGTTATTCCAAACTCGAGCAAGTGAATATTGTGTGCTAGTCCGTCCACAATTACTATCACTTTCTTCTGGCATTCTTGTATCTCTTTGGTGCATTTCATGAGCTCATTCAACCTCATTTCTATACTGGCAATCATATTGCTTTCTCAATCTTGATTTCTTTCACCACTTGGTATATCATCACACCTTTGACCTGCAAATTGTTAACTTTCATTCTAGTTCATGTAATTATATGCTTGCTGTAATAGTTGTTAATCACAAAAAGTTATAGACCTGTATACTTACACAATGCATTTCAACTTCTTTTCTTATACAATGCGTTTCAACTTCTTTTCTTATTTTACTTGTACATTTGTTTAGCATTTGGCTTACATTTTTATGCTTCATGGTATCTCTACATTGCTAACTACGGGATGACAGAAGATATACAACATTTGACTTCATCTACAATTTTCTGTCACTACATTCATGACAAGTTATTACATCTTCTTAGATAACACTATTATCATTTTCTCTCAGTTCCTCACTGCAACCTGTGTTTTACCTTCTAATATTCTTATTGTTGTTCTGTTTTCTTTATCACTGATGAAGCACCAGTAATTGCCGACCTAAGCCTGCCTGTGTTCTTACAGAGGTCTGCTTAACTTCACTGATGAAGCACTACTGGCATAAGGGCCTTCTGTTGGTGGAACTCTTTCTCTACTAATCCTACGTGGGTTGCTCAACTTCACTCTTGCCCAGCCCCACTTGTTAACGAGAGGGTTTCTATTTATTATTGGTTGGATTAGTTTAGCTAATTCTTTTTTATTGGGCCACCTCAAATTTATTTTCTCCTCTTCTGGACCTTGTTCACCTAGCCCAGTTATCTACTCACCAAACTTATGTTTTTGGCAAGTTTTCCTTCCTTCCCTTTTACAGGTAAAACAGGTAACCATTATTGTTATAATTGCTTAATAGCCAACTCAATACCACGCATCTAAGGGTTCCGAATGGATTTTCCATCATCAATGGCTCACATCAAATTTCTGCATTTGCAGAAAACTACCCTATTCTGTGTGATATAAGGATCATTCGATAAATGATATTTGTGGTTGTCATGTGTACATCACTTCAAATTTATAACAATTTTGTTGTGATCAAATCAACAATCAAGGAATCACAAGAATTTATGAGAAGAAAATTTCTTATTACTTAAGAGGCTGCTTTATGGGTTACAATCAAAGGCTTGATCATCAACAATTTGATGTAACTCGTGCCCATTTAGACATTGATCAATACCAAACAAAAAACTTTTTTGGTTCTTTATTTTTGCAGCTACTTTTTCTCCAGCAAATTGATAGAAACCCATGTGCATTTAGGTGAGTTCCCGATTGTAGTTTTCAATAATTATACTTTGATTTGATTTCATATTTAGGATTTTCATAAATTGCATTTGTAGTACTGGTGTGTTGTCATTTACACACAAAATCAAAACTTTTACTCTCAAAATTAACATAGCAGTGTGAGTAAGGATCGTTCAACGAAGAGTATCTAGCCTACCTTCATGTGTTATTGAACAAGATTCGGGGATGGTTTTGAATGTATTAAAAACAACTAAATAAAAATATTTAAAGAACAATCTACTAAAATATAGAAAACAACCTGCGGATTGCTTTTTGGTGAGAATTCGCGGACCGACCTCGCGGATCCCCTTACAGATTCATTCCGGAGTCTTTAATCACAATCCGTGATTGAATTCACGAGTCTTGCCTTTTAGATCCGTTGGGGGATCTCATGGCATGATTTTTAACATCTAAATTTCAACTTTTATGCGCAAATTCAACTCTTCATTACTCCTTTATGCACTTTACACCTCCAATTGTATCCTAAACCAAAATATAAACCTAATGAGTACATTTAGCTAACAAATGAGTATAAAACATTAAACAATAAACTAAGAAAACATAATATTTTATAGTCTTATCAAGTTGTCACATCTATATCACTGTAGATTTATAAATACTTTGTTGTAATTAAATCAAATCAATCAAGAAATCACAAGAATTTATGAGAAGGTAAAGAAAATTTCTTATTACTTAAAACTTGGAGGCTGCGGCTATGGATTACATTAATAGGATTGACCATCAACAGATTGATGCAACTCATATGGGGTTTGCATTTTTTTTTTTTTTTTTTGTCTTCACACAGGTATCGAATCTTGGACCCACTAATTCTACTGTGCCTGTGCAGAGCGAGCCCTACAAATTTTTGTGGCTACTTTTTCTCCAACAAATTAATATAATCCATGTGCGATTAGACAAGCTTTCAATTGTACTTTTCAATTATTGTACTTTGGGAGAATGGTGAATTTTGGATTTGGATATATTTGTTAGTTGTCGTGTCTACATCACTGTACTTTTTTTAACCACTGTCGAAATCAAATCAATCAATCAAGAATAAGAACTTGTGAGAGGGTGAAGAAAATTTCTTATATCTTGAAACTTGGAGGCTCGGCTATGGGCTTGGCCATATAAAGTCCTACGCAGCTCAAGAACCGTCCAAAAAAAATACAGATACTTTAGATTCAATTCTATAGAAAAGAGCCGAGACAGGAACTGCCAAACCAAGACAGTCGACACTTGAAATTCGATCCCCCACAATTAATTTACCACCACTGCTAAGCCGGTCGATAACAATAAGATATTTAATTACTGTCGATAGAACTAAAAAGACCATGGCCTGGTTCTTTTTCTTTAAATTTTGTTCTCCACTGTAGAACTTGGTTTATTTTTTTTGGTTACTATTTCTTTTGCATCTCTGCTACAAAGTCAATTTCTTATTAGAGATCCAGCTGAATTTTATTCCACGGGGCTGCAAATTCTTTGCTCGCTGATCAGCTCGCTCTTGAAACTTTCTAATCCTATTCGGTAGCCCACAGACAAAGTCCTGTGCACGTCTCGCCTCACCCGTCAGTCCTTGAAGCTTCTCCAAATTCCATTGTCCTACGAAGAACTCCAGAATATCAGCATAATCACTTGAAGTATAAACTCCAATCCTTTGTGCCATGGCTGCAAAGTGTTCAAACAGATGTGGATCTTGTCCGTCATACATAAGATGAGCAGGCATTGTGATTTTCTTCCTCATCATCTCTGATATGGCTAGCATGGCACCATTGGGGTCAATTTCAAGTAGCTTTTCAACGATCCTAGCATATGCAATCTCATGGCGTTTCTCGTCGGATGCAATGGTGCCACAAATTCGTGCAAGCAACGGATCACCTCCTTCCTTGGCTAGCCTGGCTGTATTGGCGTGTGACACAAACGTGGCTTTTTCTTGAAATGATGTGTATACAAATCCTAAGTAGGGATTACTGTCCGTCCCAACATCCTGTGAATTTACAAGCAAATAAAAATGAAATGTTAAAAAAAAATGTAGTATTTTCTTTTGTGTTATCTGTCGCACAAAAGGAATACGTTTTGTACCTTTAACTAGCAGCCGATAAATAAAACAATAGTTTAAAAATAATGTCCTTACTTCAACCTGATATATGAGGACAAACAACAGTATTATGGGCTTATATACTAGCGCTGTCAATTGGCCAATTAGCTTAATTATCAAGTACTTATGTTTCAAAATGCATCAACATTGAAAAATGGTACGTACATTTAAGTTGGGGGAAGTGAGGAGATCGTAAATTACTCCAAGAAAAATCCTCTTTCGTACATTGAATTCTTGTTTATGGTTTTGTACAAAGAAACTAAATTTTGTGAATATCTATTAAACTCCATGTTTGTCCCTGCAAACCAAACTTATAACGCCAGTGATTATGCTAATATGGTAGTGGTAAACAAATAACTATTTAGAAAAAGGAGAAAAACTTCTTAAATTGTCGATTAAGGATTTCTGAAAAATAATTCTAAGAGTTGTTGAAAACATGTAAGATTAAACTTCGTGTTGATTCTAAAAACAAAATTACATTCCAGTTTTCATTTTTGAGATTACTTTTCTGCATCTAGGAATATTAGTTGTCTTCTTCACTTTTATCACTTCTATTTTGGCGACGATGACAAAAGTGACACATTTTTTGTGAACAAATAAGAAGCATACAATATATTTTATATACGTATCAAGTATACATGTAAAGTCTTTTCAAATTTCATGTAAAGTTGGTGAAAAAAATTAAAAAAAGTATGTATTGCAAAAAAAAAAGAACTTATACACATTTAATATATATTGGAAATAAAGGTGCAGCAAAAATTTGTAAAACTAAAAGACGCAAGTAATCATTATTCTATCCACCAAAAGACAAAAGTTCAACTAGTAAAATTCCAACTGACGAGAACTCACCGCTCCAGTAGCAATCAAGTACTGCACAGTCCTCTCAATCATCAACATATGAAGTCTACCTGAAAGGTACAAGTAATTCTTAAGAAAATCTCCATGTCTATTCTCTGCCGTCCACATCTGTCACGACCCGAATCTAAAAGTCATGATCGGCACGTAACTCGAGATAGAATAAATCGTTCCAAATCACGTAAGTCTAATTTTTTTCTAAATTTTATTGAAATTTCGACAGCATCTTCCTTTGTATTTGGATCTTTCCCAAAAATTTAAAAATACCTGCACAAAAATTTCAACCAACCCAAGGATTTCCAATATATTCACAATACACCATATCATCCCATTCACAACTTTTACACAATATTTCCATAGGTTTACAACCTACTAACACAAGTAATCAATCATCCATTCAACCATAAAATAAATGCTCATAAGAACTTCATATATTTCATATAAATATTCCAAGATTCATAACTTACAACCAACAGAGCAGCTATTCCAAAAATAACATTTACAATACCAAACTAGTCATATACCATATTGCCACAATTTCAAAGTAATAACCTTGTCCTATACCCGGATAAACAAAAATAACCTGGTGGTACCTTCCAATTTTGTGGCTATGCAATTCTCTGCTCTGATCCTACTCCTGCACTTTCTACAAAATACTGAAAAATATTGAGGGGTGAGTTTTCCACACTCAGTAAGCATAATACGTATTATAAACCATAATACATGCAGTCATACAGGTAATAAACAATCATCATTAACAATTATAAATGATACAATAATACTATTTTAAACAATTTACTTAAATCACCACTTTTGGTATAAAATCTATGTAGTCATCACTATATGACATAAAACATTCAATAAAATCACATTTTTAGTTTCATAAACAACTTTTGTTATTTCTCGAAGTCACAACTATGCAGAACCTACTATCTCCCGAAGGGTAACTATCCCGTGAAGGGTACTCTGTCCCTGAAGGGCTATCCCCCGAAGGATATTTGTCTCTGTTCCCCGAAGGGCTATCCCCCGAAGGGTATACTATCCCGCGAAGGGAGGGAATCACTGCGGACATTCCCTAGCCGGCATATACTAGGTGCACCCAAACTAACAATAACCCTGTTAGTTTTAGTTAGCTCTACATAGAATTACCTTCAAATCATTTTCACAACTAAATTCTTTCAACTTTATTTGACAAAAAATCATTGTCACAAACAACCATTCACTTTCTCATTCTTTAATGTTAAAACTTTAACAATATATAAAACATATTTTGACAAAAAAAACGTCAAATGTATTATCTTATACACTCAACGTAAATCATTCACCTTTAAATACTTTGCAAAGCTCATTTAAACTTTCATGTACAAAATAAATTACTTTGTATGCATTTTCTCAACGTACGTCCATTTAACAATATATATGTATGTCAATTTCAATTTATACATATTGCATACTTTAAATTACTCACAAAATGCTTTGCAAGCAATATATAGTACTAGTGATTCATAATATGTATTACACTTACCTCAAATTAGGCTATAGACAAAAATCTCAACTCGATCACCTCCCTTAGGCGGCTTCCTCCGCCAAATGCTCTCTTGAATCTATTATATAACATAACGATCAAAAATTAACAACTAAAAAGTACATTAGAAAAATAATAATCTAACTTTAATCTAACCCCAAGGCTTAACTCAATCATTACCCCTCTTGCATGGCCTAAACTATAATCAAATCTCAACTTTAATTTCCCAAACCAACTCTTTCATCTTCTAATTGGTAATTAACACCATAACAAAACTATTAACTCTAAATAATACCAAGAAATCATTTTTCTCCAAATTTCCTAAAATTTCCTAAACTCTAAAATTCCATCTACTCAATTTCTACTCCATACATGCTATCATTTCCACCAAAAATATCATATACTTTATCATAACTTATTTAATAAACAAAATTTAAGCATAAAAATTTACCTTATTTAGCTAAATCCAAATTTTCCTTTTTTCTTTTCTTCCCTATTTCTTTTCTCTCTCTCTCTCTCTCTCTCTCTCTCTCTCTCTCTCTTCTCTCTCTCTCTCTCTCTCTCTCTCTCTCTTGCTGGCTGGACTTCCCTCTTTCTTTCTTCTTCCCCTTCCTTCTTCTTCTTCTCTCTTTCTTTTCTTTCTTCTCTCTTTTCTTTTCTTTCTTTCTTCTCTCTTTTTTTTTCTTTCTTCCTTCTTGCAGCTTCTTTCTTTTTCTCTGCAGAAGTTCTGCAGTCTTCTTATGGGAAAAAATCCCACCAACTGCTGTTTTGCTTCTTTTTTTTTTTAGGCCAAATGACCTTTCTACCCCTAACTAATGTTGGGTATTACATTCTTTCCCCCTAATAAAAAAAATTCGTCCTCGAATTTGAAATAACTACATACCTGGATGTGGGAATAAATTTGGATACTTGTCTCGCATCTCATCCTCTAACTCCCACGTGCTCTCTCTAATGGAATGATTTCTCCATTGTACTTTAACCATAGGAATCTCTTTATGCCTGAGCTTCTTAGTTTGACGATCCACAATTGCAATTGGTTGTTCTACATAGCTTAAATCTTCACTCAACTCAAATGTTTGTGGTTCAATGACATGCGAAGGGTCTGCCACATAATTCCTCAACATAGACACATGAAATATTGGATGAACTCCAGAAAAATCCAGTGGAAGGGCCAACCTATACGCCACTGCTCCTATCCTCTCAAGCACCTCAAATGGTTCAATATACATAGGAGATAATTTTCCTTTCTTTCCAAATCTCATAATTCCTCTCATAGGCGACACCTTAAGAAACACATGATCTCCAACACTAAATTCAAGATGTTTTCTTCTCACGTCTGCATAACTCTTCTGCCTACTGTGAGCTGCTTTAAGACGCTCTCTAATCATTGCTACCTTCTCCGTAGTCAATTGTACAATTTCGGGACCCAATAGCTTCCTATCTCCTATTTCTTCCCAACAAATAGGAGACCGACATTTTCTACCATATAGTGCCTCATATGGAACTATCTCAATGCTCGATTGGTAACTGTTATTGTAGGCATAAAATTTACCTTATTTAATAAACAAAATTTAAGCATAAAAATTTACCTTATTTAGCTAAATCCAAATTTTCCTTTTTCTTCCTTTTCTTTTCTTCCCTATTTCTCTTCTCTCTCTCTCTCTCTCTCTCTCTTCTTCTCTTGCTGGCTGGACTTCCCTCTTTCTTTCTTCTTCCCCTTCCTTCTTCTCCTTCTCTCTTTCTTTTCTTTCTTCTCTCTTTTCTTTTCTTTCTTCCTTCTCGCAGCTTCTTTCATTTTCTCTGCAGAAGTTCTGCAGTCTTCTTATGGGAAAAAATCCCACCGACTGCGTTTTGCTTCTTTTTTTTTTTAGGCCAAATGACCTTTCTACCCCTAACTAATGTTGGGTATTACAATGCCCGAGTCCAAACAGCCCATGGACTGGGACTCGCCCCAGTCTCATCCCGAACCCCTTCATGAGTGTTCATCCACGACTGGTACGTAGGCACTGCATCCTCAGTGATCATGTTACTGACCAGGACCACAAAATACTCCTCTGGAAGCTTAGCCGTCCGTTTACGTAAAGCTCGCACTTGGTCTGTGAATTCATCAGTTGAAAGCTTTGCCGGGTCCGGGAGGAATTCAATGGGTTGCCAGGACTGATCTACGGGCCTCAGGAGCGGGAGGACTCTTTTGGTGGCCCAGGGTTCTAGAGATTTAAGTATTTCTGCTTTTTCTGGTGGGATTGAGTGGGTAGCTTGAAATTGCAAAGTGCGTGATGGAGCTGCCAAGGCACAGACCAGTGGTTGCCGCTTGAACGTGGCAGTTGTGGGGTGGTTTTTGGTGGTGATGGTGGTGCGAAGTGGAGTCCATGAAACGGCGACAGTGGTAGTACTGTGAGAGAGTGACGAGGTCTGCATGACTGAATCCTAAAGGTAATGAAATGGGGTTAATGAAATCAATGAATAGGTGTAGTTTTAATCAAACGAGGACATTCTACATCTTTTATATAGATGTGTTTGGTTAAGGATTTTTGGAAGCATTTTATATATAGCATTTGATCAAAAAATTGATCGAGAAAGGTATTTAAAAATAATTTAAAAAAAAATCACTAACCAAATATGTTTTATCACGTGGAGTGCTAAACTTTTGGATTAATTGATTAGATTATTGG
Organism: Mitragyna speciosa; assembly: GCA_024721245.1. Lineage (NCBI taxonomy): Eukaryota > Viridiplantae > Streptophyta > Magnoliopsida > Gentianales > Rubiaceae > Mitragyna > Mitragyna speciosa. The sequence goes on from CM045568.1 coordinate 15,159,750, forward strand.
TTAAAAAAAAAGAGTTTGGACAAATGTGATTGTCATGGTGGGTTGCACAAATATAATTCCTGACGTGTTTTTCAAAGACGTTCGGCAAAAGAAATTTTTTTTTTAAACTCAAACCAAACGCATCGAGGGAATTTGCCATAAATGAGGTGCTGCTATTATTGCTGCCATGGATGAAAGAGGAAAGAGGAAAGAGAAACTTTGCATTTGGTTAACCGTGTGAACGAACAAGGTATGAAATCATTGACAGATTCTAGCTATGCAACGGGCTGAAAAATTGGTCGTGGGGATATAAAAAAAATTGGAAAGCCTCATATCAATTTAACATATTGGTTGTAGTTTCATTATTTGTTTGTTATAATTTAAGTTTGAAATACATCATCATCATCATTATTATTAGAACAGATAATTTATTGTCACGTAGTGATGATGGATCATATCTGACAGTATATGATTAGTTTTAATACACAATGTGACATGCTACGTGACATACGTAATGCACGCAATATTTACTCGGCTATTATAAATGGAATTCGGCAAATGGCCATAACGGGTATGCGCTCTTCCAAACTCGCATGCTGTCTTTCATCGCTGGCAACAACAATAGCAGCAGCTCATTTATGGCAAATCCTCTGGCGAGTTTGGCAAACTCGTCCAACCCGCATTAGTTTGCCAATGTTTTTTTAAAAAAAAAAATTTGCCCGACAAGTTTGAGAAATAAGTTGGGTATATACTTGTGCAATTCTCCACTGACAACTACATTTACCCAAACTTTTTTTTATTTTTATCAACTAATCTGATCAATTAGCCAAACTTTTGAGCACATGGGCCAACTACTTTCCTACTTGCAATTTATACTAATACTAAACAAATCAAATTCTTAACAAGTGATAGCATGAATTAGATAAATAGACTTTTATTTCGTACCAAAATTAAAGAGAAATTCGATTACTCGTGTCAATCTTAAAATGTCCACTAATTCCTTTTTCCAACTCGATAATTTTCTCTATTCACGGGTTGAACAACAGTTTTAGTTGGCAATTGCTTAAAATAAAGTATATCTTCCATCATTTGCGATTCGTGCGATTTCCTTAAAGATCTTCTTCTGCAGGTTGGGTTGTATGGAGGTATTATTTTTGATAATATTTTTTATTACTTAAAACATGGAGGCTGCAGCTACGGGTTACAATCAGAGACTTGACTATTAACAAATTGATGTAACTCATGCGCGTTTAGACGTTGATCGATAGCAAACTGTCAGGGTTTGGTTTAATTTTTTATCTTGGCGGCTATTTTTTCTCCAATAAATTAATATAATCCATGTGCGATTAGACGAGTTTCGGATTGTAGTTTTCAATAATTATACTTTCGTCTGATTTTGAATTTTGTATTTGGATAAATTATATTTGTCGTTGTCTTGTCTACGTCACTACATTTTTTAACCACTTTGTTGTAATGTAATCAATCAATCACGAAATCACAAGAACATATAGGAGCGTGAAGAAAATTTCTTATTACTAGGAGGCTCGGCTATGGGTTGCAATCATAGGCTTGTCCATATAATGTCCTGCGCAGACCGAGAGCCGTCCTAAAAAATAGGTGTGCTTTAGACTGAATCCTAGAGAAAAGAGGCGAGACCGGAAATGACAAATAAGATTAAATTAGCAAGACAAAAAATAGACCTAAAAAATGACATTGTTTCGCATGAAAATAGTTACATCACAGTTTTGCATAGTTATACTGTAATGTTGAACAGTTATACCGTGTTTAATTTGTGAAAAATCAAAAAAGGGGCAAATCGTGAGGTCTGAGTGCTCGACCGAGACTGGAATTGCAAATCAAGACAGTCAATACTAGAAATTTCATCCCATACAATTAATTTACTACCAATGCTATTTGCCAAGCCAGTTGATAATGATAAGACACTAATGTTTTAAGAATCAGATAGGAATTAGTCAATTCGACCACTTGAATCGTGAACCGATAATGATTTCGGTCTAGTTCTAAATAAAAGCTAATAAATATTAACAAATCTTCAAGAATTGGTCTAACTGTGCGAATCGTAAAACGACGATTTTTTTAATGTGTGATTTTTAAATTTTTTTTGATTTAGAGTAAGTAGGAGGTCTCGAACTCAGGACCTTCTATTTACACGAAAAATTTTTAAATGGACCTGATGCACAGCCCCAACTTGGAGACCTTGTAATTTAAAATAAAGTTATATAAACATTCTTATATCATTTTCTTCTATCAACATGCATCACTTTACTTACTAAGTGCTTTCTTAAATCATAAAGTTTACAGGTAGAGCTGTGGATCCGATCCATCTAAGAATCTCTTTACCTACACTTACAACCCGCAATCACTTGACCAACTCGTTGGTTGTGATTTCCAAGTTAATTTTTATTATAAATTATTCTGTTTCTTCTTCTTCTTTTTTTTTTTTAATTCCTTTATCAATCATGTTTAATAAAATTAATTATTCTTACATTTTTAGTTTCATTATTTCCTTTATCAATCATGTTTAATAAAATTAAATAATTCTTACTTTTTTAGTTTCTTTACTTCCATTAATAATGTTTAATGAATTTAATTGATTCTTGTTTTTTTATTTTCTTTATTTCCTTTGTTAATCATATTTAATGAAATTAATTGATCCTTACCATTTTAGTTTGGCATCCAAATTTATTATATTAAAGAAATCTTGGATTTACTTTTACTAAAAATCGTTCCTACTAAAATTAGTCCTTTTGTCTAAATTGTTTAATTATTCATTTATGCCTAAAATATTCTCCTAATTAAAAGTTTAAATTGGTATTTTTGTATGTCATATGTTTAGATTTTTTTAAATTATGGTTATGTGCATGAATTAAGAAGTAAAGTAAATAAATCATTATTCAATAATAAGCATATATGGCATCTTGAAAGTAAGTAGGTAGAAAGTTTTTTCCTTTATTAAAAAACTAAAAATCAGTTCAAATTATTTAAAATCATATTTTTTATGCAATATATTGATTCCAATTATTATAGCTTCACATATCCACCATTTCTTGATAGATAATACAAATATATATACATATATTGAACAGAATGGATTAAATTAAGAACTAATGAGCAAATATATTTACTTGTTAGTTTTACTTTTGAGACTATTATATAGAATTTAAATTGACTCACTCAATGGTCCAATATGTTAAAAATAAAATTTCTTTGGAGGGAATATGTCAAAGTTAAAGCCTAAAAACAAATTCTAAATAAAGTTTATGCTCTTTTAAGAAATTCTAAATCAAAATCTTTATTGATACAAAATTACTAGAAATTACCTCTCATTAGGTCATGCAAAAAAATGTAAAAAACTAAAAAATAAAAAAAACAAATAGATCTAACTAGATAATAAGACAATCAAACTAAAATTTGAAAATGATTTGAGTATGCGAACCGAACTTAGAAAATAGGGCAAAAGAACAATTTTTAATTTTAAAAAATTACATTTACTTGGACCGGCCTATATACAAAGTCAATTAATTTTATTATTTTTTATTAAAAATAATTTAAAATTTACATTGAAAAATAAGTCTTGATGGTATTAAAAGAGTAGAGAATGTGAAAACAAGTAAAAAAATATGATTTAATAATTTAGAATGTTCAAGTTGTAATTTAAAATATTTAAAAATATAATAATATACTTTAGTGATGAATTTTAAAGTATTTGTTTGTCCTTATTATTTTTATCCTATACACTTATTTTTTATAAGTATTATATGTTTTATACTTGTAATGTTGTTTTGTTTGTTAATTTAATTGTTAGAGACATTTAATATTTTATAAAATTTTTACCAAATATAATAGATTCATTTGCTTGTATATTTGAATATATTCAACCTAGTAATAGGTTAACTGGTTCAATAGGGTAGGGTATATGCGGTATTAGTTGTTGGATTGCGGCAATTAGTTTTTTTATTCTTTAATCTATTACAAGTTAACAACAATAAATATGTTTGTCATATTTGTCCATAAAATTTATTTTATTTTACTTTTTTCAACTTTCTTGTTTTATTTTGTAATGGAGAAGAAAGAATTAAACAAAATCAGGAGATAAATTCAATAATTAAAAGTTTTTATTTCTTAGCTAAAAAGGAAAAACATTAAACCTTGATCTGACCGTGAACTGGACCCTCATCCGGTTCACTTGTCGGTCTGATTTTTAAAATATTGTAAGACACCTAATTACTGACGATAGAGCTAAAAGACCAAGGCTTGGTTCATTTTTTTTTTAATTTTTTTCTCTACTATAGAATCTTGGTTTATTTATTTATTTATTTTTTGGTTACTTGCATCTCTACTACAAAGTCATTTTCTTATTAGAGATCCAGCTGAATTTTATTCCACGGGGCTGCAATTTCTTGGCTCGCTCATCAGCTCGCTCTTGAAACTTTCTAATCCTGTTCGGTAGCCCACAGACAAAGTCCTGTGCACGTCTCGCCGCACCCGTCAGTCCTTGAAGCTTCTCCAAATTCCAATGTCCTACGAAGAACTCCAGAATATCCGCATAATCATTGAAAGTATAAACCCCAAGCCTTTGTGCCATGGCTGCGAAGTGTTCGAACAGATGTGGATCTTGTCCATCGTACATAAGATGAGCTGGCATTGTGATTTTCTTCCTCATCATCTCTGATATGGCTAGCATGGCACCATTGGGGTCAATTTCAAGTAGCTTTTCAACGATCCTAGCATATGCAATCTCATGGCGTTTCTCGTCGGATGCAATGGTGCCACAAATGCGTGCAAGCACCGGATCACCTCCTTCCTTGGCTAGCCTAGCTGTATTGGCCGTGCGACACAAATGTTGCTCTTTCTTGAAATGATGTGTATACAAATCCTAAGTAGGGATTATTGTCCGACCCAACATCCTGTGAATTTACAAGCAAATAAAAATGAAATGCAAAGAAATGTGTCCTATTTTGCTTGTGTTATTTGTCGCACAAAAAGGAATACATTTTGCTCCTTTAACAAGTAGCCAATAAATAAAACTGTGTTTTGAAAACGGTGTCCTTACTTCAACATTATATGATGATAGGATTCAAACGTGAAAATTAAACATAACTATTGGAGAAATCAAGAACTCAATAATTTAATGAGAATAAAACAACACGAAATATGAGTGACGCACACAAAATTTAACGTGGTTCGCCTTAATTACCAAGCCTACATTCACAGAGAGAAAACCGTTCTTTATTATGGAAGAAAATAAACAAATACAAGAATACAACTTGTATTCCAAGTCCAACTCCTTGTATTCCTCCTCTCACTACCAAAAACTCTCTCACCTCTCTCGTGTATCTTTTGTACAATGCCAATCTACCTATTTATAAGACACATTACTTGACCAATAACCCAGTAATTAAGGAAATAAATTGCGTTAAACTATAGATTCTACAATCAGGAAATTACTTGACAACTACTACAAGCAATTAGGAAACTACTTATTCTCCACACAAGAAACGAAAGTTACGTAAAAGAAAAATTGTCAATTTCCTAACATATGAGGACAAGCATATGGGCTTAAAAAAATGCTCTTAATTGACCAACTAATTTAATTATCATTACTTGTATGACTTAATGCATCCACATTGAAAATTATATGTACTTTTAAGTTGAGTTAAGTGAGGAGATCGAAAATTACTCCCAACAAAAAAAAAAAGAAATACTTTTTTTGTTTGGCTTAGAGAGCTAGAAAATATGTAAATTTAATTTCTTTTTTTTTTGGGGTTGGTTTTGAACCAAAAAAGTAAAGCTTTTGAATGTTTACTCAACTGCCTGTATGCCCCTGGAAACTAAGGATGCATTTGGATGGATGTGTTTTGGGGTGTTTTTCAAAAAATATTACTGTAATTGTTTTAAAAATTATTCTTGGTTAATGTTTATGTGAGATAAAAATGTATTGAAAGACGTGTATAAAGTTTTTAGAAAACATATTTTTAAAAAACACTAGCAAACAAACAAGGCAAGTTGTGTCTGGATGGATGTTTTGGGAATATTTTTTGAAAAACATTAATGTTGTTTTAAAGATTCATTTTGATAAATGTATATGTGAAACAAAAGATGATTGAAAAACGTGCATGAAGTTTTTAAAAAAATATATCTATAAAAAATAGTATGAAACAAACAAAGCTTAAGTCTATACTGCATATGGTTATGCTAATATGGTAGGGTAAATACAGAAATATTGAAAAAAAAAAGGAGGAAAACTTTTTGAATGGTCGATTAAGGATTTCTAAAGGATAATTCCAAAAGTAGTTGTCTCTCTGTGCCCGCGCGCGTCTAATATATGTACAAGACTAAAAGACACAGATAATCGGTAAAATATTCACCAAAAAAAAAAAAAAAAAAATTCAGCAAGTAAAAATCCAACTAAGGAGAGAACTCACCATTCCAGCACCAATCAAGTATTGCACAGTCCTTTCAATCATCAACATATCAATTCTACCTGAAAGGTACAAGTAATTCTTAAGCAAATCTCCATGTCTATTCTCTTCAGCCGTCCATGCCCGTGTCCAAACAGCCCATGGACTAGGACTCTCCCCGGTCTCATCCCGAACCCCTTCGTGATTGTTCATCCACGACTGATACGTAGGCAATGCCTCCTCAGTGATCATGTCACCGACCAGCACCACAAAATACTCATCTGGAAGCTCTGCCGTCCGTTTCCGTAGAGCCAGTTGGTCTGTGAATTCATCGGCCGAAAGCTTTGCCGGGTCCGGGAGGAATTCAATGGGTTGCCAGCACTGGTCTACGGGCTTCAGGAGTGGGAGGACTCTTTTGGTGGCCCAGGGTTCTAGAGATTTAAATATTTCTGCTTTTTCTGGTGGGATTGAGCGCGTAGCTTGACATTGCAAAGGGCATGATGGACCTGCCAAGGCATAGACCAGCTGTTGCCGCTTGAACGTGGCAGTTGTGGGAGGGTTTTTGGTTGCAGTGGTGGTGCGAAGTGGAGTCCATGAAACGGCGACGGTGGTAGTACTGTGAGAGAGTGCCGAGGTCTGCATGGCTGAAGCCTAAATATAATGAGATGGGGTTAATGAAATCAATGAATAGGTGTAGTTTTAATAAAAAAAGGACACTCCACATCTTTTATATAGATGTTTCTGGATGCATTCTAGAAATATATTATATAACATTTCATAAAAAAACTATTCGAAAAATGTATTTAAAAATTAATTTTGAAAAAAGGAATCACTAACCAAATCCCTTTTAGCATATGGGCGATGTTTTTTCCCGCTTGCAATTTATAATTTTTGTACTAATATTAAACAAAAACAAATCCTTGGCAAATGATAGCATGAATTAAATAAATAGACTTTTATTTCCGTCTAAAATTAAAGAGAAATTCGATTACTTGTGTCAATCTTAAAATGTCCACTAAGTACTTTTCCCAACTTGATAATTTTCACTATTCTCGGGTTGAACAACAGTTTTAGTTGGCAATTGCTTAAAATAAAGTATTATCTTCCATCATTTGCCATTCGTGCGATTTCCATCAATTGCTTGAAAAAAGATCTTCTTCTGCAAGTTGTGTTGTATAGTGGTATTATTTTTAAGATAAATTGAGCTTTATTACTTCGGATTAAGGAAAAAATAGTTTAGGCAGTCATTTAATACACTTCGGAATATTTCTAGCGAATGGTTTGCATCCTAGCTTCCTAGTTCTACGGGGAGCCCCGGCGGCGTCTCAACAATAAAAAACTAAAATGTTGCTGGCAAATGAGCACGAAAATCGTCAGAGTTGTTTCTTATTTATCCCCGGGGAGGCCGGCGGCGATAAAAAACCAAAATGTCGCAGGCACATGAGCCCGAAAATCTTCAGAGTTGTTTCTTTCATTGATTTGGTTGTGTTGGCTTCTTGCACGTACAAATCCTTCCATAAGTGACTTACAAAGTAATAATACAGCTCTTAGTCAAATTTATATTCCATTGCAATATTTATAGGTTGCATAAAAGGGTTAATTATATTTTTCCCCCATGTGTTTTCGGACAAATCATATGACCTCCTTATGGTTTCAAAAGCTATACATCACCTCTTGTGGTTTTGGTTAAAGTGTCAAACTAATGAAAGTTCCCTTCCGTAATGATCTGTGGATAAAATGTCCAAATTACTTCGTATAAGTACTAAAAATTACTATGGAGTGATGTGTAGCTTTTAAAACTATAAAGCGGTTATGTAGTTCATTTTGAAAATTACAGGGGGATAAAGTGCCTATTTTTCAAAAAAATATACAAGCACACACAAAGATGAAATAGTTAATTATTGGAGTAATTTTGATATTTTACTCACATTCCGTCCCGAAACCTAATTTTCGTCATTTTGACACGTTAACTCAAATCACAAATAAGTGATGTATAGTTTTTTGAACCATAAAGGGATCATGTGATTTATTCAAAAATCACAGGATATCTAGGATATTTTACCCTAGATAAAAAGTCATCTACGTTGGCGTAGAATAGTTAATATTTGTTATCTTTGAAGTGTTTTATTTATCGATAATGGACAAACTACTAGATTTTGCTGCGGAAATGAGCACGGGAAGTAGCTGAGAATTCAATTATGCAAAATCTTCTCTGCCTCAAGCACGGTTATGCAGCCAAAAATGGAACAGTCACAGGTTAAATTTCTATTCAAAAGTCAGGCTGATCTTGTGTATAAATAAGGGATTGTAGTCAGTTTGTAAGGGTACCAGAATTTAAGAGAAAAACCAAAGAATAAGAGAGCTTAAATTTCAGTAAGATTTTGATGCAAGAGCCAACTGGAAGAGTTCTCAAATCATATCTAATTTTGTGTGTTTCTATATTTGAGAGAATTATTTTCTAATTATTTAATAAACAATTGTTTTGCTACTATGGAAATAACGTATTAAATAACCCACCAAATTTGATTGGGTTGGCTATCACAAAGCCTTTAAAGGTTTGGGAGGGTAGGGACCGTGAAAAATTCAAATTGGTACATAATGCACCTGTTTAGTCCGACGGTGGTTCAATCTTCATCGGTTCCATTTGCCCAGTTGGGCCTCCCCCATAGAGTAGGTTAAGCATAGGATTAAATACTGTTGATGATTAGGAAAAAAAAATAACGTATTAAATTGTTTGCTTGCCTCCCTAAATTGTAGATTTAATCCAACATTTTGGTTTCAGATCCAACTGGATATGAACTTGTTTTTGGTTAGGTCTTTCATATAGCACGGACAAGTGGAGGCTCTCTAGAAGTACAATGAAACACCGTGAATTTAGAATATCACAAAATTATTAAGGCGTGAACCGTAGAAAGTTAATTATGCCTAAGGTTGCTATTTTAGTTATTGATAAATTATGTATCAATTCAAATAGCTACGTTCTTGGAGTACTTTGCTCGCTACAACACCTATTCTAATTGAAAAACCAAACATGCTACCATAACTGGACCACAGGTTGGCAACTATTAACGCGTTAAGGCATCTGTCTTTTTAAAGTGGCAATTGTTTGGAATACATGTTGAAGTATTAATTGATTAATAAATGTATACAATCTTTTAAATTTAGAATTAACTCATAACTTATGATACCGACTCTAATCAAAATACCTAAGCCTCCCACTGAAGCGCGGCGACAGGTTGCCAAACAATGTATGACTTGGAATTTGTCTTTTGATGCGACAAATGCCAAAATGATATTCAAAAATGTTTTGAAGTGCAAATCATAAAATAAAAATGTGTATAGTGTTTTTGACTCAGGATTACTTAAAACTTAGAACTTGATTATTGATGTTGTTAAAGAATATAGGCTTTCATCTCAAAACTAATTGGCAATAAGTGAAGTGGTCTATGAACCTTATTAATTAGTTTGGAAATATTTGGGATTTTAAATGAGACATTATATTCTTAACAGTCTTCGTCACATGTGACTCGAATTGAAAAGAGTCCATGAACTGAAACAAGCGGATTAAAGAAAGCCAAAAACTGAAATGAGCGATTGATAAGAGCGAGAATAAGACTCGGATTGAAGAGAGTCCATGAACTAAAACGATCAGATTGAAGAAAATCCAAGAACTGAAATGAGCTATTGACAAGAACGAGAATAAAATTTAAAACCTATCTTTGATACCATATTAAAGAACATGGGCTTTTATCTCAAAATCAATTAATAATGAGTGGTCCCATGTATTGAAACATGGTAGATTAAAGAAAGCCTAAGAACTGAAATGAGCGATTGACAAGAGTGAGAATAAAACCCAAAGGCTAACTTTGGTACAATGTTAAAGAACATGGGCTTCTATCTCAAAATCAATCGGTAATAAGTGTAGTGACTTATTAACCTTATTAATTAGTTTAGAAGTCTTTGAAATTTCGATGTGGAATACTATATTCTTAACACTCCTTCTCACATATGATTCAGGTTGAAAATAGCCCACGAACTGAAATGGGCAGATGACAAGAACCCAATTGAATCAGGCTAAGAAAAAATCGAGTCACATGTGAAAGTGAAAATAAAACCCAAAACCTAGCTCTAATACAATGTTAAAGGAAAAAAAAAGGGTCAAAACCAATTAGCAATGAATGAAGTCGCCCATAAACCTTATTAATTAGTTTGGTAATCTTTGAAATTTAGATGTGGGACATTATATTCTTAATAGATATCAATTCTAACATTTTAGTCCTATAATAAGAAACACAGATGTTTTCAAAAGTAAAAGATCTGTCAATGTCAAATTTCACCACTATATTTAATAGTGCTTTAAAGCATTCATCTATGATTTTTACATAGCATTTGTTTTACATACCTACAAGAAAAATTTTATTCAATTAATTTTGGATTTCTTAGAATTGATTCAATTATAGATAGAGTCGTGATTGTGGTTGGGCAACATATTTTGCTTATTGTGACACCTATTCTAATCGAAAAGCCTAACTCCTATTAAAGCTTGACTATAGGTTAGTAAACTTTTGAGTACAATGAATTTGTCTACAAAGGTCACAACTTTTCGAAGAGTATATCTGAATATATGTTAAAGTCTTAGTCAATTAATAAATCTAAACATTGTTTTCAACTTGTAGTTTACTAAAGACTTAAGACACTTATTCGGACATTCTTACATGGACCTAGTTTTTGGTTCTACCTATAGATCTTTTAGCACAAAATATAGTCATATAAATATAGTGATGCATAAAAAGATAAAAAGTGATGTAATAATATTTATATGGCTATATTTTAGATTACAATACCTATAGATCAGGCTGGGTTCATATAAAAATTTTTCCGTCTACTGTAATGAAAAAAGACATGGAGGTATTTGTCTTTTTGAAGTGGCAAGTGAAAATGGAGTTGAATTGAGGAAGAAGCCAATGTGCGCACGTTAGAATTCACACCAATTCTTCATGCGTATGTTAGCATATAGAGAGAGAAAATCTCGTAAATCCTACTGAATTTTACTCAAGATTTCACCATTAATCGATTACAAGTTTTGACTGCTGATTGTCACAAATCACTCTAAGATCTCCTCGAATAGTATGAAATATGGAGAGATCACCACTACAGAATTAAGTTAGAAATGGCTAGAAATACAATGATTGGATTTTGTCCCATCATAACTTTGATGGGTTTAGATGTTGAGCAAATTCAACCTAACCGATTGAATTTTAAAGGAGAAAAAATTGATGTTATTTTGAAAGCTAGTTCATCAAATCCACTGGTATTAACCAAAAAGTTTTCCGAAACTGAAAACTAAGGGAGAAAGAACAGTTGGTAAAAGTACTGTGAATGAATTATCATGGGCTAATGTTATGAAGAAGAATCAAGATCATGGGGGGAATGAATTTATAATATCTACATCCAGATATGATGGAAAGCAAGGAAAAGGTGAGAGTGAGCATGGATGATGCTGAAGAAGGCATTAACAAATGGAAAAATGCAGAAATGGGTTTAACCCTTGGTCAATCACCTCCCTATTTTATCTTGAAGAGATTCGTGGATAATTGAAGGAATATGGGAATATTGAGACTATCAGGTTGCAAAATGGAGTGTTTGTCTATAATTGTGGGTCTAAGGAAATTAAGAAGAAAATCTTGAGCAGGTCACCTTGGCCTTTTGCTAGTGAAATGCTATTTTTGAAGCCCTGATCACCACAAATGGATTTGGAGAAAGAAGAAATGAATATAGTTCCAATTTGGATTAGATTGCCTAATCTAAAGTTGTATTACTATACTGCTGTTGGTTTGAGCAAATTTGCAGTTATGTAGGAGTGCCTCTGTGCACTGATAAACAAACTGCGGTGAATGGAAGACTTTCTTATGCAAGAGTTTGTGTTGAAATGAAGGCAGGAGATCCTTATCCTAATAGCATACCATTCATTAATGGGTATGGATTGCAATAATTTCAAAGAATTGAATATGAATGGATACCTCCCCACATTGTAAAGCTTGTGGTAAATTTGGGCATAACCAGATCAACTGTCCAAATTTGCCTAAGAAACAATGGTTTCCAAAAATTGTACTTAGTAAAGAAAAGGAAGAGGAGATATAGGTGGAGGAAACAGAGACTGAGTCACTAGAAAGGAAACCTGAGCAGGCAGTTATCTCAAAGCAAGCTGAGAGGGAAAATGAAGTAACTGAATTGAATGTGCATTATGATGCTCAAATGAATCTCAATGAGCTAGGGATGTCTACTAATCTGCATATGGAGAATAGCTTCTGTACATTGGATGAGCTGGATGAAGAAGGCAATGTTGAAGCTCTGAAGAACACAGCAAATAGCGCACTAAAGGAGCCAGACAGTGGAAGTGAGTTCAATGAGGAAGGAGGAGGGGTTCCTGAAGAGGAAGTTGTGGATTGCAAAAAAAATGCCTGTGGGGCAAATGAAGGGAATGATCCAAACAAAAGTAGAACATCAGTCAAAGATAGGAAAGCTGAGGAGAACAAAGAGGATCTTGGTAAAAATAAAGGAGGGATGAAGACACCCAAACTGGGGAGGCGAATGAGGAAGAAACGGGCCTCAAAAGGTAAGGGGATTTTAAACTATTGATTATAAAAATTTTATGTTAGAACATTAGGGGGTTGAATGACCCCATGAAAGAACGAGAAGTATATAAAATAAATTATAATTCATGTATTGATGTATTAGGTATTGTTGAAAACAAAGTGAGAATGAAGAATATAGAAATAATATTTAGTAAATGTTTGCCAAGATCGGAGTTAGTGCATAATGCAGAAGGTGATGCAGTAAGTAGAATATTGTTCTGCTGGAATCCGAAGAGAGTTAAACATACAGAGTTGGACCAGAACCAATGAGCTGTAACTTGTTTGGTCAAACACTTGTATGGCTAAAATGAGTTTATAGCTACTGTAATTTATGCCAGAAACACAATGGAGGAAAGAAGAATGTCGTGGAAGGATTTGCTAGCACTAAACAACCTACATATGGACAACCATGGATAGTATTGGGGGATTTTAGTTGTATTGGAAGAAGTGAAGAAAGGATAGGAAGTAGTGAACATGACAGTGCTGCAAAAAGAAAATTTAATTAAGTAGTTGAAGCTGTGGATATGACAGAATGTTCATCTAAGGGCTATTATTACATTTGGTGCAATCAAAGAGAAACTGGCAGAGTATACAGTAGAATAGATAGGTGTTTTGTGAATGAGATGTGGATGCAAATAATACACCATATGGAGTGGATATGCTGGTGCCAACAGTGTTTGATCATTCCTGAATACAAGTGTTGTTGATGACATTAATTCAGGCCCTAAGCCATTGAAGTTTCATGGATTCGGGATGTGTAATCCAAAATTTATGGAGATTTTGGCTACTTCTGTGTGTAATTTTGCACCTAAAAATCCAATATGGAGAATTTGTATGAAGTTAAAATTGTTGAAAAAAGAGCCGAGTGAGTTAAACAAAAAGGAGAATAGTCAGATTAGTGAACGTGTAAATAATCAAACAAGGAGCTAGTTAGAGAGTGTACAATTACTATTGCACAATTTCTGCAAGTATACATAATCGTAACAAGTAATACAATGATGAGTAGAGATTCTTCTTACGAAGATTAGTTACTTAGCCACCTATTAATTCGCTTTTATTTGTCTAAGGCTTCCAATTGAATTTAAGAAAACTAATAGTAACTTCTCGACTAAAATTACTTTGAAACTAAATTAGTACTAATTTAACTAAACTAGAATCGCACAAGTAATTAAATCTAAAGAAGAATCAAGAACCCACAAATATTAGGAATTAATACTCACCCACAATTAGTTTAATTAATTAATCTATAAATTACCCATGCTTTATTATGACCCGAGTTTTTTCAAAAGGCATCAATTAAACTCTCTCGACGTTTAATGACTAAACCTTAGTTCAATTAATTGAAAAACACATTAACCCACTCTCATGGCGCTAACCTTGTTAGACAATCAACCTAATAAGGCTAGTATGAGCAACTCATATGGGTATCTAATTACTTATCACAATCTCTTGCCAATAAGTGACTAGATTGATGATTGTAGATCTATTATGCTACCATCTCTCAATGCGTAGCACAACATAAATCATAACCTATGGTGGCCAAGCATAATTAAGCATTAAGAATAACAATTATCATATAATAAAAGCATGATTCACAAATAGGATTAATCAAAAAACATCATGTTTGGAGCATTAATCCCTAATAACAAACTTAGCTACTCATAGTTTTACAATCCAAAACAATAAAATCCATAAACACTAAAGAATACATAAAGAAAAGACAGAGAGAAGAGTAAAAATCTAAAATCTTGAGTTCTTGATCTTCCTCTTGATCTCCTTATTAATGATTCTTGTGTTGTACGGTGTTTTTCTAGGGTTGCCATCGCTTCTTTTTTATATTTTCGTGTTTCCCCATATTTATTAATGTTTAGGCTTCCAGAAAATCAAATCTTTGAGTTGGAAAAGAAAAGAAATCCCTAAAATCGCGATTCTGCAGTGATACCTTCTATTTCGATCGAACCAAATGGTTCGCCCGAAATAGAATTCTGGAACTTTGACTGTCTTTATTTTTTCTTGGCACTTTTAATTCCATCCACTTTCCTTCACTTTTTCCTGCCAAAAATAATACAAATAAGTTTCATTCTCCTAAAATAAACTTTCCTCAAATAAATTCACTCCAAAAAGACCAAATTTTTCTAATTAAAACTACACAATTTACTCTCTAAATACCTATAAATTAGGCACCCATCAAATACCCCCACACTTAGACTTTTGCTTGTCCTCAAGCAAACTAGCATGATCATTCAAATTTCAACAATCCAACCAAATTCCATCAGTTAAGCCAAGGCATCCATCACTTATCCTTTTTTTCAAAAATCAATGTCAAGTAGCTTAAGAACTAAGAATGGTCATCAACAAGGATAATCACACAAAAATTGACACAAAAAAATAAAATAATAATAAGTACTACTTCAAAAATCCTTAGTCCCAATGTTATCAAGTATTGTCAAAACAATTTAGTTTATAAAAGAAACATCAAAAGTCCTACAAGTAAGGAATCACACATGAAGCTCTAGGGTGTCGATTTTTAGTTTGTGGGTGCGTTTTACGCTCCATCCCACTCTCTGCACAATTAACATTACTTAAGATGTCATTTAACCTTTTTACGCGAATCACTGACATGGGGCTCATGAAAGGACCCGGTTACTTAGTCAAATCACACTCTTAAGTGGCTACTAGCACTATTCATAATTTCAACCCATATTTCTAAAGGTCAAAATTAACGGAATAATTTAACTTTTAAGATCTTTGCGCATTCACATTTTTTTTCTTTTTTTCTTTTTTTTGAATATATATATTTTTTCTTTTCAAATTTTTTTCTTTTTTTTTAATTGCACACCCTAATTCTATAACTCAAATACATCCTCACAAGCAAGACTTCAACATGTTCTTCCATAACCAAATTTTTTCACAATACAAGATAGCTAGAAAACCAAGAAAGCAATGAAGATTTCAACATTAAAGAACAATTATGCCAATTATGTGTGATCATCATGTTACTAACTAGTCATAGTTCTCAAAGCCAATAAAAAAAAACTTCCTCTATAAAACATGCTAGTGATAGATACTTCAACCTAATGACGAAATTCAATATTCATATTTCCATCCAAATAATCATGTTCATCTACTCAATAACAAGTCAAATAGACACATTCACACCACCCCACTTAAAAGCCATAAACTAACACAAAAACATAAAAAAATAATAACACTAACACATTAATAGGCACCAAAAACATGACACAAAACTAAATACTTACACAATTCATTCCACAAGTTCCTCTCCCCACACTTAAATTCTCACATTGTCCACAATAGGAGGAACCAAGACACAAGTAACACAATTAGAAATAAGTAACACACAATAGCTAAACACAACTATAAAAGAAAGCATGAAAAGTGAAAGTTGGAAAACAATACTCCCCTAACTCATGAGAGATGAGGTGGTGGAGACGAGCACACGGAGACCCGAAAATTCAATATACTTCAAGAGTTTGAAGTTGTGGTATTTTTTATCGCATTCTACATTCGACAAACGACCATCAATAGAAGCAAGTTGGGTCGCCATCCTTGAAGTTAACATCCTCCATGGACGATCAATTGATCATTCATAGCCCGATTGATGGCTTCCATATCATCAAGGCGAGTGTAGCACTTGCCTCATCCGGTCTCCTCCTCGTCATTTGATTGATTCATCTTCTCTTTCCCTTTTCCAGCTTGAGCACTCTCTCCTTGTTGAGATTCGATAATCATTGTCTTTAGTGTTTCCACCACCTCAACCTCTTCGTCATCCTCCTCTTCATTCGAAACAACATTATGCCTTAGAGTTCCACTAGCCTTGGCAGCCAATCGTGTCTTGTAACATCGTCGATACGGAGCAGGTTTGAGCTGTCATTCCAGGCCAAATAACTTCTGCCCGAGTCAAAGCTTCAACATCCAAATACGAGCTCTCATAGCCCTTCAAAGTCGAGTCCTCAATATCCAAAATACCCAAATGAATTGCAAGTCCAGTCATAATGTGCCCCAACGCAATGGTGCATTTGTGATGTTGACGCACGTAGACTAAAATTTTGGAAGATAATTGGCGTGAGTGAGACTCGTTGCTTTGGACCCTGCAAACAATTCAACAAAAACAAATCTGGGCAGCAACTTTGTTGCCCTCTTGCTTCCCAAGGATTGAATGACAAAGGAATTTGTGAAAAATAAGAGTTGCATGATCATGAATAATGCCATTCAAGGAAATATGGGGGTTAAAAATCAATTCACTAGTCAAGTTCTTCCAAAAAAAAGCATAAAAAAAATTATCACTTGGCTTAGAAATACCAATCTTAAGAAACCCAAAAACTTGAAACATCAAATCATAATCAATGACAATATTTTGACCAAGCATTTTACATTCTAGCACTTTGGCATTACTTTGGTCAAATTTAAGAGTAGTATAAAATTCAAGAGTTAAGTCCCTACAAGTGTGGTGAAGATTTTTCACAAATTTCTTTAATCCCAACCTAGCACAAAACTCCTCTATTGTCTCTTTAAGTTCAAACTTTTTCAAAATATCAAAATCAAAATATCTAGAAAGAGCAAAATATTTTTTGGTCAAAGAAAGATACCTTTCACCCTCCTCTTGGGTGTAAATGGGGAATGAGGCACCATATTGAGAAGAAATATCCTTGACCTCCATGGAAGACATGGCTTCCTTCTCCTTCCTAGAAGAGTCCTTAGATGCTCTTGCTTTTTGTCTTGGAGGCATGGTGTTTCAAGAGGTAAGTATGGGTAGGAAGATTTGGGTGAAATTTGCTGAAAGATTTGAGTGAAATTTGTGGGAAGAATTGGGAATGAATATGGAGAAGGAAGAAAATTAGAGAGAGGGGTGAACAAGGGAGAGAGGGGCGGCAGCTAGGAGAAGAGAAAGATGAAAAAGAATGAAATAAAATAAGGAAAACAAGGTTAGGTTTAGTTGGGAGTTTGTGGGGCCCATTAGTGAAGATTTGGATTCCATTGCAGCAGATTTTCGGAACTTGCTGTTTCGATCGAACTGATTAGTTCGACCGAAATAGAAACTGTTTTACTAACGTCCTTTTTTTTTTTTAATAAACACATGCTAACTTCTTTACTTCCAAAAAGAGGACTTAGAATATGCAAAAATAAGGTCAAGACAAATAAAAAACAATACCCAAAAAGAGTAACGAAAAAAAAAACTTGCAAATAACGAAGATAGCTTAGGTTACCTCTGAAGAAGCGTTTGTTTAAAGTTATTAGCTCGACTTTGAATAAATCATTGGCTAAGTGAGAGAAAGGAAGGAAATAATTTCTCTATGGTGATCTATGAGCTTTCTTAAGTATGGCTTGCAACGACACCCATTTGCCTTGAATAGCTTTCCTTTGGAGTTCTCTAACTCTTAAGCACCATACTTAAACATTTTTGTCATTTTGAATGGTCCACTCCATCTAGATTTAAGCTTCCCAGGAAATAATCTCAAACGTGAATTGAACAATAAGACAAAATCTCCTTCCTTAAATTCCTTGGGAACAATATGAGCATCATGTCATCTCTTGGTTTTCTCCTTATAAAGCTTAGCATTCTCGTACGTTAAATGTCGAATTTCATCCAACTCGTTGAGTTGCAATAACCTTTTCTCACCAATTGTCTTCATATCAAACTTTAGAGCCTTGATTGCCCAATTTGCATGATGTTCCAATTCAATGAGTAGATGACATAGCTTTTCCAAAAATTAACCTATATGGAGACATTTCAATAGGTGTTTTAAAAGTTGTCCTATACGCCGCACAAAGTATCATCTAACTTATTAGCTCAATCCGTTCTTGCTCCATTCACCATCTTCTTCAAGATTCTTTTTAATTCCCTATTTGAGACCTCCACTTGATCGCTAGTTTGGGGATGGTATGGTGTAGTTACCTTGTGATGTATCTCATATTTCTTGAGGAAGAGATTCAAATTATCGGTTGTAAAAATGTGTGCTACCATCACTAATAATTGCACGGAAAACTCCAAATCTTGCGAAGAGTTTCTTGAGAAATTCGGACCACCACCTTAGCATCATTTATTGTAGAAAGCTATTGCCTTCCACCCATTTAGATACATAGTCAACGCCCACTAAGATGTATTTGTTCCTATAGGATGATGGAAAATGGTCCCATGAAGTCAACTCCCTATACATCAAAAATTTTCACCTCTTGTATATTAGTGAGAGGCATCTCATTCCTTTTTGAAATATTTCCCACTCTTTGACAACAATCACAGTGTTTAACAAATTCTCTAATATATTGGAATAATGTAGGCCAATAAAATTCACTTTTCAAAACATGCTTAGCTATCCTATTTGCTCCAAAATGACCAGCATATGGTAAACTATGACACTGAGTAAGAATCTCAAATATCTCCTCTGCAGGTATACATTTTCGAATCAATCCATCTCCACAAATTTTGTAAAGAAAAGGATCCTCCCAAAGATAGTGATTGGCTTCAAATAAAAATCTATTTCTCAGTTGTAAGATAATTCAACAAGAATTATCCCACAAGCAAGAAAATTCACCACATTAGCATACCACGGTGCACAAATCTCACAAACTAGCATAAGAGATTCATCAGAAATTTTTTCATTAATCTCTATTTCTTTTGTACTACCTTCAATTGCCCTTTCCAACCTCAAAAGATGGCCTGTCACTATATTCTCTGAATCCTTTTTATCTCAGATTTCGATATCACATTCTTGAAGAAGCAATATCCACCGAATTAGCCTCAGCTTTGCATATTTCTTGGCAAAAAGGTGTCACAGAGCCGCATGATCTGTATAAATGATCACCTTTGAACTAAATAGATAAGAACTGAAACTTGTCTATTGCAAAGACTTACAGCCAACATCTCCTTTTCAGTTGTAGTGTAGTTCATCTAGGCTTGTGAGAGTGTACAACTGGCATACTAGATGACGTGCACCTTCTTGTCCTTTTTCTGTCCTAACACATATCCTACAACTTGATCACTTTGCGTTGCACATGATCTCAAATAGTTGGGACCAATCTGGAGAAGAAAATTATTGGTGCTGACATAAGTGCCTTCTTCAATCTGTCAAAAGCAAACAAACAAGCATTATCAAAATTGAAAGAGACATCCTTACTCAATAAATTAGTAAGAGGTCTAACAATAAGAGAAAAATCCTTTATAAATCGTCGATAAAATCCTGCATGACCTAAGAAAGCGCGAACTCCTTTAAGAGAAGTCGGAGAAAGAAGTTTCTCTATGATTTCGATCTTTGCTCGATCTACTTCTATTCCTTCCTTGAATATTTTGTGCCCCAAAATGATTCTTCTTCTACCATAAAGTGACACTTCTCCTCATTGAGTACCAAACACATTTCTTCACATCTTCTTAACACTTTCTCAAGGTTGGCTAGGCAAAGTTCGAAAGAATCTCCAAAAATTAAAAAGTCGCCCATGAAAACTTCTATTATGTCCTCAATCAAGTCAGAAAATATAAATATCATGCACGTTTGTAAGGTAGTAGGTGCATTGCGCAATCCAAATGGCATGCGCTTACAAGCAAAAGTATCATACGGATATGTGAATGTGGTCTTCCCTTAATTATTGAAAAATAAAAATGTAATTGTATCCGGAGTATCCATCAAAAAAGTAATAGTAGGCATGACCCACAATTCTCCAACATTTGATCGATGAACAGAAGAAAAAGTGATATTTCCTTGTCACCGAGTTGAGCTTATAGTAGTCAATACATACTCTCTATCCCTGTTACCGTTCTTGTTGAGATTATCTTCCCTTCTTCATTCTCTACCACAGTCATCCCTCCTTTCTTGGGTACACATTGAATTGGACTTACCCAAGAACTGTCAGATATCGGTATATGATACCAGCATCGAGTAGCTTGATGATTTCCTTCTTGACCATCTCTTTCATATTGGAGTTTAATCTCCTTTGCCTTTGAGCTGTGGCTTGACTTTCATCCTCAAGATTGATTCTATGCATAATGAAAGAATGACTAATCCCCTTAATATCTGATATTTGCCAGCCCATAGCTTTGATTCTCCTCTTTATTACCTCTACCACCTTCTTTCTTTGCTCCATAGAGAGTTTGTTTGAGATAATGATAGGCAAGTTGCTCTCCATCTCCCAAAAAGGCATACCTTAGATAATTAGGTAGAGGTTTTAATTCTAAAGAAGGTGGTTTCTCTGCAGATATAGGAGTGGGTGCTTCCGTTCTCACCAAAAGTCTTAAATTTTTCCTACATGTCTAGTCATCGTCAGCTTTTGTTTCGGGCAAACCAGTTAGGTAAATCAAAATAGAAGGTTCTGTGAATTTTTCATCTTCCCCTTCTTGTTCAACTTGATGCTCTTCTTTCACACACTCATTCACAACATCTATCCACATGCAAGGTTCATCTTCTAAGGAGTTTTTCACGATCTTAGACATGTTGAATTCTATCTTCTTGTTACCAATCCTCAAGGTGAGCTTCCCTTTGTACACATTCACCGATATTCTTCCGGTGTTCATAAATGATCTTTCAAAAATTAGAGGGCACTCTTTATCTGCTTCAAAATCTAAAACTACAAAGGTCACTAGAATTATGAATCTGTCTACCTTGACAAGAACGTCTTCCACCACCCCATATGACTTTTTAACCGAATGATTCACTAATTGTAGTAACATGGAAGTATTCTTGATATTTCCTTCCCCAAGCTTCCTGAAAATAAACAAAGGTATTAGATTAATACTGGCATCTAAATCACACAAACATTTAAGAAATTCTAAATTACTAACTACACATGGAATTGTAAAACTCTCTGGGTCTTTAAACTTAGTTGGCAATTTGCTTGTTATAATCGAGTTGCAATGTTCAGTCAAAGAAACCGTTTGATTGTCATCCCAACTTCTTTTGTTTGTGATAAGATCATTGAAAAACTTAGCGTAGTGAGGTATCTCCTTTAAAGTTTCAGCAAGTGGCATATAAATTTGAAACTTCTTGATTTTCTCTAGAAACTTTACAAACCGTTGATCAATTTGGTGCTTAACCAATTTTTGAGAGAATGGCACCTTGGGTACATATGGAGGAGATAACTTCTTTACTCGAGTCCTTTCTTCTTCTTTTGCATTTTATCCTCCTCTTGCTCTTGCACTTCTTCCTTGGCTCTTTCTTGCTTTTCTTGAAGTGGTGGCAACTCCTTTCCACTCCTTAATGTAATTGTCTTGAGTTGCTTTTTTGAGTTCGCTTCAATGTTGCTAGGGAGACTTCTAAAATTTCTTGAAGATACAACATTAGCTAGCTGCCCAATCTGAATTTCCAAATTATGAATGGAAGATGCATGATTCTTTGTCACTTGATCGAACTTCACTTCCATCCTTTTTTGGTTTTCATTTTGGTTGGTTATCTTCTCACCCAATCCTTCCATTAACTTCTCCATCTTGGCTTCAAAAGATGACAACTTATCTTGATGAGGAGGTGGTTGAAATCCGAGTGGCCCTTGTTGCCTTACCATGTTAAAATTTACATTTTTACTGTTATTATTCCATGAAAAATTAAGGTGATTCCTCCACCTCGGATTATAAGTATTGGAGTACAGGTTATTGACCGACCTTCCTTGTACTTGAGCCCCCAAAAAGTTAACTTGCTCGGGATGATGAAAGTTTTCAATACCACATTCATTGCTATTATGACTCATATCAGCACAAAGCTCACATTTCGCTTGAATGGCTGCAATAAAATTTGATGAAACTCTCAAGTTGTTAAGTTGCCTAGTGAAATTAGCAACTTGAGCTTGCAATGAGGTCATCGGATCCATAGCAAGAACTCCCTTTTACTCTTTTATATTAATTTGTCTTGCCCTTTCCATTGACCATGAACAATTGTTATTGGCCATCTCCTCGAGAAGCTCATATGCATCGTCTGGGGTCTTTCTCATTAAGGAACCTCCAGCAGTAGCATCTATTGTCCCCCTTGTGATTGTATTTACTCTATTGTAAAAAAGTTTAAATCAACAACTCTCTAGAAAGATTATGATGTGGATAGCTTCTTTGCAACTCCTTGAAACGTTCTCATATTTCGTAGAATGACTCTACCTCCTGTTACTGAAAATTAGTGATCTTCTTTATAATTCTTGCTGTCTTGGTAAGAGGGAAATACTTTGTTAGGAATGCTTGAGCTAATTGCGCCCATGTTGTGATAGATTATGATGGTAAATATTGGAAGCCAAACCTTAGCCTTATCTCTCAATGTGAATGGAAAGAGCTTTAGCTTGATTGCATTATCCGAGACTTCGTTGATTTTTAACGTGTCAAAAATCTCCTAAGAAGTCAACTATATGAGCATTGAGGTCCTCATTAGCTAAGCCATAAAATTGCATCGGTTGCTATGAAAGCATTTGAATAAGAGACGGTTTAATCTTCGAAATTGTTTGTATTGACTGTTAGTTTTGTGAATCCTTGTTGAGACTCAGTCATACCCGGCATTGAGAACTTCAAAAGAGTTCTTGGATGCTCTTCACCTTCAGTTTGCCATAAGTGTTTCCTCTTCTTGCTTTGCCTTCTTAATTTCTCTCAAATATTTGGTGATTTCGGGTTTGTACGCCTCAAGTGTTGGTTTGCTCGTCGAGTGTTGTGCATACACTACAAATCACACCTATTCAAGAGACAAAAATAAAAATAAGTAAAACAGTAAATAAAGAATTATGCCTTAAATCAAGCAAAATTGAACTAATTATGATGTTAAATAAACTTAATTCCTGGCAACGGTGCCAAAAACTTGTTGCACAATTTCTGCAAGTATACAGAAATCGTAACAAGTAATACAATGATGAGTAGAGATCATTCCTACGAGGATTAGTTACTTAGCCACCTATCAATTCACTTTTATTTGTCTAAGGCTTCCAATTGAATTTAAGAAAACTAATAGTAACTTCTCGACTAAAATTACTTTGAAACTAAATTAGTACTAAATTAACTAAACTAGAATCACACAAGCAATTAAATCTAAAGAAGAATCAACAACCCACAAATATTAGAATTAATACTCACCCACAATCAATTCAATTAATTAATCTATGAATTACCCATGCTTTATTATGACCTGAGTTTTTCAAAAGGCATCAATTAAACTCTCTCGACGTTTAATGACTAAACTTTAGTTCAATTAATTAAAAACACATTAACCCACTCTATAGGTGCTAACCCGTTAGACAATCAAGCCTAATAAGGACTAATATGAGCTAACTCCTTATAAGTATCTAATTACTTATCACAATCTCTTGACAATAAGTGACTAGATTGATGATTGTAGATCTATTATAGCTACCATCTCTCAATGCAGCAACACAACATAAATCATGAACTATAGTGGCCAAGCATGATTAAGCATTAATGAATAACAATCATCACATAATAAGGCATGATTCAATAGATTAATCAAAAGAACATCATGTTTGGAGCATTAATCCCTTAATAACAAACTTAGCTACTCATAGTCTTACAATCCAAATAATAAATCCTATAAATACTGAAAGAATACAGAAAGAAAAGAGAGAGAGAGAGAAGAGTAAAAATCTGGAATCTTGAGTTCTTGATCTTCCTCTTGATCTCCTTCTTAACGATTCTTGTGTTGTACGGTGTTTTTTCTAGGATTGCTGTCGCCTTCTTTTTGATATTTTCGTGTTTTCTCATATTTATCAAGTGCTTAGGCTTCCTAGAAAATCAAGGTTTTGAGTTAGAAAAAGAAAGAAATCGCTAAAATAGCGATTTTACAGTGATACCTTCTGTTTCGAACGACCCGACTAGTTCACTCGAAACAGAATGCTGGAATTTTGACTGTCTTTGTTCTTTTTTGGCACTTTCAATTCCATCCACTTTCCTTCACTTCTTTCTGAAAAAAACAATACAAATAAGTTCCATTCTCCTAAAATAACTTTCTTCAAATAAAATTACTCCAAAAAGACCAAATTTTTCTAATTAAAGCCACATAATTTACTCTCTAAACACTTATACATTAGGCATACATTAATTACAAATGCAACAGGCTTTGTTTGCCAAAGATTTACAAACTCAGTAAAAGAATGTAAGAATGGAATATGCAGAACTATTGATGGTTGAATAGAAATTGTATGCAGCTAAATCTAGAATAAAATGATTGCAGGTTGGAGATAAAAACACAAAGTTTTCCAAAAGAGAAGTCCTGTCACATTATGCCTGACAAGGTGTAGATTAGATATGAAAATTTCAACGAAAACAAACAACAATCAAGTAATGAAAATCTAATATCTTATTTTACTGCAAGTATACAGGTCGATTGTATTATGTAGAGTATTAGGTATTGAGTTCCATGAGAAATCAAATGAGTTACAACTACTAAAGCTTGATAACTAACTCCATTATCTAAAAAAACACAAGTTAAGTTGAAATGGATGAATTTTCAATAGAATAGGTAAAAGATTCACAAACAATTTGTAGAATTCAATTATTAAAGAATCTAGAACATCGAATCCATTATGAACATAAGGATTGCATGAAAGACTTGTTAAGTGTTACCTTACTTTATTAGGAATCCAATTCTATATGAATCGTAACTTGTTCTCACAATGAAATTATAAGATTTCAACTATCTTCATGATAAAATCTTATGAAAACATGAATTGTATTGAACCACTTAAACATCATTATATCTATATGAGTAACTTAAGCATTACTTGTTCATTTTTCATTATTAAATGCATTTCTCAATGTTAAATAACAACTAGATGACATGTTTATGTTAGCCAAGCAAAAACAAGTTGTCGCACCCCATTTTTTGAAAAACGGAAAACAAATAGTGTGGAAAAAAGAGTAATTTTTGTAAAATTAATTTTATTTTCGAATCAAAAGAAAAAGGGTCTAAAATAGGACTTAAAAAATGCAACGGTTTGGGCCCGAAAATAGGGTCTAAAAAGGGCTTTTATGAAAATAGAGTCGTCACTTGATATTGAATTTTGGTGTACCAAGTCACTAGAAAATAAGTTAATAAAAAAAAAGAAAACAAGAATAAGGCTTTTTAGGAAAAAAATATTTTTTTTGTGAAAAAAAGCTGGAAAACGTAAGAAACCCTTTTCAAACAACTCCAAGTCTTTGAAAAAATAAGAGAAAAAAGTTCGAGAGTCACAGTTGAAGAAAGGGAAGGTAAAGGCTCAGGCCTAATGTACCTTTTCAACCTAACCAAAACTAGTTGTGAGTTTTAATCAAAATTTTCTAAAATAACCCTAAATTCTATCACGTTTGGATATGTCTAAATAAATGCAAGTCCTAATTCTAATGTGGTGTTGGGAGATTCAAAATGTCCTATCGAGGCTTGATTGGGGTTATCGCATTAATTGCGAAACTCAAAATGAGGCCTGAGAAAGTCACGAATGTGAATGCAAAATGAAATGCAAAAAAGAAAAAGAAAAAATAGTAATATAGATAGTAAGTGATCAAAGAAAGTGGGTAAGCAATATAATGGGTATGGAGACTAACTATTTGTGACTAAATGTTCTTACTTACAGAGGGGAGAACGGCTTGTAAAGCCACTGTTTCCCATATAAGTAAGCGACTACTTCTAGTCGAATCACACAAATGACATAAGCTTCTATGTGAAATGCAAGCTAAATGTCATGCACTGAATATCTGTAAAAAAAAAAAAAGATAATAGATAGTAGAAGATATACAAAAAATCATGCAAGAGTGAAAAAAAACCCTAGAAAAGAGAAATAGTATATGAAATGATATAAAATACACATGAGGTGTGAAACTAACACTAAAATGACCTGAGGTCTAGCGTTGGACTAGCCCATTTTCTATAAATTCCTCATGAGTATTAGATTAATGAGAAAATGAGAATGAACCACAACTAGCGTTGGACTAGTGTGGCCACGATACACATATATCATAATAAAGCAAGTACATAAAAAAAAAAAAAACATAAGTTAAAGCAATAAGCACATAGAAGCAGATAATAGCACATATGAGCACATATTACATAAGCACAATATTCTAGATGCAAAATCTTAAGGAAAGTAAGTAAAACATATTAGCAAATAAACACATAGCACGCAAAAGCCCTAACTATTACACCGGAAAGGTCTAATTACAATCTAGACGGAAAAAGAACTCAGAAAATAATTTATCTAACCTATCTATTATATTTTCTATCTAAAATACAAAATTTTGTTAAATAAATGAAGAATATAACCTATCTATTACATTACCTATCTATATACAAAATTTCGTTAAATAAAATATCATCTATCTATTATATTCTTCTGAATAATTAAAATTAAATTCAAACAAATACATAAACACAAAAATAGATAAATATTTGAACATAAAAGGAAATTAAAACAACACATAAGAAACACATAAGAAAATCACATAGGAGCACATAAAGAGAATTGAGGGATAATAGGAATACCTCTCATTTGAATAATTAGTATAAATTGCTAATAAAATGAACAAACATGCCAAAGTACCACTATTTAAATAAATAAAGTATAAAAAATAAATCCCAACAATTTGTGAGGTCAAAAATGTGAATGGAGTAATAATTCTAGGGAAAAAAATGCAAATTCCAGAAAACTAAATGACAAAGACATGAATTCTAGCAATACATAAGGGCAAAAATTTAATTTCAGCAAAAGTGAGGGACTAAATTGCAATTTCCAGCAACATTCATGTGCTAAAACACAAATTCTAGCCACTTGGGGGGGCAAAAACATAAATTCCAGCAATATTTTAGGGCCAAAATATAATTTCGAGCAAACATAAAGTCAAAAATCATGATTTGAAACAATGTATAGGGGCAAAAATGCAATTCTAACAAATGTGAGGCACCAAATTGTAATTTTAGGCAAGCTAAAGGGGCAAAAATATAATTCATAGTAAGCTTGGGGCCAAAATATAATGTCTAGTAATTTAAAGACCAAATTGTATTGTTCTGGACATAATTAAAAGGAAACATAAATTTTAGGGGTAAACTTAAATAAACAAGGACTTAAATGAAGGAAACCAAAAGTATCGAAAGGCTTAACAACAACTATGAACCTGAGGAGGCAAAACGTAAACATCTATTTTATAAATATAAAACCTATAAAAAAAAAAGAAGTGAACAAAACTATGCCGTTTCATGTGACTTTACGACAAAATGACGTAGTTTTGGTATTTTTTTTACCTTTAACTAATTAAACAAACAAAACCCAAAAGAACCACCTTCCCAACCGGTTTTTCTTTTCATCGCATTTCTTTTTTCTTTTCTTTCTTCTTCACCTTTCCTTCTGTTCTCTCTCTCTCTCTCTCTCTCTCTCTAACAACAAAACCAATTTCTAGCAGAAAGGCAAGTCTCCTTTCCCCAAATCTCTTAAACCCATAAGCCAATTTAAATACAAATCAAGAGTATCTTTCAAAATTCATAAATCAAATGCTAGCATAGAGGGTAAAAGGGAGAGAGAGAGGCTAAGAGATTTACCTAGGCTAGGGTGGCGGAGATGCTTGTGCGACGGTGGGCAAAAGAGGGGCTGTAAATTGTGGGAATTGGTGGTGAGTGGACGGTGGAGGATGGTGGACTATGATTGAAGATGAAAGTGGCGGAGGTAGTGGTGGTGCGGCGAAGGTTGTGCGTGTTTTGGTTGTGATTTTGGGCTGATATTATAGGTTGTTTATGGCTGCAATTGCTGATAGTTTTGCTTTAATTTGGAACTCTTTTGCAGTGGTTTTAGGTGGTTGAATGGTAGAGTTTGTGAAGGTGGTTATGGGTGCTTTGGGGGCTGATTTGAATGACAGTTTTTGAGCATTTTTTTGCTGCAATTTTGGGCTGCAATTTGTACTACTTATGGCAGGCTTTTTGGCTAAAATTTGGACTGATTTTGCAAGCTTTTAAAGCTGCTTAATGGGTGTTTTTGCAGGTTGCTTGGGGCTGTAATTTGCAGGATTTTAGAGCTGTTTTGACATAATATGTGGCTATTTTTCTGGTTATTTTTGGGGCTGTAATTTGCAGGATTTTGGAGGCTGTAATTGCAGGGTTTTTTTGGGTAATAGAGGGGTTGATTTTTGTGTGTGTATAGTGGTGGTTAGTGGCTGACTTTGGGTGACCAATTTAGGTAGTAGAGGTCTATGTTTGTGATTGTTTGGCAGCTGGTATTTGTAGTGTGGACAATGGCTTGTTTTAATATGTGTAACTGTGTGTGTTCCAAGGAAGCTAGTGAAGATGGTGGAGTGTGCACTAACTTTGTGTATGCTTACTGTGAATATGAATGGTGTGTGGACATTAGAGTATGTTTGATTTGATGCAAGTGTGTTTTCATGTGGGTGAGTAAACTTGTGACTGGTGATGTGAACTTGAGGTGTGTGGTGTGTGTTTTTGTGAGAAATGAACCGAGAGGGTTGAGGGGTCAGTGAATTGTGTGTCTGTGAGGTGTGTGTGGTGTGTGAAAATGAGGTGCGTAACAGTGTCTGCTTGTGTAGAGTTGTGATGCTGTGAGTGATGAAGATGTGAGTTAACAGAGGTGTTGTGCAGTGGGGTGATTGTGGTGAATTGTGTGTCTGTGAGTGCAGGTGAGTGGAGTGTCTAATGCTATGATGAGTGAAATTGTGGGAGTGAAGAAGTGTGTGTGTGCTGTGGTGAGGGACCTAAGAAGGAAAAAGTGAGCGAATTATGTGTAATGGAGAATGTGATTCTGTGTGTGGCCATGTGTGGTGTGTGAATTTTGATTAAGGAAAAGCAAAGGGGAATGTCCGAGAGGGAGAGGGAGAGTTTAGAGACAGAGAGAGTTGCGTGTTTTGCAGGGGGAGACTGAGAGGATAGGATGAGTAAATTGGTGAGACAGTCTGCTGAAGGAAAAGGAAGAGGGAAAAAGATTTTGTCTGGTGATGATAAAGGAGCTAAGTGAAGAAAATCAACCCAAAATTCCCTCAAATCTCCTAAAATCTAATGATGGGATTGCAAGTGGGGATAGTTGTGATGATGGTGCTTGAGGGATTTGATGGATGCAGTTGAATTGGTTGTACAACTATGGCAGAAGCAACAACAGCAGCAATGCTATTGCTGCTTAGTCTCTCTCTCTCTCTCTCTTTTTTTTTTTTGAACATTTGTAAGAAAAGCAAGGAAAAATGAAATAAAATCACTTAGACTCCATAAAATATATTAAAATTTAGCATTATAAGAAAGAAAAATCACCGAAAAAACTTCAAATTTAATGCAGCATCGAGAAACATGATATTCTTAGATAAAAAGACAAAATTTGGAATAAATACCAAACAATCTCTAAAAATCATAAAATCTTTACATAAATCTATAAATATATAAAATGTACACATATATAACAAAAATTACGAAAATTACTAAATGACATTTAAAAATCACAAAAATTTTACAAAAAATATATTATCACATAGAATACATATACTAAAATTTTGACTCAAAAATTTTAACATTAACGCACTCTCGGGAAATGTGCTTTTAATAAACAAAAATACAAAAAAATACCAAACGACCTTTAAAAATCATGAAATTTTTATAGAAAATTTATAAGTACACAAAATGCACATACAAAAATTTTCACAAAAAATTCTAATAAAAAGGATGCATTGAAAAATGTGTCATTAACTAAAAATATTAAAATTCTAAATAAATACTAAATGACTCTGAAAAATCATCAAAACTAGAAAAATCATAGAAACATAAAAAATTTGAATTTATAAATTAAATTAAATTAAAATAAAAGTATCTTTATACTAAAATTATCATTTTGCCCCTTATATGACTAATTAGTCATAATTTACAGAAAAACTGCGATTGACCCCCTAAAAAACAAAAGGTATTCCTAAATGAAGTAAAAAATGTATTTTTTTTATGGAAAGTGCATCAAAATTTGGTGTTTACACAAGTGTTAAAATTTGAACAAGTGAATAAACAAGTGCAAGCTTAGCAAGTTGGAATGGATTAAATCATGCTTTAGGGTTCATTAGTTTCATCTACATTCTAGATGAAACTTTTAATGCAACATGGCTAATGTAACAATCAAAATTTCAACTTTAATGCAAAAATTGATGACTCAAATTATTGAAATAAAATATATAGAGTTTAGAAAAACTTATTCAAGATTGAACAAAGCCCCAAGACTTCTATTCCTTTTCCGAAAGTTGATATACAAGAGGTTCACTATTCAATTGAAATTGTTAGAGAATTCTATTAATTCTCTTTGACTTGTCACTAGTTAATCTCCTAAAACTTCACACAAAATACACTACAAATAACTTCTATTTATAGACAATTCTTCCTCAAGTCATTTTCCAACTAGCAAATGTATTAAATGTATGAAATGATGAAGATTCTTTCTTAAGCTTCAAATTTTGAATAAACGTCTTCATTTGTGTTCTCAATACAATTTACAAATACCAAAACTCTATCTTTACTAGAAAAGTTAGCAAAACAGCTGAAAAAATGATGCAAGTTGCAAAATAGTCGAAATCCAATCCAACACATTGATCCGTGTGTGCGATCCGCAAGTGGTCACCCATGGACCATGACTAGCGGATCCACCTTAGATGTTCATACTTGATTTTGCTGCTTGTTAAGTTGGAATTTCATGTGTGTGCATCCTTTTCCACATATTTCCATGTATTTATGCTGAATTTTTCAATCTCTCAAATGTTGCACAATTTATTCTCCAATAATTCTTCTAATATTTATTCATTTTAATCACTTGAATCTACTTTGATTTTGATCCACCTTGACTCCAATTGATCCAATTGGAAAATCTTAAGATCAAAACATGATTCAAGCATCATAATAACAAATGCCTCATTGTTGAATGCAATTTCACAATACAAAGTAAATAGGCATTATGCAAGTTCTTGAAATATTTCTAATACCCATGATATCAAACAAAAGGAAGTAATTATATCAAAATTAAAACTAATTCAACCAAATTTCTTTGCCTTATAAAATTTGCCAAGCCAAGTATTCTTTATGAACAACCAAGGAAACTTATGCTTATATTTCAATTTCAAAGTGTAGGAACATGTTGAACTTATAAAATTTGCAAGTGCTTTTTAACGCAAAGATTGACATTTCTTGATGAAAACCCTCTGTTACTCAACACTTTTAAACATTTAAACCTCAATTCAATCTTAGTTTGAGAAGTGAAATTATCTTTTGATGAAAAGATCAACACTTTGTGATGAAAATCGCTTATTACTCAACAATTTACTTTCAATCAAACTTGCTATGCATACTCTTAATTCAAACGCATTTTGATGCAAAAATTTAATATTTTTAGATGAAGACTCCCAGTTACTTAGCAATCGAACAATTGGAGTAGAAAGATATAATTATTTGACATTCAAATCATAGCATATATGTCCCTTAATTCATATAATAAGCATAAGTTATAAATTTCTTCTTTTTGTCCATACTAATGTAAAATCAAGTAAAGAAAAGATATTTTAATCAATCATACCAAATTAAAACATAATTCTAACCATTTTACAAAATATACTTTTTTGAAAACAAAACTCCTAATTACATAATAACTATTTCTTCAAGAATTTGTAGAAAACATTCAACTAATGTGCATAAAATTACTTTAAAAAGTAAAGGAATTTAACAAGTTTATGACATAAAAACATGTATTTGAGACAAATTTTGGAAAATTTCGGCCATTTTCTACTAAAACAATGTCTTGATACAATATTTTGGCCATTATTCTCTATATGTTCATTAAAAACTTGACGAGGTGTAAATTAGGTATGCAAATATTAATAAAAACAAATACCAATCAAGTAATAAAAATCTAATCTCGCATTTTGCTGCAAGTGTACGGGTTGGTTGTAGTATATGGAGTATTAGGTATTGAATCCCATGAGAAATCAAATGAATTGCAGCTTCCAAAGTTTAATCACTAACTCTACTATCTAAACGAACACAACTTGAGTTGAAATGGATGAATTTTCAATAGAATAGGTAAAAGATTCACAAACAACTTGTAAAATTCAATTCTTAAAGAATCTAGAACATAGAATCCAGTATAAACCTAAAAATTGCATAAAAGACTTGGTAAGTGTTACCTTTCCTTCTCAGAAATCCAATTCCATATGAATCATAACTTGTGTCACAATGAAATGACAAGATTTCAACTATCTTTATGATGAAATCTTATGAAAACATGAATTATATTGATGCACTTAAGTATCATTATATTCATGTGAGTAACTTAAGCCTTACTTTTTCATTTTCGATTGTTAAATAACAACTAGATGACTTGTTTATGTTTTCCAAGCAAAAAACAAGTATTAAAACTTGAACAAGTAAACAAATAAGTATAAGCTTGGCAAGTTAGAATAGATTAAATCATGCTTTAGGGTTCATTAATTTCATCTACATTTTAGATGAAACTTTAAATGCAACATGGCTAATGTAACAATCAAAACTTCAACTTTAATGCAAGAATTCATGATTCAAACTAATGAAATGAAAGAGATAGAGTTAGAAAGCTTATTCAAGATTGAACAAAGTTCCATGACTTTTATTCCTCTTCCAAAAGTTGAAATACAAGAGTTTGAATACAAGAGGTTCACTATTTTATTGAAAGTGCTAGAGAATTTTATTAATCCTCTTTGAATTTTCATTATCTAACTTCCTAAAACTACTCACAAAATACATTACAAATGACTTTTATTTATAGACAATTCTTCCTCAAGTCATTTTCTAACTTGCAAATACATTAAATGTGTAAATGATGAAGATTATTTCTTAAGCTCCAAAATTGGCATAAAAGCCTTCGTTTGTGTTCTCAATGCAATCTATAGCAACCAAAATGCTATCTTCACCATAAAAGTATAAAAAATGCTAGAAAAATGATGTAAGTTACAAAATAGCCGAGACCCTAGCCGACACAACGATCTGTAGATCCACCTCAAATGGCACTACTTGATTTTGTTGCTTGTTGAGCTGGAATTCCATGTGTGTGCATCCTTTTTCACGCATTTCCATCTATTTTTGCTGAATTTTTCAATCTCCTAAATATTATACAATTTATTCTCCAATAATTCTTTGAATGTTCATTCATCTTAATCACTTGAATCTACTTTGATTTCGATTCACCTTTAAGAAACAATAACTTTGTAGGGAGAATAAGAAAGTTAACACTAGCTATGATGATATATTTCATCTGGAGAGCAAGAAATCAAGCAGCGTATGTAGGTGAATTACGTTCTATATAGTTGATAATGCAGCAGATAATTGAAGAAATGAAGCACATTGTTGCTGGTTGGAGAAATATTGATAGATCAAAGTCGAACTTTGACTTGGCATTGGAGTGGGGATTTGATCTTCGAATTTTCATATAGATAAGTATGTAATTTTGCATAATGAGATACTGAGCAAAGCTTAAAGTGAGACTATGTAATATCTCTTCTCTGTTGATGATAAAATGTAATATTTTTGCCCTAAAAAAAAAGGTGGCAAGGGTAGAAGACGATAGTCGAATATGGTTCGAATTTTAGGTCAAATAATCAATGTATGTATAATTATTTCAATTCAAAATTTTCTTAAAACTCTAGAACTTGAGTACTAATATTAATTCTAACATCCATTTTAGTTTATTACACAAATTTAGTCTTGTGACAAGTGGACCATGAGAGTAAAAGATGTCGTTATTCAAAGTTCACCCCCATACCAATTTAAGGGGATGCTTGATAACCTAATTAAGCACCAAAAATTAATTGATTCAATTGTTAACAATATTAAGACTGTTTGATAATCTAAAATAAATTTTTTAATTATTAAATTTTTCTAAAAGTCTAGGCAAAATGTATTACTAAAAATAAGTGATATCAGTTGCACTTATTGCTTAATACAAAATACGCTAAGACATTAGAGCTTTAATGATATATTTATTTGATACAAATAAACATGTAAAAGATATGTTTGATCCTTATTCTTCTTTTATCCTCATCCCCTCATTTTTTTCTTCTCTTTTTTTTTCTAACGATTCTAATAGATTTTTCTCACCATAGATGACAATACATTGAACTGTTCTCTCTCTTTGTTGTCTAAAGGTATGTAAACATGATCATATTTTTATTCATAGATATAGCGGCTATAATATTTATATATGCATATATGTCTCTTATTTTTATTCGGAAGAACCAAATAATAATGAGTTTTTGAGAAAAAATAGTTTAAATTAATAAAAAATTAGTAGAAACAAATCTAAGTGTGAGGCTAGGAGAGGAAATAAACAAATAGCACTAGTAAAGGAGGGACTACGGGGTGGGTCTAGGGTTGACAAAGAATGGGTAGATTGGTGGAAAAAAAAAATAAGGGTGAAGTTGGGGATGGGAATAAACGGTGCAAGGGAATTGTGATGGGGTTGGCTATGATGGTTTTGGTATAGTGATGGAAAATTTGTCCATTCTCTTTTGAACATGTACTGAGGATATTGTTCTCCAAGTTCTATTAATATTATATTTGTTTCTTGACACTTTGTTGTTTGCCTAGTGAAATTCTATTATTTTTAAAATTTTTAGGGGATACATCTAGTTTGACTTTCTAAATGATTATGGAAAATTTGTATCTTTTTAGATCTAGCAATGTTTTGAGTCACTATCTAATTTTTAAGTCCTAAGTTTAGAACTCACAAAATTTATGGGATTTAAATAACAACTCACATAATTACGAAATTGAAAAAAAATTAATCTAAAGAAAATATACGGGAAGAAGAAAATAAAAACTCACAATATCATTAATATCTCACACAATAAAGAAAAAACTTTGAGGACTCTGTGGAGTCTCTCTCTCAGCTCTTTGGGACTCTCTAACAAATTAAACCAACAAATACCCTATATATAACCAATTAAACTTAGTAGACAAGAAATACCAAATACAATCAGTTACGAAATAAACTATTGTACTACAAATAGAAAACTAATAAAAAAACAAGTAGGACTCTATCAAGCTTGATTTAATTATTCCAACACTAAAGAATTCTTTTTTTTTTATTAAACCTACATTATTACATGGGGAAAGGGAATTTGGCATTGGTGGGATTCGAAACCCCAACTTTTAGGATAGAGTCATAGAGCTCTAACTGCTCGACCCTCTATTCGTTCCCAGAATTCTTATTTTTATGCTTCACAGTAGTATTATTGGAAGGAAGTTTTGACTTGGTAAGCTTTAGCTTTACATAAGGAGTAGATGTGCTCAATAGATCTTCCCTTGCATTGCCCTCAGAATTTTCACATGGAGAATTCCAACAAGTCTCTTCTTGACTATTAGGGAATAATGCATAGTGGCATCCAATCGACTGGGAAGGGTCAAAAAAGGAAGTTCAAAAGCTTGACTTGGTTAGAGATGGTTGGAAAGTTAAAAGATTTTTTGTACCCCACGATCGGGATTGGCCCATACCGGAGGTTGCACGTGTAGAGCGGAAATGACCAAGTGGGACAGCAAACATGGAAAAGTGGTTGATCATGATGTTGAGGCTCCAATCAACTGTCATTTTTGGAGGGAAAATTTTCCCATAAATAGTCCAAGATGTATTGGAGGAAAACCACAAGAAGAAATGCTCAGAAATTCATCTAGACTCTAAAGATTCCTTCTTTCAAATTTCCATTTAGTCTTCGTAGAATAGTCTTCCTAGCTTTTAGTTTGCTTACGTTTTCAGTTTTTTCACATTAGATCGTTCAACTTTGATTAGGTATCTCAGCGTAGTTATGCAATTTCGGTATTCAAATGATGTACATATTTCCTTTCAATGCATTTTCCAAATTCCATGCCTTGCATTTTTCTAATAAAATAATTAGATTGTAGCTTTTGGCCATTCGCGGCAACCCGTGAAGTGCAATTTTAAGTCCTTGGAGCTGTCCAAGGCGGGACGAATAACAATCGACCTAGAAGTCAGGATCGACCGGTGCACTATTTCAACTATTTTTATCTGATACACATCATATTCTCAGTATCAACCAAGTGGCACGCCTACAAATACAACGACTAGGACAATCGTCTAGAGAGATTGCTTTGCTGCCAATGTTGTGCGCAAACAATGACATTTTGTTTATGATGTAATATAATTTGATTACAGGTCACGGTTTTAGAATTACATCTCTAAAATAGATAGTTAAAAAGGATGTGATATAATTTGATAAGATAGTTAAAAAGGATGTAATATAATTTGATAAGATAGTTATAACTGTGACTTGCTCCATCTTAGGAAGGAGGATGTAATATAATTTAATGAGAGATCGACTACTAATGTAGATCAAGAAAGGGCTATGCAACAGGATTTGGTTTAGTTGTTTTAGTACTTTGTGGATATTATTTCCTTTGCTTGGTTGATTTCAAATTCTAGCATTATTTAGTTTTATGGTTTTTTTTTATTCAAATTTTAGTTTATTGGCTAATAAGAATTTCAATAATTAGGACTCTATTTTATGGTTAGACATTTTTTTTGTCATTTTTTCTTTTTCTATTTAATTGCGATTCAAATTTTTTTGTTTTCCTTTTGATTAGCTTTGTGATGTAGTGGTAATTGAACTTAGCTTTTATATGCCTCGTCTTGCCTCTTACTGAGTTTTGGACTCTCATTGAAACTTTAATCTCAAAAATCATAGAACCTGGAGCACCAATTAGTGAAAATTTTAAAAAAATTGTCTTTTATGTTAAAGAGTTAATGAATGATCCTTAGTTTTGTTTTCCTATTTTTATTCTGATCATGTGGGAAAGAAGTGCATTATTGTGGTTTTACATTTGAACCTATAAATCGAATCTAATGCAACAACACACCAATTAAAGAAAACTACAAAAATTGTCTTTTATGTTTAAAATGCTGATGAGAGATCCTTAGTTTTGTTATATTATTTTTCTTCTCATCATGTAAGAAAGATATGTGTTATTGTAGTTTTATTTTTGAGCCTATAAAGTGAATCTTCTCCAAAATTAATGCCCAAAGTTTTTGCACCAACCTCATGCAGCTTTAATTTAATGTGTGTAACATCTTGTGCAAATTGTCAAGTAGGAAGTAGCCATAGAAGATAAAGTTTTGAGTCCAGACCCTTGCCTTTCTCATATTTAATATTAGCCTTCTGTTGCTTTGTTTGCTTTCCAAATTTTACTTGTATGTAAAGACATAGGGATTGAATTGAGGCTATTAATAAACGATATAAGGCAAATTGAAACTAAATATAATTTAATTTAATTGAATATGGTGTATGATATTTATAAGGATGAGACCTGAAGATAGTGGAAAAGCTAACTGGAAAGATCCAGTTCTATTGAGATGTTTTATAGACTTGTGTATGGAAGAAATTGTTGCAAAACATTTTTTGTGGGGTAGTTTGAAGAAATAATCAAGGGATAGTATTAAAGTAGTTCTAAAAGAGGAAAAAATTGTGATTTTAGATAAGAGCAATTAAAGAATGAATGGGACTACTTAAAAAGGAAATATCAAGTTTGGATAAAATTAATAGGAGTAACAGGACATAGTCAGTATGATCCGCAAACTAACACAATAGATTGGAGCTTAGAACAATGGGAGGATTACATAAAGGTACATATTTTGTACTTTTTTTATTCATTTAGCTTATAAATATGGATAGATATGATTAAATATTGTGTTTCATATTACAGACGTATCCAGAAGCAAAACAATTTCGGTTCAAGTCATTAGAATATCCAGATGATATGAAGGCATTATTTGATGGCAAGGGAGCTACAGGAAAAGATGCCCGGGGACCATCTAAGCAAGAAGTATCTACGAATACATGGGAACCATCTACGCAAGAAGTACCTAAGAATACATTGGAACAATCTAAGCAAGGATTAGCTGAGATGGCATTGAAATTTGTTCACAACCATTTGTCAACCTTATCTACTTAATTAGCAACGTTAGATCTTGAGAAGAAGAGTAAAAATAAACGTCGAAAGAAAAATAATTTTGAAAATTTGGATAACCTTGAT
Organism: Mitragyna speciosa; assembly: GCA_024721245.1. Classification (NCBI taxonomy): domain Eukaryota; kingdom Viridiplantae; phylum Streptophyta; class Magnoliopsida; order Gentianales; family Rubiaceae; genus Mitragyna; species Mitragyna speciosa. Next base: position 15,198,759 of record CM045568.1, read on the forward strand.
AACCAATTGATGGCAGCTCTCAAGGCATTGGAGAAATCAGATGGACCAAGTTTTAAAAAATGTAATAAACATCTAGATGAAAATGGCCCATGATATATTGTAGCTACCTGTATTTTTTGTTAAACTAAGGCTTACAAGAACAATGAGAATGAATGAGTGATAAACCTGAAGAATTTAGAAAAAAATTGGTTAGCAATGAATGGAAAAAAATTAGGCTTACTTTAGATTAGGATTTATTGAATGTTATTTTTTTTTTAAAAATTCTAAAAACTTGGAACTTTTTTCTTTTGGATAATAATTTGTTTCTTAGAATTTATTTATTGGATATTACAAATTTTGGTATTAGTATTTGTGTTAAATTTGTTGGATCATTTTTAACAATGATCTTTTATTTTTTTGCTATGCATTCAATTTTTATGACATTTATATTTAAATATAATTTTATTATGTTATTGATAGATGTTGACTGAGGAGCAAAAAAAATATCGAAGATCATGTTGATAACACTTATTATAAAGAGATTGAAAAAACAACGTATTGGAAGAAGCCATACACAAATTAAATGCTAAGTAGTTTTGAATATGTCAAGGAAATTATTTGTGGAAATCTAGCATACTTTGTAAATGTTGCATATGGAAAAGGGAGTGATGTTAAATGTATGTACTCACTTTCAAAATAGAGGTTGGTTAAAAAATAGTCGTCATATATTTGTTGAAGAAAAAATAGCAATGTTTCTTGTGAGTTTGGGTCAACGTCATATGAATCGTGCTGTCAAGAGGAGATTGCAATATTCAACTCATACAACACATACATACTTTTATGAAGTACTATATGCAATGCTGAACTTTGCAAAGGAGATGATTATTCCAAATTTTAATTCAAATATGTGTCGAAACCAACAACGTTGCCGACTTCAGCAAGCATTCAAAGTAATATTATATAATAAATATAATACAGTTACAATTAGACAAAAATTCATGCCTAATTGTTATATATACCATTATAACAATTTATTATTTTTTTATGTAAGAGTGCAATCATAGCACTTGATCGCACTCTTGTATATGTTGTTGTGCCACTTGAACATCAAATACCTTGTCAACGTAGAGAATAGGGAAAACGTTTCCAAAATGTACTTGCAATTTTCCGTTGTTCCCCACTATTGCTGGTACTTAGGCCTTGGTGCTTCGATTGTCCCGCCTATGCATCGTTTTTGGATGTGGAGGGTTGGTTTTCCCTACCTTTTCCCCCATTCGATCGATTTATTTGTGATTTCAACATAATTTTTCACATTTGTGTGGGCTGGTTGGGAAGGAGTAGCACATGATTCTAAGGTGCTATCAAAGATTATCAGAGATCCAAAGCATTTTCCATTTTCCCTACCAGGTGAATAATTTATAAGAAAATTTTAATTAATTAGTGTAGTATTTTAATATATAATATTCATTATTGCAAGTAATTATTATTTTTGTGACGCAGCCCACCCTTATACACGTGGATTCATGACTTCTTACCGTAATATATGTTACTAGTATTTGATTTTCAAGGTGGAGATTGTCCAACAATGAAGAAAGAGCGATTTAATCAAGCACATGCAAAGTTAAGGAAGTGCTTGTGGAGTACTAAAAGCTCAATTTCCTATTCTCAAGACAATGGCACCATATCCTTTTCCAACTCAACGAGATATTGTAATTGCATGTATGGCTATAAACAATTATCTTCGAAGAATGCATGTCATGGATACTCAGCTTCAAGATTTTGAGAATGAAGATGTTATAGCAAAAAATCCACAACAACTTGAAGATAATACAACAAATGCGGAATTTGGAGGAGGAGCTTGACAAGCTGATTGAATTTTTATGCTTAACTCACGTGAGGAAATTACAAATCAATATTTTAACTCTTGAGAAGAATTATATATCTTGATACTTACTTTTTAATTTTTTATAATAATTTTAATTTGATATTTTGTCAGGTTCCTTTTTTTAATATTTTTAAATTATTTTGTCATTATTGATTAACTTCAATTATATGTACTTATAGTCAAATGTAACAAAATAAATAATTATAAGAAACAAACTGAAATCAAGATAAATTATAAAATTCATGAAATTTAGAATTTAGTTATGTATTGTTATCAAATTGACACACTAAATTCAAAGTGATAAAATTGTAAAATTCATGATATTCAGCATTCAGTCGCATGTCATTATCAAATAGACATACTAAATTTAGTATTCAGATTCAGACGCGAACTTATAAAATTATCGATACTTAAAAATTCAGCAACTTATGTGATTCATATTTCAGCATTTAGATTTCAGATTTTAGATTTCGGTTTAATCAAACACACCCTTAGTGACTTAGGAGTAGTTTAGGTGCTGGTAGAGTAACTGGAGTAGCTATGACCTACTAACTACTTGTATAATTTGCATTTGTATTACTCTATAAATTTAGATCATAATTTCATTATACGTAATACATCACAACCTCACCCATTTTCATTATGCATATTCATATTTATTATGCTATAAATTATCAATATAATTAATAAATAGAAATACTAACATATAAAATATATGTAATACAATGTCTATTGTCTATACATATACAAATTGTTATAGTCACACATTTCTAGTTGTATACAATACAAACACACGATATATAAAAGTATACTATACATATATAACAATTGCTTAATTGCATCTGCTAATTGCGTGGGTAACATAATAGTAGATATCATACATATGTCTGTATATGACACTTATAAATTATTGTTGTTACGAATGATAAAAATATAGGTGTTTAGGATTCTTCTATAAAATATATAAAAATGTGTATATTTTTGTCCAAATTTGGTAATTCTGATTCAATATCCATATGCTGATTTTGAATTATTGAAATGAAATTGAAATCAATTTTATTAATTTAAAAAAATGTCATTTCTGAATATCGACTGGTTTTGCTTTCATTAATTTTGAATTTACTGAATTACTCAATTCAATTGCCTAAATTGAAATTGAATTCGATCAGTAATTTTGTACTTTTTGAATATATTCAATTCTACCCATGATATTTATATGATGAGATATAATTAGTAATGATACATTACCACATAATGTATATTGTGCAGATAAATTTTTTTTCCCTTCGCTAAATAATTATCTAAAAATAGTTTTTTTTGTGTGGAAAAAATGATTTTATTAATCATGAAGTCAAGTCTATAGCAAGTGCATAACTAACAAATGTTGGAGGAAAGTTTCTCCATAAACAATAATCCAAAAAATTAATACCATGATTAGCTTAGATATTAGCAGGAATATTAAGTGATCTATGAGTCCATGAAGCTTCCTAGAACTTGAAGTTTTGAGTCAAGGCAATGGTATCAGCTATCAACAGGCCCAATGAAGAATCAATAGCTTCCAAATGTTGAAAATTTTGATGACCTTTTGGGAATCACCTTCAAAAACTACACGAATGAAATTCAAATCGTGTAGTAGTTGAATAGCATATTTAGCTGCATAAGTTTCAATAATTTCTGGTTCCAATATCCTGAGAATCCTTTTAGACAATCCAGCAATGAAATTTGCATTGTCGTCTCGAATGACGACACCAACTCCTGATGAACCATCATCCTTAAAAGTAGCCTCGTAAAGTTTGCTTTTACAAAACCTGTGCTTGGATGAACCCAATGTGATATTATTGATCTTGAATTTTGAGAGGAACGTAATGATCTTTCATCGTTGGAATTGGCATCATTAAATTGTCTTAGGGACATCATTGATAGAGAAACCAAACTGAGCAGATCCCTTTAGGATCATCAAAAAGAGCTCCATTACAATTATTCCATAAGTTCAAAAAAATAATACATATAAGTTCCATCTCATTGCTTGATAAACTAAAGAGAAGCTTGGGTATCCAAGATGTCACTTGCTTGGCTAAAAGTAAATGGATTTTTTGGCTTAAGAAAATTAGAGCCCAAGCTTGTATTGCAACAGGACACTTTAAGAAAGTATGATCAATATCATCAACTGAAGCATGACATAAAGGGCAAGAGGTATCTAGATTGAGCCCTTTAGATGAGAGTTTTTTGTTGGTTGGAAATATATCTTTGCAAACTCTCCAGAAGAAGAATTTAACTTTTTCGTGGAGATACAAATGTCAAAGTTGAGACCAAACACCTTATTTCACACTCCTACTACAGGATGCCTTGTTTTCCCAGTTTGAACAACGCTGCTTGATCAGGTGATACACACTCTTTACATTAAAGTAAATACATTCCTGGAAAAGTGCCAAATCAGCTTATCTGAAATGGTAGGATCTCCAATTGGGATGCTTTGGATTAATTCAATCTCATCTGGCCAAAATAGTTCTTGTAGTAAATCAGTCTTCTAGGCTTTTCGATCAACATCAATCAAATAGTCCACTATTGAATTCTTTGGTAACGTTGAAGAGCATGATACAATCTTGAAAGTAGATAGCCATGGAAGCCATCTATCTTTCCAGATTTTGATAGACCTCCTCGAACCAACTCGCCATCTGCTCCCTGCTTCTAAATATTTTTGAACTTTGCATAGCCCCTGGCAAGACCATGAGTGTCGAGAGCCTTCTTAAGCTTGAAAACAATCAATATTAGGAAAATATTTTGCTTTGTATACCTGATGAAGAAGGCTAGAAGGTTGTGTATGTAATATTAAGAACCTTTGGAGGGTATTTTTGTATTTTGATGTTTTGGGGTGGTGTTTTATTTTCTCAAATAGAGGGACTTAAAAGAAATTCCCTAAACTCTACAATTTTTACCCAAATAAGCTAGGGCAATTGTTCTCCCAATTCCTCTTCTATCTTTTTATCTTCCAACCTCATTTAGCCCTAAACCTTTTCTCTTGTCTCTTTAAATCTTCTTTAAGGTGGGGTTGAAGAGCCTTCTTCTAGTAGGGGATCAAGGGGAGGAAGTGTTGTCCCAGTCTACCCGCGGCTCGGATGCAGTCTTCGGATGTTGAGTCTGTCCGTGGCCGCGGCGTTGTCCGCGCCGCAGCCAAGCCTGCGGATTCCGAGCCGCGGGCCGAACTCGATGAGCTGCGGCCGCGGCTCATCCCAGGCCTACCCGCGGCTTGGCTTCTGCTGAGTCCGCGGGTGAGTTTTCCGGCCTTAGGCGCAGATTGTTTGTTCTGTTTTCCTTTTTGCTGTGCTTCTTTTATATTTTGTGTAAGGCCTTAGATTATGTGTTATTGTAGAAATTAATGTTAGAATAGAGCTATAATTGAGTGTTCTTTGTGTGTTATTAGGCGAAGAGGGCGGTTACCCATACTTTGACTATTTGAATTAAGGCGGGATCGAGGTAAGTAGTCTATGAATCCCTTGCTTATTCAAAATGAGCTATGAGTAACTCTAATATTCTAAATTGTTAATTGTTGTTTCCTTGGCTTGAGTTGGGCTATTTTACGTTTTGTTATATGGAATATTTATACGAGCTAATGCATTTGATAAATTGATGTTTAAATGAGCTCTTGAGTGAAATGACCTATGACGGGACTAGTTCCTTAAAGTGATGTTTAATGTTTGATATTTGACCGTGCTAACCGGGGATAGTTAGCTTTGTTTGACCGGACTGATCGGGTAGAGTCAGTAATTGACCGTGTTAACCGGGTTATAGTTAACAACTAGATATCCAGGGTCATTAGTCGGTTTACTACTTGAACTCGTTAGAAATGTTTGACAATTGATATATGTGATTGTGAAATGAATGTGCTATACCTCGTATTTTATACATTAAGTCATTCAATGTTATTTGTTACATGAAAGTGTATATGTATAACTGTCTCAAGCCACAAGGTGATTCTTTGCTACTTACTGGGTGACATGTCACTCACTAAATTTTATATCACAGCGGAGGAGACTTTTGTAGAGGAGGACTGGACCGACTCTTGGACCTTTTTGAGTTAGGTTTAGGTTGGAAGCTTTTGATGATAGGGTATATTTTGTGAAAGGTTCTTTTATTCTATGAATGTATAGCCCTATTTTTTTGTTTATGCTTGGGTACGCTTGTAGCGATCCAATTCTTTTGTTAAAGAAGATATGAATGTATTATGGATACTTATATTTTGAATGAATGAAATAGATCATTTGGCTATGATTGCTCTTCCCTTTTAAGCTTTAACTTTCTCTAGTAAGGTATGTTTTGGATCACTACAAGAAAAATAGTTTTTTGTGACAAGATTCTTAGTGACAACAATAAATTTTGTCACAGTTGACATACTTCAGTGACGACTTTTGATGTCATCACAAATAACCTCACATGCACTTGTCATTAGTGACAACTTACAATTAGTCATCACAAAATGGCGTGGCGCGCAAAGGGTAGTGTGGCGGCAACTTAGCTTTGTGACAACCTAAAAAAATGTTGTCACTAAAACGAGGCCTTCAGTGATGACATTTGATGTTGTCACAGATGAACTTAAGTTAGACTTTGTCATTAGTGACAACATGAGTCGGTCATCACAATTGATCTATATTAATGACGACATTTGTGTCGTCACAGATGAGTTAAAGTAGACTCATCTTTGTGACAACACAAATAGTTGTCACTGTTGACACACGTCAGTGATGACATTTGATGTCGTCACAAAAGAGCTTAAGTAGAATCGTTATTAGTAACAAGATGGATTGGTCGTCACAGTTGAGTGCTTAAGTAAACTCATCATTAGTGACAAGCATAGTTTGGTCATCACAGTTGACACACTACAATAACGACAATTAGTTGTCACTGTCTAAAGTATATGTTCATTAATTCCACTATGCCACATAACTTTTGCAATTAGCCTCAAATATGATAAACTATAAATTAATTTCATTAATTCTATCATGGCATCCTATGTGTTGCAATTTAGCCCCATATGTGGTAAGCCAATTTCATTATCTCTACTGTGGCACCCTATTTTTTTTTTGTCTCTCTTTCATATTTTTTGTTGATTAGTGTATGGAATGCAATTTGTGCCTTCTATTTTTCTATGTCGGGCTAATGGGCACTTCCAAAAAGGTGCAATTTTGAGCTTTTATCTTTCATTTGAGGTTGATGAGTTACTTTGTTTGTTATTGAAAATTCACTACTGAAAAATAGCCATTTAATACGAAATTAAGTGTAATGCTCACATTTGCATGATAAAAGGTTGTTATTAATTATATTACTTCAAATTGTTTATCGTTAATGAATCGGTACTGTACCAAATGGATTTAGTGTTTCGTGTCTGTATTAGCAAAGCATTTTTATTATTCAGCCAACTAAAATAATTGTCAAGTATTGTCAAATTGCAACTTGTATTTGTATATGTATATGTGCATGCATAGGTATATGTCTACATGTGTGTTTATATATGTGTGAGTCACAAATATGTGTGTGCGTGTAGCTATGTATGTATGTATGTATGTATGTCTGCATTCACACACACAGTCACACACATATACATATACATGTATGTATATATACAAGCACACACATACACATGTGTGTGTGTATATACACGTACACAAATACGCCCGCGCGTGTATATATGTGTGTGTGTGTCGGTGTGTGTATGTTTATGTATCTATGTATATGTATATAATTAATAATTAGCATAATCAAAAAATGATGGTAATGAAAAGTAGAAATCAATAGGAAAATGTAATCCACGAGTTTTTTCTTTCTCAGAAAAGTAACGTGTTGTATTAATATTAAGTTCTAATACAATACTTACAAAGCTAGCAATTTTCTGAGTAACTGTGTTATGTTTACTATAGATATACTAAAATGACCCATTCAAGTAAAATTGTTGCAGAGCTAGACCCATCTATTCAATAGGTATTACATTTGATTCCTGGATTCGGGTCTGATCGGGTCTAGATACGGGTCAATTAGACTATATATATACGTATATATATTTTCTAATTATGTATATATATATTTGCAATTATTATTTATTTAAATGGGTCTGAGGTTGGTTGGGTCAGTATGGAATATTCCATATTTGACTCTTCTTTTTATTGGGGAAGAATGGATCCGGATATTGGTGAGTAAACAAAATTAGATGAATATATGTATCCATGAAAAAAATTAAAGGTCAGAGTTAGATCCGGGTCTTGACCGGACCATTGAAAAAGCCTACATGCACGTATTAGCAAATAGTTTAGATTATTCGATCAACTAATTAACTAACTGTCACGTATTATCAAATTGCAACTCATACATAATTGTATTAAAACCATAAAATCAATACCTAAAATATTTTCATTGAAAGATTTTTTTAATTATAAACATAATTTTTAATAACCTTTATTTTCTTAGCAATATTTTTTTTATAATAAAACAAAAAAATCCATGATTAACAAAAAAATAATTTTCAAAAATAACTAAATTTTCATATTCTAAATTTTTAGTACAACTCTCAAGGAAAAAAAAAGAAAACTAAGCATAAAAACTAACAAAAAATTTTTTATCGATCAAAAGACAACTTTCATTTTTGGCGCTAACTCAAGCGCCTAAATTTTTTACTGAAAATTTCATCCATCTTTCACCCACTTCGCACTTCACCCCCATTTGTTCATCTCTGTTCTCACATGCTCAAGACTTACTTTACTTTCCCAAATTCATTTGCCAAAATCACAAACCCACCTTCCCAATCAAAACCAACTCTCACCCCCGTAACTAAGAAGAAAATATCTTCTGGAACCTATAGATTTAGAAGGCTAAGGAGTTGAGAAGGAACTTCTTAGTTCCTCGCCAAACCTAAAGATTTGGTGAGGAACCCTAGGATTACCGAGAAATGGTGCAGTTACAATGTTAGAAGAGATTGACATTATATTGAAGCTAGTCCAGGTATTTTGTATTTCACTTCCATACACTCACTCTTGATTGTGTGGTAATTTGGTATAATTTTTGTTTTAGGTGATTTTTTGAAATAGTTCCAACTAGGTGGAACTATTTGCTGCTAAATGATTGTAAATTTTTTTATATAGTTTTTCCTATGACTGATTTGTTAGCTGCATGTTGTATCTTGCATTCTTCGCAAAACGTGCAACACCGTTTTCAGTTTAGTCAATGCATGTAGGAAATATTAGACGATTCTTTTTGTCTTTTCATTGGAAAATAATCAGCCTATTGTATGGAAAAAGGGATCTCAAGTCTGAAGTCTTCAACAAACCATCGATTTATCTTAGATATTGTCCCCTTTGCACATAATAAGGAGATAATTACATCGATTTAAAAGTCATTATCTCCTATAATTACAGTAGACCTGAACCTTTAATTACATCGATTTAGTACATTGAACAAACAAATTTTGCAAAACTTGAGTATGTGAACTTGCCCCATGAGGTTGGGACTAAATTCATTGTGGCCCCCTATGGTCATGTCATCACTTGTTTTTGATTTGGGGTGTCATTTGAAATTGTCCTTAAAGGTATGTATATAATTTAATAGATTTGTGCAGTTCTTGCATCTTCCAAGTTCTATTGTAGTGCAACTTGCCCGTAGACTTAACAAGTCAATTGCGGTTTGGTGTACTGTTTTGGACGTTTCCGAAATTCAAATGTTCATTGTCATTCCTTCAATTTATAGTTCAACTGGTGTTTTGAATATCTAGATTGGTACCAGTTGCACATGTATCTCTATTTACCGTGAATGGAGATTAACCGAAAAATAAAAATAACATTAAGGGGACTAAATGTCACTGTGATAAAATTTTGAGGGCGGAGTAAAATTTGTCAGAAGTACTACAATATGTTAGAAGTTGTCCTTTTGTGAAAAATCTAATGCTGTAAAACACCAGGAATTTGTAAGGGACTTAAAATGTCATCATCCCCAAACAAAAAGTAGAATCTTGCCCAATTTTCAATAATATACAAAGTTGACCCCAAATGTTACATCAAAATTTGAATTATGAGAACAACTATGATAAACCAAGTAGCCAATCATTTTCAGCAAAGCATCATGGATCTACATTTTTAACAACAAAATCATGCTGCAAGAGGACATTTCCCTTGGGAGCGTCCCTTGCCCAATCTTCTAGCACAGTTTTGAATCTCCAAATAATAATTATTCCGGCATTAAACTTGATTTTTGTCTACAATCATGTGTATATGGGACCACTGTTGGTTTTTTATATGTAAATCATTGGCATACAATCTAAAGATCTTGTCTAGCTTGATAGTGATATTTCCTTTTGAATTTTTCAGTATGTAGTTTATCATGTGCTTTCTCCTTAGGTGATCACTATGGCCAGCTTAAAAAAAATGGCCATGAGATTAAAACATTAAACCAATATCTCATTTTTCTTCTACAAAAAACATAACAAGCTATCAACGGGACACTTACTTTGCCCTCCAAGATTAGCTTTTTGATGTTTCCGTCCTTCATTGGTTTACAACGTTAAAAGTTGCTTTTTATTCTTTTTGTGCTTGATAGAATGAATGTTTGTGTAATATTTAGGTGGTGAACTTCTATCATCAAATTTCAAGCAATTGAAGGAAAGGAGCTGAATTTGGAAACTTTCTTCTAAGGTTGGCCTTCAAATTTGACATTTAATACTTGTCAATATTGCGATAAACATGTGCACGCTTGATGTTTTTTCAATACATTAAATCTTCAACTTTCTGATTAGATACATTATGTTGCTAAGTTATTATGGAATAAAATTTGTTTTCATGTAGTATTATACTATCTATTCTAAGGATTTGGAATGCCAAATAATTATATCGAATTACATCCTAAAGTTGTCAAAATGGCCTAAATAGGAAATAAAATGATTTAGCTACATTTGACTATTGCCTTGTTTTTTAGTGCATAAGTTTTAAGAATGCTATTACTTAATTAGTTAATCATAAAGGCAATTAGATACTGTAGTTCAACAGTTGCAATCTCTATACACAAACTGTGAGAAAGTATTGCACATACATTCTATATACAAAAAGTTCTATATACATATTGTCCACAATAAATATTCTTTACATAAGCTCATATCACTAATCAACAATGGACATAGTTTTCCACGTAGGCCACTGGACATGAATGGTTAAGCTAATACTTATAATGTCAAACTCTCTACTTTTGGCTATAATGTATAGTTACATATTAGAACATCACACTATCTACTTATGCTACATATTTGTAACTTTAGGACATGGACAAAAAGTGGATGAAACTTGATAATAGAAAGGATGAGGCTTATAAACTTGGGGTGGCTGATTTCTTGAAATTCGCATATTCTCAAAAGTCAGAACATCTTGAAATCCCATGCCCATGTAAAGAATGTAATAACTTCCGCAACCATACAAAAAGTGTGGTGGAGGACCATTTATTTACTTTTGGAATTCGTAAGAGTTATACTAGATGGATACACCATGGTGAACAATCTCGACATGAGATTTATAACAATAGTAATCAAGACGAGGACGAAGAAGGGGATAGTGACAATGAAGACTTAAATGATATGCTGAATGACATTGGTACTGCACAATGGGGGGGGGAAATTGGTTTGGCCAGGAAGAACACATTGGAGAGAGTTCAAATGTGATTGACAATGAAACTGATAACTTCCTAAAATTGCTAGAAGATGCAAGAAAGGAACTATATCCTGGGAATCAATTTTACTCAAAGCTATCTTTTACAGTCACTCTACTACATCTCAAAACAATGAATGGGTGGACTATAAAGTCGTTTAACTCACTGCTAGATGTTTTAAAGAATGCACTACCTCTTGGAGCTTTAATTCCTAAGTCTTTTTTTGATGCTAAGAAAAGTGTTCGAGACTTGGGGTTCAAAGCTGAAAAAATACATGCTTGTGTCAATGATTGCGTTCTCTTCCACAAGGAATATAAAAATTTAGACACTTGTCCAAATCAAAATTGCAAAGAAACTCGGTACAAGTCCAAGGGTTCAAAAATTCCACGAAAAGTTCTGCGCTATTTTCCTTTGAAGCCTAGGCTCCAACGCTTGTACGTCCACAAGGAAATAGCTTCAGATATGCGGTGGCATAAAGAAAAGCGTGTAGATGATGGTAACACCATGAGGCATCCAGCAGATAGTGAAGTATGGAAACACTTTGATAGGTTGCATTCAGACTTTGCTCATGATCCTAGAAATGTTAGGTTAGGCCTTGCAACTGATGGTTTCAATCCTTTTGGGACCATGAGCAACACTTATAGCATTTGGCCTATTTTTGTCATTCCGTACAATCTGCCTCCTTGGAAATGCATGAGAGATCCTTTCTTATTCATGTCAATGCTGATTCCTGGTCCTAAATCACCGGGAAATGAGCTTGACATCTACATGGAGCCTCTGATAGATGAGTTGAATGATCTATGGCATCGGTATTAAGACGTATGATGCACACACTGGTCAGAAATTTACACTACGTGCAGCTTTGATGTGGACTATTAATGACTTCCTGCCTATGCTATGTTATCTGGATGGAGTACTAAAGGGTATCAGGCTTGTCCGATTTGCATGGTTGAAACATCCTTGTATCCATTTGAAACATAGAAAAAAATTGTGTTACACAGGGCATCGTCGTTTCTTACCTATTGGCCATCATTGGCGTCGAGAAAGAAAACCTTTTGATGGCAAAATAGATTTTAGGAACCCTGTTATACCTTTATCTGGAAAAGAAATTCTGGAACAAATACAAAATATTGAGATTCAATTTGGAAAAACTCGTCAGCAAATCAAAGCAAGGAAAAGTAAACGTGATGATAGTGGTTTGAATTGGACCAAGAAAAGTTGTCTGTTTGAATTACCTTACTGGTCAGACCTGAAACTTTCGGCATAATTTGGATGTGATGCATGTAGTAAAGAATGTTTCAGAGAGTGTCTTTGGCACTATAATGGATATCGATGGTAAAACCAAAGACAACTGGCTATGTCGTAAAGATTTGAAGGAATTAGGTATAAAAAAAGAGCTGCACTTGATTCCTAATGGTGATTCTTATATCATGCCACTTGCTTGCTACCACTTAACAAAAGAGGAGAAAACAAAAGTTTGTGATTTCTTGGCTTCTGTCAAATATCCGGATGGCTTTGCTTCAAATATCTCTCGTTGCATAAAGAATGGACAATTCCAAATTTCAGGAATGAAAAGCCATGACTTTCATATTTTAATTCAAAGAGTACTCCCACTTGCAATCCGTGGAAGCTTAACCAAAGAAGTTCGACAAGTACTTTTTGAATTAAGTGATTTGATTAAAAAGTTGTGTGCCAGAACACTTCACAGGGACTGTACTAGAAGAGTGTGATAGACAAATTCCTGTGATTATGTGTAAATTAGAGAGATTATTCCCTCCTGCCTTCTTTGACATAATGCTACACCTGATGGTTCACCTACCTGCTGAAGCTATTCTTGCTGGTCCAGCTCAATATCGGTGGATGTTCCCATTTGAGAGGTATAGCATTGCATATGTTGTCTTTCATTTAGTAAATTATTATTACCTATTTAATTAGCTACATAAGAAACGATTAATTTTTGTTTTTATTAAACATAGGAAAATGGGAACACTAAAAAGTTATGTTCAGAACAAGGCTCGACCAGAGGGATGTATTGCTGAGCGTTACATAGACAAAGAATGCTTGACGTTTTGTTCTATGTACTTGGATAATATTGAGACAATATTCAACAGGCCTGATCGTAACAATGAAAGAATTGACAAAGCTGGTCAACTGTCAATATTTTCATGCTCAGGTCGTCCATTTGGAGGGCCCAAACGAGATTATTTATCTGATTTTGAGCTAGTGAAGATCCACACCTTTTTGCTCAATAATTGCGATGAGCTTGAAGACTACATAAAGTAATACTTTGACCTTAAATAAATTACATTTTATGTTAGCCTGATATGTTAAATTACATATGATTTTAATTTGTTCCAGTGAGCACAAATTCAAATTAGAGGCAGAAAGCACTGAAAATGTGGACCAAAGGCATGATAGAGAATTCTCTACCTGGTTCAAAGAACAGTGTAGGGTGTTTACAATTTTAAATTCTATACTTCTAATGTTTAAAGTTTAATATCATATATCTTGTTAATATATTTTTTCCTTCACCAGGTCTTATATGGTCCTCAGGCCTACAACGATGAATTTCAATCATTAGCATTAGGTCTAGACAATAGAGTTAGCATGTACACAGGTTGCATGGCTAATGGGTACCGATTTCACACTGAAGACCTGTGAAAGAGAGAGAAAAACACAAAACAGTGGTATTGTAGTGAAAGGCGAGCATGGTAATAATACCATTGATTTTTATGGTGTTATTAAAGAAATTATCGAAGTGAGGTATTGGCTTGGGAAGAAAAAGGTTCTCTTATTTAAATGTGACTGGTGGAAGACAGATGATAGTTCTGGCATACAAATAGACAAAGAGTGGGGTATCACAAGTGTCAATTCATCACGGAGATGGTATCAAGACCAACCCTATGTTCTTCCTCAACATGTGGAACAAGTGTTTTACATTCAAGACTTGAAATTAGGTAGAAACTGGTTTGTAGTCGAGAGATTCAATCCACAAAACTGTTACGATGTTCCTCAACATTTAGACAAAGAGCCAGTAGTTGAAGGAGATATATCAAGAGGAAGCACAAGGGGAATTCTTTCTTGTAATAGACCTCGATAACCCCCCGTCACTCTCAAGAGCAGACAGCAATCCTTTAAAGTCTGTACCTTCATCCATTGTTCATGCTGACCAGTCAAAAGTCAGCAATAAAGTAGCTGATGATGACTTCATTTATGATGATGAAGAATTGGATGAACATGAGAGTTGTCATAATGAAGAAGATGAGGATATTCTTAGCGAGAATGACACTGATTCAGAATAGGTTACATTAATTCAACACTTAGAGTTAATAAATGTGTTATCACTTGATCATAGTTAATTAATTGTTGAACATGCTTTTGTCACTTATTTGATTGGACTTGTTGATTAGAATATATAAAAATACCATATATACATTATAGTGATCTTTTAACCAAATTTTGATTTGTGTTTATTGATTTTAGATGGCTGGACCTGGAACAAGAGGACAATCATTTAGAAGACAGATGCAGAAGAAGCAACAATCAGTCCAAGAAAATTTAGGTGGAAGCAGGCAGCTGCAAGTTTCTTCTAGAAGTACAAGTTCAAATGGCACCACTGCTTTTTTGACTCCAACATCTTCACCTCAAGGCCAACCAGATGCCTTAAATATTGTGCATCCTCAAACTTCTGAATCACTGTGCATCTGGTGAAAATGAGACCATTTTGTCTTCTGACGATGGTCAAAATGGCAGTACTGGTACGAAGTTTATTGATGACTTTCTTGGTTCTATATTTATGTCATAACTTACATTCTTTTATTTAAGTTATTCTACATATTATTATACTTGTATAATCAACTAAATTTTGGAGTTATATTTAATCATAGATGTGTCAATGCAAAAAAGAAGGGGGCGTACCAGAAATATTACATTAGGCACGAAAGAGAGAGGCTAATGAGACTCTCACTTTTGAAGTTGATCCATACATTCGGCATATTGTAGGAAAGGATGCTCAGTACTTTATTAGTGAGAGTGGCTGTCTTGTGAGGAAATTTGGGAAACTTAATGTGGAGAAATGGACACATATGCAGTCTGAAGATCGAGACAGCATATACAATATGGTTACGGTAATTGTAGTTTTTCCTTAAATCACTAATGAAAAACATCACGCTACTTTTTATACTCCAGAAATTACTTTGTGAACTTAGATGCTTATGATTTGTAATATAAACTTCTCTCTTAATTCTTGTAGGATGACTTTCGGTTTGAGGAAAACACCAACTCCAAAACTGCTGTAAATAGGCAGTTGAACATCCTATATAGAAATCATCGATATCGATTGCACAGGTATTTCTTGACTTTTGATACAAAAGAAGAAGCAATAAGACAAGTTCCTGAAGGTGTATCATCTGATGATTGGAAATGGTTGTGCAACTACTTTGGGAGTGAAGAATTCAAGGTTTGGTTGCAACCTTAATCATTATTATTACTCTTTCAATTTTAGTTTAAATATTTACTATTCTCTTGGTTGTTTGACTATTATAGAAAATTAGTGACCGTAACAAAATCAATCGTGCCAAGAATGAAACTCATACAACTGTGGGGACAAAGTCACTTGCAAGACTTGTCGAAGAAAAGGTAATTCTAGTTCTTTTTTTTTTTTTTGGAGATGATTTCTATGTTCAAACTTGTACATTTTGACTACAAAAGACAAATTGATCATTTTGACAGAAAAAGGAAGGAAGGTGTAGAGCTTTCAGAGATAGATGTATTTGAGCTCAGTCGTACATCAAAGAAGACGGGAGCCATGGTAATGATGCAGCGAAAAATACCTTGGTGACATATTTCATTCTATTTTTCTGTCAAGATTCTCCTACTTGTGACATGCTTTTTGCACAATAATACTATATAATGTTTTGCTTTACTTGTCTAGGCATCAATGAAAGAGTTGGCAAGTACAAGGTTCAATGACTAGCAAGCAAATCTGTGAGCAACAGCTTGGTTACATACCTGGACAACTCCGTGGTCGTAGTGCAACCAAGAAACAAGCAGCTAAGCTAGACTGTTGGAGGAGTGAAATTGAGGAACAACGGAGAAGGGCTGATGAAGCAGAGCAGCGAGCTGCAGCAATGGTTGAAGAATTCAATGCCCAAAAGGAGCTAATTAAGAACTTGCAAGAGCAGCAATCTGAGACAAGAGCATTGTACGAGCAGCTGATTGCTCAAATGAAAGAGTTTCGCAAATGACTAGCTTTTGAAAAGGTGAAGAGTTAAATTCTTTGCATTTTCATTCCCTATTACAATTGTAGTCTTATTTAAGATTGAATTGAGTGGAAATTTCTTTTGAATGGCTGAACAAGAGAAAGAAAAAAATCAATCACAAACCTATTTTCTAAATTCATCACTAATATGTTCCATTTTTTTGTAACTTTGCACATGGTTTCTAAATAGAAGATAAATAATCATTGAACCAGTAGGTGATAGGCTCTCTTACAAGCCTTTTATCTATGATATAAATGCTCCAGATCTGTACATTCCATTCATGGCGTTTGGTACCTATGTTTGTTCTTGCTGGCTTATCATTAGTTTCATGGAAAGTTTAGGCCAGAAGCTCTAAATTGGCTTTTTTATCAAAGGATTGGTAGGATGGTTTTTGCAAGTCTCTATTGAAAATGTCATTGTTTTCATTGGGTAGTGGAGTGCTGCCTTTACTTGACATTGTGGCATATGCTAGATATTCATTTACTAGATTGAACCAGGCTGTCATAGGAAGTCTTATTTTTGGATGCCATTTGTATGTTTATGTATGGGAATCTTCTTGGTGAAGAAAATGAAGAGAGCTTTTTTTTTTTGCCAAGGTGAGGAGTTATG
This sequence comes from Mitragyna speciosa, assembly GCA_024721245.1. Taxonomy (NCBI): domain Eukaryota; kingdom Viridiplantae; phylum Streptophyta; class Magnoliopsida; order Gentianales; family Rubiaceae; genus Mitragyna; species Mitragyna speciosa. The sequence continues at coordinate 15,216,162 of CM045568.1, forward strand.
ATAAAAGCGACATCATTATCTCTTGCTCATCATCATCTTAGCTGAGTTTCCACTTCTCATTTGGCTTGGAAACATCAATCTAAATTGACTTTTTTAGGATGTTTCAATTTGTGTTATAGTTGGGAACAATTCAATAGTACTCATAGAATTCGTAGTTTTGTAGCAATTTTAGTTTTCTAATCTTTTTGGGTGCTTATCGCTATTATATTGAGTTCCTTTGGTTATCCAATTCTTTATGCACTATGAAAATATATTTCAAATAATAATAATAATAATTGATGAGTTTAATTCATTACAAATGGGAGGACACTAGTATTACTACTTACTGGTATAATGTTTAACATCAAAGGAAGATGCACCAGCAATTGACTGTCTATGTTTCTTCTTTCTCTTTCATTAGTGTCAATGTTTTTATTTTAATTAGCCATAGCCTATAGCCTCATTGTTGGTCACTACATATTTGTATAGTGGTTTTTTGTTTTTATGTAAAGAAGCTGGACTCCTTGAGCTCATTTGGCCCTTGGGAATTGTACTGTCCTTTTTTTCGATGGTAAGAATTGGGATATGGTGTTCTTTTTCCATAAAAACTGAAGATTCAATAAATCAAGAAGGCCTTGTCTCTTTTCTTTTTGTTTGCACGTGAGGTAGCTGTACTTTTTATGGTTACACGTGAGGGGTAATATTTTTGGCTTTGTTGGTATTTACAGTAATAACATCGTAGGATCTTTGAAAATTGTGTTGAGAAACGTACAAGAGGAAAGAATAAATGATCTAGCTTTTAGAATCATAACAAACATTCTATTCTAGTTCTCACTTAAAACTTCAAAACCTATACTTTCAGAAAAATCCCACTAGTCTTTATGGTGTACAGGATCATTTACATGATATCTTAAGCAACTTAATAGTAACAACTTAGTTTAGGAAAGACAGAGATAGATGACATCGGCATGTTCTAAAATGATCTTGGAAAATGATTAGTGCGGTGCTTGAATAATTTGCATATTCTGACTATTCATTGGACTGGGCATGGCACACTAGATATTTAACTGTTGGAGATGGTGATGTACATCTTCTCGTGTTGTATGGATCTCAAAACCATGCTGCTTAGGCATAGCCCATTGTCCCAAATGATTTTTGATGGGCATTCTATTGTTTGTCTCCCACCAGTTTGGTGGGATTAGGAAATTATCCTTCAAGAAGTCTGTTGTTTTGTTCACCAAGGCAATGTCTTTTCCACTTGCCAGCCAAAATCTTCTACCGTTGCCATGGTGTTTTATTACATAAAACTTTAGAAAATTTGAGCTTCCTTTAGGTCACACATTCAAAAGTTAATGTAATTTGAGCAACTCGATAAATCAATCAAAAGTAGATATCTCTTAGTTCTGAAACTTCATTGTAAATTAGTAATCCAACCACTCTTTTAAGCTAGACATTTCAGTTGTTTAATTTAAAGGTTTTTTTCATTGATGTTATTTTGTAAATACTTCACTGCAATGTAATGATGTTACATGGACAAGAGGAGATGCAGAAAGGACTGGCTTTTGGACAGGAACATGAAGATGGCTTCATTTTGAATATATTACTGGTTTACATTTTGTGTTTAACCTAAAATGTAGTATGCTCTTTTGGATTTAGGATGGATGCTACTAGTACTTGAATTGATGTTAGTTTTGTAAATATTAAGGTTGATGTATGTTGGATTCACAAATGTTTATGAGTATATATATATATATATATATATATATATATATATATATACCTATTTTGTTTGAAAGGCAATTGCGCATTTATTACTATTTATTATGGCAATATTGGAGCTATAATTTTTTGACGTCTTGCGTTGATATTTGTGATGACTTTTGTATTATTTATAACAAAAATACACATGAATGAGTGACAAGAAAAATCATCACAAATTAATATCATGCTTCTGTGATGACAATTTTAATTTTGTCATTAACTGCAAATTCCTTCAGTGACGAGAATTCTTGTCATTGATGAGCAGGAACAATTTAGTGACGACTTTATTGTTATCATTGAATACCATGCTTGTGTGATGACAATCTTGAAGTTTTCACTAACTGAAAGTTCCATCAGTGACAAGAATTCTTGTCACTGATGAACAAGACAACAGTGACAAGTATAAGTCATCACTATTTAATAAAATTTGTGACGACAATTCTTGTCACTGATAACAAAACAACAGTGACGACCATAAGTCGTCACAGGTTAGCAATATTTGTGACGACTTTTTTTCGTATCAATGACAAAAATACAGGCAAATCAGTGACAAGAAAAGTCGTCACAGATTGTAAAAAATTTGTGACTGACTTTTTCCTCGTCATTGAATACTGTGCTTCTGTGACGACCCTTGTAAAGTCGTCACAATGGCCCCTTTAGTGACATAGAATCTGTGACAACCGGGTGACAACGAAAAAGTCGTCACTGTATCTTACAGTGACGACTTTTTTTATTTTTGTGACTGACTTTGTATTGTCACAAAATGTCGATTTTCTTGTAGTGGACGTGGCCTTGTGTTCTAGCGTAGTTTAGGGCATGGCGAGTGCCACGCCTCGGGTTCGGGGCGTGACAGTGTAGCAACGCGCCAAGCTTTCTAAGACAACAATGCGAGATTACAAGCTTTTAACTGCCTGAAATCCATTCCTCCATCTTCTTTCCTAGTGCAAAGTTTATCCCAACTAACCCAATGAATTGGTTTGGCCTTATTTCCATCACCCCACCAAAAATTACTCATCAATGATTGAATATCTCTTAGCAACGAATCTAGATATTTGAAACAAGACATTGAATATGTTGGAATTGCTTGAACTACAGCTTTCAAGTAAAATTTCTTTTCCTCCTTTCGATAGTCTTTGTTCATTCCATCATTGGATTCTTTGCTAGATTCTGTCCTTGATAGAAAAGAAGATCTCACTATTTGGAATGACCAATAACAGTGGGAAGGCCAAGGTACTTCTCGTGCTTAGCAACTTCTTTGATATTGAGAAACTGAGCAATGGCGTTCCTAGTTGACAAATTAGTATTACTACTGAAGACAATAGCAGACTTCTCCAGGTTGATCTCCTGGCCAGAAGCATCCTTATAGAGTTGCAAAATAGTCTGAATATGCTGATGCTTCTTGTAGTGATGCCTTGCCAAATAACAAGGATATCATCTGCAAATAATAAATGTGAAATCTTGGGGCCATTTAGTCCTATTTGAACTCCTGAAATTTTACCACATAATTCAGCTTCCTTGCAACAAACAAGAGAAAGCTTCTGCACAAATGAGAAATAGATATGGAGAAATTGGGTCTTCATTGTCTAATACCCCTTTGGGGCTTCAGATAGCCAAATTGGACACCATTGAGTTGAAAAGAATATGAAACAGTAGAAAAACAATTGTAAATAAGGTCAACAAAAGAAGAATGAAAACCTAAAGCTAACATCATTTTTTTAAGGAAAAGCCACTCGACTCCTATCAAAAGCTTTACTCATGTCTAGCTTAATGGACATGGATCCCTCTTTGCTGCAGACTTGATTTAAGAGAGTGATTGACTTCGTATGCAATCAAAATGTTGTCAGTAATAAGACGACCTGGGATAAAAGCAGATTGGAAGGGTGAGAGAATTATTGAGAGAATCCTACTTAACCTATTAGCTATAACTTTGGAAGCTAATCTATAAACTACATTACATAAACTAATCGGACGAAACTGAGTAATATTGGATGGACTTTGGCATTTGGGAATAAGCACAATGAAAGTGAAGTTTAGCTTTTCATCAAAAAGGCCATTGTTAAGAAATTGAAGAACACATTGGATAACATCTTTACTAACAATGTGCCAAAATTTCTGGTAAAATATTGGAGACATACCATCATGGCCTGGGGATTTAAAAGGATGCATTTGATTTAAAGCTTTTGTTACCTCTTGAGGGGAGTAAGTCCGCATCAGTGAGTCATTCATTCGTTTTGTCACCTTTGGTTGCACCCTTTTCCAAAACTGCATCAATTATCTCTATGGATGGCTTAGAACTGGAAAAAATACCTCCAAAATGATCTAAAATTATATTTTCAAGGTCATCGTGAGAATTGCACCATTGCCCGGCATTGTTAAATAAGCCATTTATATGATTCTGCTTTCATCTTTTAGATGCATGAGCATGGAAAAAAGCTTGTATTTCTGATCCCTTCACAATACCATAAAGCTTTACTCCGTTGTTTCCACATAGTATTTTCCTTGTCCAAGATATTCTCCAACTGGTTTGTTAATGTACCTATTTGAACCTTAACTGCATCAGTGAGATCTCCTTGCTGCAGAGTAGCAATTTTCTTCCTTAATTCACTTGCTGTAGAACAGACATTTCCAAATTTTGCTTTGCTCCATTGTAAAAGACCAACTCAGCATTCATCAGTTTTCGTTAACAAGTTAACATATGCGTTGGATGATGATGTACTTTCCCATGATTGGCAAATGACAGTTTCACAATTGTCAACCTTAATCCACATAGCTTCAAACATAAAACGTTTGGTCGACCTCTTCCTGTGATTAGACTTTGAAAATTGAGTGGCATACTCGAAACTAAACACCAAGGGCAGGTGATCAGAGAATACTGAGTGTATGTGCCTGAGCTTAGTTTTAGGGAAAAGGTGAAGAAAAATCTTGAGTTGCACAAGCATGATCAAGTCTAGCCCTAATGGTATTTGAAAAAGTCCGACTGTGCCACCATGTGTACAAAAATCCCTCATATCCTAAGTCGCACAAATTAGAATCCATCAGAGCTTATGCAAAAATTCATAATTTGCCAATTACTCCGAGGACCTGTGCCTTAGAAATTCATTCTGATTGAGTACTTCATTATAATCACCAATATAGAGCCAAGGAAGTCTTGAGAATGTGCTTTAGTCAGTCGAAGAGTATCCCAGGACATTCTCCTGTTCTGAAGGCTTAGGATGACCATAGAAGCCTAGTCAATCGCCAAGTAGAATTTGGCATATAAATAGTAGCATCAATGAAATTATCAGCAAAACGATATATCAAGATCCTTCCTCCATAAAAGAGCTAACCCACTAGAAGATCCTTTATATCTACACTGATACCAAACCATCCAATTTGTTGCTTTAGTTTCTCCACAAATTTATTCGAACACCTTAGTCTCTATTAGGAAAACTATTGAAATTCTTTCACTTCGGATTAGTCCTCGAAGTTCTTGAACTGTGTGGGAGTTTTTCAACCCTCGACAGTTCCAACTTAGGAGACTCATGGATCTTGGCGGGGCTGGCAACTAGCCTCCGCCGTTACCATGTCATGTGATGAGGTTGGGCTAGATGTCCTCGTTTTTTTGAGGTCAGAGACATCTTCCATATCAGTTTCATTAAATAAACGCTTAGTTTTGTTGCCAGACACCTTGATTTGAGAAGAATGACTTGTGGATGCATCGGAGATATTCTGAGATTTGCATTGCATTTCCTTTGCTTCACACTTGCCAAAGCTCATAGCTTATGGATGTCAAAATGTTTTTTCTGCTTAGTTAGGGGTGCATCAATTAGGAAAATTTCTGGCAGTTTAAAAGTGAGTGAACTTTTTGCAAGTTTAGGTTGAGTTATGGATCATTTATCAAGCATAGACTGCTTAGCCAATTTTAAGGTACATACAGGACGGGAACTGAATTCTGGGTTCAAGTGTTCCAGAGTTTTAGATTGTACAGGAGTGGTGCTTGGAGTTATGGGACTAAAATGTGTACGTGGCTCGCATGAAGATGCGGTGGGGATAGGCTCTAGTGAAGATGTAATAGGGACAGTGGTGCATAGGTGACTAGTGTGGGGTAGCGTAGGAGACGTATTAGGGACCCAGTTTAAAATAGATTCAATTGTTGGAACTACATTTTTGGGTTCTTGGTTTTTTGGTTGAACTGGATTTTTACCAGTGGGCGGTTGTGGGTAATGGAGAGTTCATAACTGGTATCGTTGGGTCGTCAGTGTTTTGTTTGGCTGGGGTTAATTGACATCGAGGCTCCAGTGTTCTTGGATTGGGCATGGCTAGTGGTCTGGTTGGCTAATGTAAAGGTAGGAGATGTATTTTTGAATTGGATTTCGTGGCTATCCAGATCATGAATGGAATCCGAAGATTGCCTATGATAAGAGTTTGAAAACTCGTGAATATCCCTTGCTAAAATTATCTGAAAATAGTTGTCCTTTACATTGTATCGCGCTTTAATAACAGGAATTTATGTTGGTGCAAAGGGGCACCAACCAAAGATTCATGGAGAATTACTAAAAGTGACTACTAGAAAGCAATTCTTTCGGGTTGTCAACTTTTTTAAACAAAGAAGTTAGTTGTGATACATGGAACCCACAATTCAATGTAACAGTATGGCAACCAACAAGTTTTCAAGTGAAGAAGAAATTAGATTAAGTGTTAGTTGTACTACATGCGTCACGTGGTTAGAACCAATTAAGTATTACCATTGAGTTGTTCCCATTGTTAAGGCGTTTAGTCACAGATCACATCACATCACTTAATCTCCGAATTGTCAATCAGTTTAGTCTGTGTCATTGGATATTAGTCATATCTCATTAGATCATGGAAACGGTACAAAAAATGATTATATATTCTTGATCTTTTTGTTTGGCACCTATAAAGACTAATAATATGACATGCATTATTATTCCCAAACATTTGGTGAAGTTTTTGATTGTTAACAGTTGACCAGACCACATCGACTGTAGTTAATTTAGGCCGTTCATTTAAAACATTAAAAATTAATCGATACCAATTACCGCCGTATACTTCAAAAAAAAAAAAAGTAAATTGTGACCCAAATCGTTGATATAACCAAATCTAAGTGAAAAATTGCCGTAAAAATTACCACGGCCCTAAATTCAATTAATCAACCCACTTTGACGTAAGTACTAGGGCAATTAAAAGGACAAAGGAAACAGGAATTAGCGTACCCTGATGTGTTTCTGAAGCAAATGCAATGTCAATCCAATTAACCAACATTAACGTAACATATATTAACTGCACCAAAGCCAAACCAAAAGCACTGAAATCCGATTCCAATCAAGGCAAGTGGCTACAAACTCCTCTGGCGATCCCGATCATTTCCATCAGCAAAACTCAATGAGCATTCAATTGACGAATAAATATTAGGTGCATCATCTGCATCATGTGATTAGAATTAATCACGTATTACTAAATATTAAAAGATATGACCCACCATCGCTACGTATAAATAAATTATTAATTTAGTACATCATGTAATAATACACGTGATATATTTAATAATTTTTCTTCGATTGGTTGAGTTCACCAAAGAAATTTTTACATGGACCACATTTACAACTATACTTGTGAATGTATAATCTATTGCCATATGGTGATGGCGAATTACAACTTGTAGTATTTGGTATGCGCCATGTTGAATCAGTTAGGATCCTCAGTACCACTTTTTTCAATGTCAATTGAGTGTCATTCACAAGCAAGTGACATCTTGCATTCATACTCTAGTTACTTGATTTATCTAACTGTGAATGCAATGTGTCACTTGCTTGTGAATGATACTCAATTGGCATTGAAAAAAGTGGCACTGAGGATCTCAACTAATGTTGAATAACTTGTCATTCTATGTGACACACATAGTGCATCTAATACTTATTCCATTCATATAAGTTAATGTTTTATTTTTAATAAGTATGTTTTAGGCCTACAAAGTTGTGCATGGACAACGCTTCATAAAAAAAATTATTTTTTATCAATCTTATTGTAGTATCTATGAGTAATCGTGTTTGTAAAAAAAAAAAGTTGATTAAACATTTGTGTTTCGAAAATGATTTTTGAAAGAAAAAAAAAAAAAAACCAAATGCACGCTAACCTTTCCCTTTCTCAGTTCAAGTCAACTGTAACTGTTTTGATCCTTTACGATCTTATTTGTATTTGAATAAAAAGGTCAGCACACAATTTCCATTTCAACATAATTGAAGTAGAAAATTTTCCTCTAGATTGAATTATTTGTTTCCAAAACAATTTAGCTAACCAACGTGGCCAGTTGAGAATCAAGCATTTTGGAACTCCTGTGTGATTTTATATTCAAGTGGAAAATCAATTTAGCTAACCAACGTGGCCAGTTGAGAATCAAGCATTGTGGAGCTCCTTTGTGATTTTATATTCAAGTGGAAGAGGTAAGGGCCACTAATCGTATAAGCATACGTTTATCTGATTTGTATCTTATCGACCGTCACAATAATGCGAAAATCAGACAAGATGGAAGTCGCGAAACTCAATGGCTGTAGAAACTAGGGGTGCCCGAAAATTTTGAACCGAACCGGTTCTATTGGCTCGGTAGGATTTCGAACCGTGAATCGGTTCACACATAACGAGTACTCGAACTTTTGGTTACCCGTAAAATTGGTTCGGATAGATCGGTTATTCGACCCGATCCATCATAATTTATCAGTATTTTTAAAATAAAAAAGAAAACAAGAATAATCATAAACTATCATTAAATTACTAGTAACCAAACAACAAAAAACTAAATAAACATATAAACACTTAGTTTTTTAAACTTCATTATCACATTTCAATTAGCTATAAAAATAAAAAAATACTTAATAAATAGTCAAATGAACATCCAAATAATAAAATAAATAGTCAAATGTTCATCAATTAAGAATGAAATAGAAGCACAATTTAGTAGTAACAATAAAATAAATAAAAAACTAAAACAATGAATTAGTAAAATAATATTACATACCAAAATGACAAAACTACCCCTTACTATGGACCGAGCTAGGTACCCGCTGGTTCACAAGGATGTGAACCGCTACCCGACCCACTTAATTTATGAACCGACCTGTTATCCAACTCGGTATCAATAACCGGTTCGGTTATCCTTTTTTTCGATTCGGAGCGGATTGATTTTCTCGATTTTTCATTTTTTTGATTATTTTTTAACAGCCCTAGTAGAAACTAAGCGAGTAATTCAGAGGATCTTCTGTGCTTTCGACTTTTTAAGCTTCGACATGACCTATTAAAATATTATCTTTTATTTATTAATTATTGTCTTGGCATTGGCGATCGTTTCAATACTTACCAAATTGGTTGTCTTTTCGGAAAAGTACTAAATAAATTACATTACGTACATTGTCATGTGATACATTAAAATTAATAATTATTTTCACGTAATTATAATAGATTATATTTTATATTATTTAATAATGTGTGATTGATTTTAATGCACCACGTGACATGTTATATGACACGCATAGTGCACGCAATGCCTACTAGGCCTACTCTTGTCTCCCATGCTCCTGGGAGTCTGGCTGTGCGATTGACATAGTGATATACACGTACACGTTTATTTGTAGGCGTACAGATGCCTAGAGGGATATTTCTAAAGTTGATTACATCCTGATTGAGCAACGACTAATCCCATTTCACATAATGCATAATTTATTTTGGATGGACTGACTAGACTCATTCAAAAAAGAAAGAAACGAATCATGCTGGTATCAAATCGTCGTCAAGTTGCTGCGGTTATCTGTACATGACAAACTATAATTCACTGGGTGTGTGTCACTTTTTCATTGTGAATTGAGCAACACTTTTAAAATAATAAAATATTATAATTTCATGATGTAATTTAATTTTTAAATAAACAAATTTATTTTTTAGTCAGAATTTGTTGTAAAAGTGACACTCAATAGTCACAGAGGATTTAATGCGAATTCACATGTTTCTCACTTTCAAGTTAAGCATCTCAATTGGTAACTTAACTTGTGGAGAACAGTTTACAGCTCCACGAGTCATGATAGCACTCAAAAGTCATAAATCAAGAAACAATATAAAAACCGCATGCACTATATTTGTGTTGCTCATTCTTTTAACAACCAAAAATGCAAAAAGATGATGGAGAAAAGGAAGAACAACAGGCTAGAAAAGAACTAATGAAAACAAAACGATACAACATAATAAATTGATGGATTTTTTTAAACGTAAAAAAAATTGATGGGTTTTTACTGAAGATTTCGTATGTGTATTACAAATCTAGTGCTCAAAAGAATTGAGAAAGAAGTATTACGTTGTTTTCCCTTTGCCGTATTAAAGAAATAGCAGAACCGCATCTCTAACTCTCGGACACTTTCTTAGGAAAAGGCCAAAAAAAGGAAAGAAAAAAGAAAGTTGATCTTTAGTTCGCAATAGTTAAGCAGTTTTTCGTGATAGTTTATGTACATTAATGATTCAAATAGACCTTATTTGTGTGTGTTTAATTTTAAAAATATAATATGTCTAAATGTTATACCATATTATTTAGTACGAAAAATTTGTTGAGGATTTTTAGAAGAGAGAGGTTAGAGGATTATAGTGGTGGGTAAATTTCGGCAGGTAATTTTAGCAAAACATAAAATGGCAAAAGAAAAAGAATATAAATTTTTTAAAATTAAAATTTGGCTTCCCGGTTCAAATTTAAGAATATAATAATGATTTTTTATTCGAAGATACTCCTTGCACGAAAGTGTGCCTTAGACTTAGCATCGGAAGCTACCACCAAATGCGTAAAGACATCTTTAATTTCCATAATAAAAACTACACTTTTGCTGTTAAATTATGTATGAATGTGAAGTTTACATTCTTTTTTTTTTTTTCCTTGGTCAATTGTCAAGAATATCCTATTTTACTCTTAACCTATTCTATGGGGAGGCCCAACTGGGTTTAAAGGAAACCAATAGAGACTGAACCACTATCGGATTAAACGGGTGCATTAGGCACTCATTTATTTTTTGATGGAAGGTAGGATTTGAATGGATTGATTTCTACTAAGTGGAACAGGATCTTGATGATTAAATCGTTGCTCTTGGGCAAATACCGCACTGCAATTCCGTTCTACCTTGTTAGCCAATCTCTCTTATCAACTCGGTGTTATATATATATATATATATATATATATATATATATAGAGAGAGAGAGAGAGAGAGAGAGAGAGAGAGAGAGAGAGAGAGAGTGTGGTGATAAGAGGGACGTAACCCAATCCCACGTGATTGTTAAAATCGCTAGGTTGATGAATTTTAGTTGAAGGTTGATGTATTGCTTTGAACGGTAATTTGGAATCAAGGATTTTCTTGATTGGATTGTAGTGATCAAGAAATTCTTCGATTACATGGACATACCTGAGGAGAAACAAGTCAAGCTTGTAGCTTATAGGTTGGAGAGTGGAGCTTTTTCATAGTAGGTGCAGCTTCAAATGTCAAGTCAAACAATAGGGAAAGTTGCCTATACAATGTTCGATAAAGATGAAGAGGATGTTGAAGGCATGTTTTCTACATGCAGATTAAGAGTAGTAAAATTATTCGCAATTCTAACATTGTGTACTCATTTTATTTTAGAATATAATTCTAGGTTCCTACGTTTTATTTCACAACGACATTATGGAGATCAAGAATCAATTGGTGTTGAGATGTGTAAATGTGAGAAAATCAACATGCCAATATCTAATTGACGTAGCGGAATTTCAAGTTTGATTTTCAATCAAGATCATTGATTATCTGTATAGTAATAAAACGTACCTCTTGATGGTGTAATTTGCAATCAAATTGGCGAGGAAATTTAACGATGAAGCAATGTCAATCACAGCCGCACACGTGTCCGGCCTCTGAGGTATCCACATGAATGCCTTCTTGGGATCCTCGATAGGATTGAGCAACACTAAGGCAATACGTTAGATCCCCTCGACACACCACGAACGTAGAGAATATAGAAAAACTATTTTAGCTATTTTTCTCTCTCTAACTTTTAAGAACATTTTCTTGTGTGTCAAGTCTTGGTGTCTAGGGACTTATTTATAGAATAACAAATAAGACATTTTGTCCTAGAAGAATTCGGTAAATTACCTTTTTCTAATATGATAAGAATATCTTACCAAATAAGATATTTAGTAGGTTTTAATTTCCTTCAAAAGGAAATTATTCTACTACTAAAATTGCTCTATTTATTAACAAGCCCCTAGGATTAATTATTTCACAAATTAATCCCTTAATCAATTTAACCCAAGAATTAGTTCTTTTTGTGTGTGACCCTTTAGGTTCCTAATCACTTGGCAATAAATATAAATATTAATCTTAGAATTGGCTTTAGTACATTACTAACAATAAATGGGTTGAATGATGAGATTTACGATGAGATGGGTTGTAATCCAGTTTTCACCTTGTTGGAGGCTCAAAATTTGGTGACTAAATCTAAAATCTGAATTGCTACGAGTAGGAACTCACAAGGTAGTGGATCTTGAAGGAATGTGGAACATCGTCAGGGTAATGTTCGTGAACCTCCTAGAGTTGTGCAGAAAAATAGAAATGGAATCAAAGGAGGCCCCAAGGTGTTAGACTCATAACACTCCACCCCCTCCCAACAACAACAGTAAGATGAACAACTCGTATGCCAAGCTTAGAGGTGACAAGTGCCGGAAGTATGGACAACCAGGCCATACATCTACAAATCACCCAAATCATAAAAGGGTGGGGTTGATAGAGTATGAAGGAGAAATAGATGATCGAATAAAACAGTACAAAGAAGATGAACAAGAATATATTTGCAGCCCTGATGGAGAGGTCAAGGAATGTGAACGCAAGGCATTCATGGTAAAAAAATTGCTCCTGACACTAAAGCAATCTGATGAGTCATAGCATCATAAATTATTCCAAACTAGCTTCACAATTTCTGGTAATATTTGTGACTTGGTCATAGATAGTGGCAACACTAAAAATATATTTCTAGAGCTTTGGTTAATTCCTTAAAATTCCTATAGAGAAGCATTCTAAGCCCCATAAGATAGGTTGGATCAAGCATATTGAGCCTGTTCCAGTAACTGAGATATGTAGAGCATCTTTATTAATAGGAAAATATTGTAAGGATGAGATTATATTTGATGTAGTCGACATAGATGTTTATCACTTTCTATTAGGTCATCCATCTTACTTTGATGTTGATGCAAATCTTTGTTGTTGAAAAAATGTCTATAAGCTTGTAAAGGACAACAAAAAAACACTCTTGTACCTAACAAGCAGGGTGAGGGTTCTAAAGTTTGCCTGAGTAATACCAGTAGAAGTAAGTGTGCTAGGAATTTTTCGTTTCTCTTTTTTTGAAGGGAGTTTTCTTTCCAGATTCAAAGGTTTTAGAAGAAGTTCAAGTTCAAGCGATGAGGGGAGTATGGAGAGTAGAAGATAAAGCAGTAGAAGAGCCATTGCATTTAAAGGTTCCCATTAACTTGAGGTCGAGTTTTCTCAGGTGGGAGGTAATGATGCGAATTGAGGATGAATTTTAGAGCACATAGGATCCAGCCAATTCCGAGGAAAAGAAGCCATGCTCGGCTTCTCTCCAATGAAACCCACAGCTGCTGGACAGAGTAATTGCAGGTGGGTGGTGATCAGCTGCGTCCGCAGCTGTCTCGACTGCGCGTGACTCACATATTAGACTTCTAGCGGCAGTAGACTTCCATCCAGCCGTGCCCACAATTGGAGTAGCAGACCCGCGGCTTGTTTGTAAGAATTTTTACGACTTTTAGTTTTTTGTTTTTTGATAGTTACTTTCCTAATTCAATTGTAACTCTCTTTAGGCTGCTTTCCAATACTAGTTTAGATTATTTTTAGGGTTATAAAAGGCTTCTTAGCTTCTCTTTAGACTATTTTTACGTCTTCCGTTGTAAGTTTTCAATAAAATTACAAAATTTTTTACGAATTTGCTTCAATTTAGTCAAGAATTTGTTGTTAAACTTATTCCTTCATCACGTGTTCCATATCAGAAAAGACCTCAGGTAACTCTCGTTAGTTGGTACAAGTTCGTAGGTTTAAAATGTGCATTTGCAGACTTTCTTTTGTCGGGTGGTGGGCTTCTAAAGGATAATTCATCACCAATGTCAGGTTATTCCAATGGGGCTTAATTGAAGACGATGCTTGTGTTTTCTGTCAAAATTCTACGGAATTTTGAGTGTCCATTTTCTTCTGCAGTGCAAGTTAATTTGAATTTTATATCTATTGCTCTGTTTACATTTTGACAAGAACTTTTTTGTTGGGCAAGTACGTAAACTGACCTTTGCGGTTACAGTCCATCAACTAGGGAAAGCAAGGAGTCAAAGACCTTTCCACAAAGTTCAGTTGCCTTCAAGTATTGTAGCACTGGACAGAATTGTTAAAGATGCTCGGTTTAGTGTTGCTAGTTAGAGAAGTGCTCATCAAGATTGTTATTTGATCAGAAACCTTTTCCGTTATAGTGGGAACGTTTGGTAGTTTTGGACTTTAGCCTTTGATAAAATTTGGAGATGTTCTACATGCATTAATAGCTTTCAAATGATTACAAAATAAGATGTCAAATATATTTAATTTGAATAGAGTATGGTACCATGTAGCGTTGTAGAATTTTTCTAAACTGTGGAGCTTAATCAATTAAAGGGTGCATAGTCTACTGTATATATTCACGATTTTGACTCTTCAAATTTTAGATCCAAATGTTTGCGAACCTTTAATTTGATTATTTAATCTAGTATTAGAGCAATTGCCATTTTACAAGCATGAAAACTTAACATTGAAATATTTTAATCAATGTCTAGTTATTGATGATTTTGAGTTACAAATTTGGGGTTAGAGAAATTCGTAAACCTAAATCAAAGTTTGAGCACTTAATTCCGGTAGAATCTAAAAATAGTATGGTTGACTATCACTTTGCATAGAATAGTAGTACAATTTTGGGATTCTTTTCCATGATATTTATTTGAGCTTGAGTTTAGCTTTTTATATTTAATTTTCCAACTGTTAGAAAGTTTAAACATTTTCTTTACATTTTACATTCAGCGTGGTTTTGTTGGCAAGGAATGTACTAAAGGAAAGTAATATTCTTTTTTTTGAAATTTAAAATATATTTTTTAGTTCACTTTTCAACCTATTAGTTAAGTAAAAACTTTCCTTAAACCAACAAAAATAGTTGCACAATCTTAGGATTCTAAATCCTCATGTGAGTAGTATTCTGATTGCTTTCCCTAGAATTTGAATTAAAATATGCTCAAGACGTTTCAAGAACCTCTCCTCCCTCTCCTCCAACAACCTAGATGCTCCTTGGAAAATGAAACGGGGGTGTTGGTTTATCTTGTATTTGAGTTAAAAACATAATAAAAACTTGATATGTTCCAAAAAATTACCTCGTACTCAACCTATAAAAACAAGATAAGGTAACGATATGTGAACCTTTATGGTGATAAGCTAGGAGCAATTTAGAACATGCAAAAACTAGTTTCAGTACAAGTTTTATTCTCTATGCTACCATATTCAAACGACTAATGCTTGTGTACCCACCATATGACAAAGTCAAATTTAAATTGCATCATATCTAACTGTCAAAATCTTTGAAATGCAACTTGGCATCTATAACACACTATTTGCTTCAAAAGTTTCAAAATACTCCGTCTTGAAATTATATCCGTGGAGTAGACATCGGCCAATCACTAGGGAAGGCACCTTTTCCTCCATCATCTATAAAAAGGCCCCCGCCCCAAACAGCTATGCCACCTTATCATCATCGTTCATCCCTTCTCTCTTAAGCTAGTTTCATCATTACGACGCACTATCAATTACCTACAAAATGAGAACTTTCTCTGCCTCCAAATTCATAATATGCTTGTCCATCATTTTAGGTCTTTGCAACCCAAGTTTGGCGGCAATATACCCAGTTGTTTGGCAAAGAGCCAGTTTGATAGATCCAGCAACGACTCTTCAGTTGTCTCAACTTCACATTGGTGATTACCTGGGTGAGATTTCTAGCCTCCATTGCGATTCAGTTAGCTGTCCTCCATAAAATGATAGTTTTTTTAAGGCCCAATACCCTAAACTTAAATCAATAAATTACACAATTGTTTGTACATATTCATAATTTTTATTTTTCAAACTCGTTTTCTGTCTAAGCTAACTCTTTGTTATTCCATTTCTTTTGTCAACTGGTGTTAGATATCACTAACCCACAGATGCTCCCAATTTTCAAAGTCTCCAAAGCACAATTCGATGGTTGTCTAGTCAGTCCTGATGAAATACTGATTGGACGCCAGGCGGTAACTACTTTCCAACTCACCGAAACTGGTGACATCTACTTAATATCTGATTATCCTGACTGCCAAGAGGGGTTGAAACTTCATCTCCATGTTTATCCTTGAGCAGCATGCAACAGCTGCACTATAGCTGAAGTTACTTTTGAGTTGAGCAGTTTCAAAAATAAATAGACAAGTCGTTGCCATATGCATATATAGTAGCCATATGGCTAATTGCTAGAAATATTGTGAAAAATAAAATTTATCTTAAAAATGTGTTGATTGAGGTTGGGGTTCCGGATTAAGGGTGTTGGCGGCGACCCAAGGATTTTTTCTTTTTTTTTTTTATTTAATGTTGGCGGCAACACAAAATATTTTCCACTCCAGTCCTCCAAGGATTGGAGTGCAATTTTACATATTTGTAATATAAAGGCAAAAAAAAAAAAAAAAAGAGCAAATAGAACAAAACATTTCCAAATTGCACTCCGGTCCCCGAAGGGCCAGAGTGCAATTTGGTTAATTTGAAACCAAAAAAAAAATGTAATTTATTTGTTTGATAAATCCTAAACCCTTATATCCCCAAAACACCTAATTTAGAAACCCTAAACTCTGAAAATTTAACCTAGACCCTAAATTACATAATTTTGTTGCAAATGAATTAAACCTAAACCCTTAAATTATATCTCCAAAACAGGTAATCCAAAAAATCTTAAACCCTAAACCCTAAAAGCTTAACCCTAGATTCTTAACCCTAAATTATAACCCAAATCCTAAGTTACATAATTTTGTTTTAAATGAAATAAAAATTTATTTATTTGATAAATCCTAAACCCTTATATCCCCAAAACACTTAATTTAAAAACTCTAAACCCTGAAAGTTTAACCTAGACCCTCAATTACATAATTTTGTGTCAAATCAATTAAACCTAAAACCCTAAACTTATTTCTCCAACATACCTAATCTAAAAAATCTTAAAATTCGAAAAGCTTAACCCTAAACTCTAATTTACATAATTTTGTTTCAAATAAATTAAAAATTAGTTACTTGATAAACCCTACATTTATCCGCAAAACACCTAATATGCATAATTTTAAAATCCAAAAAGCTTGACCCTAAAGCCTAAATTACATAATTTAGTTTCAAATGAATTAAAAATTAGTTACTTCATAAACCCTAAATTTATCTGTAAAACACCTAATATGCATAATTTTAAAATCTGAAAAGCTTAATCCTAAACCCTAAACCCTAAAAGCTTGACCGTATACCCTAGACCCTAAATTCCAAACTATCGATTGTAAATTATAAATTATAACCTAAATCCGAAAAATCTTAAAATCTGAAAAGATTAAGCCCTAATTTCAAAAAACCCTACCCTAATCCTAAAAATCCTAAAAATTGAAACCCTAATCTCAAACATTTATCCTAAAAAATCTTAAAAAAACTTAAACCTTTAATTAAAAAGTGTGTTCATGCCTAACAAGTTTGATGTGACTATTCAAAATTTCAAAAATTATTTTTTAATTTTGGACCATCTTTTTAAAATTTTAATTTAAAAATATTAAATTATTTTTTTAAAAATATTTTATTCATTCTATTTTTCATTTTATATTTTAACTAAAATAAAAAAATAAAATCGTATGAAACTAACACTATTTTACCCAAATTTATTTTTAAAAAATTACATTATTTTTAATTCAATTTTTTTATTTTAAAATATTTTATTGTGTTTTTAATTTTATATTTTAACTTTAAAAAAATATTACTATTTTTTTAGGTTGCCGCGGCAACACTGTTTATATATATGTATATATATATTTTTTGGTTACAAATTAACCAAATTGCACTCCGGCCCTTCGGGGACCGGAGTGCAATTTGGAAATGTTTTGTTGGTTGGCGGCAACACTATTTGCTCTTTTTTTTTTTTTTGACTTTATATTACAAATATAGAAAATTGCACTCCAGTCCTTGGAGGACTGGAGTGGAAAATATTTTGTGTTGCCGCCAACTATTAAATAAAAAAAAATGAAAAATGCTTGGGTCGCCGCCAACGTTGTTGGCGGCAACCCTTAATTCGGAACCCCAATTCCAATCGACACATTTTTGAGATAAATTTTAATTTTCACAATATTTCTAGCAATTAGCCCAGCCATATGGGCTGATATCAATTTGGATTGGTTGTTATCAGTCCCTTTATTTCTTCGTATGTAAGGTATTTTCATCTGTTATGATTTGCCTCACTCGTGTGGTTTATAAATTGGGAAATAAAAAAGGATCTTAATAAAGCAATACTTTCCTGATTTATTTATTTATTTATTTGCCCCCAGACTGTGATATTTCTTTTCTTACAATTTCATCAACTTAGTGCACATTTCATCATACGGGAAAAAAAAAGTGTAAATCCAATAAATAAATAAATAAAATAAAATAAAAACAAGGACAATACTATAAAATAGCAATCTGGATGGGATGATAGAGTATGTCACGCCCCAATTCGGGGTCTAAGACCAAACTTAAGTCAGAACACGTTATCTTATCTCATAAGATCTTACTGCCAAAAACCTTTTTGCCTGTCATGGGGCCTTACAAATTTCATTTCTCACAATTTCTATTTCCATCAAGTTCATGCCTAAATTAAAAAGGCCAATAATGGACGATTGGTTTTGGAATGAAAAGTAGTTGTAAATTTTAACTGATCAGTTATATATTTGTACTGACCAATTGCATATCTTTTACTAAGTAGTTACATAGCTTCCAACTTGTCCTAACTCGCACAGGGCCAACTATTGCGAGGCCTGTGCCCTTGCCTGCGATAAATACAAGGCATCACATATATTGAACACTAATATATCTGGGGGTGAGCAAATTCGGTAAATATCGAATTATCGATCGAATTCAAATTGAATTCGGTAAATCGAATTCAATAATTTGGTAAATCTGAAAAAAAATGAATTCGAATTCAGTCGGTATTTGGAAATGAAATTTTTGAAATCGATAATACCGATTTCGAACTCAATTCGGTAATTCGAATTCAGTATTTAAATACCGAATTAGAATTCTATTAGATATAATTATACATATATGTATAGCCCAAATTATTAGTTGGGTTTTGTAGAAGCCTATTATGAATAATGATTACACCTTGTTGGGTTAGGAAATTGAGGCCCAATCATTCTAAATCTCTAATCCAAATCCAAACTATTCTATTTCACTTTCACTGACCGAGTGCAGCACTTCACTCGAGACCAGTCCAATCCAATCTCATCGTCCAACAACTGAGCTGAGTGCCCTTCAATTTCGTCGGTAAGCCCTCATCAGAACGCTTTATAGCTCATTGGGGTGAAACTTTGCTTGCTCGTGCTGCTATCAACATTTTTTAACATTTTATTTTTCTCTCAAACAAAATAAAATGAATAAATCCGGTCTATATTTCAGTTTCTGGTGGAAACTTTAGTTGATAGGTGTACAAATATTATACTATAGTTAATTATATGTGGTTGATATTTTCCATTGATCCTCTGGTTAGTCTTGTTTCATTGTGTAATTTAAATTCACAAATTCACAAAAAAATTTTAGGAGGCCTGTGCGTTGTTTTATTGTAAGGGAAGGGTTGGTTTGGTTTTTTTTTTTTTTTTTTCAGTTACCGAATTCAATTGCCGATATACCGAACGTTGTTGTTTTCATCTTCATTTGAGGAATATAAAAGGGAGGATATACATTTTGTCCTGTGAGGAATTAGATTCAAACTTTGCCCGAACTACGTTATATTAGTTAACAATTCCATCTCAGCTTTGAAGATTTTCGAATTTGGCTAATGTAATAATATTTGCGCTATTTAATAATTCATCTTCATTTTATGAAATCCAAGTTCTCTGGTATTTTTACCCATCCTATAGAGAGAGAGAGAGAGAGAGAGAGAGAGAGAGAGAGAGAGTGCAGAGAAGTGAGATGTTTTCTTACTGCTTGAGGAAAAACGGAGCCTAAATTGCTAAGGAACTCCTATTGAGGTTCAATTGATATTTGTACATGGTAATTGCGTTGATTTGGAGATATTTTCATTTCCGTTGCTCTCAAAGATATATGACTTTCATCGCTTGAATTATGGAAATTGCTGCAAGGTGCAGTCCAAGGCCCATTGCAGTTTGAGAATTGGATCGACGTATTGATTCTTTTAATGTCTTGATGGAATCGGTCCTTGACCTCATTACAATTAGGACAGTATAAATATATTAGAATGAAATGAAGACATTAGACCTTAATGGCTCAACTTATTCATACAGGTTATCGAAGTACATCAGGAATGGAAGTTGCTTCTTTTCCAATAGATAAACAAAAACTTAACTAGAGTAGTTAGTATATAATTTTTCAAAGATAAATTTTAGATAATTAAGTTTGTGATAAAAATTAAGAGTGATATGTGAATATTATCCTCGGCAACAAAACCTACTGATAAGTTTTTTTTTTTTTTTGTCCATCCTCTTCCTACAGAAATTTTTTTGTTTCTTAATCTAAGTAATTATCCATTCTTTTTGCAGGATGAAATATGAAAAATTTGTGAACAATCTTCATAGCACTATTACAGCCCATTGCCCCCTTTATGAACTAGAATAAAGGAGGGGAGAACAGAATCCTTCATTTTAGTCTTTTTCACGTTTGTGCATTTGATTGTTTTAATGGATGGTTTTTTCTATTTTTTTACTCAGTTATTGTAATGGTTGTCTTATGGTTGCTGCAAAAGAAAGATGAATTTTTTGCCATCTTTCAAAACATATTTCAATGAAGGTATTATTTGCTCCTTTTCTGTAATCACGTTTTTTGTAATCTATGTTAATGATTTTCTATAATTCATGAGAGCGTAACCTAGAAGTACAAATTTACATACAAAAAGAAATTGGTAACAAAAATGAATTAGAGGCATTAATTTTATTATTAAATTAGGTCTTTTGCTTTCACTTTCAATTGTTCCTACTTCTGTTAAAAATGATAGATTTGATCCTCTTTTAGTATTTTAAGTTCAATATGTGTTCATGCTTGTGCATTCTCAAAATGTGTACCATGTAAATAGAAGGGCTTAAAGTCGGAAATTGCCCCTATCTTTGAAATGTAAAAAACTGAAACTATAACCATGTTTAATCACCCGTCACATTTGAAGTTCAATTGTAGAAAATGTATTACTTTTTATCGCTTTGTATTTATGGTGGAGAGGAAGATCAACTCCCAAAGTTTATTGGTTTCTAACAATTATGAACAGAAAGCAAAGGCTGCTATATAGAAATTGTTGCCAAACCAATGCCTGGCCAAGAGCCTAAAGAAAAAGTCCCGATTCTCACTTCAAGTTCTACTGCTTATGAGAAGGTTGTTTATGGCTTGATCTGCAAATTAAATGAAGTTATAATGGATGTTTATTGTGCTGATTTGAAAAATGAGTTGGCAATTGTGGAATTTGCAGGATACTTACAGATTCATGAGCTTTCTGAGAATGTGAACAAGGTTGGTGATTTCAATTACATGGATTCACAATTGACATGAAATGAAAAGTTGAGACAGCAATTTTGATTGATTGCCTGATTAAATTAGCCCATAACTTTGAGCTTGATCCACATACTTTGTACCTAGGTACCTCACTGTTAAGCCAATACTATGAAACAACTGTAATTGTTTGGTATAATTGCCATGCTTACGGCTTCCAAGATCGAGGAAATCTAGCCGCTTGAGGTGAATGATTTTGTGTGCATATCAGAACTTACACTCAAGAACAGGTCTTGGTTATGGATAAACGCATTCTTGGCGATTTGGAATGAGATTTAACATTTTCACTATGATAAGTGTTCTTTGTGGCTTCATCAAGGTCTACATTTCTGATTTTAATATGAAGAATAAGAATGTGGTGTACATCCCAGTAAAGCTTGGAATGATGAATCATGCAACCGTTATCTACTGTCCAAGTGTCGTTCGGCTGTAGCATGATGTGTCTATGTTTATTTCAGTTTGTAAGTGTCATTTGTTTTTCACAGTTGGAAGTATAGATTAAACCAACGAATGCCACGAATTCATTTGTTTTCTACCTCTCGCGTTGTTTTATTGTTTTGTATCAATATTACAAACAAAACAACTACTTAATATTTCCTTCAAGTCATTATATTCCTTTTATAGAGCGCTAAAAAATGCATTTGTGATCTCATCATCTCAGTGAATTTTAAAAAATGCATAAATAAATTAGTATAAGAGTTAGGTACTGGTACAAGATATTATATGAAGGATAAAATCTACACCATTTTCTAATAGATGAGAAACTAATGGCACCATCTAAAGAAGAGAGAAATCTAACAATTGAAATCTAAGAATTTTGCTCTAAACAAACCATGTTGTCAATCATCATTATTCATAAAACAATATTCTTAGGATTAATTCATCATGAGTGACATCAATTCATCATAAGTTTATAATAAGTGAGAATGTTTTTAAGAACAATTCATCATAAGTTACAACAATGGTTTGGGACAAGCTCTACCCAACAATTCTGTGTATAAAATTCTACCCAGGATTTGGATTTTAATAGGTTAGTATATGCAGCATTATATTTTAACTTTTCTCTAATATATTTCCCTGAATTTTCTCCCATTCAATTAGGTAGGATCCAATTGAGATAACTAGGAACCAATTGAGATGAGTATATGGGACGTCTTCTTAGTTTTTTTAGCTGATATCTTCGCATTTTTTTGCCCACCTTCTATCACGTGGGATCCAATATAGGAATAATTTTCATTTATTGTCTACAATATTTAGAGGCATGAGGTAGGGTAAATTTGGTCGATTGGAGTTACAACCATGGGATGGATGGATAGCAAACACAATATCATTACCACGGTGATCTTGATGAGTGTCCCTCATCATAACAAATTCTCATCTCCTTTAAAATCTTAATCTTTTTGGATGAACCATTATCAGCTCATTCTTACATGAGTTTTGGTTCAACTCCAATATAATAGAAAATAGTCCACTTGATCCATGGATGAACACATTCCATGTTTCTCCCACTCATCCCGCCAAAAATCCTAATCCATGATTTAAATCATATATGATACTTTTAAATCTGGTATCTTCATATCTATGACCTATATTATGACATTATTGAGTCTATATCAAATGTGGTAGTTATGGAAAGTAAATAGATATGGTAAATAATTATTAGATTTAATTTAGAAAAAATAAATTAGGTTAAAGATTAACATCGAACTTTTCATACGAATCGGCAGGACAATTTTCCAATTGTCATATTCATTCTCACATTGGCCAATACCCATGAATAGTGAAGTAATTTAGAATTTCCCTTCTACCATATAGTAGAAATATGTAGAATCCTTTCGGTTGAAGATCTGCAAAATCCATTTAGCCATGTTAACACTAGTTTAAAGAAATCATATTGGTGATTGTGAGCTAAGAAAAGTGGAACGGTTGTGATGAGATGAAAATGAATAAGAAGAGCAGCATTTTTTGCCATCTTCAACATTTTCAATGGTGTATGATAGTATGATATGGAAGAGGAGTCAATGGTGGGTTTGATGTTATGATACAAAAGAAGAGCTTATGATTGTGATGATATGGTATGGTGGAGGAATTTATTTATAGAACATAGAATGGAGGTCGACAAATTTGATTAGAGTTGTATGGTTGTGTTGGTGTGGTATGGTGGAGGAAGTTATGGTTTACATGGGACACGAATGAAGCTAGATAAATTTGATTATAGTTGAAGAAAGGTAGATAAGTTTGACTGAATTCTAATCATGTCAAGAAAACTCAACAATACTTTAGAACTCTTCTAGATTTTAAACCATTTTCAATGGATACAGAAAACTCAAAAATACTTTAGAAATCTTCTATATTTTAGAACTTTTTCAATTGGATATATTTTAGAACATTTTCAATGGGGTTTAATGTTATATTTTAGAACATTTTCAATGCGGTTTGATGTTGTGATACAGAAGAGGAGTGTATGGTTGTGATGGTGTGGTATGGTGGAGGAATTTATGGGTCTTATAGAACATGAATAAAGGTAGATAAATTTCATTTGGGTTGAAGAAGAGTGAATAAATTTGTATGAAGTCTAATCATGTCAAGAAAATTCTTCCATATTTTCAAACAATGCTTTAGAAGTCTCATGTATTTTAGAACAATACTTTAGAATATTCATGTCAAGAAAACTCTTCTATATCTTAAAGCAATACTTTAGAATTAACAAGATAAAATTATATTGATTAGAGTTGAATACTTACTCTTCTATATCTAAAAGCAATATTTCAGAATTAACAAGATAGTATTATATTAATTAGAGTTGAATACTTTAGAACAAGATAATAAGTTATATTTATTAGTAAGTTGAATACGTTGGAACAAAATAGTAAATTATATTGATTAGAGTTGAAGAGCATGATTATAGATAGATAAGTTTAATTAAAGTTGAATCATGTCAAGAATGCCAAGAAACTCTTGTATATCCAAGATAGTGAATTATATCGAATAGATTTTAGAACCAAATAGTAAGTTATATCGATTAGACTTAGATGAATTTTAGAACAAGAAAGTATATCGATTAGAGTCAAGAGAAGTTTGATCAAATTAAATCATGTCAAGAGAATGCTAAAAAGCTCTTCAAAGCTCTCAATAATTTAGAACAAGGTATTTAGATAGATTGTAGTTAGATAATATCAAGTAAATCTTTTATACTTATAGAACGATAAGTAGAAGTTAACTTCAACTTAACCAAGTAAAATTTATTGAGCTTTGCTTGGCTCTTTTATGCTTTAGAGCTGTTATTCTTTTACAATTATATAGCTTAGCTAAATTCATTTATGCTTATATACCTTAATATCTTATACAAACTTAAATAGAACAGGCTTGAAACCTCTTTTACACTTTTAGAGATGCTAGAGACACTGTAACTCTTTTATGCTTTTAGCAAACAAAGTAGAACTCCTTTATGCTTTAGAGTATAAGACCTGGAACATCATTAATATGATGATGGTTATCTTTTCTTTACAGCTTTTGCTACTAAAATTGGTTGATTCCTTCGTGTGGAAGAGGTAAAACCATGCCATGTGCCTCTAGTATTAGTATGTGTATATTCATAATTAACTTATCTGTGGGATTAATATCATCCATAACATGTTGAACCCATTCTAACATACCAAAAGTCCATTGACTTTCTAAATGAATTTGCATGTTCAAATATAATAATAATACAAGATTATAACTGCAAATGAAATCCTATTACTACAAGATTATAACTACAAATGAAAGCCCTATTACTACGCTCCTCTATCCTTAACTCGCTTATATACCAATCCATCCTTTATTAGTCTTATTGTAATCTTGCCTCTACTCGTCGTCTGCAAGAAAAACATGAATAACGTGACATGAGCTATCATGAATCGGTGAGCTACACACACCATCCATGTTAGATCATGCAGTTATATATACATACTTTAAACACACTTTAACTAACGAGCCACATGCATAGTTTCAAAACCTACTGCACATACAGATACTGATAGCATGGAAAGATTATATGAATGACATACATATCATGAAAATCCATGCTCATTCGAACCACATGCATAGTTTCAAAACCTATTCATGCACATAAAATAGTGATAACATGGAAAGATTATATAAATGACATGCATATCATGAAAATTCATGCTCATTCGAGAATTGGAGCTAAGCTGAGCATTAACACCATTGCTTGCCATTGTCAAGCCTGTAGAGAGGTTTACACCTAAATTCAATACTCTATCTCCTATCACGACCCACTCACTGCGAATTTAAGCCGCCCTATCAAGCCATTGCATACTTCCATGATTGGACTTCACCTGTGGTAGGGGTCAGGCTGCCACGTAAAGCCATATCTTGTTTCTAAACATGTTTAGTGGCCAAATCATTCGCTTTGTACCGTTGCTTAAAAACATGATCACAATCGCACATGAAGCACAACATGGGACTTGAAAATTGTATATATGTGTATGTGTGTGCACACACGCACACATATATGCATATTGATAGATTGTGGAAAGTACACCACTTACCATTTGTTAGGCTTTGAAAGCATAGCAAGATAAATTATACACAATTTGCTTTTCATGTAAGAAAGCAACATTCAACAAATATGAATTTTAATTTATATAAAAAACAAGTTAGAAAGTTACAAATAGATATCCACCACTAAACTCATTTCTTAGCTTAATCAGTATTCTTTCACTTTTCCTTCATTTCAATAACTAGTTATAGTTTAAATATTTATAAATTCAAACATCCATACAAAATTATTGCAACTTTCTCCTCACATCTTTTGTTAGTTATGTCTTACATCTTTTGTTCTCTATTGGAGGGAGAAATAAGTTTTTCTTCTAATAGTCTTTATAAAAGGATCTTTAATGAAATCTTAGTAATCACGAAGAGAGCAGTTTGGGCCTTAGTTTGTTTGAGCTAGCTTATTTTGTTTTACTCTAGTTTTTGAGTTGTTTTAACTAAGGAGCCATTTGGGTCTTTAGAAATTTTAGTTTATCTTAACCTTGCTTGTATTTTTGTGCTTTTTTTGTGTGTTTGTGGAGTGTTCTCCACTGTTATATTTCTCTGATTTGGTTAGTGAATTTTTGCACTTTTGCCCATAGATGTAGGTTATCTTGATCAAACCATGTTCAATTAGTCATTTTGCTTTGTTTATTCTATTTTGTGTTTACCTTCTCATCATCTTGTGTAGCTATCAAGAATTGGGCAAATTTCCTGAGGGCTAAAATCCTAGACTTTAAATTCAAACTTTTTTTTCTAGATTTACTAGTGTTAGGACCTTAATAACTCAAGTTACATATATTATTTTTACATGATTCTTACACTATTTGAGATTTTTTTACCATTTATAAAAACTTTCATGAAATAGCCATCTCCCATATCACATTATAGGTCATATTTATTTCAATGTTAAATTGCATGACTAGGCTAGCGAATTTGTAGATTCTAGTCAAGAGGCTTCACAAGTGCCATGTCCCATAAGTTGATGTTTAGATTTGAAGGGCAAAAAATGTATGATGAGATTAAACCAAGAAAACCAAATTTTAAAAACAACGTCGTTTTGAGTGGGAAATGATTACAACATACTTCAGCAGAATTGCACCATAATTTCAACACGGTAATATCTTTTAATTAACATTTATGCACAACTCAAATTATGCAAAATGAAAAGGGTCCAACTTGCAAGGCCCATTCCCCGCAGATTCCAAATTAGACTAGTTCTACAAGAACTGGCATTTTGCGAGATGTATAAATCATAGATATTGGGATTTATGTATTTAGAAATTTCATTCATATAGACATAACATGCATGAAGCAGCATTTTGAGATTATGATTTTAAGTTCCTACAAATTCTATTGAAATCAAGTCATCAAGATTCGTAGGTCTGATTTTTAGTCGATTTTGAAGGCTTCTCATTTTTTATAAAAAGGTTAAACTTAGTGAAATCTTTATTTGTATAGAAAGCTCTTGAAATCTAATTTTTAACACAACAATGGTTCCTCAATGTAGTCTTTGTACATTGAGTTGTGATTAATTTACTATATATATGTTATGTGCTATCTGGTTTAGCTTTACCTGCGGGTATACTTACACAAAAAATATCTTTTTATCACATAGAGCTGTTTTCATGTTTCCTATTTGACCATGAAGCCATGAAACCTTAATTTGCTAAGTGTATAAGTTTTCCATAATATGTGTACTCATATTTATATTTCTACTATAAATTCTATCATACAATGTATTATCTACCAATGTATTATGTATACCAAAATTTAGATATAAAGTATAGATTTAGCATGATGTGAAGCCCGGTATTCATCTTTGCAGTCTCCTTTCATTCCTTCTAGGCTTCAAGCTCTCTTCATGTTCTCTGTGCATTCGTTTGTGTGTGGTTGTTGGGGAAACAAGAGAGAAGTCTTGGGAGTTATTAATCGTACTAGGGAATTCATTTACTTCAAGTAGGTTAATAAGAAGTTTTTTGAAAAGTTCTTTGCATCTCTCAATCCTGTGGCTCCTAATCGACAAATTACGAATGGGAATTTCCTTATTTTTAGGGAAGGATTTTACAAGGCTAATTGAAAAAGGAAATGAATTACCACCCGTGTTATGCATATGTATTAGAAGCGTAATCCTAATTTACTCCCTAGTTCCTAACTTCCCATTCAATAGTGAATTGGGTGAAAGCTTAGATATTATTTCTGTTATAAGGATATTAGAATTCTTGACTTGCAAGTTTGGTATGTGGGAATTGGTTGGAATGAAAAAGTTTTTTTTTTTTTTTTAACTTGTCCATTCCATTTTCATGTTTAATATGTACGTTTTAAGTTAGAAAATTCTTTTCTATTCGAATACCTATTCCAACTTTTTCTTGAAATTCTTTTTCTCAACAAAGCCTAGGAAAAGCTTGGTCCAACTTCATATAGGAAAGGTTGAAACTAATAGGAGTCAATTTTATCCCTACACATATTTCTTTCTACATTTTTTTAACTCATGATACATTGATTAATTTTTATTTTTAAAATCTAAAAAAATATATCATTAATTAATAATCATTTATTATTTAGCCTTTTGTGGCTCTCCAAAATTACATTAAATATTTAAACCAATCTTTGAACTCATCTAATTTATTTTTCCTTTAATGGCCAATATTAATTGCTCCAAAAAGGCTAAAAAATTTTCATTCAAAGAAAAATTGTAATTCGCTTAGAATTGCTTGTGGCTTGACTCTAATTTAGATGTGTTCCAAATTCGAATACCAGGAAACCTATCAAAAGGGTTTAGGAGCAAAAACTACAAAATTCGAAGTGTTAATCGCCTTGAGAAAAAGATAAAGGAATTTTGATAAATTAAAATCATTAAATTAATAACGGGTTAAATTAAAATTATTCAGCATAAACAAAAATGGTGTCTAAACTAGTTTTATTTTAACCAATAAATCTCAAAAAAGCAAAAACTAACACATGCCAGTGAATTTTAATTCACCCTCAATTCATAAAGGTAGATCTCAGTAATGGGTACGTAGGTGCAACCCAGATAAATCACTTAGGTGCAAACCTAAAAATAAATATTGTCCAAAATTTTCAATTTTTGTTTGGTCGATTGGATTGAATGTTTAAGTGATTAATTTGCTATTAGAATCAAAATTTTTTCTTTTAAATAAAAGAATATAATTAATAGATTTAACATCTTGCTGTTCGACTCACTTTGAAGCTTGAGAGGCATAAGTAAAAATCAAGTTAGCCGAATATTTAATTTCAATCTCCAAGATTAAATTTTTGCCTAACAGTTGGTTTATGATGCAATTTTATAACTTATGCATCGATAATTTGTTATAATTACTTGTAATTTAACCAGTAGCAATAAAAAACTATTAGAATGTAGGTTCACTTATTCAAATATTTGTAAACTTATATAGTGCCTATTAGCTTCTTTATGACACCATAATATACAATTCAATAAAGACCACCAAAACAAGAAAAGGAGTTCAATGATTTGGTTTGTGTGATTTTCCAGATCAAAAATTTTTTATTTGATTTCAAAGAAATTCAAAATCACAGCAAAGCATACCATGGACACTTAGGTGTAAGAGATGGCATGTGAGGGAGGAAAAACCACTAAACACATACTTAAATAGATTGTAGATGAATAATAGGTTTTTGTATTAATCCGCTTAAATTCATCCATTTATATCCGTTTACTAAAGGGTTTTACATGGTGTAACTTTGTGTCAGAGGTGGGATGTGAGAAAAAATTACTAAGCATATCTATAAATAGCTTATATGTGATTAATTGGTTTCCTTGTTATCCATTTAAATGCATCAATATGTATTCATTTATCAAAGGGTTTTAAATGGTTGGACGAGTTCCATCCATTATATATTTAATCAAAACCATTTAAAATTACAAGATGGTGAGCTTTAATTATTAAATCTAACCACTTGAATTATACTCATATTTCTAAAAGCCAAATGATATTTCTGTAAAATTTCTTAAAAGGGAGCAAGCATATGATTTTCAAGATTATGAAATTTTCCAAATTAAAGTAATTAGAAACACCATAACAGGTTTCACAAAGTCTCACATAAAACCCCCTTAATTTGTTTTAAAAATTTGTCATTTACATCCATTCTGTTACTTTTTCCTCAATTGCATAAAAAAAATTAAATAAAACTTAAAGTAAAAGTGAAGATCTAAAATCAACTAAGTTTTAATAATTAACAAACAAATTATGAAGTACACTAATAGTCCATTTGAGCTATTCTTGCGGTAAAGTTATAGTATGTATTTTTTGTTGATATTTTATCTTAATTTGAGTCAAATATTATGCTAATTGCTGGATTTTACTATTGTTTGGTTTATGGTGTTGCTTATAGGATTTGAATGAGAAAAGTGACCTTTTAAGAGAAATCTCCAGAAGATTTGCTACTGTAAGCGCGCCCACGCCTTATCTAGTTGAAAGTCCAAATTTTATGGGATTTGAAGTGACCATTAATTGGAGTTTAATAAGCAATTGGAAACTAAATTAGTGTCCTAATTTTAGTAAACTCTTTTAGCAGGAATTTCTTTTTTTATGCTTATTGCGTATTAAGTGAAATTAGAATTAGCATAGGAAAGGAATTTTTCCTTCTCGCCATCAAGAGAGACGTGATAATTGGGAACACTTGAAGGGTCGAGAAAGACGTTAAAAAGGAAGGGTTAGACTTTCTTTGGGCAGACAGATGGGCATTCTCAGTTTTCTCTAGTTGAAGTTTGAGTTTTGAGTTTTTTTTTCTTCTTTTTCTTTTCAAGACTTGTAAGGAGAATTTTTATGGATACTTTGGGTTGCGTTTTCTTTATGGATCATTGCTAAATTTCTTTCTGGTTGCGAAGTAATCAAGACACGGTTTCATATCAATTGTGAGATCTTTCGATATTTGTTTAATTTGAAATTCATATGTTCATGGGTATTTAATTATTTCTTGTTTCTTAATTAATTAAGATCATTATGATTTAATTGAATAAATCTGGCCATTTATTCGATTTCCTAAATGGTTTATTGTCAATTGAGGCATTTGGTCCGTATGTACTTGGATGTTTTTATATCAGTGGGGAATGACACATATTCATTATCTCACAAGTAGTCTAATATATGTTATGGAAATAACTAAAAAGTTTAAATAGACCCGCATGTATGTCTGTTAACTAGAATTGGGTCTTTCTAGTTCTTAAAGCTGCAATTAGATTAAATCCGACGAGCATCTCTAGAGTTATCTATTTAGCTAAAAAAGTAGTCTAAGAGCATTTCTTAACTGCTGAGTAATTAAGAAAATATTGGTGGTACAGCGGTTGCTGAACTAATATAATCAATTTATTTGTAAATACATAGGTTTAACTACGTGCCAATAATCAATTAGGTGAACCGTTGCTAAGATTATTTTCAAAACCAGAGCTTGTGATTCATTTGTTTTAATACTTTAATTTCATTTTAATTATTGCATATTTGTCTCTAAATTTAATTACGATTTGGTAGAAATTCTCCCCCAATCTTTACTATATTTTTCCTGAAAGTAATAATTCCACCAGTTTTCCATGAGTAGATGACCCTATTTATTGCTATACACATTAACTTTGGAGAGTAGGTAATTAATAAAATAATTTTTGTTGGTTGGCACCCACCAAAAAGTTAATTGTGTTAAGCATGGAATAAAAAATTCGAAGAAACTACACGAAAATTACCATGCCAACTCACAGCTCAATTATGCGAATGTTAGGATCTAGTCATAAAGCATCTAGATTTTGATGCAAACATGATGTGGATTCAGTATGGACGAGCATGTGGACGTCTACATGGCTGAAACGGGCTAAAATGAAGTTAGACAGAAAGGTTGGGGACAAGGTGTGGACACAAATGTGGACGCGTGATGTGGACACTATTTGGACGAGGTGTAGACGTTCGAATCACAAATTTTCTATTCGACAGCTAGTTTTTCAAAACCTTGGCAAGTGATCGTTGGAGGAGCTTCTAAACCTATTTCTCACCCCCCCCCCCTGGCCCAACATAAGTATTGTATACCTTAATGTACTTGTAGTTCTTTGTGAGGTAGTTAAGTTGGAGTCTGAATGCAATTCTTCATTGGGTGAATAGAAACATTTAATTGTAGCGTAGACAAGGTTGTATAAGTATAGTTGTAAAACTCTTTGACTCAATTCTAGTGTGATTAGTGTGAGCAAAGAGTGATCCCTTCTTATTCAAGTTTTTTTTTGTTTCACAAATATTTGAAGAAGCTACTAGTGGATTAAACTCCAAATTTGGTGAAGGTTGGGAGTAGATGTAGGTGCCAAAGAGAACACCAAACCAATATAAATCGGTTGTGCTCTCTTGCTCTCTCTCTCTCTCTCTCTCTCTCTCTCTTATTTTATTTGTGAGTTTAAATTAATATATCTTTATCATTTTTTATTTGTATTGTTTATCTGTGAGTTTAAATTTTTTACTTGTTTTGTTAAATATTTTATCACTTAGGCAAAATTGGTTAGTTAATATTTGGGCAAAAATTGAGCATAATTGTACAAAAATTGAACTACCTAACTCACTTCCCCCTTTGAGGTCATGCATGCCATAGAAAAAGATACTCTAGTTTTATCAGCCTATAATTATAATTAATTTTACTATAAGATACTCCAATTTTCTTTACGTATATTTTTAGACAAATCTATATGTTTAGACAAAAAACATTTTTTTTAAATGGGCTTTACCAATAGTTTATAATTTTTCTTTCTTATTTCACTTCTGACCATTTTGTTATTTAAAATTATAGTTGTGATTGTTGAATTTGTATTTGCTGCGAAGAAAACTTCATCACTTGGTTTGCAATGTGTATTTGATAAAAACAATTTTATTTGATCAATATTTTTAATTTTCTAATACTAAAGTTCTCTCTCTCTCTCTTGTTTGCTAATATGCCAAATTCATGTAGTTAAATTCATTTTAATTTTATACTTCACATATTTTGAAATATTTTTTGTCGGTCAAGGAAGAAAGTGCTCAAGTACTTCGTGTTACTAGCACATTTTTATGTGCATTCTTTTAGAGTATCCAAAACTGCTGAAGTGTCTCTGCCAGTTTTGGAAACCAATGGGATGTTAGTGTTTTCACCCTTTTTAAGTAAAACGGAAGAGAACGAGAATTATTATTGAACGGTTTCTTGGATTGGGCATGGCTAGTGGTCTGGTTGGCTAATGTAAAGGTAGGAGATGTATTTATTTATTTATTATTATTTTTTTCTGAAAATAACCCAAAGGGTTAAGGGAGTAGGGGAAGGGAAACCTAAGGTAGGAGATGTATTTTTGAATTGGATTTCGTGGCTATCCAGATCGTGAATCGAATCCGACGATTGTCTATGATAAGAGTTTGAAAACTCGTGCAAGTCCAGAGATGAAGATTCAGTTGGTTTCTTTCGCTTATCCCTTGCTAAAGTTATCTAAAACTAATATTCCTTTAAATTGTGTCGCGCTTTAATAACAGGAACTTGTGTGGGTGCAAAGGGATACTAACCAAAGATTCCTGGAGAATTACTAAAAGTAACAACTAGAAAGCAATTCTTTCGGGTTGTCAACTTTTTCTAACAGGGAAATTAGTTGTGATACATGAAATCCACAATTCAATGCAACAGTATGGCAACCAGTAGGTTTTCAAGTCAAGATGAAATTAGATTAAGTATTAGTTGCACCACATGCGTGATTAGGACCAATTATGTATAACCATTGAATTGTTCCCATTGTTAAAGCGTTTAGTCATAGATCACATCGCATCACTTAATCTCCCGATTGCCAATCAGTTTTGTCTGTGTCATTGGATATTAGTCATATCTCATTAGATCATGGAAACGGTACAAAAAATGATTATATATTCTTGATCATTTTGTTTGGCATCTATAAAGACTAATAATATGACGTGTATTATTATTCCCAAACATTTGGTGAAGTTTTTAATTGTTAACAATTGACCAGACCACATCGACTGTAGTTAATTTAGGCCGTTCATTTAAAACATTAAAAATTAAACCTATGATTTAGATCGATACCAATTACTGCCGTATATTTCAAAAAATAAATAAATAAATTGTGACCCAAATAGTTGATATAACCTAATCTAAGTGAAAAGTCGCCGTAAAAATTAGCACGGCCCTAAATTCAATTAATCAACCCACTTTGGCATTAGTAATTGGGCAATTAAAAGGACAAAGGAAACAGAATTAGCGTCCCGCGATGTGTTTCTGAAGCAAATACAATGTCAATGCAATTAACCAACATAAACATACATATATTTACTGCACCAAAGCCAAACCAAAAGATTTGAAATCCGATTCCAATCAAATCAAGATGGCGGCTGGCAAGTGGCTATAAATTCATCCCGATCATTTCAATCGGCAAAACTCAATGAGCATTCGATTGACCAGTAAGTATTGAGTGCATCGTTTGCGTCACGTGATTATAATTAATCACATATTACCAAACATTAAAAGATATGATCCACATCACTACATAATGATAAGTTATTAGCTTAGAGCACCACGTAGTAATATATGTGGTACATTTAATCATTTTCCTTCAATTAGTTAAGTTTACTAACAAAATTTTTACATGGATCACATCTACAGCTATACTTGTGAACGTATAATCTATCGCTACATGGTAATGGCCGGCTATAATTTGCAGTATTTGGTATGTGCCATGTTGAATAACTTGTCATTCTACGTGACGTATATGATGCATCTAATACTTACTCTATTCTCATAAGTTAATGTTTTATTTTTATAATAAGTATATTTTAGGCCTATAAAGTTATGCATGGACGATGTTTAATAAAAAAAATTCTTTTCTTATCAATCATATTGTAGTATCTATAAGTAATTGTTTTTGTAAAATAAAAAGTTAATTAAAAATTTGTGTTTCGAAAATGATTTTTGAAAAAAAATAACCAAATGCACGCTAACCTTTCACTTTTTTTAGGGAGTACATGATTTTGCCAATTCTTAATTTGTTCTTATATCCTTATGTAATTCGTTTGACCAAGAACCAGTTATTTAGGGAAACAAAACAAACACTTTTTTCTCCTCTTATGTCAAAACCGGGTATAAGATTTACCGACACCGTAACACAACATCTTCTAATTATCAAAGATCTCTTCGTACAAGTCAACTGTAACTGTTTTGATCCTTTACGATCTTATTTGAATAAAAAAGTCGGCACACAATTTCCATTTCAACATAATTGAAGTTGAAAATTTTCCTCAAGATTTTTTTTTTTTTTTTGCTATAAAATTTTCCTCTAGATTGAATCCTTTGTTTCCAAATCAATTTCGCTAACCAACGTGGCCAGTTGAGAATCAAGCATTGTGGAACTCCTTTGTAACTTTATATTCAAGTGGAAGAGATAAGGACCATTAATCGGTATACGCATACGTTTATCTGATTCGCATCTGATCGACAATCCCAATAATGCAAATATCAGACAAGATGGGAGTCGCGAAAATCAATGGCTGTAGAAATTAAGCGAGGAATTCAGAGAATCTTCTGTACTTTGGACTTTTTTTGAACTTCGACATGACCTTTTAAAATATTATCTTTTATTTATTAATTATTGTCTTCGCGTTGGCGACAGTTTCAATGCTTACCAAATCGGTCATCTTTCTGAAAAACTAATAAATGCATTAATTACATTATTACGTATTTCATTAGAATCAATAATTATTATCACATAATTAAGATAGATTACACTTTATATTATTTGATAATATTTAATTAATTTTTATGCATTATGTGCTTAGTACATGCAATGTCCACCATGCCTGCTCTTGTCTCCCATGCTCCTGGGAATCTGGCTGTGCCATTGACATAGTGATAGACACGTACACATATCTATTTGTAGGTGTACAGATGCCTAGAGGGATATTTTTTAAGTTGATTAAATCCTGATCGAGCAACGACTAATCCCATTTTACACAATGCATAATTTATTTTGGATGGACTGACTTGACTCGTTCAAAAAGAAAGAAACAAATCATGCTGGTATCAAATTGTCGTCAACTTGCTGCAGTTATCTGTACATGACAAACTATAATTCACACATATGAAATCTTTTGTGTCACTTTTTTAATTGTTAATTAGATATTACCGTTAAAATAACATAATATCACAATTTAATCATGTGATTTAACAAAAAAGTGACATAAAGGATCTCATCTGAATCCACACGTTTCTTACTTTCAATTTAAGCATCTTAATTGGTAACTAACTTGTGCAGAGAAGTTTAAAGGTCACACGCGTCATGACAGCACTCAAAAGTCATAAATCAAGAGACAATATAAAAACTGCATGCACTTTATTTATGTTGTTCATTCTTTTGACTACCAGAAATGCAAAAAGACGATGGAGAAAACGAAGAACAACAGGCTAGAAAAGAACTAATGAAAACAAAACGATAGAACATGATAAATTGCTGAATTTTTTTAACGTAAAAAACTTGATGGGTTTTTACTGAAGATTTCGTATGCGTAATACAACTTTCGTGCTCAAAAAAATTGAGAAAGAATTATTACGTTGTTTTCCCTTTGCCGTATTAAGAAATACATGAACCCCATCTCTAACTATTGGAGACTTTCTCAGGCAAAGGCCAAAAAAAAAAAAAAAAAGAAAGAAAGAAAAAAGGAAGTTGATCTTTAGTTCGCAATAGTTTAGCAGTTTTTCGTGATAGTTTATGTACACTAGTGATTTAAATAGACCTTATTTGTGTGTGTGCTTAATTTAAAAAATATAATATGTCAAAATATTATACCATATTATTTAGTAAGAAGAATTTGTTGAGGATTATTAGAAGAGAGACGTTAGAGGAGTATATTGGTTGGTAAATTTTGGCAGGTAATTTTAGCAACACATAAAATAACAAAAGAAAAAGAATGTAAATTTTTTAAAATTAATATTATGCTTCTCGGTTCAAATTTAAGAATAAAATAATGATTTTTTATTCGAAGATACACCTTGCACGAAAGTGTCTCAAACTTAGCATCGGAAGCTACCACCAAATGCGCAAAGGCATCTTTAATTTCCATAATAAAAACTTCACTTTTGCCGTTAAATTATGTATGAACGTGAAGTTTACACTTTTTTGTTTTTTTGTCAATTGTCAAGAGTATCCTATTTTACTCTTAACCTACTCTATAGGGAGGCTCAATTGCACTTAAGGGAAACCAAGAGCTATTGAATCACTATCGAACCAAACGGATGCATTAAACACCCATTTGATTTTTTGATGGGAGGTAAGGTTTTAACGGATTGATTCCTACGAGGTGGAATAGGATCTTGATGGTTAAATCGTCACTTTTGGGCAAATCCTGCACTGCAATTCAGTTCTACCTTGCAAGCCAATCCCTCATATCAACTCAATTATACACAGAGAGAGAGAGAGAGAGATTTGCGGTGAAAAGAGGGACTGACTTGCAAGATAGAATGGATTTGCGAAGCAAGATTTGCCCAAGAGTGACGATTTAACCGTCAAGATTGTGTTTCACTTTATAAGAATCAGGCCTACGAAGAAAGTTCGTCAGATGAAGAGCACCGTATTGCGAAACCTAACTTGAACCCACGGGATCGTTCAAATCACCAGGTTGACAAATTTTAGTTGAAGGTTGATGTACTGGCTTTCAACTGTAATTCGGAATCGAGGATTTCCCTAATTGGATTGCAATGATTAAGAAATTCTTCGATTACATGGACATACCTAAGGAGAAGCAAGCCAAGCTTGTAGCCAATAGGTTGGAGAGTGGAACTTTTTCTTGGTAGGTCCAGCTTCAAATTTCAAGTTAATAGTAGGGAAAGTTGCCTATACGATGTTCGATAAAGATGAAGAGGATGTTGAAGGTACGTTTTCTACCAGCAAATTACGAGCAGTGCATTTATTCGCAACTCTAACATTGTGTACAAGTTACTCTTTCTATTTTAGATTATAATTCTGAATTCCTACATTTATTATTTCGCAACGACATTGAGAATCAATTGGTGTTGAGATATATAAATGGGTTGTAATCCAGTTTTCACCTTGTCAGAGGGCGACTAAAGCTAAAATCTAAATTGCTACAAGTAGGAACTCTGGGGTAGTGGATTATGAAGGAATGTGGAACATCTTTATAGGGTAATGTTCGTGAACCTCCTCGAGTTGTGTAGAAAAATAGAGGTGTAGGTATGCTAGAAGATCAGCGTCCTATAATGGAATCAAAGGAGGCCCCAAGGCATTAGAGTGATAACATTGCACCCCTTCCCAACAACAACAGTAAGACAAAAAACTCATATGCCAAGCCTAGAGGTGGCAAGTGCTAGAAGTATGGACAACCAAGACATACATCTACAAATTGCCCGAATCATAGAAGGGTGGGTTGATAGAGCATGAAGGAGAAACAGATGATCGAACAAAATAGTACAAAGAAGATGAACAAGAATATATTTGCGGCCCTGATGGAGAGGTCGAGGAGTATGAACACAAGGCATTCATGGTGAAAAAATTGCTCCTGGCACCAAAGCAATCTGATGAGTCGTAGCATCATAAATTCTTCCAAACTAGCTTCACAATTTCTGGTAATATTTGTGACTTGGTCATAGATAGTGGCAACACTAAAAATATATTTCTAGAGCTTTGGTTAATTCCTTAAAATTCCTATAGAGAAGCATCTTGAGCCCCATAAAATAGGTTAGATCAAGCATATTGAGCCTGTTCGAGTAACTGATATATATAGATTGCCTTTATCTACAGGAAAATATTATAAGGATGAGATTATATTTGATTTGGTCGACAAAGATGTTTATCACTTGCTATTAGGTCATTCATGGCACTTTGATGCTGATGCAACTCTTTGTGGTTGAAAAAATGTCCATAAGTTTGTAAAAAATGTCTATAAGTTTGTAAAGGACAACAAAAGAATCACTCTTGTACCTAACAAGCAGGGTGAGGGTTCTAAAGTTTGCCTGACTAATACCAGAAGAAGTAAGTGTGCTAGGAATTTTTTGTTTCTCTCTTTTGCGAAGGGAGTTTTCCTTCCAGATTCTAAGGTTTTAGAAGAAGTTCAAGATCAAGTGATGGGGAGAGTATGGAGAGTAGAAGATAAAGGAGTAGAAGAGCCATTGCATCCAAAGGTTCCCATTAACTTGAGGTTGAGTGTTCTCAAGTGGGAGGGAATGATGCGGATTGAGGATGAATTTTAGAGCACGTAGGATTGAGCCAATGCCGAGAAAGAGAAGCCGTGCTCGGCTTCTCTCCAATGAAACCTACGGCTGTTGGACAGAGTAATTGCGGGTGGGTGGTGATTAGCTCCATCCGCAGCTGCCTCAATTGCGTGCGACTCACATATTGGACTTCGAGCGACGGGTAGATTTCCATCCACCTGTGCCCACGGTTGGAGTAGCAGACCCACAGCTCGTTTATAGGAATTTTTATGACATATTTTTTCTTTATACTTACTTTCCTAATTCAATTGTAACTCTCTTTAGGCTACTTCTCAATACCTTTCTAGACAATTTTTAGGGTTATAAAAGGCTTCTTAGCCTCTCTTTAGACTACTTTTACATCTTTCTTTGTAAGTTTTCAATAAAATTACAAATTTTCTTAAAATTTGCTTCAATTTAGTCAAGAATTTGTTGTTAAACTTATTCCTTCATCACGCGTTCCATAACATAAAAGACCTCAGGTAACTCTCTTTAGTTGGTACAAGTTCGTAGGTTTAAAATGTGCATTTACAGACTTTCTTTTGTGGTGTGGTTGGCTTCTAAAGGATAATTCATCACCAATGTCAAGTTATTCCAACGGGGCTTAATTGAAGACGATGCTTGTGTTTTCTGTCAAATTTCTACGGAAACATATTCATCATCGTCTTTTGAGTGTCCATTTTCTTTTGTAGTGCAAGTTAATTTGAATTTCATAGGGTAAATTATATTTTACCTTCCTATGATTTTCGGATAAATCACATAACCTCTTTATGGTTCAAAAAGCCATATATCACCCCTTTATGGTTTAAGTTGTCAAACTATTGGAAATTCCGATTCATAACGGAACGTGGGTAAAATGTCCAAATTACCCCAGTGATTAACTATTTCATCTCTGTGTGTGCATGTATATTTTTTCAAAAAATATACATTTACCCTCTATGATTTTCAAAATGAACCACATAACTTCCTTATTGTTCTAAAAGTTATATATCACCCCATGTTAATTTTGAATACTCGAACGGGGTAATTTAGACATTTTACACATGGACCGTTATGGAAGGAAATTTCTGTTAGTTTGACACTTTAACCAAAATTACAGGGAGGTAATGTATAGCTTTTGAAACTAGAAGAGAGTCATGTGGTTTATCCGAAAACTACAAGAGGGTAAAATATAATTTACCCAATTTTTTATCTAGATTGGTTTTACTTGGTCGAGGGAGATTCTACTGCTCTGTTTAAATTTTGACAAGAACTTTTTTGTTGGGCAAGTACGTAAACTGACCTTAGCAGTTACAGTCCATCAACCAGGAAAAGCAAGGAATCAAAGACCTTTCCACAAAGTTCCGTTGCCTTCAAGTGTTATAGCACTGGACAGAATTGTTAAAGATGCTCGGCTTAGTGTTGCTAGTTAGAGAAGTGCTTGGAAGGACCATCAAGATTGTCAATTTGATCAGAAATCTTTTCGTTATAGTGGGAACGTTCGGTAGTTTTGGGCTTTAGCCTTCGATAAAATTTGGAGATGTTCTACATGCATTAATAGCTTTCAAATGATTAAAAAATAAGATGTCAAATATATTTAATTTGTATAGAGTATGATACCACGTAGCGTTGTAGAATTTTTCTAAACTTTGGAGCTTAATCAATTGAAGGGTGAATAGTCTACTTTATATATTCACCATTTGACTCTTCAAATTTTAGATCCAAATGGTTTGAGAACCTTTAATTTGATTCTTTAATCTAGTATTAGAGCAATTGCCATTTTACAAGCATGAAAACTTAACATTGAAAACTTTTAATCAATGTCTAGTTACTGATGACTTTGAGTTACAAATTTGGGGTTAGAGAAATTCGTAAACCTAAATCAAAGTTTGAGCACTTAATTCCAGTAGAATAAATTACTTTAGAAATCTAAAAATGGTACGGTTGACTATCACTTTGCATAGAATAGTAGTACAATTTTGGGATTAGCTTGAGTTTAGCTTTTTATATTTAATTTTCTAACTGTTAGAAAGTTTAGAACATTTTCTTTGCATTTTACATTCAGCCTGGTTTGGTTGGTAAGGAATGTATTGAAGGAAAGTAATTTTTTTTCTAAAATTTAAAATATATTGTTTGGTTCACTTTTCAACTTATTGGTAAAGTAAAAACTTTCCTCAAACCAAGAAAAATAGTTGCACAAACTTAGAATTTTAAATCCTCATGTCTTAGTAGTATTCTGAATACTTTCCCTAGAATTTGAATTAAAAATACACTCAAGATGTTTCAAGATCATCTCCTCTCTCTCCTCCAACAATGTAGATGCTCCTTGGAAAATGAAATAGGGGTATTGGTTTATCTGGAATCTGAGTTAAAAACATAATAAAAACTTGATACGTTAACCTATAAAAACAAGATATGGTAACGGTATGTAAAGCTTTATGGTGATAAGTTAGGAGCAATTTAAAACACACAAAAACCAGTTTCAGTACAAGTTTTACGCTCTACGCTACCATATTCAAACGACTAAAGCTTGTACAAACTATATGACAAAGTCAAATTTACATTCCATCATATCTAATTGTCAAAATCTTTGAAATGCAACTTGGCATATCAACCACACTTTTTGCTTCAAAAGTTCCGTGGAGTAGACATCAGCCAATCACTAGGGAAGACACCTTCTCCTCCATCATCTATAAAAAGGCCCCATCCCCAAACAGCTCTGCCACCTTATCATCATCGTTCATCCCTTCTCTCTTAATCTAGTTTCTATCATTACGACGCACTATCAATTAGCCACAAAATGAGAACTTTCTTTGCCACCAAATTCATAATATGCTTGTCCATCATTTTAGGTCTTGGCATCCCAAGCTTGGCGGCAATATACCCTGTTGTTTGGCAAAAAGCCAGCTTGATAGATCCGGCAACTACTCTTCAGTTGTCTCAACTTCAAATTGGTGATTACCTCGGTGAGATTTCTAGCCTCCATTTCGATTCAGTTAGGTGTCATCTAGAAAATGATAGTTATTTTTAAGACTCAATACCCCAAAAATTTGGCCAAAATCCATTTTGCATCACCTAACTTATACTGGATTCTCACTTTGCACCTAAACTTCAAATTTGGACAGATTGCACCCTTAATTGTCCAAAACATTCTATTTAAGTCCAATCATTGACGATATAAACAAAACTAACCGAACTTAAGTGTATGCGTGCAACGATTGGACTTAAATAGAATGTTTTGAACAGTTTAAAATGCAATCTATTTAAAATTAACACTGTCAACAATTGGAATTACATGAAGGTTGCACACATGCGCTTAAGTTCCGTTAGTTTGGTTGACGCCATCAGCGATCGGATTTAAATGAAATATTTTAAATAGTTGAGGGTTCGACATATCCAAAATTGAACTTTAGGGTGCAAAGTAATAATTCGGTATCAGTTTGGGGGTGGAAAGTGGATTTAGTCCTAAAAACTTAATCAATAAATTACACTATTGTTTGTACATATTCATAATTTTTTTTTTCAAACTCGTTTTCTGTCTAAGCTAACTCTTTGTTATTCCATTTCTTTTGTCAACTGGTGTTAGATATCACTAACCCACAGATGCTCCCAATTTTCAAAGTCTCCAAAGCACAATTCGATGGTTGTCTAGTCAATCCTGATGAAATACTGATTGGACGCCAGGCGTAACTACTTTCCAACTCACCGAAACCGGTGACATCTACTTAATCTCAGATTATCTTGACTGGCAAGAGGGGTTGAAACTTCATCTCCATGTTTATCCTTGAGCAGCATGCAACAGCTGCACTATAGCTGAAGTTACTTTTGAGTTGAGCAGTTTCAAAAATAAAAAGACAAGTGGTTGCCATATGCATATATAGCAGCCATATGGGCTGATATCAATTTGGATTGGTTGTTATCAGTCCCTTTATTTCTTCGTATGTAATGTATTTTCATCTGTTATGATTTGCCTTACTCGTGTGGTTTATATATTGGGGGGGGGGGGGGGGGGGGGAAGTTTCCTAATAAAGCAATACTTTCATGGTTTTCTTTATTTATTTGTCCCCGATTGTTATAGTTCTGTTCTTACAATTTCATCACCTTAGTGCACATTTCATCATAAGGGAAAAAAAATATGTAAACCAAAAAATAATAATAATAAATAAATAAATAAAATAAAATAAAAAACGAGGACAATATGATAAAATAGCAATCTGAATTCGAATATTGATGGCATGATAGAGTATGTCATGCCTCAATTCGGGGTCTAAGACCAAACTTAAGTCAGAACACACGTCATCTCCTAAGATCTCACTGCCATAACTACAAGGCATCGCATGTATTGAACACCAAAATATCTACCTATATTATAAAGAGGGATAATTTCTCATACCTCTCCTGAAGTTTGCAATAATTACGCCCACTTTCCCTCAGGTTTTAAAAATTATTCTTACACTCCTTATATTTATATTTTTTATAACAAAACAAGTCTATTTTGAAAATGTAACCTAGAAACACCTATTAAATCCCTTAAAATATCATGAATTACTTTTAAAAAGATAAATAAATTTTCAAAAATTAATTAATTAGTCACAAAAATGTCAAAAGTACTTATATACTTACATCAAATTTTAAATTGTCACCAAATATTACTTCATACGAGATGACGTGTGTTTTGACTTAAGTATGATCTTAGACCCCGAATTGGGGCGTTTGGAGGGAGGGGTAAATAGATTTGCTACAATACGTTTGGCTTTCTTCAAAAATTTCTTTTTACCCACCTTCCTTGGAGAACAAAAGAGAAAAGTAAATTATTATCCCCGGTTAGTGTAAGAGAGAGATTTTTGATTTTATAAAAACTTTTTGTCCACAAAATACACGGAAATACGTGGCTGCATAAGGACTAAGGAATCTACGTTCACACCTAAATTGATAATGATGTCCACAAAATGGCCTTAGTGATCTTAAACTTGGCGTTTGTGTCCTAAATTGGTCTCAGTTGGAACAAAATAATTTTGTCACCTTAAAAGTTGTCATTTCTGATTCAAAGTTCCCTCACGTTCTAAATTGACCCTAATTTGCACAAAATGATCCCAATACTCTAATATTGCCAAAAAAATATACATGCTATAAAAAGGTTCCGATGCTCTAAATTGGTCTCAGGCCACAAAATGACCATATTACTCTAAAATTGGCTCTTGTGT
The DNA here is from genome assembly GCA_024721245.1 of Mitragyna speciosa. NCBI lineage: Eukaryota > Viridiplantae > Streptophyta > Magnoliopsida > Gentianales > Rubiaceae > Mitragyna > Mitragyna speciosa. The sequence continues at coordinate 15,260,695 of CM045568.1, forward strand.
CTACCTCTTGTGTCCTCATGTCTAAAATTAACCTCATGCCACAATATAGCTCTCGTACCTAAAATTAACATTATGTGAGAAAATGGCTCTCGTGCCAATTGGTCTTGTGGCACACAGTGATTATCATGCCACTTTGCCTCTTCCAACGTTTAAAAAATCAATTAAAATAAAATGATCCTTGTGCCTATAAATCAGTTAAATTGGCTCTACCTTGTGCCCATAAATCTAAATTAAATTGGGTCTAATGCCCGCTATTGTCTTTCAAAACCTATAAAATAAACTGAAACTAAAATGATCCTATTACCTACTTTTTGCCCTTCATGACAATTAAATTAAAATAAATTAAAGTCAGCTGTAATACCAACTTTTGTCTTTCAAGGCATTAAAGATAAATTAAATAAAAATGGCCCTAATGCCCATTTAGCCTTTTGTGGCACTCCAAAATTAAGTTAAATATTTAAACCAATCTTTGAACTCGTCTAATTTATTTTTTCCTTTAATGGCCAAACTGTGCTATAAATCTTAATTGCTCCAAAAAGGCTAAAAAATTTCATTCAAAGAAAACTTGTTGTTCGCCTTACTTTTGGCTTGATTCTAATTCAAATGTGTTCCAAATTCAGATACCAAGGAAACCTATCAAAAGGGTTTAATAGCAAAAACTACAAAATTCGTAGTGTTATTCGCCTTGAGAAAAATATTCTGGAATTTTAATAAATTAAAATTTCACTAAAATAATAATGGGTTAAATTATAATTACTCAACATAAACAAAAATGGTGTCTAAAACTAGTTTTATTTTACCAAATGATTCTCAAAAAGCAAAAACTAAAAAAATGCTAGTGAATTTTAATTCACCCAAAATGCATAAATTTAGATCTCAGTAATGGGTATGTAGGCGCAACCTATATAAATCACTTATGCGCAAACCTAAAAATAAATATTGCCCAAAATTTCCATTCTTGTTTGGTGGATTGGAATTGAATGTTGAGTTGATTAATTTGCAATTAGAATCAAAAGGTTTTTAAAGAATATAATTAATAGATTTAACATCTTATTGTTCGACACACTTAAAATAAAAACTCATACTCTCGAGTTGTATAAGTCAAAATTAAGTTGGCTGAATACTTAATTTCAATCTCCTACATTAAATTTTTGCCTAACAATTGGTTTATGATGGAATTTTTCCCGCCCTCGAGAGACTTTAATAACTATAGCATGCCAGAAACGGTTGTAGTCGGGCACTATTTACCTTTTTGTACCTTGTCATTCACATAGTTTCTTCAGTAAAAAGCATCTGCCAGAAAAAATAAAGACACATTTTTGCCCTTTCTGACCTCATTGTATCAAATTAAATCTCTTAGCTGTCTTCAAAGAACCCATTTATAGTATAGCCAAAGAAAAAGAAAACAGGAAAAAATTAAAATAAATGGAAGAAGAAGATAGTTAAGGATACTTATTTCTTGCATCCCTTTCTATACAACATGGTCCTTTCCTTCCAAACACATCATATTCTACTTCTCAATTTAGTTATTTTTATCGCCATCGGTCCAACATATCTACAAATTAAAGAGGGAATGCAAACTTCTGCAGCAGCAATAATTTGTTGTTTCCTGATAATCTCAGGTCTCGTTATCCCATCCCTAGGAGTAACATACATTATTCAATGGAGAAGAGGTGTTGTCCTTAGTTCATATGGTGTCGGAAAAACCTTTCACCCGGGTGATATTCTCAGTAAGAAACATATTGACGTCATGGAGAATTAGTTTTGTCCCAAAAAAAAAATTTTTGATTATCGCAGGACTAATTAACAAGTGGCAGATTTACATGGCTATAAAGATAGAAACATTATTGAGGTTGAAGAAAATGTTAGGCATATTTAGATTTGAGAAGTTTCGTTTAAGGGAGGCAACGTAGATAAAAATATAGTAAACCGTTTTATATTTTTAGTATTTTTTATATTAATTTTGTGGGTCATGTGGTATTTGTTAGTTGACGAGTTGAATTAATTTTGTTGTCCGGTTGAAGGGCTAAATATACTTTCTACAAGTTTGATTGTAACTAGACTTACGTTTTTAAAATCAAGACTCTCACCATTATTTTTCTTTTTTTTTTGTCTAAATTCTTATGAATTTTATTCGTGTGTTTGATTTGGATCCATAATGAAAGCCATTAATTTAAGCCAGCAAATAAAATGTTCTTAACTTGTAAGTAAAAAAGAAAAACAATTTTGAAATTAAATATAAAAAAACGAAACTCAAGCTCAAATCAATATCATGGAAAATAAATCACAAAATCCCAAAAATGTAGCATCCGATGCGAAATGATCAGTTAACCACACAATCTACAAAAAATAACAAGGCAAACATGGATTTGTCAAAGTCCCAACCCAAACTTAATTCTTTTTTTTTTTTAAAGAATTCCTAACCCTAGTCTTCAAGGCTTTTTATTAACAATTCTTCTTCTTCTTCTTTGTTGATTATCTTATCTTTCTTTTACACCACGAATTCTTTTGTAGCTTACGTCAAAGTTTAACAAAGAGTTGAAAAATATAGAATATCCTATTTTGGTGGATTTCTGCCTTTATTTCCACGGCAACTTTGCTTCGATACGACTTTTTTCGCATTATTCTGACTTTTAGTCAGTTATAAATCAGATCAACGCAAGCTCATACGATTTATGGCCCTTACGACTTCTACTTGAATATAAAAATGCAAAGTACTTCCAAATTGCTTGATTCTCAACTGGCCACGTTGATTAGATCAATTGATTGAAACACAAATACCTCAATGCAGTATTTCACTTTCAATTATGTCTTATGTTTGTTGAAATATGGACTTGTCAAATTCCCAACCATCCCTTTTTCTTTGCTATTCCTAATCCCAATCTTCAACACTTTTTGCTACCATTTCTCCTACTTCCTTGTGGATCTTTGTTTTTTTTTTTTTTTTTACTGCCATTAATTTGTTGTTAGATTACATCAAAGTTTAAATAGTCGAAGATACAGAATGTTATAATTTGGTAAATTTTTTGCTTAATTTCTATAGATATTTTGCTTGGGGATGACTGTTATATCCTGTGATTATCACATTATTGCGATTGTTAAATTAGATACAAATCAAATAAACCAATGCTTATATCGACTTAGGGCCCTTACCTTTTCTACTTCCAAATTGTTTGATTCTCAACTGACCTCGTTGATTAGATCAATTGATATTGAAATACAAGTAACTAAAATCCAGTGGAAAATTTCAATTTCGATTATTCCGAAAAGGGAATTGTTTGCTGACTTTTTATTCAAATGAGACATTAATGAATCTTAACAGTTACAGTTGACTTGTTGCTTGAAGAGATCTTTGAAAATCAAAAGATGTCATGCGACGGCGTGGAAGATCATAACTTGTTTTTCTTCAAAAAAAAAAAAAAAAAAAAAGCCATCGAACCAAATAATCCGAAAATAATGCCCTTGTATGTAAAAATGTAAAGCATGTGGTTCGGCATGCATTGAGCTGTGTGGTGGTGTGACATGATATATTTCTATCAAATACATCACATAAAAATAGCAATAAACTATTATATCTGCGTGGTGAGATATAATTTAGAGCATGCAAAAAGTTTTACGCTCTATGTTACCATAGTCAACGACTAAAGCTTGTGCACCCACTATATGACAAAGTCAGATTTAAATTGCCTCATATCTAAGTGTCGAAATCTTTGAAATGCAACTTGGCATGTCAAACACACTATTTGCTTCAAAAGTTTTAAAATACTCCGTCCTGAATTATATCCGTGGAGTAGACATCAGCCCGTCGCTAGGGAAGACTCCTTTTCCTCCATCATCTATAAAAAGGCCCCATCCCCCAAACAGCTATGCCACCTTATCATCATCGTTCATCCCTTCTCTCTTAATTTAGTTTCTATCATTACGACGCACTGCCAATTACCTACAAAATGAGAACTTTCTCTGCCACCAAATTCATGATATGCTTGTCCATCATTTTGGGTCTTGGCATCCCAAGTTTGGCGGCAATATACCCAGTTGTTTGGCAAAAAGCCAGTTTGGCAGATCCAGCAACGACTCTTCAGTTGTCTCAACTTCACGTTGGTGATTACCTCGGTGAGATTTCTAGCCTCCAATTCGATTCAGTTAGGTGTCCTCCATAAAATGATAGTTATTTTTAAGACCCAATACCCAAAACTTAATTAATAAATTACACTATTGTTTGTACATATTCATAATTTTTTTTTTCAAACTCGTTTTCTGTCTAAGCTAACTCTGTGTTATTCCATTTCTTTTGTGAACTGGTTTTAGATATCACTAACCCGCAGATGCTCCCAATTTTCAAAGTCTCCAAAGCACAATTCGATGGTTGTCTAGTCAGTCCTGATGAAATACTGATTGGACGCCAGGCGGTAACTACTTTCCAACTCACCGAAACCGGTGACATCTACTTAATCTCTGATTATCTTGACTGCCAAGAGGGGTTGAAACTTCATCTCCATGTTTATCCTTGAGCAGCATGCAACAGCTGCACTATAGCTGAAGTTACTTTATTTCTTCGTATGTAATGTATTTTCATCTGTTATGATTTGCCTAAAAGGATCCTAATAAAGCAATACTTCCATGGTTTTCTTTATTTATTTGTCCCCGACTGTTATAGTTCTCTTCTTACAATTTTATCACCTTAGCGCAGATTTCATCATAAGGGGAAAAAAATGTGTAAACCAAAAAAATAAATAAATAAAATAAAAAAAACCAGGACAATATGATAAAATAGCAATCTGAATTCGAATATTGATGGGATGATAAGAGTATGTCACGCCCCAATTCGGGGTCTAAGACCAAACTTAAGTCAAAACACACGTCATCTCGTAAGATCTTATTGCCATAAATACAAGGCATCGCATGTATTGAACACCCATAAATCTACTTATATTATAAAAAGGAATAATTTCACATATCTCCTCTGAAGTTTGTCATAATCACACTCACCTCTTCTCAAGTTTTAAAAATTATGCTTATACCCTCTATGCTTATATTTTTCATAACAAAACAATCTAGTTTGATAATGTAACCGAAAAACACCAATTAAATCTCTTCAAATATCCTAAATTACTTTTAAAAAGATAAATAAATATTTAAAAAATTAATTAATTAGTTACAAAAATATCAAAAGTACTTATATTCTTACGTCAAATTTTAAATTGACACCAAATATTACTTCATACGAGATGACGTGTGTTTTGACTAAAGTTTGGTCTTAGACCCCGAATTGGAGAGAGGGGTAAATAGATTTGCCATAATAAGTTTGGCTTTCCTCAAAAATTCTTTTTTACCCACCTTCCTTGGAAAACAAAAGAGAAAAGTTAATTCTTATCCAAGATTAGTGTAAGAGAGAGTTTTTATTTTTATAAACACTTTTTGCCTATAAAATAGACAGGAATACGTGGCTGCATAAGGACTAAGGGATCCACAGTCACACCCATGGACATGATCCAACCAAGTTTTTCCCCCTAAATTGATCATGATTGCCACAAAATGGCCCTAGTGATCTTAAACTTGGCGTTTGTGTCCTAAATTGGTCTCAGTTGGAACAAAATAATTCTGTTGTCCTAAATTGGTCTCAGTTGGAACAAAATAATTCTGTTGCCCTAAAAATTGTCATTTCTGCTTCAATGTTCCCTCACGCTCTAAATTGATCTCAATTGGCACAAAATGATCTTAATACTTTAATATTGCCCAAAAAAAATCTACATGCTAGAAAAACGTTCCGATGCTCTAAATTGGTCTCATGCCACAAATGGCCATATTACTCTAAAATTGGCTCTTGTGTCTGCCTTTTGTATTCCAGGGAAGTTAAATCAAAGTAAAAGGTCCTCATGTCTAAAATTAACCTCATGCCACAGTATACTCTCGTACCTAAAATTAACATTATGTGAGAAAATGGCTCTCGTGCCAAAATTGGTCTTGTGGCACACAGTGGTTATCATGCCACTTCGCCTCTTTTAACGTTTAAAAAATCAATTAAAATAAAATGATCCTTGTGCCTATAAATCAGTTAAATTGGCTCTACCTTGTGCCCATAAATCTAAATTAAATTGGGTCTAATGTCCGCTATTGTCTTTCAAAACCTATAAAATTAATTGAAACTAAAATGATCCTATTTCCTACTTTTTGCCCTTCATGACAATTAAATTAAAATAAATTAAAGTCAGCTCTAATACTAACTTTTTTTCTTTCAAGGCATTAAGGATAAATTAAAATAAAAATGGCCCGAGTGCCCACGTAGCCTTTTGTGGCACTCCAAATTAAGGTAAATATTTAAACCAATCTTTGAACTCATCTAATTTATTTTTTCCTTTAATGGCCAAACTGTGCTATAAATCTTAATTGCTCCAGAAAGGCTAAAAAATTTCATTCAAAGAAAAATTGTAGTTCGCCTTACTTGTGGCTTGATTCTAATTCAGATGTGTTCCAAATTCAGATGCAAAGGAAACCTATCGAAAGGGCTCAATAGCAAAAACTACAAAATTCGTAGTGTTATTCGCCTTGAGAAAAAGATTATGGAATTTTGATAAATTAAAATTTCACTAAAATAATAACAGGTTAAATTAAAATTACTCAACAGAAACAAAAATGGTGTCTAAAACTAGTTTTATTTTCACCCAATGACTCTCAAAAAGCAAAAACTGAAAAAATGCTAGTGAATTTTAATTCACCCAAAATGCATAAATTTAGATCTCAGTAATGGGTATGTAGGTGCAACCTATATAGATCAGTTATGTCCGAACCTAACAATAAATGTTGTCCAAAATTTTCCATTCGTGTTTGGTTGATTGGAATTGAATATTTAATTGATTAATTTGCTATTAGAATCAAAAGATTTTTAAAGAATATAATTAATAGACTTAACATCTTACTAGTGCTACTCACTTTAAATAAAAACTCATACTCTCGAGTTGTATAAGTGAAAATTAAGTTGGCCGAATATTTAATTTCAATCTCCAACATTAAATTTTTCCTAACAGTTGGTTTACAGATGGCTTGTGATGGAATTTTATAACTTATGCATCGATAATTTGTTATAATTACTTGTAATTTTAACCAGTAGCAACAAAAACTATCAGAATGTAGGTTCACTTATTCAAGTTTTTGTAAATTTATATAGTGCTTATTAGCTTCTTTATGGCACTCTAAAGTACAATAAAAAAAAACCACCAAAACAAGAAAAGGAGTTCAATGATTTGGTTTGTGTGATTTTCCAAATCAAAATTTTTTTATTTGATTTCAAAGAGTTCAAAATCACACCAAAGCATACACTGGACACACTTAGGTGTAAGAGATGGTATGTGAGGGAGGAAAAACCACTAAACAAATACTTAAATAGATTGTAGATGAATAATTGGTTTCCGTATTAATCCGCTTAAACTCATCATTTATGTCAGTTTACTAAAGGGTTTTACATGGTGTAACGTTGTGTCGGAGGTGGGATGTCAGAAAAAATTACTAAGCATATCTATAAATGGATTATATATGATTAATTGGTTTCCTTGTTATCCATTTAAATTCATCTGTTTGTATCCATTTATGAAAGGGCTTTTAAATGGTTGGACGAGTTCCATCCACTATATATTTAATCAAAACCATTTAAAATTACAAGATGGAGAGCTTTTAATCATTAAATCTGACCACTTGAATTATAATCTTATTTCTCAAAAGCCAAATGATATTTCTGTAAAATTTCTTGAAAGGGAGCAAGCATATGATTTTCGAGATTATAGAATTTTCCAAGTTAAAGTTATTAGAAACACCATAAAAGGTTTCACAAAGTCTCACATTAAACCCCCTTAATTTATTTGAAAAATTGTCATTTAGATCCATTCTGTTACTCTTTCCTCAATTGCATAAAAAAATTAAATAAAACTTGAAGTACAAGTGAAGATCTAAAATCAACGAAGTTTTAATAATTAACAAGCAAATTATGAAGTACACTAATAGTCTATTTGAGCTATTATTGCAATAAAGTTATAGTATGCTAATTTTGTATATTTTTTTGTTGATATTTTATCTTAATTTTAGTCAAATATTATGCTAATTACTAGATTTTACTATTGTTTGGTTTATGGTGTTGCTTATAGGATTTGAATGAGAAAAGTTATCTTTCAAGAGAAATGTGTCCAGAAGATTTGCTGCTGTAAGCGAGCCCACGCCTTATCTAGTTGAAAGTCCAAATTTTGTGGGATTTGAAGTGACCGTTGATTGAAGTTTAATAAGCAATTGTAAATGTAGAGTCTCAGTTTTCCAGCTTCCTCGTCAACGCCAAGAGAGTAAACCTGAGTCACAAGAAAGCTTACATGTAAGGAGATTTTATCCCCAAAAACACTACGATGAGTAAGTCCGTAAGGAGACCTCAATAAGAAGAAGAGGGAGAGAACAGAAGTGTTTAAACTAGTGGCATGAAAAGAGAAGGTGTCTAATAGTAGAAAGAGAATGGGTATTTAAAGGGACAAACCGTTCCTCCCAAATAGTGATTGATTGTCGATGCATTAATTGAGATATAACAGTGTCCAAAAGTAAATTTAGCTTCCCAAGGCTTGCAGCCGAAGTGCTAGGTAGGACATGTTCCTAGAGAGCTTTATCCAGGCTGGAAGTCAATCGGTCAAGATGCGTGACGTGGCTGAAGCCACGTGGTGCTCGGTCAATTACGATCCTACACAAGATCCCCTAGTTCGAAGTGAATTAGAAAATCAAAAAAGGTTCAAACTGGAAGAAGTGGTACTACAACAAATGGATAAAAGGTTTGAATTTAGCATTTTAAATTTTAAAAGGTAATATCTGAAGAATGTGTGCAACGTGATTATTTATAACGGTACAATTGAGAGCAATTAATAAGATAGAGAAGAGACGGCATAACCGGTTTGGATTCCCAGATAACGGTTCATGTACTCTCTTATATAAATGGAGGTCATCATAATTCATTTGCTGATTTTTTGCTCCTTAGCTCCCAAAGTGCTGAAGCAGTTTTTTATGATCCCAAGGAACTAAAGAGAAAACACCGAACACTCGATTTTTATAAAATCACCAAAGCATATCCCAATAGTAAGTATGACAGTTACAACTAGTAATGCTAAGGTGACAATAGTAAGTGGAGGTGAAGCCGAAAGACTGCAGGCCTTGGCTTAGAGCTCAGAGGCAACTAACACCAACCCTTCTCGGAAAGATATCACAGAAGCTACCGAAGCGGTAGATGTGGAATCAACAGGAAATGAGTCAAGTTCGAGGAGAGGAAAACAGTTCAGACTCCGAAGAGAGTACACAAGTAGAAATTCCAGAGACTCCTACTTACACTCCGAATTCTCTTGTTCCTGAAGACGTAGGGGCACTCACACGGAACCGTCCCCAAAATTTACCAGTAGACTACTTCAGGGACGCTTCGAAATATGCCACATCCTTGTCTATGGATATAACTCGGCAGGTGAAGACGAAGTACATTTTTAGGCATCATTACCTAACTCAATTCCTCGAGAAAACTGACCGAGCTCATGAACCACCTTCAAATACGGATGGCGGTTTATGTAGATCAATTCGAAGCAGGGTTGAGAATTTCCATCACTAGATTCTTTAGAGACAATCTGTGGTATTAGGAGCACAAGAGTTACTCAAGTTGCCCCGAACACTATCAGAACAGTGATCAGTTTTGAATTACTCTGCAATCATTTGAGGTTCTCGACAAAAGTTGATCTCTTCAGGAGATTTTTTACCATCAGAAGGCACGCTTCGGAAAGGGAGTGGTTTTATTTTACTCCTTGAAGCAGGGCTCCCCGGATAACCACTGATTATCCTTCAGTCTATAAAAAATTAGAAGATAAGGTTCTTTTATGTCTCTGATGAATATTTTCCGAAGGGTTTTTGGTGAAGAGGAGCCAATGAGGCTCCGGATACTTCTCCGGGGACTAGGTATGAGAAAGAGTTTCGGCAAATTATTGGAGGCAATTTTTGTATAAGCTACTGGGACTTCCCTGAATTGGTATTAGTGAAAGGGAGCCTGAGTCAAGCTAGAGTTAATCAAGGCGACTCTGTTTACTTGCCTCGACTTAGGAAACAATGTAAAATTTAAAATTTCTCTCTTCATAATGAATACTAACTAATATTTCATTCTTGTTTTGCAGTGTCAAGCTTTATTGATCCTCTATTGGGAGAAAGTGCCTCTAAAGAAGAAAAGACAAGGAGTCGAAGATGAGGCCTGGGCAATTGAAGAGGCGAAAGAGCTTCATCCAGCTCAAGGATCGAATCAGGTCCTAGCTTGGCTCTTATTTCTGCACTACCACCAAGTGGATCCTTACTCCCAATAAGCGAGCTCGAAGTGCAGATCCTTCCTACATGCACACCCATTGTGTCTAGCTTCGGGCGAGGATTCGATTGTAGGGTTGGAAGGGTTTCTAGAGGCCGAGGAGATTTTGGCTGCCATGGACAAGGCAAGCAGCTAAGGGTGCTTGAATGACATAGAGAGTCTATCCTCGATAGAGGTGAGGTCTTCATACGTCATTGGACCTTGACTACTGAAGACAATGTCGAAGAGGGCAAAGTGGCCAAGGAATTGCTTCAAAAGGCCAACTTGCCTAAAGATGTCAAGAAGATCCAGTCTATGGATTTCAATCAACTGTCTAACAGAATGGCAATCTCCGTAGCCAAGGTGAGTCTTTCAATTATGCTTTACGAGTTGGTTTATATTCTTCAACCATGCTGACATAATTTTTTAGGTCTATGCTATCATGGTCGAACTGTTTACCAGAGCTCAAGAAATCGAGAAACTAAGAGAAACAGAAATAGAAGAGTCACAGAAACAACTAAGGGCATCCGAGGAGGCAAGAAGAGAACTGTAATTGAGCTTTAATTCATCTAAAGAGGCCAGACTAAGAACTACGGGGGCTCGAGATGAGGCTTTAACGGAATACGAGGCTAGGATTAAGTCTTTGGAAAGTGCTCAGGCTGAAGAATTAAAGCTGGTTTGCTGAATAGGAAGAATAGGACATAAAGGCAGCCAAGGAGAAAGCAATCGAAGACTTTCAAGAGTCCGAAGAGTATACCGAGGCTATTCAAGCAGCTGAGGAAGAAACAGAAAGAAAATTCAGAACTTTAGAAAAGTTCACCCAAGACTTGGCACTACTGAATCAACCATGCTTCTAGTTCGGGGTTACCAAAGCAATTCAAGATATGGCTCCTTTGATGCGACATGATCAGATTGAGATCATCGAAGACCACAAGGATTAATACCCCAGGGTGGACAAGTTGATTATCCAGCTCGTCGAAGGGTTCAAAAAAGACAAGAACTTAGAGAAGATCAAAGAAAAATTTCAAAGACGAAGAAATGGACGCAACCCCAGCTCCAAAGTCTCAAAAGCATGGTTATAAAGTTTGCCGAGGAGGAAACAGCTGTTGAACTCCCTTTTACTGAACAGACTCTGCTCGAGCCCCAAGCCGAGGAGCCTCAAAAAGGAACAATTGTCGAATCTTTTCAAGCCGAAGCCTCAACAACTGAAGAGCCTCTTCAAGATGCAAAGGAAGGTGCAACTACTACAGTCTCTGGGAATGGAGGAGGAGTCAATGCCAAAGAAACTTCTGTAGAAATAGATTAGAACACTATGTAATACTTTCTTTGGATAGGCTTTTATTATTTGCCATCAAAATTTTCTTGTGTTAGTCGAGCAACCAAACAGTATTAAAAAATTCCTTTTCTTATTTACTCTCTGACTTTTTCATAATTGCATATATTATATTGCTTATATTGCCTTTTTCTATTACTGTTTTCTCTCTCATAAAATTTTTGATGAACAAAACTTAAAGCAAAAATATACATGAGAAAGAAAACAGGCTTTAGCAAGGAACAAAATAGTGAAATATCAATATTCTTTCATTCTTACATCAAACATAATACATTCTAAGGTTCTCAACATGCCACGTCCGTAGATACAAGAGATCCATCTTGGTGTGCTAATTTATAATGGTCATTTTTGTCTGCCTTAATTACCCGATAAGGTCCTTCCTACTTTCGGACTTAATTTCCCTAGAGGCTCAGCTCGGCTTATTGAGTTTTTTTCTAAGGACCAGATTGCCTGGCTTAAAATACAAATCTTTGACTCTAGTGTTATAATACTGAGCTATTGTATTTTAATAATGAGCTAGCTTCAATGCTGCTGATACTCGCTTTTCTTCCAGCAAGTCTAGCTTTAGCAGCCGAACTTGTTCATTGTCTTCGGCAATATAAGTTTCTATTCGAGAGTTTGAGACCAAGTGCTCTGCAGGTATAACTGTTTCGGCCCCATAATTTAGAGAAAATGGAGTCTCACTATGGATGTCCGAAGGAGTTGTTCTGTAGGCCCACAATACACTGGGCAAATGATCTACCCAACTGGACCCAGCTTGGTGTAACCGAGTCTTAAGTCCTCGGAGAAGAGCGTGATTAAAATTTTTTGCCTGTCCATTGGCCTAGGGATGGCCAACTGAAGTGAAATACTGTAGAATATTTAGATCTTTACACCAACTTTTGAAGGAGTTTTAAGCAAATTGTCAACTATTGTCAGAGATGATAATCCGAGATAACCCGAACCTATCAAACAATATTTTTCTAGAAGAATTTTTGAACTGCATTCCCAAAAATAGTTGTCAACGGTTCAGCTTTAACCCATTTAGTAAAATAGTTGACAGCCACAATGACAAACTAATAATTTCCAGAGCATGAGGAAAAGGTCCAAAGATGTCTGTCCCCCATTGTTCAAAAGGTCAACGTGAACAGATTGGTACCATCTGGTGTCGGTTTATGAGCTTCAGGAGCGTTAAACTGACAAGAAGAACAAACCCACACAATATTCACATAATCTTTATGCATGGTCGGCCAAAAATATCCAAGAAGAAGAGCTTTCCGAGCCAATGCTCGGTGGCCTATATGAGTCCCACAAAGGCCTCCATGCATATCAAGGAGAATTTGTATACCCTCCTCCGGAGTAATGCATTTTAACCAAGGTCCTGAATAGGATCTCCTAAAAAGTGTACCATCTATCAGGGAATTCCGAGGTGCTAGCCTTTGAATTCTTCGGGCTTGTTGCCTATTAGACGATAAAAGACCTCAGTCAAGAAAATTTACTATTGGACTCATCCAAGTACTTGAATTGTCAACGGTACAAACTGTTTGCTCCAAATAACTAGGCTGGTTAATGACTTCATCCAAGATTGATTTATTGAGCTTGGCATATAGATTCGAGGCCAACTTGGACAAAGCATCAGCTCGTTGATTGAGTGATCGAGGAATTCTTGAAATGGTAAATGCTTGAAAGAGTGCAGCTAACTACTTTACCCTCGCTAAATACTTAAGCATATTCTACTCTTTGTCTGCATATTTCTCCAAAACTTGGTTCACTACTAATTGTGAATACTATAAACTCGAATTTAACGAACTTTTAGCCGAAGAGCTATAGTGAGTCCGGCAAAAAGAGTTTCATACTCAACTTCATTGTTAGAAGCAAGGAAATCAAAACGGAGAGAATAACAGCATTCTTGACCCTCAGGACTTTCCAACAATAGCCCAGCACCATTGCTATCTTTTCCCGAAGACCTATCCACATACAATTCCCAGGACGATTTCTTAGTCGTAAGTGTCGGCATCTTTGAATACCAATCCGGGAGTAAATTCAGCAATAAAATCTGCCAAGTTTTGAGCCTTAAGTGATTTGCGGAGTTCATAAGAAATATCATATTCCCCTAAACTCAATGGCCCATTTCATTAACCTGCCCGAAGTCCCAGGTTTAGTCAAAAATTGTCGAAGCGACTGATCTGTCTAAACACAGATAGGATTAGCCAAAAAGTACGATTTCAGTCGTCGAGCTATATGAACCAAATAAAGAATTAACTTTTCAATCGAAGTATATCTGTTCTCTAGCGAATTTAAAGCTCGACTGACATAATAAATGGGGTACTGGATTCGAGAATCTTCTCTAACCAATACAGCGCTAATGGCCTCGGGGGCTATAGCAAGATACAAAAATAAAGTTTTCCTAGCAATTAGAGAGACTAAGGCCGGCAAAGACTTTAGATATTCCTTTAATTGATCAAAAGCATGCTGGCATCCAAAGTCCATTCAAATGCATCAAGTTTTTGCAAAGCTCTAAAGAAGGGCAAATTATGTTGAGCAAACTTAAAAAAGAACCTGTTCAGTGTAGTGAGCCGACCAGTAAGCTTTTGGACATCCTTTATTGAGGTTGAGGGGCCATGTCTTGGATCGCTTTAACTTTATCGAGATTTGGATCTATACCCCGAGAAGAGACCATATAACCAAGAAATTTTCCAAATCTCACGACAAAAACACACTTCTCAAGATTAAGTATCATTCGGGCATCCTTCAAAACTTGGAACACTTCCCTTAAATTATCTATGAATATATCAGATAGTTCGACTTTTAACAAGTAAATCATATACATAAACTTTCATTATTTTGCTAATCTGTTGATGAAAAACCTTATCAACCAAGTATTGATAAGTGGCCCTAACTATTCTTAAGCCCAAATGGTATGGTAATATAAAAATAAATCTCACAATCAATGATGAAGGTAGTTTTTTTTTTTTTTTTGTCTTCTTCAGTCATCCCAATCTAATGGTAGCCTTTAAAAGTATCCAGGAAATAAAAAACTTCATTGTTAGTGGCCGAATCAGCTAAAAAGTCAATTCGGAGTAGTGGATAGCAATCTTTTGGGCAGACTTTATTTAGATCAGTGTAATCAATGTACATTCGCACCTCCCACTAGCTTTTCTAACCATTATTGGGTTAGCCAGTTAAGTAGGATATTGCACCTCTTGTATTATGTTAGCAGTTAACAACTTGTCAACTTATTCTAAAATAGCCTGACCACGCTCCTAGGTCAAAGTGCCTTTTTTTTTTGCTGAACTAGTCTAACCCTCAGATCCATATTCAACACGTGAAGAATCAACTCAGATGGAATGCTGACGAAATCATTAGCTATCCAGGAAAATATTTTCTTAAACTTTTTTAACAAGGCTATTAAGGTGTCTTGGGTCTTGGAAGAAAGATCTCGGCCTATCTTGACAGCACGCTTCAGATTATTTCATCCATCACTACTGTTTTCCATCTCGTCACTAGTTTCTAGTCGAGGTGACTTTTTGGATGACTGATGTCTCTAAGACATCCAAGACTAAAACTGATCCCCCACAAGACTTATTACCCTCCAATCTCATCTTCTTATTGTTATCCAAGGAACCTGGCGAGGAAACTACCTATAGGGTAGCAGTATAGCATTTCCTTGCTGTTTGGACATTATTAAAAACTTCGGCTACCCCTCTAGGAGTTGTAAACTTCATACTCAAATGATATGTAGAGAAGATAGCCTTAAGAGCATTGAGAGTTGGGCATCCGAGCAGCATATTATAAGAGGTATTTGCTTTGACCACAAGGAAATTAACTTAAGTGTTCTAGAATGGGTATTTTCTAATAGTAGTGGACAAGGTGATCATCCATTCAGGATGCACGACTTGACCCCTGAAGCCAACTAATGGGGTTCGAACTGAAGTAAGCTAGGCTGTTTTTCAAGCCCATTTGCTCAAAAGTTTTATAGTACATAATATCTGCAGAACTCACAGCATCAATATAAACTTTTTTGACTAAATATTTATTGGTAACTACTTTAGTCACCAATGCTTCGTTACTGCCCGAAGCGGCGGCACAGGGTCATTAGGCCCGTAAGAGAGAGTTTGTAGAGAGGCAAGGGCTCGATTTGGAAGGACCCCGAAAGAGAATCGTCGATATGTTCTCTTTCTGGAGTTTCGGCTTGTCCTCCGCACTAGGACCTTCTGAAATGGTATTAATGACTCCCGCTACCCCAACGTCTGGATCAGGGGATCTATCCTTGTCATTTTCTCGATCATTATGACGGTGATGATCTTGTCGGTGTCACCGATCTCCCCGTCGAGGGCCTCGAACAATTTTTCCGACGATAATCTCGACGTTCTAAGGTATTGCCTTCGACGAAACATCTTAAATACTTTTGTTGTATTAAATTTTTTATCTCTTTTTTGAGATCATAGCAATCTTCGATCTTATGACCTATATTCCTGTGATAGGCACAATATAAGTTAGAGTTTCTCCTTCCTTTCTTGCTTACCATCTTAGGTGGTTGTTTGCACAAATTCTGCTGTTTCATTACAGCCAGAACTTCAGTCCTTACTGGCATTAAGAGGAGTCAGTAATGCATTCAAATCAGATCTTCCTTTGCTTATCCTATCAAATACATTGCGTCTGTCTCTGCCTCCTCGACCCAAGGAGGTATTGGTATCATCGTCTCGAGCTTTGCCTTCTCGGCCTTTCTTGTCAAACTTGGGTGATTGCAATTCTTGCTTCATTCTATTAGCTTCCTCTCCCTGCATTGCCCGACCTACCTTTCCCAGAGTTCATCGAAGGTCTCAGGGTACTTCTCATGCAATTGTGTGGTAAACCTACCCGGTAGCAACTTGTGAATGAAGGCAGCAATAGTAACCTGCTCATTAGGGTCAGGGACTTGAAGTGATTTATTAGTGAAGCGGGTCAAGCAATCCCGGAAAGGCTCACTAACAACTTGCTGGAGATGCATTACTGAAGCTACCTTTTTACTCAGTCGCTTAGAATAAACGAAGCGAGTTATGAATTTAGTAGTGAGCTCATCCAAAGTCCGATTACTATTCGGGACAAGTTGCCAAAACTATTTTCTAACATTCCTTGTGAGATAACAAGGAAAAGCTTTACACATTACCGCATCTGAGGCTCAATACAAGGTGAAGGCCGAAGTAAACACGTGGATATGGTCATTCGAGATCCTGCACTCCTATCATAATATTGGATATCGGGCAATTAAAGTTATTCAGGAAGAGGGTCATCATTAACTTCAGCCATAAAAGGGAAAAGCCTAGGCTGCCACTCGAAGAAGGAACAATAGGTTTAACAGTTGAGTCGATGCAGTCCACTAGAAGGTCTCTACTTGGATTTCTATTCTAGCAACGCTCATCTGTTCGCTCAGTGTGAGACCTTTTATATTGTCTTGAATAAGATTCGTCGTCCCAAATCAAGGGGAGAAGCTGATCGGCGAGATGAAAATTCGGCAGGTCTCTTACCTTTCTGCTTGAAAAACCTACCCAACTAATAAAAAATATCCAGATTCTCCTTTACAAACTTAGCCATTTTAGCCTATGGTGTCTTCGTCTAAAGGAGACTTTTCTCCGTTGCTGCTCATAAGGCTTCATGAGGATTCTATTGGATCTCAGATGGTAGCAGCCGGAAGATTTTGTAGTTGTTCTCTATGAGAGGAAGAAAGTGCCTACTCACGTATAATGAGAGTACCCTTCTTAGCAAGAGTTTTAGGAGGCATTAGTATAACAGACTGGCTGTAAAAACTTCATAAGCAAAATTCCGGCGATGAGAACAAAAACGAAAGAGAACAACATCATTTCCACATACGACACCAATTGCAGAATCTCAGTTTTCCAGCTTCCACGTCAACACTAAGAGAGTAAACCTGAGTCACAAGAAAGCTTACATGCAAAGGGATTTAATTTCCAAAAACACTCCGATGAATAAGTCAGTAAGGAGAACTCAATAAAGAAGAGGGAGAGGACCTCAATAAAGAAGAGGGAGAGAACAAAGTGTTTAAACAGTGGTGTGAAAAGAGAGGATGTCTGATAGCAGAGAGAGAATGGGTATTTAAAGGGACAAACTGTTCCTCCCAAATAGTTATTGATTGTCAATGCATTAATTGAGATGTAACAACGGCCAAAAGTAAATTTAGCTTCCCAAGGCTTGCAGCCGAAGTGCCAGGTAGGACACATTCCCGGAGAGCTTTATCCAGGCTAGAAGTCAATCGGTCAAGATGCATGACGTGGCCGAAGCCACGTGGTGCTCAATCAATTATGATCCTACAATAAACTAAATTAGTGTCCTAATTTTAGTAAACTCTTTTAGCAAGAATTTCTTTTTTTATGCTTATTGCGTATTAAGTGAAATTAGAATTAGCACAAGAAAGGAATCTTTCCTTCCCATCAAGAGAGACGTGATAATTGGGAATACTTGAAGGGTCAAGAAAGACGTTAAAAGGGCAGGCTTAGACTTTCTTTGGGCAGACAGATGGGCATTCTCAGTTTTCTCTAGTAGAAGTTTGAGTTTTTTTTTTCTTTTTTTTTTCAAGACTTGTAAGGAGAATTTTTATGGATACTTTTGGCTGCATTTTCTTCATGAATCGTTGCTAAATTTCTTTCTGGTTGCGGAGTAATCAAGGTACGGTTTCATATCAATTGTGAGATCTTTTGATATTTGTTTAATTTGAAATTCATGTGCTCATGGATATTTAATTATTTCCTGTTTCTTAATTGATAAAGATCATTATGATTTAATTGAATAAGTCTGACCATTTATTCGATTTTTGAATGGTTTATTGCCAATTGAGGCATCTAGTCCATATGTACTTGGATGTTTTGATATTAGTGGTGAATAACACGTATTCATTATCTCACAAGTAGTCTAATCTATGTTATGTAAATAACTAATCTAGTTTAAATGGACCCACATGTCAATTGGGTGAATCGTTGCTAAGATTAGTTTTGTAACTAGAGCTTGTGATTTGTTTGTTTTAATACTTTAATTCCATTTTAATTATTGCATATTTGTCTCTAAATTTAATTACAATTTGGTAGAAATTCTCTCCCAATCTTTACTGCATTTTTCTTGAAAGTAATAATTCTACCAGTTTTCCATGAGTAGATGATCCTATTTACTACTATATACATTAACTTTGGAGAGTAGGTAATTAATAAAATAATTTTTGTTGGTTGGTACCCACTAAAAAGTCAATTGTGTTAAGCATGGAATAAAAAATTCAAAGAAACTACAAGAAAATTACCATGCCAACTCACAACTCAAGGATGCAAATGTTAGGATCTGGTCATAAAGCATCTGGACTTTGATGCAAACATGATACGGATTCAGTATGGACGAACATGATAAAGGGCTAAAACGAAGTTGGATAGAAAGGTTGTGGACAAGGTGTGGACACAAATGTGGACGCGTGATGTGGACACCATTTGGATTGCCTACTAAAGTTAGATTAAAATTGATCGACTTAATAGTCCAATAAGGTTTATGTTCTATCTCTACAGGAAAATGACACAGTTTTTCATATACTAACTGATACGGATACATTCCTAACGGTGTCTTAAAAGCAATCCTATATGCTCATAAGGCATCATCTAGTTTGAGAGCCTAATCTTTTCTAGATTTATTCACTGTCTTCTCAAGAATTAGTTTCAACTCTCTATTGGCAAGTTTAGCTTGCCCATTGGCTTGGGGGTGATATGGAATAGACATTTTATGCCTACAATCATACTTGAGTAACAAGGATTGAAATTGTTTGTTACAAAAATGCTTCCCCTCATCACTCACTATGACTTTGGAAACACCAAACCTATTAAAGATATGTCTCTTTACAAACCTAAGCACTACCTAACATCATTGTTTTGGGTAACAATTGTCTCTACCCATTTAGATACATAATCCACAGCCATTAAGATGTACCAATAGTTATGTGAACTAAGAAAATGACTCATGAATTTCATACCCCAAACATCAAATAATTCTACTTCTAAGACCGAAATTTTAAACATTTCATCCTTTCTAGAGATATTTCTCGTTTTTTGACATTCATTGGACCTTAAAATGAAATTTCTGACATCTTTATGCATCGAGAGCCAATAAAAACCAAACTGCCACACTTTTGCAATTGTCTTGGTAGTACTGAAGTGGCCTCTAGTTTCACGACCATGACAATGCAAAAGAATACTTTGAATCTCATCTTCTGGTACACACCTACGAATCATCCCATTTGCACAATGTCCATAAAGAAATGGTTCTTCCCAAAAGAAGTTTTTCAAATTATGAAAAAAAAAATTTCTTTGATTATACCCGAACTCTTTGGGAATTATCCCACTCACTAAGTAATTAACAAAGTCAGCATACCAAGGCGATTCCCTCACAGTCAATACGTACTCATCAGGAAAGTTCTCTTGGATAGGAATTTGATCATTAGTAGGGATGTATTCTAACCTAGAATTCCTTTTTATCTCTAATTTCTATATCAAATTCCTGTAGTAGGAGAATCTACTAAATTATTCTTGGTTTAGCCTCTTTCTCAAACAACAGGTATTTGAGAGCTGAGTGGTTAGTAAAAATGATAATTTTAGACCCTACTAAGTAGGATTTAAACTTATTCAGTACAAAAATAACTGTCAAAAGCTCTTTTTCTGTAGTTGCATAGTTAATCTGTGCTTCATTCAAAATCCTATTGGCATAATAGATTACATGCAACCGATCTTCCCTACGTTGACCTAAAACTGCCCCTACTGGAAAATTACTGGCATCACACATTAGTTCAAAAGACAATCTCCAATCAGGCGATGCTACTATAATAGGGGTCGATGTCAACTCAATCTTTAATCTGTTGAATGCATTCAAATATTATTCACCACAATTAAAAAAAGTATCTTTTACTAACAAATCACAAGGGGTTTAGCTATTTTGAAAAATTCTTAACAAATCACCTATAAAACCTCATATGTTCCAAAAAATTCCTAATCCCCTTAACATTGATTGGTGGAGGCATTTTTTCTATGACCTCAATCTGGGTTCTATCAATCTCTATCCCATTCGACAATATCTTATGGCCAAGCACTATGCCTTTCTTGGCTATAAAATGGCACTTTTTTCAATTTAAAATCAATTGGTTTCTTCACACTATGTCAAAACCAATTCAAAATTATAGAGGCATTCATCAAAAGATTTATCAAAAATAGAAAAATCATCCATAAAAATCTCCATAATTTTCTCAATATAGTCATAGAAGATAGCCATCATATAACCCTGAAATGTGGCAAGGGGCATTGCATAGACCAAAAGGCATGCGTCTAGAAGCAAAAACTCCATAGGGGTAAGTAAAAGACGTCTTTTTTTATCCTCAAGTAGCTATAGCAATTTGATTATACCTAGAATACCCATCCAAGAAACTAATAAAATGCATAACCAGATATTTTCTCTAACATAGCATCAAGAAAAGATAAAGGAAAATGATCTTTCCTAGTGGCAGAATTCAACTTCCTATAATTAATATAAACTCTTCACCCAAACATTAGCCTAGACGGAATGAGTTCCTCATCTTTTCCCTTTAATAATGGTAGTGCCTCCTTTCTTTAGGCACTACATGTATAAGGCTAACCCATGTGCTATCAGAAATTAGGTAGACAATACCCGTATCTAACAACTTCAAAATCTCTGATCTCATAACCTCCTTCATATTGGGATTAAGTCTTCTCTGAGCTTCTATCACTAGTTTACAATTTTTTTCCAATAGTATACGATGCATATATATAGAAGGACTTACTCCCTTCAAGTCAAAAATTGACCAACCTATTGTCCGTTGGTGTTTTTTAAGACTCTAAGTAATTTCTCATTTTACTCAGAATCCAACTCAGTACTCACTATAACAGGTAATGTATCTTTTTCTCCCAAAAACTCATACATAAAATGTTTAGGTAATGGTTTTAATTCTAATTTAGGAGATTGAACATCAGAAGGAGGTGATATCCCTTTACTTATTTCTAGATCACCAAAGATAATTTCTTCCTAAATGGCTCTCTAGAATCCAGAAATAGTGCTATCTCTTCCTTTTCCTGACTGCTTTCCACATGTGAACCTTTCCCTATCAAGCACAACTCTAGTGTGTCACAATCTAGAGTAACTAATTCAAACTCTTCAGTAAGCTCCTCTACAAGGTCTACTGAATAGACATGATTAGTGAATGAAGGGTACTTAACTGTGTTGTTGAAATTAAATTCAACCTCTTCATCACCTATTTGAAACTTAAATTTCTCATTTTTCACATCTATAATGGTTCCTGCTGTGGCTAAAAATGGTCTCCCTAAAATAATAAGCATTTGGATATCCTCCTTCATATCTAAGACTACAAAATCAACAGGTATTATGAACTTATCCACTTTGATCAACACATTCTCTAGTACCCCCCATGGGTGACGAATAGACCTATCAGCTAGTTGAAGGGTCATGTTGGTACTTTTCAACTCAGTAAGCTCGAGTTCTTTCACAATAGTTAAAGAAATCAATGACACACTTGCTACCAAAGTCACATAAAGCCTTAGCGATTTCTAATTCCCCTATGGTGCAAGGGATAGAAAAAGCTACCCGAATCCTTTAACTTAGAAGGAAGTTTATTTTGAATACGAGCACTACTTCTCCTCAGTGAGAGTAACAATCTCATTATCCACTAACTTCCTTTTGCGAGACATAAGTTCTTTTAAGAACCTTGCATAGGAGGAAATTTGCATGATAGCATCCACAAATGGAATATTAATGTGCAGACTTTTAAAAATATTCATGAACTTTTCAAAATCTGCATTATTTTTTTTCCTTTTGTAGCTTTGTGAAAGAGGTATAGGAGGTGTCTTGACATTGACAAATGGTTTACTAAGTTCCACCTCTACTCGTCTCTCTCTCATTTCATCCCCTTCTTTTTCTAAGTTTCCATTTTGATTGCTTACTCTAACATCATCTTTTTTTCTCTCAGACTCCTCTAATTCCTTCTCACTATCGAAGTGTAATAGCCTTTATGTGCTCACGGGGATTGACCTCAGGTTGACTAGGCAATTCACCCTTGTTCCTAGTCCTAATGGCTTTAGCAAGCTGCCCAATTTGGTTATCAATGTTTCTTTGCATATTAGCCATTTTCCTATCCATGTCTTGAGACAGTTTTTCAAAAGCTATCTCCCAATCTGGTTTTGTGCAGGTTGGACAGGTCTAGGCAGAAAACTTAGTGGGTTAATTGGCCTTTGCTGTGTACCCTTCTTTCTCCATCCAAAATTTGAATGGTTCTTTCAACCAGGATTGTAAGTGTTGGAGTAAGGGTTATTCTGAGGTTGACTATTAAAATTAGCAGTATTGCACTTGTTCATTAGAAGCACAATCAGTCGTTTCATGCTGACCACCACACATAGTGCAACATGCCATGACAGGTTGTGAGTTAGGGCCACTTTCATTTTTAGAAGACTAAGCACATCTTGCATCTGAACAGATAGTGCATTTAGGGTATCATGGTCAGATATAGACATGGTCGTTCCCCTTCTTTGACCACCCTTAATGTTGGCCCATTAGTAGCTATTGGTTGCTTATTTCCTCTATCAGATCTTGGGCTTTCTCTGCAGACTTACCCAATAAAGCCCCTCCCGTTGCAGCATCTACGTTCTGTTTGGTAAAATATGCTAAGCCATTAGTAAAATGTTTGTACAATGAACCACTCTGGTAGTCTATGATGAGAACATTTCCTAAATAACTCCTTGTACCTCTCCCACGCCTCATACAATGACTCTCTCTCTGACTGCCTAAAACTAGTTATGTCTATCCTAAGTATGGCAGTCTTAGAAGGTGGGAAGTATTTATTTAGGAATTCTCTAGATAGCTCAACTCAAGTGGTGAAAGAGTTAGGTGCAAATGAATATAACCAAAACTTAGTTTGCCCTCTCAAAGAGAAAGGAAACAAATGTAGCTTTATAACATCCTCTGTGACTCTATTTACTTTCAGGGTGTCACGGATTTTAGAAAAATTAGCTAAGTGAGCATTTGGGTCTTCCATGACAGTTCCTCCAAACTGCTCCTGTTGGACCATCTGAATCAAGACTGGTTTGATTTCAAAATTATTAGTATTAACCGCGGGTCTTGCGATACTTGATTGGGCGCCAGTCTTATCAGGCAAAGTAAAATCCCTCAATGCTCTCTGCTTCAGCCATTTGCACTTGTGGACTATTAGATTCGGAGTTTTCTGCTTTAGATTCTAACTCAAAGTCCTATACTCCTATCTTCTTCCACTTCTTCTACTACTGGACTAATTCGTTTCTTCCTAAACTTTCCTAGCAGTACTGCTCTATCTTAGGGTCAAAAGGAAGCACTGGTTTTAAAAGCTCTATGCATAAACAAACCATACTCACTGAAAATTTACTCCTAAATAAAATAAAATAAAATCTAAACAAAAACGAAAAAGTACAGCCTAAATTAATAGAAGTACTTATTAGACCTAATATTCTAATCACCAATTCCCTAGCAACTGGCGCCAAAAAATTTGGTAGGATTTTAATTAGGCTAAGAGAAGATTCTAGATGCGGTTGACCCACCAAAATTAAAATTGCCTAATTCACCTATATCTGCAAGAGGACAGATCGCTATTGAGTATAGGGAACTAGGTTTGATCCCACAAAGAAAGGTGAAGAAGTACTAGACCCTTATAAATTTCTCTATTATCTAGACAACCAATTACTACAATTAAACTAAAACTACCTTGTTAACACTTGAACCTAAAGAGGCAAAAGTAGAAATTGAGAGGAAACTTGATAATAGGAGTATCTAGGACTTAGAATCTCCTTATGACTAAGAGAAAGTAGCAATTGCTTCCACTATACTATCTCATTACCTTCGTCTAGAGCCCAATTCCAAATGTACCTAGCTTTTCACTCTCGTGACAAACTAGCGATTACCTCCCTACTAGATCCCTTCCTACTTTCGTGGCAGAGAATTATAGTATAGGTTAATTTAGCCTTATGAATTGATTAAGACTCACCTAAGAGTACCACTACTCTCGTGTGAAATACTACCTAGACTTTCAATTGTTCCTTTTCCACTACCACTACCAACTCTCATTGAATAATAGTAATTGAGAAATTATAATTGGTGATCAAGCAATTACAATTCAATTAACCAGGAACAATGAATAAACAAAGTAATTCAATAGCATAATATCACCAATTACTATATATCCCTTACAATTACAAGTTTAACTAAACCCTAGATATGCAAATTAAGTACTGATATTTAAAGTAATAAAAGTAATTCCTTTGCAATCAATTGACATAAGTATCAAAGACAATAAATTTAAACAGAAAACTTGTTGTCTTTATTGCTCATAAAAACCACAAGTTGCTGTTATTCTCCCTTTTGAGTTGTACAAGTGATCTCCTTCAAAGTTGTCTCTCTACTTTCATCTATCTTATGTTGCTCTTTCTAGATCTATGAGCTAGGGTTTAAAAACCTTGTTCCTCTGTTTTTTCCTACCCTAAAAACTCTCCAAAAGAAGACTAAAAATCATTCCCCCATCGAGTACAAGTTTTTCTTTTTGTATATCCCAAAATGCCTCAAAAGTGTGCATCAGTGACCCGAATTCACAACTGTACCCGTGGAGAGGCTATCGTCGCGGATTTAGCAAACGGGTAGTCTGATCGTGCCCGCGGCGCTGGTACAGGCGCGGGTACCATCAGAAACTTCAACTTCAAATCTTCCATCTTGCTTCTAACTTCACTCTTGCACCAACTCTTTGGCCTTCATCTCTGAACAATTTCTTCACTTCTAATCATCCATTTGAGCACTTTGGTTCCTTCTAAAACTCCATGTGTAGGATTCTTCAACAACCACCTGCAAGATCACAGCAATAACATATATGAGTAGCTTTTATTCTAAAATAACCTGACCACTCAAAAGTAAGAGAAATTGCACCACAAATAAATAAAAACCTAATATAAAAAACACTAAAAACCTCTATTAAAATCCACTTAAGACTACTTCACTTTGGCAGTTATCAAAGCCTTATACAGTTATAAACCATATCCATTACCATTAGGACCTTATCAAGACTGTGTAGTTCCAACTGCAGCTGACATGGTACAAACCAGATTCAGAATTCTCAACTCCATTAAGAATCATCTTCTCAAGGCTCAACAAAGAACAAAGTTCTTTGTGGATCAGAAAAGGATTGAGAGAAGTTTCTCAGTGGGAGATTGGGTATTTCTAAAATTGTAGCCTTACAGGTAGTAGAGTGTTTCACTCAGGAAGAACTTGAAACTTGCTTCTAAGTTCTATGGGCCATTTCAAGTTATAGAAAAGATTGGGAATGTGGCCTATAAACTTCAATTACCTGCAAACTTCAAAATTCATCTAGTCTTTCATGTGTCATTACTCAAAAAGAAGATAGAACCATTCACATAGACCATGAGCCCATTACCACAGTGGAATGACCAAGCTCAATGTGTGATAGAACCTGTTGCTATTCTTAAACGTAGGGCTATCCTCAGAAATGTCCAGCCTGTTATTCAATTTCTCATTAAATGGAACCACCTCCATGAGGAGGAGTCATCGTGGGAGGATCAATCATTCATTCATAATCAGTTTCCTGATTTCCAGACTTGAGGACAAGTCTGATCTCATGGAGGGGAGTAATTGTCAAGAGCCAGGTAAAGAGCTACAACAACTATACCAAAAGGGGAAGAAAGAGGAAATTAAAAGAAGTGAGGAGCTGAGTTGGAAAAAGGCATCAGAAGAGGCAACACACCAATAGGAGATTAGGAATGACTTGTAACATAATTTTAGAAGTTAGTTAGAGCAATGTATAACTGGAAAAAAAGGGAAAAGAGAAAGAGGGGGGTAGGCATTCTGTTGTAACTTCTCATAAGCTTTGCTCAACTACTCTCTCTTCTCTATCTCTATCCCTTTCTTATTTCTCTCCTCTAACTCCTTCTGATTCTATTCCTGTACTCTCTTTTGATCTTACTTTCCAATAGCTAAAGTTTCCATATTAATAATACTACTACACAGTTACATTACTAAGGTCCTAATACATCGTTGGCGTTGAATGGTTTAATTAAGCACATAAATCTAAGAGCTTGTTTCTAGCCTCCAACAATAGCGATTCAAATAAATTTCTTAATATATTCTCAAGTTCGTACAAAAAAGAAAAGGTTTTGATCAATTATCAACAGAATTTAATCCCTTACATGAAAACAGACATAATACACAAACTCTAGTAAATTTCAAATTTGCAATGGAATTAACTCTTTGATCCTTTAGTTTAAGGGAAAAATTCTCATTACCCCCCTGTAGTTTTCAAATAAACTACATAACTCTCTTATGGTTTCAAAAGCTATACATAACCCTTGTGATTTGGGTTGAAGTGTCAAACTGGCAAAAATTATCTTTCATCACAGCCCATGAAAAAATGTCCAAATTACCCCAATATAGGTACTGAAAATGGCCAAAGGGTTGTGTATAGCTTTTGGATCCATGATCAATTATGTGGTTCATCTAAAAACCACCGTGAGGGGGAGGGGATAAAGTGTACTATACCCAAAAACATACATGCAAGCACAGAGATAAAATAGTTAAGCATTAAGTTAATTTGAACATTTTACTCTCAAATGGTGATGGAAGGTAATTTCCGTCTATTTGACTAACTCAAACTACAGGGGGTGAATGTATAACTTTTGAAACTATAAGGAGGCTATGTGATTTTTTTTTGAAAATCACAGGGGCTAAATAGTAGTTTTCCCTTCGTTTAATCTTCCTGTTTGGTGAGCCTTCTTGAAACTGAAAAATGGATATTGGTTTCCACAATCTGAAGTTTTCAAGTTACTACAATTGGACAACTTCATGAATTGTTCAGTCAGCATGAATTTCAGCATTTTCTTTACATGTCACTAAACCTTTTCATAAGGTTTTATGTAGATTCCGGATCTAAAACATTCTGTCACATAAATAAACATTGTTCTGAAATAGACTTTAAGGCCCAAAACATTGTTAATCATCGTTTTTGTATTACCAGGTAATTAAAGTTGTTAGCTATGTGGAATTCGGTTACTTTTTACTTCTATATGATTCTTCGTTCGCAATTACTTGATTGAGGCATTTAATTTCTACCTTTTCCATGTTTTTCCATCTCTGATTATGTTTACATTTTTAATTGTATTTTCATTTGAAATAGTCTTGCATGATGTACTCTTATGAAATTTTGTTTGACGAACAATTCTTACATGGAAACATGGTTGATAACTATTTTATTTTGGTACATTTTTGGCAATTTATGTTGTTACTAATGACTGCTAATGCGCGCTAACATACCTTCTATGTATAGGTTAATTTAACCTCCAAATTATAATGACTTAAATAGTATAACAACCATTTGTGGAATCAATTCTATTTTGCAATTGGCCATGCCCGAATATAAAGTTCGGTACCCATGTGTTAACATAACGGATTTAGATATAAATTACCAATAAACAATCTAAAATTTGGCAATTTGCATCTTAAGGACCTATACATATACACAATAATTTTGACTTGAGCTACTTGCTTTTTTAGGTTTAAAGTATACTCTGTAACTTAAAAGATGTCAGTTTAATTTACAATTCTAGCTAACGTACTTATATTATCGACTGAGCTGAACTTCAGTGCCCCTACTCACTTTAGATAGACCCCTAATAATGGGATGATTTCAAATACCTTCCCCTAGTGCCATAATTGCACTTACCTCCCCTTAGGTTTAGAAAAATGCATATATACCCCTTGTGTTTGTATTTTTTTTATAACCAAATAAATTCATTTTGATAGTATAACGAATAAACACCACCCAAATATCCTAAAGTACCCTTAGTTGCCTTTAAAAGTAATAAATAAGTAAAAAAAAAGTAAAAAAGGCCTAAACTCAAAGTTCTTTTGACCTTATAATAGAACCAACCAAGTTATTTACGCATAGTTTTTATTAATAAATTAGTCATATCTTTCTTACTAATATATTAATCTATAAGATGTTGATAAATAAAGTGATTTTTTAGATGAGTCATATAACTAAATTTTGAAAATTAAAATCTGGTGGAGATTAAAAGTTTGAAGTGACAGTATGAGTACTTTGACATTTTAATGGACTAAATAATTAATTTTTAAGGTTTATTTTTTTTCTTTTTTAAAGCAATTAAGGGTATTTTAGAGTGTTTTCTTGGCATTTTTGGATTATATTATCAAAATAGATTTCTTGTTATAAAAAATATAAACACAGGGTTGAAAGTGTAATTTTGAAAACTTGAGGGGATAGGTGCAATTATGGCAAATCTCATGAGAGGTATATGAAATTATCCCTATACATTTACATACATAAATACATATACATATAAATGCATGCATGCATGCATGTACACACACATATATTTATATTTATATTTATATATACATACATACATATGTGTGTGCACGCGCATGTATGTATATGTATATGTATATGTATGTACATGCATATGCAGATAGCTTTTGGATACCACCAAAGAAATTCAGACCACACTTTATTTTTAAAAAGGAGGCAAAGTAAAATCACGGCTCTTATTATATATGTGGACGACATGCTGGTCATAGGGAGATATTGCAAGAACAGTAGTCTCAAGAGTTTGAAATGAAAGATCTTGGTTGCTTGAAATACTTTCTTGGCATCGAAGTTTCTAAATCAAAGAAAGGAATTTTTCTATTCCAAAGAAAGTATGCATTAGACATATTACAAGGAATTGGCATGTCAACATCTCAGCCGGCTGTTATACCAGTTGAGGAAGGCCTGAAGTTATGTGTTGAAGCAAACCAAGTACCTGTTGATGAAGATATCAAAGAGTTGTAGGGAGGCAGATATACTTGGCTCACACAAGATTTAATCTTGCTTATGCATTGAGCATTTTTAGCCTATTTATGCATAAATTTGGAGATCAACATATGAATGCAATTATTCAGACTCTGAGGTACCTAATCTTGAAAAACGAATTTAGTTTACTAAATATACAAATTGGCAAAACATATAGGTTTATGCAGACACTGATTAGGTTGGAGCAGTAGACAATAGAAGATAAACTTCCAATCACTTCTCATTTATAGGTGGCAATCTTGTCAAATGGAGAAGTAAGAAACAAAACGCCCTTGCTTGCTCAGGCGTGGAAGCTGAATTCATAAGTATGGCACTTGGATTGTGTAAGCTTTATGGCTAAGGCTGCTTCTACATGATCTAAGGTACCCACCTACGCAACCACTTCGATTATATTCTGATAGCAAACCTGCATGTGATATAGCTCGCAATCCTATCCAACATGGACAAAGTATGTTAAGGTCGATTTCTTCATTAAGGAAAAGTTAGATACAGTAATTATGGATTTTCCCAAGACTCCTTTTGGGAATCAACTAGCTGATATTCTTACAAAAGTAGTCTCAAATCAAGTATTTCCAAAATGTCCTATCAAGTTGGGCATGTATTTCATCTATACACCAACTTGAGGAATTGTGTTGAGATATTTTCTCCAGAGGTGTTGGAATTGTATAGTTTTTTTATATATTCTTGAGTTCCTAATTTAGAGCTGATTAGATCCCTGACTTCAAGCTATGGATTAACGATTAACTAGTTTCTATTTTTTTAACCTCATCGAACTCCATATATTTCTACTTCCTCTTACAGAATGATAAAACAAGAAAAAATGTGTATTCTCTTATACCTTTCAAGTCAAATAAGTTCTATATTTTCCCAACAATAATGAAAGCAAGGTTTTCTTATTTCTTAAGTTAAGGCCGAATTTCAATAATTAACCAATATAACTGTATTTACGATGATAAGAATTTAAAGAACTTTGAATCCTTTTTTAGGTTTTGAAGCATAATATATCAAAATTAAGTGTATGGAAAAAGAAACATAACAGCCAGTGGAGGACAGAAAAATAATAAAAAATATTACTTATTAAATTGATTTTTTCAACAGATAAATCACACGAACACAAATCATAACTGTACAAAATAGAAAAAAACACGCAGGAAATAAATGGAATAATAACAACCAAAACATATCAGCCCATATGGCAGCCATATGTGCATAGCAACCAAATCCAAATTTGACATCGGCCCACACAATGAAGCCAGGACGCATTAAGAACGGTGTTGTTGCTGCATGCCCCCTTCTATTGAGGATAGACATATAAATGAAGTCTGTTCCCTTCTTCACAGTTAATGTGTGGGGATGTTATGTAGATGTCACCAGCTTCGGTGAGCTCGAAAACGGTTGCCAATTCCCGTCCAACTATTTCATAATCACTACTGCGACAAGCGTAGAATTCTTCTTTAGTGACTTTGTAGATGGGGAGAGTCTGTGGGTTTACGATAACTGACACAAGAAGACAGAAAAAAGAATACTAATGAGTTAGCTTAGATAGAAAACAAAAAACAGAAAAACTAATGACTGATTGGCTAAGGTTTTACGTCTTAGTTTAAATAGAACATATATTCCGAGAATAGAAATAGTAATAAGTAATCAATTGGCTAAGGTTATGTCTTAAAAATGACCGCATCATGCTATATAATGACACATATTTGAATCGAATCGGAGTGTTGGAATCTTACCGAGCTTATCACCACAGCGATGTTTAGAAAGTTGAGTAGTGGCCGGGTCTATTAAATCAGCTTTTTGCCAAACAACTAGGTGGTATGTTGAGGCCAGACTTTGGACGCTCATACACAAAATGATGGGTGGTAGGGAAAGTTCTCATTTTGTTTTTTATAGTGCGTTATAATCGAAGAAACTCAATTAACAGAGAAGAAAGGATGATTGATGATGGTGTGGTGCTATAACCATTCGGAGGATGGTGCTATTTATAGATTTGGTGGGAAGGAGGCTTCCCTAGTTGTATTTTTGAATCCCTGTAAGAAAATCATGTGGCTTTTTTTTTTTTTTTTTTGTGGGTTTCATGTGCTGTTTTTTTTAACCGGCCAAATTGCATTTTTCTGTCTTCGCTGTATACTTTTTATACTTGGGCTCCATTCTTGCTTGGCAAACATATTCATTAAAATGAATGCATGATGAGATAGTTGGATCAAGGGCATCCACTGTTGGGTTAAGTCCATCGCCATAGATCTCCATGAATTTGCAAATTGCATTTCAAAGATTTGAACAGCTAAGTATGTTTCAAGTAAAGGTTGATTTTGTCATGTAGTGGGTTATACGTGGTCGTTAACACCCAGGTATGGTGAAGAAAAAAATTGGACTAATACTATTCTTTGCATGTTCTAAATTTTAGTTCTTACCTTATCACATGTAAAACTCTGCTTAATTTTATGTTATCTTGTATTTACATAAGGTAAAGTACAAGGTAAGCTTGTGCAAATTAAATTTTATTGATTGTTTTAGTCGGGTAAATTAATGATCATATTACATTTCTTCTAGGTATTATTTAACCCGCTCCAAGTATGTAAAACATCTAATTTAGTTTAAGTGCAAAATTTCTTAACTTTTATATAAATTGGTCAAACAATTAGGAAATTGAGTGTAAAAAGCTAAACCCAAGCTCAAATCAATATTATGGGAAATACATACCAGAAATATAGAATGTGAGCAAAATATTAGTTAATCACACATTCTACAATAAATAGCATATGTTCAAATTTATAGTATAAAAAAAACACACAAATTGCAAATAAAACGAACTTTGTATAAAACATGAAAATAGTACCATAGAAACTTAATTGACTAAATAAGTTTATATATGTGTGCATATGTATGTATGTATGTGTGTATGTTATATTTGTATAGACATACATATATGTGTTGTGTGTATATAAATGTATGTATAGGTCTCTCTGTCTGTATAAATACACACGTAAATGTGTGTGTATTTACACACACAAGTAGCAGTTTTGTTCCTTAAAATAGGAAGAGTTATATCTTAGCGAAGACTGTCAATATAGTTATTTGAGTTCGGCAGTTTAGGCTCACAACAAATGTGCTCTGAGTCGAGTTTGGTCTCACATATGGTTATGAAGTTTTTTTACTTAATTTATATAATTATCAATTTCTTAATAAAACATTGCTAAAAAACATATACCACTAACTCTATAATTTTGCAAAAAAATTATAATTGTATGCTACACATATTGCTCCAAAAATTTGGGAAATATTATTCAACTAATTTATATTTATTAGTAAAAAGCAAACAAAATTTAGCCTCAACCTTTTTTGGATGGATCCGAGCCTCGCAAGCTGGGCTATTGTTATTTTGAATAATTTAGAGTATGCGTAATATGTCAGTTAAAATATATAACTCTGTTGAATCATGATGTAACTCTACGAAAGTATAGTGTAACTATTTTCACTCCAAAATAACATCGTTTTCTAATGCCAAATTTAGTCTTGTTGGACCAATCTCATCTCCCTTTTTTTGCCCGATTAAATCAGGGGCATCAACTCGTCCCAAATGAAATGTGTGACTCTCATTGCCCTTTTGATAGACAGATAGGACAAGCTAGGCCAGGTCCTTCCTAATTGATGATCCTAACCTTTACCTTAATGTTAATTACATTATGACATAAACGACATCGTGCATTGTATATGACATAAACGACATCATGGTTTTTATGACCAACAATTGATGGTGTTCCTGATCCATTTTGTCCATTCTTGCTTTCCGTTCCGGTCAACAGCTGGCTGAATATCTTTAAATCTAACCAACTAATATCTCCAATTAAACTCATCTGGTTACCAGATATTTGGGATCTTATATTCCCATTATTTCGAACGTCGTATCTGATGCCACAATTTCGACAGCTAATTTTATATATAGTTTCGAACAATTTACGGAACATTAGAATATTACTTATGCGCATATCTTTCTTTTATATTGACAAGGGATGAACACTTGGGCTGGCAGGATCCTTAATCATATATTACGATTCAATTTCGAATGCGAAATATTCTTTTGTCTCCCTACCATTTGCACGTCGAAATTCCAAGATATCTTGTCGAAATTAAACGTAATCCATGTGCTCATTCGTATGACGTTGAACACTCTTGTTTATTTCTTCAATGGGATTGAAATTGCCAAGACTACCCTTGGAGAATAGTTTTGCATTTTTTTTTTTATGCTAGTTTTCCTTGTCCTCATTCAATGGGGCTCCGTTTTCTTCTGAAGCAGTGCTTTAATTGTGAATGTGATATAAAGTAATTATGTAAGTTTAAAAGCTAGAACAATTATATATTTAATCTATAAGTATATGAGTGTTTCAGTATCGATAAATAAATAGATAAGGGATTAATTATGGGATAAAAGGATATAAGTGTTTCAATAAATACTAATAACTATCAATCAAGTCACTAAATCAAATTTTAAAAAATGAAGGCCCTTACCCTTAATCACTGATTACTTTAAGTTTTCACACTATCTTGCTTTGATGATTAACAAACTAATGATATTACTAACGTTTTATCAGGTTATTTTTGCAACAAAATTAATTATGAATCAAAAGAAGAAAAATGTAAAGAATTACTCACGTGGATGACCAATCAGACGCACCAAATATGGTGCGGAAGTCGGATTGCAATAGATTCAAGAATGCAAACTTCTAGGAGCATGAGGATGGCCAACCAGATGAGGGTGTGGAAGTTCCCTTCAACCGAACTTGCGACTGGATGACCAACCAAACTCAGTAATGGATAGTTTTTTAGTATTATGAATTTGACCGTTGGAGCTTACTTTAATCCTTTTTCTCACCCCTATAATTATCAACATGTATAGAATTGATACTAAACTTTTACCTACATTTATTTCAAGCACTCGATTTTAAGTGAAAATTACTCTCTCCCCTTTGTATTCTTATAATAGTTTGTGAGGTAGTTCATTAGGTGTAGTATGTTCTTCAAAGTATGAGTGGTAGTATTGAAGTGTAGTTTTGTGAGGATTGATTGAAGTGAATTGTAAAACTCTATGACTCAACTACAGGGTGCTAAGATGGGCAAAGAATGATCTTTACTTTGTACACGTTGTTTTGCTTTATCAACTTGTTAAAAAGTACAATAGTGGATATTAACTCCAAGTTAAAGAACTTGTAAGTTCTATATATTCCCTGCAAGAATCAAAGCTTACTTCTTAAGTTAAATTGGGCCGAATTTCAACAATTAAGAAAGATCTTACAAAAATATAATTGTATTTTTTATGATAAGAATTTGAAGAACTTTGTATTGTTTTTGGTTTTGAAGCATAGTATCTCGAGAATGAATAGATGGTCGAATGGTTATAGTTCTACAATTTTGCCTTAGAAGTCGAAGGTTTGAATCTCACTATCACCATTCTCTTCCCCCAATATAATTGTATGGGTTTGATAAAAAAAAAAATAGTATCTCAAAATTAAATGTAAACACAACTGATGGTTTCACTACCTAGGCATGGGTGTATAAACCAAGAACCGATCGATGTATTCCATTTTTCCATAAATATTTTAATTCAGGTTGGATTATTCTCAGGTTAGCGTGGGTTAATTTTTGTGCTATTATTTTTTTCCCCTTTTGAGGTGTGCACAACGTTGACTAATTTTGTAATATTTATAACAGTATGGAAAAAGAAATACAACAGCCGACATGGTACAGAAAAATAATGAAAACCAAAAACCTATTATTTTACTAACTTGATTTTTTCAACAGATAAATCACAAGAATACAAATCGTAACTGACCAAAATAGAAAAAGCACGCAGGAAATAAATGGAATAACAACAACCAAAATTAAATTGACATCCTCGCATATGGCATCCAAATGCGCATAGCAACCAAATCCAAATTGACATCGGTCCAAATTAAGCCAGGAAGCATTAAGAAAAACATTAAGAATGGTGTTGTTGCTGCATGCTCCTCAATAATTAACATACAAATGAAGTTTGTTCCCTGCTTCACAGCTAATGTGTCCGGATGTCAAATAGACGTCACCAATTTCACCGAGTTCGTATACGGTTATCAACTCGGTACCAATCATTTCGTAATCACTAGTGCGACAAGCGTAGAATTCTTCTTTAGTGACTTTGAAGATGGGGAGAGTCTGTGGGTTTACGATAACTAGCACAATTTGACAGGCAAAAAGAATAATAATGAGTTAGCTTAGATAGAACATATATTCAGAAAATAAAGACACTGAATTTGAGTAGTGATTGGATGCATCATTTTATCTAATGGCAAGTAATTGAACCGAATTGGAGTCTTGGAATCT
Organism: Mitragyna speciosa; assembly: GCA_024721245.1. Taxonomy (NCBI): domain Eukaryota; kingdom Viridiplantae; phylum Streptophyta; class Magnoliopsida; order Gentianales; family Rubiaceae; genus Mitragyna; species Mitragyna speciosa. The sequence goes on from CM045568.1 coordinate 15,296,626, forward strand.
TACCGAGTTTATCACCGCGGTGATATTTAGAAATTTGAGTGGTGGCTGGATCAATTAAATCAGCTTTTTGCCAAACAACTAGGTGGTATGTTGTGGCCAGACTTTGGACGCCCATACCTAAAATGATGAACAAGCATATGATCATTTGGGTAGTGGAGAAAGTTCTCATTTTGTATTTTGTATTTTGATTATGGTCGAAGAAACTCTCAGTTAACAAAGAAGAAAGGACGATTGACGATATTATGGTGCTAATACGGTTCGAAGATTATGCTATTTATAGATTTGGATTGGGAAGGAGCCTTCCCCACTTATTTCAAGAGTATTTTAGAACTCAGTGTGAGGAAATCATGTGCCATTTTTTTTTTTTTTTGGTTGTTGGAATCATGTGCTGGTTTTTTTCTGTCTTAATTTTGAGGTCCTTCAAATTTCACTATATGTGAGTTTGATCTAGTTATACTTTAGTAATCATTTCATCATTTGTGGGTTAATTAGTTTTCTATTGATTTATAATACTATTTGATACTTCGTCGTTTGGTCTTTATCTTAGTTACCTATTGCCTCTTATGTTATATCTTCGGTTCGTGTAAACCGTACTATTTTTGAAAAGATACTGCTTGAATGCTATAAATACAAGAGATAAGCGATAACGAATCAAAGATGAAACCTAAGGAATTAAATCGAATACAGTGCAAAAATTTAACATAAAATCTAATATTCTCCATTTTTTACTAACTGTACTAGACATTCTGCCTTTTCAGTACACAATTTGGTTTGAACTTCGAATGCATGAGAGATAATTGGATCAAGGGCATCAATAATTGGATTAAGTCCATATCTCTACGAAATTGACAAATTTCTTTCACAGATTTGGACAGATAAATATGTTTCAAGTGAAGGTTGACTTTCTCATGTAGTGGGTGATACATGGCCGTTAATACATATTAAATATGGCATGATGGACAACAAAAAATGTATAAATAATTATTCTTTGCATGTTCTAAATTTTAATTCTTACTTATCACATGTAAAACTCCAATTATTTTTACATATGGTAAAGTACAAGGTAACCTTGTGCATAAAATTAAATTTTATTAATTGTTTTATTCTAACCCGCCTCAAGAAAGTAACACATCTAATTTAGCTTAATTGCAAATTTTGTTAGCTTTTATATAAATAGGTCGAAGAATTAGAAAATTGAGTATAAAAAGTTAAATCCAAGCTCAAATCAATGCTATGGGAGAAATACATACCAAAACTATAGAGAGTAAGCAAAATATTAGCTAATGACACAGTCTACAATGAATAACATGTTCTAATATATAGTATATGTATGTACTGAACCAACTGCATATGGGAAGTAAATTCATTATTTTGTTTTAAAAGTTATACCGTCTTTTCTTTAGATAAGTTTATGTATTTTCGCCAGAGGTAAGGTTTATGTCCCCCTCAGCTTTATTAATAAAACTTAAGAGTGACGCCCTCCCCCGTATACGGAGTTAGCCAATTAAAAAAAAAAAACATATAGGAAGTAAATTCATTATTGACAATAGAAGTAATATATAAACATACATACATATATACACATACATACATACATACATACATATGTGTGTGTGTGTGTCTGTATATGAACGTATATATATGTATCTGTGTATGTATGAATGTCCGTATGTATGTGTGTGTGTGTGTGTATGTATGTATGTATGAATGTATATGTATGTGTATGTATGTATGTCCGTATGTATACATACATACATACATATATATAGACACACACACATATGTATATGTATGTGTGTATGTGTGTATATGTATGTATGTATGTATCTACGTATGTACGTACATACACACACATATATATACATATACATATATACATATATATATGTACATATCTATGTGTATATATATCTATACACACACATACATAGATATATACATATACACACACATGTATGTATATGTATATGTATGTATGCATGTGTATAGACACATGCTTACCATTTTCAATAAGTTCATCTTGAACCAACTGCATGGTAAGTAAATTCATTAATGACAATAGAGGTAAGACCGGTTCATATGATATTATTTTTTGAACGATAATATTTAACATTAACTATAAATATAATTACATTAGTGTTAGTGGCTCATATGATATTATGAGTACAAGTTACACAATGGATCAGAGCACAAGATGTTAGGTATCTAAAAGTAAGATTCTTAATTCGATAAAATTATATAATATTTTCAAAATCGTGATATCAGTTCTGCGTGAGATAATACCTTGTCCAATCTGATCGAATCATTGGTTATATATAACCTATTTTATTGACTATATTTTCTTAATTTTGTACATTTACATTAGTTAACTAAAGTTAATCATAATTGTTTTATGACTTAAGATACTTATATATTGTTGGCTACAAGTAGAAATTTTGTACCTTAGAATAGGAAGAGTTGTATCTTAACTAGGGTTGTCAATATAGTTTAGGGTCACAACAAATGTGCTTCGAGTCGAGTCTTGATCTTCCATATGATTTTGAAGTTTCTTTTACTTAATTTTATATAATTATCAATTTCTTAATAAAATATTGCAAAAAAAAAATATACAACTAACTTTATAATCTTGCTAAAAATTTATAATTGAATGCTACTCATATTACTTCAAAGAAATTTGGAATTATTACTCCACTAATTTTTTTTTAAAAGTAAAAAAAAAATTAACCAACTAATTTGGAATTATTACCCTGGTAACAAATCATAATGTTTTCCTTTCTGGTCAATAGAGGCTGAATATCTTTAAATCTAACCAACTAATTAAGCTCACCCGGTTAGCTAGATGAGCTTCATTATCCCTGATGCAATTCCTAGTTACCAGATATTTAGGATCTTCTATTATAATTATTTAAACGTCGTATCTAGTGCCGCAATTTTAACAGCTAATTTTATATATAGTTCCAAACAATTTGCATAACACATTAGCATTATTATTTATGGATAGAATCCTTAAACACATATTAAGATTCAATTCTTAATGCGAAATATTCTTCTGTCTCCCTACCAATTCGCACGTCGAAATTCCAAGATATTTTTTCAAAATTAAAAGTAATCCATGTGCTTCATTCATTATGTACTGTAATAGCATAATGTTGATGATAACTGATTAAATAAAATGACATGAAGTTTGTCACTCTTATTTAGTTGTTCAGTGGCATCGAAAGTGCCAAATCTACCCGTGGAGAATAGTCTGTTTTTTTAAAATATACTAGTTTTTCTTGTCCTTGTTTATTGGAGCTACGTTTTCTTCTAAAGCATGTTGTCATCACTTTATAAACTAACAGTACATAAAGAAAGAAACACTTGCAGTACATTCCATCTACAATTTAAAATTGAGTATTGAGCCCAACTGACTTGTCGGGTGAAATAAATTAATTTCTTAGATTTAAGGACACTCGGCCTCCTGTTGAACGGGAAGTTGGAAATCTTGATTGTTTGGCAAATTATTATTCGCATCTGGTATGCCAGAGAGGATGAAATGGATCGAGAATGCCATCAATTATTGGTTAAAAAAATGAGTTGGTACATATAGGTTACAAAATGACTTTGTATAGGAACAATAGTTTTGGACACAATTTGTCATTTAATTTGTTGAGCAAATGTGCACTATGATGTAATTTATGGATAAGTTTAAAATTCAGCTATCATTTTGAAAGTCCTGCCCAAATATGGTAAGCTCAGCCCACCAAAGAGTAGGTTGCCGTTGCCAAATTAAGTTCGGACAGATTCAGGCTCTACAATGATAAATGATGTATAATAAAATGTTGGTTATCTTCTTAAGGAGAAAAGATATGGGGAAATCTTTTTCTATATTTCATTCTTCACAAATAATACAACAACCTATTTATATGCCAATACAAGGAAAAGGATATAATGAACCTAGACAAGTTTTAAATTTGAATATAATCTATCCTAATCTTTTATTCTAATTCAATCTCTTATCCTAATCTCACCACTTACCCCAATCTATCATAATCTACGATTTAGCTTTTAAATAAAATATTTACAACTCATTTTTGCACTTTCCTCAAGTTGGTGCATATATCTCCTCACATGCCAATTGCCAACTAAGTTGTAGAAATTTTTTATCAATATAGCTTTTGTAAATCTATTAGCCAACTAATCTTCTAACTTGACGAATAGATACCATATCACCTTATCTTCAAGATTCTATTTGATAAAGTATTGATCTACTTCAATGTGTTTGATGTGGTCATGTTCAAAAGGATTACAACTGATACCAATGGCTATTTTGTTATCACATAACAAATTTATTTCTGAATTAAGAGCATAGTCGATATCGGTCATCAATCTCTTAAGCCATAGAATTTCACACACACCTTTAACTATTCCTTTAAACTCAGCTTTTGCACTAAGCAATGCCAACATTTTTTATTGCTTACTTTTCCAAGAATTAGATTACCACTAACAAAGATGAAGTAACTTGATGTCGATTTCTGATCGTTAGGTTCCCCTGCACAATTGGCATCAGTGACACCATCAATATTGAGATGGTTGTTCTTAGAAAATAGGCTACCTTTTCCAGAGGAACCATTTAAATATCATAAAATCCACATTGCATGTTCCTTACGCTGATTATTATGAGAGTGTATGAATCGGCTGACCACATTGATAGCATAGGCAATATTTGGATGAGTATGGGACAAATACATCAACTTGCTAACTAACCTATGATATCTTTCTCTATCCATCGGCTTCTAATTCAACTATTCTCCAAATCTGTGATTATGGATAATCAGCGTATTAGCAGTTTTACAATCCAATAATCCAATTTTCACCAAGAGATCAAGTACATACCTCTGTTGAGATAGGAAGATGCCTTGTGTCAATCTTGCCACGTTGATCACCAAAAAATATTTTAGACTTCTCAATTCTTCATCTCGAACTTAGCTTGCTAATCGATCTTGTTATTTGGTAATCTTCTCTACATCATCTCATGTGATAATGTTGTCATCAACATAGATTATAAAAACCATTACCTTTCCATGTCGATACTTCAAAAGTAAAGTATGGTCCACATTATTTTGTCGATAATCATATTACTTTATGGCCAAGGTAAATCAGTCGAACTGAGGATACGATTGTTGTTTCAATCCATACAGAGCCTTTGTAACCTGTATATGGCATTTCTATTTGGAGAAGTTATATATCTCGGTGGAATGTCCATGTAAACCTCCTCCTTAAGATCATCATGTAAAAAGGCTTTTTTAAATCAAAACGACCAATCTAGATTTGTCGCAAGAGATAGTAAAACTCTGAACTATGTCCATTGTGCCACCAGTTAGAAAGTCTCCTAATAATCGATGCCATATGTCTGTGTATCTTCAATTGATCGATCCATCAACCTTGTACTTGATTGTGGAAATCATTTGTATCATATTGTCTTCTTTCCTTCTAGTAGTGGAACTAAAAGTCTGTGTGTCCTTTTTTTGTAGTGCCGACATTTTATCCTTGATGACTTGAATCCATTTTGGATTCTTAAATGCGTTTTGTACTCCTTTTAGAATCTTGACAAATTATATATTATGTACAAAAGCCTTTAACGATTCAGATAGTCTATTAATAGACACATAATAGCAATAGAATATTTAAACTCTTCTACAATTACATCTAGAAAGTACTGATTTGGTGGTTTTCCACAATTATGTCAATCAAGTAATAAATATCCAACAAATGAATTTAAATCAATAATTGGCAAAGATATGATAAGAGAGCTTATCTGAGGAATTTTCTCAGAAGAAAAGTGGTTAGGCACCAAGGAATAAGTGGTTACATCAACAACATTGGCTTCTTTATCAACTTCTTTAAATGACATATCAGTAGCAGCTTTTTAAAAGTCATCATAAGTCACAGGAAAATTGGCAACGGCATGAAAATTGTCATTGGCTATTGGTAAATCAGCATTGGCACGTAGATTGTCACCGTAGGCATGTAGATAATCTTTTGGCAAATCAACATTGGGATGCAAATCAATAATATTAGTATTCGACTACGATGGCTATGCTAATCCCGACCAATTTTGCTCCTTTATCCTTTATCTCCCCTTAAATGAATAATTGAATGCTGATGATGTAAAGAATGTCTTCAACTCCAAAAAGACAACATTCATTACTTCGTATACTCATCGAATGCGGTGGCAAAGGGTGGTGGCATGACTGTGTTGTCCATCTAAGGCTGTTAGCCTCTATTTTTGAAGCTTTGATTCAGTTGAGTGACTTCAATGCCATTCTAAAAACTTTTCAATTGTCCATTGTGTCCGTTTTGATCCAGGCAAAAGTTTCTTAATTTAGAGATTGACCCTTGATTTATATCTAAGATATAAGTAGGAAAAGAATTATGAAAAAATTGGAGAAAAAACTTCACAAAAAGACTAATAAAATGCTAAAATAAATGAGTTTCGAATATTATTAATTAAAAATATATAAAATGTTGTAGTTAATTTTAAAACTCTCCTTCAACAACAGCAGTATATATGTAACTCAACATGGACATGTTAACACTTATGTGAGTTTAATTAGCATTGAAAGTATTTTTTGCAAGGATTGGAGTGTAAGTGAGCATTATTTAAAACAAAAAAATTATGAAAAATTTGTAAAATCAAAGAAAAAAGACAAAGTCTGTGTAAATATTACTCAAATTATGCATACCTTCATTCTTAATCTTTCATCTCTTGTTCATTTATAATAACCAAAAAAAAAATACTTATATGACAATATTTTAAACAAAAACTAAACTATGAGATTATATCTGCTATGCCTTATCCAATTGACACTATAGTTTAAAATTCTATCAGACAAAATTGAATCAAAACATTATCTTTTACAATCTTTGCTAAACTTAAATTATTATTGAAATTTTTATATCTGTTTATTCTATACTTAATCCCTTATTCATTTATTTATTGATATTGAAGTAATCATATATTTATAGATTAAATACATAAAGATTTTAACTTTTAAATTCAAATATTTACTTTACTTCACATTCAAAATTCAAAACATGCTTCAAAAGAAAACTTAGCCCCAATGAATGAGGATAGGAAAAACTAGCATATTTAAAAGAACAAACTATTCTCCTCGAGTGGACTTTGGCACTTTCAATACCATTGAACAACTAAACAAGAGTGCTCAATATCATGTCATTTTATTTAATCAGTTATCATTAACATTATAGGATTACAGTACATAATGGATGAAGCACGTGGATTACGTTTAATTTTGACAACATATCTTGAAATTTCGACATGCAAATGAAAGGGAGACATGAGAATGTTTAGCATTAGAAATTGAATTGTAATATATGTTTTAGAATCCTCTCAATCTCTTGTCAATAAAGATGAAAGATATGTGCATACGTAATAATGCTAATATGTTCTGTAAATGGCCCAAAACAATATATAGCGCTTTGAGCCCTCTCTCTCTCTAGCATGTCTAGAGTCTTCTCTCCCTTCTCATAAGGGTTTTTAGTAATCTTTTTTTGCTCAATAAACGTTCATCATGGGTAATAGCATACAAGATATCATCAAGCAAATGAACAATGTGCAATTCAATAAAGATGAAGCTACCATCATTGATGTCAGTAGGGAAAAGTATAAGCAAGGGATGTTTGATTGTGAAAATAGCTGTTATGGCAAGTTCATTTCAGCCAAACAAGTAAACCTTAGAGGATTGAAGAATGCGCTAGCTAAAACATGGAAATGCCAAAATATAAAAGTTTTTAAAGTATGTTCAAATGTCTATCAATTCTTCTTCAACTCTCAAGAGGAGCTGTAGGAAATAATTAAAAAAGGTCCATGGAATGTTGACAATAATCTCTTGGTGCTTAAATAATAGCGTCAGGGTGTGGAAGTAGAAGAAGAAGACTTTGATCATACGCAATTCTAGCTTAATGTCATGGGTTTGCCAAGGGAGATGTGTACAAAAGAAGTGGTGGAAAAAATAGCTGGAAACTTTAAAGAAGTGTTTGGTATCCAGTTAAGAGAGAAATGGGAATCTGGTGAAAGATTTTTCAGGTTAAGAGCTACGATCACCACAATTCGGCCGCTCAGAAGCGTGGTGCGAATTCAAAGAAATGAAAGTGATGAACTTCTTGGCATCATAAGGTATAAAAGACTTCAAGTTTTTTGCTATGGGGGTGGCATTATTGGGCACTCATCAAAACATTGCGTGAGGAAGCTGGATTTAAGCGATCACAGATTTGGGTTTTGGTTGATCACTAATTTTATATATTCCAATTGTATTTGGAAAAGGTCTTCCGAAAGCAAACCATCGCTAGCAACAGACTATGGCAGAGGAGGCATGGATTAGGGAGCTCTGCACAGAGAGGAGACATCTAATTATGAGAGTGATCTTGAAAGTAGGGAGCAGGGGCTAGAGAAGCAAATTTTGTGGCTATACAGCCGGAAAATGCATCAGACACAGTGGTCATAAAAAATCTATCAGTTGGCGGGACCTTAAGGAATTATATAAATGAGAAAAAAAAAACAATCGCTGATGATGGAGCACATGGAAGCCCAAGCCCAAAGGAACATGTAACTTTGGAGATACAAGAGCACACTAGAATGGTTTGGGCCATCAATCCTATGAATCAGGGAGAGATTTAGGAGGCTATCAAGGAACGGGGGAATGAGTTTGAAGCCCAACAAGCATCAACAATTTATACGCTTAATAGCTTTGTAAATATGAGCCCAAAATCGAAAAGTGCTACTAGCCCAAACCAACAAATGGCTAAGCTTGAACCAACTGAATTATCTTCATACCCATCTATGGTCGAGAAGATTAACAGAAGAGGGAAAAGATAGAGAATAGAAGAAGAAATAAAGAAGTATCAAAATGGAGAAAGGAAGAAATCTAGGAATCTATCCCCCTAACTCATTTCGAATGGACAAACGGCAATGGCTGTGGGGTAGCATCGCCGAGAACAATGAGGGCCATTGCTTGGAATTGCCAAAGGCTTGGGAATCGTTTGAGTAGTTTGAGCCTTCAATGAGATATTGAAGGATAAAGTTCCTGAATTGGTGTTTCTCTCAGAAACCAAATTAGAGAGAAGTAGAATGACTAGTGTTAAGCAAAGGCTGAGTTTTTCAAATGGTTTTTATGTAGAAAGAAATAATAAAGGAGGTAGACTGGCACTCTTATGGAAGGAAGATTTACAAGTAAATATAACAAGCTTTTCAAAAGGGCACATAGATGCAGTTATCAATTCAGACGATGGGGAATTGCAATGAAGAATCACAGGCTTCTATGGTAATCCGGTTGCTAGATTAAGGAGACACTTTTGGGATTTGCTCAGGAAATTAGCTAGAATGTTCAATTTATCATGACTTTGCTTGGGTGATTTTAATGAAATTTTGGACAATTGTGAGAAATAGGGGGAATGGAAAGGAGTAAAAATCATATAAACTCCTTTAAGAGAGCTGTGGAGGACTCTGGCTTGAAGGACTTGGGTTTTGATGGAAACATGTACACATGGTTCAGAGGAAAGCTCCCAGAAAATAGAATTTATGAAAGGCTTGATAGAGCCTTTGCAAATATAGAGTGGTGCAATATCTTCCTAGAATACATGATGTCCCATCTATCTGTAGCATACTTGGATCATATTCCTGATAATGGTCTCTACTGAAGGAGGATATAATAGGAACAAGATGGCAAATAACAAGAGAAGATGGAAAAAGTTTGAGCAGCTATGGGTTACGGATATGGAATGCCACGAAATTATAGATAGATCTTGGATGAATGGAAACACTCAAGCTGTAAATCAAGTAGACCAATTCATTCATAATAGCAACAATGTAATGGAGGAACTAGTGAAATGGGGGAAGAATAAACTAGGGAATTTAAAAATGAGAATTAAGCATATGAAGGAGTAGTTAGAAAAATTTCAATGCAATCCCTTCAAGGACCCTCAAATAGAAATTGAGTTGAAGAAGGAGCTGGAATCTCTGTTGGAAAAAGAAAAAATTTATTGGAGACAAAGGTCAAAAATTGAATGGCTTAAGAGTGGAGACAGGAATACAAAAGTTTTTCATAGCAAAGCATCCTAGAGGAGAAGGAGAAATATCATAGACAAAATTCAATATTCGGAAGGTGAATGGTTAGAGTCAGAAAATTAGATCATGGAACATGTAATTGCTTTCTTTAAGAAGTTACACTCAACAAAAGGGGATGAAATTGGGAGCCTAAATGGTCTAATTAATGACAGGTTGCCTTGAAACCTAAAGGAGAAGCTCAACAGGACCTTTACAAAAGAGACTAAAGAGACTCTTGGACAAATGAACCCTTCGAAGGCTCCAAGCCTGGATAGTCTTCATGCTGAGTTTTATCAGGTGTATTGGAGAACGGTAGGCAAGGAGGTAATTGACTTGGCTCTTTCTTTTTTGAATGGTGACTGTAAGCTTGAAAAGATAAACAAAACACATATAATTCTTATTCCTAAAATCAAGAAACCTTCAAAACTGACTAAATACAAGCTAATAAGCCTATGTAATGTTTCGTACAAGATCATTGTAAAAGCTCTAGCCTGTAGAATTTAGAAGGTTTTACCCCATATAATTGAAAACACTCAAAGTGCTTTTGTCAAAGGAACGCAAATTAGTAACAATATTTTGATAGCTTTTGAAGTGTTTCACTGGCTCAAAAACTAGAGGGGTGGGCTCAAACAAATTTTTAGGGTTGAAACTTGATATGCATAAAGCTTTTGACAGAATCGAGTGGAATTATCTGGAACTTGTTCTCAAAGACATTGGTTTTCCCCCAAACTTTTGCTCCAAGCTAATGGAGTGTGTCAAGTCAATTATTCTCTCGATCCTCGTTAATGGAAGCCCATCAAAAGATTTCAAACCCACCAAAGGATTGAGGCAAGAGGATCCTCTATCCCCTTACCTTTTTATTATATGTGCAGAAGAACTGTCAGTTATGATAAGGAAGGCAGAGTGCCAAGGTCTCTGGAATGGTATTCGAATGGGGATATCGAGGTCCTACAATCACACATTTATTTTTCGCTGATGATAGCCGTTTATTTGCAAGGTTTGACGAGCAAAATGTTAGAGAAATTTTGAAAATTTTGAATGACTATGAAAGGGTGTCAGGTCAGAAAGTTAATCTCCTCAAGTTAAAGGTGTATTGTGGCGCGAATGTTACAAATTAGGAAAGGGAGGATCTCACGGGGATATTAAGGTTTCAATCTGATAATGGAAAAGGTGTCTACTTAGGTTTACTATATATGATTGGCAAATAAAAAAAAAGATATTTTTCAATCTATTAAGGAGAAGATAAGGAGTAAGCTAAAGTGTTGGAAGGATAAAACATTAAGTTAGGCAAGCAAGAAGATTTTAATCAAGTCTGTAGTCCAAGCAATCCCTACATACATGATGTCATGTTATAAGATCCCAAAAGTAATATGTGATGAAATCCATAGATTAATTAGGCAGTTTTGGTGGGGACAAAAGGAAGACGAAAAGAAGACTCATTGGCTTGGATGGGAAAATATGTGCAGGAGGAAAAATCAGGGTGGCTTGGGTTTTCGCAATTTGGAAGTTTTCAACTTGGCCCTTTTGGCCAAACAAGGATGGAGGATCATCAAAAACCCAAGCTCACTAGTAGCGAGAACATTAAAAACGAAATACTTCCCTCACACGGATTTCAAGAATGCAAGGAAAAGATCAAACTCCTTATTTTAGTGGCAGAGCATATTTGAAACAAGGGATTTGCTAATGAAAGGTATGTGATGGAAAATAGGAAAAGAGGAGACAGTCAATGTATGGGATGAACCTTGGATCCTAAGGCCACATAACAAAGAAAGATGGCCACAAGTCAATGTCAGTGATCTAATTGACTAGCAATCTGGATGTTGGAATGTACAGATGCTCAACAACATCTTTCTTGAACATGATGTTGAAATGATCCTTAAAATTCCCATTGCACTCTGGCAGCCAAATGACGAATTAGTATGACATTATACAAGCGACGGTGATTTCACGGTGAGATCGGCGTATCATCTTGGCTTGGAGATCCAAAAGATCAACAGAAGTTCAGGATCATCATCAAATGAGGAAAAAGAAAGAAGATTCTAGCAAAAATTGTGGGATCTCAAGATTCCCCTAAGAGTGAAAATCTTCTTGTGGAAAGCATGTCAGGGAATTGGAGTAACAAAACTCAATATACACATGAGAATAAATTCAATGGGCATGGAGTGTCCAAGATGTGGCTTCCTGGCAGAATTAGATAAATATTTGTTTTTTGAATATGGTGAAGCCAGACAAGTATGGAGATTGGCAGGAATGTGTCCGTTGTCTTGCGTTGGAGATAGTTATAATTTCAGAGAGTGGTTTGCTGATTTATCAAACACTAGTGTGGTGGACAATTTAGCTATGATCCTTTAGGCAATTTGGAAAGCAAGAAATGAGCAGATTTTTGAAGAGATCATTAAAAGTCCCAATCAAATTTACAGTTATAGTCAATCCCTACTGCATGATTACCAACAAGTGCATCTAAAGATAGGGGCTTCTACTAGCTATCAAGCTTGCAAAAAAACCTGATAGCAACTAAAAACTTCCATCGCAGGGGTTACTTAAATTGAATGTTGATGGGGCTTTTAAACATGGCAAAGCAGGAATTAGAGTAATTGTCAAGAATAGTCTGGGGAAAATAGAAGCTATGCAAATTGAATTCATTTCTCATTGCTTGAATGCTGAGATGGCAGAAACTTTGATTTTCTTGAAAGTTGTGCAATTTGCAGAAAAAATGGGCATGTCCCATATTATCATTGAAGGAGATTGTTTAATTGTGATTAACAAAATCTGCAGCAAAGCATCAGATCTCTCGAATACAGGGCACCTCATTGATGGAATCAAGAAGCTGAGAAATTCTTCCTCTGTCATAGAATTCCATCATGTTAAACGTGCCTATAATAAGCCTGCTCATGAGGCTTCTCTACTGGCACTACATTGTAAAAAGGATTGCTTGTGGTTTGATAGCTTTCCAGATGCTGTTATGATGGCCATAAAATTTGATTCGCATTAATGAAATTCATATTTTCCCTCAAAAAAATATATATAGCGGTCTAAATTGCGGCACCAAATATGACGTTTAAATAATTAGAATAGAAGATGCTAAATATCTGGTAACTAACCGGGGGAATCAAATTAGTTTGTTGGATTTAAACATATTAAGCCTGCTATTGACCGGAATGGAAAGCATTATGATTTGTTATTTTGGAAATCCATCGGTTGCTGGTCCAAAGAACTAAGATTGTGCATATACAATGCATGATGATTGTTCATATAAATTTTGGGACTAAATTTATCGAGTGCATTTTACAACATAATGTAATTTATAACAAGGTAAAGTTTAGGATTATCAATTAGGAAGGACCTGGCCTACCTGTCTATCCAAGGAAGGGTCGAGACTAAATTTTGTTTGCTTTTTCTTTTTAAATAAATACAAATTAGTGGAATAGTATTTTCAATTTTTTTTGAAGTAACACATTTAGCATGTAATTATAATTTTTAGCAAGATTATAAATTTTGTATCTTATACACACACACGGATACATACATATATATTTATATATAAATATACACACACACACACATACATATATATATATATGAATATGTATATTTTGCATGTTTTATTAAGAAATTGATAATAACATAAAATTAAGTGAAAAAAACTTCATAATCATATATGAGAGATTCAGTTGATCGGAACTCAACTCCAAGCATTTTTTTGAGAACCTAAAGTAACCAAACTCACGTAGCTATATTGAGAATCCTAGTTAAGGTATAGCTCTTCCTAGTCTAAGGTGTAAATTGGTACTGGTAACTCTTCCTAGTCTAAGGTATAAATTGGAAATTTTAACCAAGAATGTACAAGTACTTTAAGGCATAATACAATTATGCTGTTGCGGTAGAACTCTTAGTAAAATAAAAGTAAAGGTATAAAATTGAAAGGTAAATTACTAATAACTCCTGTAGTATGGGCTAAGACCATATAATCCCGTATACTTTCAAAATGACAATGGTAGATATATAGCAAAGACAAGGAAAATGCAAATTGGCGGTTAAATAACCAGCACATGATTCCCACAAAAAAAGGGCACATGATTTCCCTGCACGAGTTCTAAAATACCCTTGAAATAAATGGGGAAGTCGCCTTCCCAATCCAAGTCTATAAATAGCATCATCCTCCGAATAGTTATAGCTCCATACCATCATCAATCATACTTTCTTCTCCTTTCTTCTTTGAGTCTCTTCGATTATAACGCATTGCAAAATACAAAAATGAGAACTTTCTCTACCACCCAAATCATCATATGCTTGTTCATCATTTTAGGTATGGGCGTCCAAAGTCTAGCCACAACACACCACCTAGTTGTTTGGCAAAAAGCTGATTTAATAGATCTGGCCACCACTAAAATTTCTAAATATCACCATGGTGATAAGCTCGATAAGATTCCAAGACTCTGAATGCGATTCAATTACTTGCCATTAGATAAAATGATGCATTCAATCACTACTCAAATTTAGTATCTTTATTTTCTGAATATATTTTCTATCTAAGCTAACTGAATAGTATTCTTTTTTTGTCAACTTGTGCTAGTTATCGTAAGGGATAACTTTAGAAACCTCCCTGAGGTTTCTGACAATATCACTTAGCACCCCTGAAGTTTCAAATATTACACTTACACCCCTTATTTCTATATGTTTGGTAACAAAAAAAAAAACCCAACCTGCTAAAATACTTTATGAATATCCTAATATACCCTTAAAGTTCCACCATCATTCTTACCACTTCAAAACAACCCATAACCTTTCACCTTCCACCACCCCACAACCACCACTGCCACTGCATAAAAACTTCCTTTCCATACCTTTTTTTTTTTTTTTTTTACCATTTCTCTCTATCATTATTTCTTATCTAATTCTCCTCAACAACTTCACTAATTTTCAGTTGTGGAGCCAAGAGATACAGATAAGAGGAATTCAATATTTATCATATCCATAACTCATCCCACCTTTAGTCACCTTTGTTCCACTGGCCAATCTCCTTCCTCGGCCTCCATGCTTTTCGTCCTGCCAAATTCCCAATTAAGTCTAAACTATTCTCAGTCTCCACTCCAGAATAACATAATCGCTTCATTTCTTTCTTTTACCACTTACTTCCCATTTGCAAGTCCTTGTAAATAAAGACAACAAACCATAAAGATCAAAAGACATACATTATTTTCTGTACCTAATTAACAAATCCACAACTAAAAGTTATGAATAATCATAATAGTTCCCAAAAAAAAATCACATTGATACTAGCTCATTTGCAGAATTTTATCACCAATCTAATCAAAACATAATCACCGTAAATTAGATCAAACAACCCAAATATCACAATCGTAAATCACCATTGATTAGATTTGTTAGAAAGAGAAAAAATGATGATGGAATTGGGGTTATATGAAGAGGGAAAAAGAGAGAGAGGCAAAAGGGAAGCCGCGCGAGTGTAAAATTAAAAGAAGAGAGATGAAGTGAGAGAAGTAGGAGAGGAAAATAGAAACAAAGAAAAAGGAAAGGAAAGGAAAGTGACACGGCGATGTTTTCTTGGGGGTAGGGTGGGAGGGAGAAGAGGAGAAAAGAGGCAGAGAGAGGCCTGGGGATAGCGGGAGTAGGTGGAGACGGGGGATTAGAGAGAGAGAGAGAGAGAGAGAGAGAGAGAGAGAGAGAGAGAGAGAGAGAGAGAGAGAGAGGCAATGGTAACAGCAGGGTATAAGGTGAGAGGAGAAAGGGAAGAGAGATGAAGTGAGACAGGGGAACGGCAAGGTGGAAAAGGATAGCATAGGTTTTATTTTCATTTTTTTGGGTTGACATTTTTCTATTTGTTTAAGGACTCCATAGTCATTTGACATTAGGAAAGGAGGTATGTGTAATATTTGAAACCTCAAGGGTGCTAGGTGAAATTGTTAGAAACTTTAGGGGAGGTTTCTGAAATTATCCCTTATCGTAAACCCACAGACTCACCCCATCTTCAAAGTCACTAAAAAAGAATTCTACGCTTGTCGCACTAGTGATTCCGAAATGATTGGTACCGAGTTGATAACCGTTTATGAACTCAGCGAAATTGGTGACGTCTATTTATCCGGACACATTAGTTGTGAAGGAGGGAACAAACTTCATTTATATGTTAATTAGAGGACCATGCAGCAACAAGACCAAAATAATGGCTTAATTTGGACCGGTGTCAATTTGGATTTGGTTGCTATGCACATATGGATATCATACGTGCTGATATTAGTTTGGTTTTGGTAGTTATCATTCCATTTATTTCCTGCGTGTTTGTTCGATTTTGGTCAGTTATGATTTGTGTTCTTGTGATTTATTTGTTGAAAAAAATCAATTTAATAAAATTATATTTTTTGGTTTTCATTATTTTTCTGTCCCATGTTGGCTGTTGTATTTTTTTTTTTCATACTGTTACAAATATTACAAAATTAGTCAACTTTGTGCACACCTCAAAACGGAAAAAAAAAGAAGGTAAAATTAGTCCAAATCCTCTGTCTAATTTCTTTTTTTTTTTTTTGTCAATATAAAACTATGCTGTATTAATGTAAAACTAAATAAAACTATGTTGTTATATCTAGTGATACGACATTATTTCCTAATGATACGACATAATTTTGTATTAGACACAGTTGAATACAAAAAAAAAAAAAAAAGTAGATAGAGAATCTAATCCGGACACAAAAATTAAACCAGCTAACTTGAGAATAATCCAGCCTGAATTAAAATATTTATGGAAAAATGGAATACATCGATCGATTCTTGGTTTATACACCCATGCCTAAGTAGTGAAACCGTCAGTTGTGTTTAGACATTTAATTTTGAGATACTACGCTTCAAAACCAAAAATAATAATAATAATAATAATAATAATAATAATAATAATAATAATAATAATAATAATACAAAGTTCTTCAAATTCTTATCATCACAAATACAAGTATATTTTTGCAAGATTTTTCTTAATTGCTGAAATTTGGCCCAATTTAACTTAAGAACTGAGAAAACCTTGATTTGATTATTGTAGGAAATACATACAACTTACAAGTTCTTCAACTTAGAGTTCATATCCTCTATTGTACTTCTTCACAAGTTAGTAAAGCAATTCAACAGTGTACAATGTAGAGATCATTCTTTGCTCATCCTAACACCCTCTAGTTGAGCCACAGAGTTTTATAATTTACTCAATCAACCTTCACAAAACTACACTTGAATGCTACCACTCGCACTTTAAATAACACATTACAACCCAATCAATTACCTCACAAACTATTACAAGAGTACAAAGAAGAGAGAGTATTTTTCACTAAAAATCGCTCTTGAGCGCTTGTAATAAATGTTTGTAAAAGTTCTTTTAATCAATTCTATGCATGTTAATATTTACAGGGATGAGAAAATGGGTTAAAATGAGCTCCAGCGGTCAAATTCACAATGCCAAAAAACTATCCATTACTGAGTTCGATTGGTTTTCAGGTTGCAAGTCCAGTTGAAGCGGACTTTCACACCCTCGTCTAGTTGGCCGTTCACTTGCTCCCAGAAGTTTGCATTCTTAAATCTATTGCAATCTGGACTTTCGCATCATATTTGGTGAGTCTGGTTGGTCGTCAACATTAGTATTTCTTTACATTTTTTTTCTTTTGATTCTTAATTGATTTTTTTTATAATGATAACTTGATAAAACATTAATAAACATTATTATTAATTTGTTAATCATAGAAACTAAGATGATGTGAGACCTTAAGGGAATGGGCCTCCATTTTTGAAAATTTGATGCAGTGACTTCAATGCTAGTTATTAGTATTTATTGAAACACTTATATCCGTTTATCGCATACTTAATTCCTTATCTATTTATTTATCGATACTGAAACACTCATATACTTATAGATTAAATATATAATCCTTTTAGCATAAATATATAATCCTTCTAGCTTTTAAACTTAAATATTTATTTTATACCACATTCACAATTAAAGCATGCTTAAAAAGAAAACGGAGCCGCATTGAATGACGACAAGAAAAACTAGCATAAAAAAAAAAAGAAAAAGAAAAACTATTCGTCAAGGGTAGACTTGGCAATTTCAGGCCCATTGAACAACTAAACAACACGAACGAGCACATGGATTACGTTTAATTTTGACAAGAGATCTTGGAATTTCGACATGCAAATGGTAGGGAGGCAAAAGAATATTTCGCGCTAGAAATTGAATCGTAATACATGTTTAAGGATCCTGCCCAAGGGTCCATCCTGTGTCAATATAAAAAAAAAAGGTTTGTACATAAGTAACATTGCTAATAATGTTCTGTAAATTGTTCGAGACTATATATAAAATTGGCTGTCGAAATTATGGCATCAGATACGACGTTTGAAATAATGGGAATAGAAGATCCCAAATATCTGGTAACTAGAAGAGTTCAATTGGAGATTTTAGTTGGTCATATTTAAAGATATTCAGTCTGCTGTTGACCGGAACGGAAAGCAAGAATAAATAAAATGGATCAGGAACTCCATCAATTGTTGATCATAAAAACTATGATTATGCATATACAATGCACGATGTTGTTTATACAAATTTTGGAACTAAATTTATGTCAACATGTAATTAACAATAAGGTGAAGGTCAGGATCATCAATTAGGAAGGACCTGGCCTAGCTTGGCCTATCTAGCTATCCAAAAGGGCATTGGAGTCACAAGTTTCATTTGAAACAAGTTGATGTACTTGTTTTTTAATCGGACAAAAATGAAGGGACAAGAATGATTCAGTAAAATCAAATTTAGAATGAGAAAACGACGTCGTTTTGGCATAAAAAATGATTACACTATGCTTCAGCAGAGTTATGTCATAATTCAACAAAGTTATATATTCTAATTGATCTATTATGCATACTTTAAATTGTTCACAATGATAATGGCTCAATTTGCGAGACGCGGATCCATCCGAAAAATGTTGCGGCTAAATTTTGTTTCCTTTTACTTTTAAAATAAATAGAAATTAGTTGAGTAATATTTCCAAATTTTTTGGAGCAATATGTGCAGCATACAATTATAATTTTTTTGTAAGATTATAAAGTTAGTGGTATATGTTTTTTGCAATGTTATATTAAGAAACTTATAATTATATAAATTAAGTAACAAAAAAAAAAAAAACTTCATGATCAGACGTTAGACCGGAACTTCACTCGTAGCACATTTGTTGTGAGCCTAAACTGACCGAACTCACATAACTATATTGACAGCCCACGGTAAGATATAACTCTTCCTATTTTAGTGGTACAAAACTGCTCCTTGTAGCAAATAACGTACTAGTACCCAAAGGTATTAACCAATTATGGTTTAAATCTTAGTAAACTAAAGTAAAGGTACAAATTTAAGAACATATACTCAATAAAGAAGGTTATATTATTCAAGCTTATAAGGTACAAGATATATTTGATATAACCAATGATCGAAAATATTACATTATTTTTCATAATGTCATATAAATCGGTTTTACCTTTACCTAACAACTTATGCTCTGAACTTATATGACTTTTTTTCATAATGTCATGTAAATCGGTTTTACTTTTATTCCCGTTAATGAAATTACTTCTCATGCAGTTGGTTCAATGTGAACTTTTTGAAAAAAGGAAGGGGCTATTGAAAAATTGTCAATATATATATATATATATAGAGAGTGAGTGTGTGTGTAGATGTGTGACCAATATATATATATATATATATATATATATATATATATAAGTTAAGAAATGTTGCACTTAGCCTAAATTAGATGTTTTACTTGCTTGAAGCGGGTTAAATAACACCTAGAAGAAATGTAATATGATTATTAATTTACCCTGACTAAAACAATTAATAAAATTTAATTTGCACAAGGTTGCCTTGTACTTTACCGTATGTAAATACAAGATAACATAAAATGAAGCAGAGTTTTACATGTGATAAGGTAAGAACTAAAATTTAGAACGTGCAAAGAATAATATTAGTCCAAAATTTTTTTCATCTTACTTAATTAATATGCTTTAACGACCACGTACAACCCACTACATGACAAAGTCAACCTTTACTTGACACATATTTAGCTGTCCAAATCTTAGAAATGCAATTTTTGTTCTCCAGCCTACCCTATTTAGAATATGTTAACGACCATGCACAACCCACCACATGAAATTGTCAACCTTGAAACCCGTTTAGCTGTCCAAATCTTCGAAATGCTATTTGTCAAATTCATAGAGATTTATGGCGGTGCAATTTATCCAATTATTGCTGCCCTTCATCCGACTATCTCATCATGCATTCATTTTAAAGAATATGTTTGCCAACCACAAATTGATCCGAAATATGATGAATGCTGCACACTTTACCCCAACAATCTTTGGCACATTGTGAAACTAATTCGTGGTTCAAACACAACTCCATAAACCAATTTGTGAACTAAGAAAGCAGAATTTATATTACGGCTCAAAAAAAATTGGAGAATTGCAGCTTTTCTGTCAAATTTTTGCACTGCTACATTTAGCCCCCTATAGTGGTATTTGTTTCATCACCATCCTTTAATTTGACCGTTTTCGTTTTGTTTAAATAACTTTTAATTTTGGTACAATGTTAATGGTATTCAACTAGTATCATTCAAAAAAAAAAAAAAAAGTAAAGTTTAGATGAACCAAACATATATAAAAATAAGGACAACAGGTGATAAGGCTAAAAGACGAGATAGCAAATAGCACGTTACAAGTGAATACCAGGTTCTTTTTTTTTTTTTTTTTTTTTTCCGTTGATGTGAGATTACTACTTACTCACAATTGTTGGATCATACAAATATTTTAAGGATCAACAGGACACAAACAAAGCCCAGCTAGTAAAAATGAATGCTAAAATATAATTAGTAGACACGTACATGGAAACTTGAACGACCTATAAATTAAGACTAACACTACTAAAGACAGAAAAAATGCGATTTGCTCGGTTGATAAAACAGCACATGATTGCCCATTAAAAAAAAAATGGCACATGATTTCCTCACACAAATTCCGAATCTATAAAAAGCACCATCCTCGGAACAGTTATAGCACCACAACATCATCAATCATCCTTTCTTCTCTTTTAATTTTACTTTCTACAATTATATAGCTCGCCCTGCAAGATACAAAATGGGAACTTTGTCCTCCACCCAAATCATCATATGCTTATCCATCATTCTAGGTCTGAGCGTCCAAAGTCTGGCCATAAAATACCACCTAGTTGTTTGGCAAAGAGCTGATTTAATAGATCCAGCCACTACTCAGTTTTCCGAACATCACCGTGGTGATAAGCTCGGTAAGATTCCAAGACTCCAATTTGATTCAATTATGGTCATTTTATAGAATGATGCAGTATATAAGCTAACTCATTATTCTTCTTTTTTTTTTTTTTCTCCCCCTTGTGAACTTGTGCTAGTTATCGTAAATCCACAGACTCTCCCCATCTACAAAGTCACTCCAGCAGAATTCTACGCTTGTCACAGTAGTGATTATGAAATGATTGGAACCGAGTTGATAACCGTTTACGAGCTCAGCGAAATTGGTGACATCTACTTAACATCCGGGCACACTAGTTGTGAAGGAGGGAACAAACTTCATTTTTATGTTAATCCTTGAGGAGCATGCAGCAACAACACCATTCTTGATGTTTTTTTACCTCCATGCTAACGACGCGTCCTGACTCCATCGTGTGGATCGATGTCAATTTGGATTTGATTGCCATATCAATTTGGACTTGTTTGTTATTGTTCCCTTTGTTTCCTCGTGTTTCTTTTTTTTTTTTTTTTTTTTGTGTGTCATTTATAATTTGTGTTCGTGATATATTTGAAGGAAAAAAAATCAATGATAATAAATTAAGTTTCTTGGTTTTCAATATTTGTCTGGCCCCTGTTGGGTTGTGCATTTCTTTATTTAGTTATCATCAGATTTGTGCAACTAGAGTGCGTAAAGAACGAAACACACTGAATACGTTCAGTTTAGAATTAAAATTAGAGTAATGAATCTCAACTGACTCACTGGGTGAATTAAATTATACTCGGCCTCATATTGATCCGGACGGCGGATATTTTGAGTGGTTATCAAAGTATTCTTCTCATTTACATGCCAGAAAGGAAAAAATGTTTCAAGAATGCCAAAAATTATTGGTTCAATAAAAATTGAGTTAGTACATATAAAATACATAATGACTGTGGGTAGGAACAATATAACGTGAGTTATGGATAAGTTTAAATTTGAACTGTCATTTTAAAACCAACCTAGAGTATGGCCGGCTGGCAAGTAAGGTGCCCTCTGTGTGAAGGTCGGAGGTTTGAACACGGTCTTTGCATTTAAAAAGAGGATGGGGAAAAACAAAATGTAAATTTAGAATCGGAAGCTACCTAAATTGTGTATGACAAAAGGTATGTGAGTTATACCCCAATATTAATTTAAGAACTTTATCCCAATTGTATAAGACAATATACATTGTAATGAGTCTAATAAATGATTAAAAAAAACTGTCATTTTAAAAATCCTGTCAAAGCTCTGCTCACCTGATCCTGTCAAAATCGGCAAAGTTTTAGCCAAATTAAGCTTGATACCAAAAAAATGGGTTGTGCGAGCTAGAAAATATCAAAATGAGTAAAGTTTTGGCCAAATTAAGCTCGATCTGGACTCTACTATAATAAATCGCGTATGGTGTTTTTCTTTTATTAAATACTGGGTTAGTTATCAATTTTTAGGTGTATTTTTACATTACTGTAGAATCTTCAATTCCGGAACTCTACGTAAGCAGTCCACGTTCATAACCTGTCAAGCAAGGAAGCTCACATGTAAGGGAATTTAATCCCCATAAAATACTCCGATGCTTAAGTCAAGTAAATGATCTGCCTTAAAGAAGAGAGAATGAGTGTTTTTTCTTAAGGTTTTCTTTTGTGTGTGTTCTATGAGTAATTATGCTTAGAAAAGTAAAAGAGATGGATGATAAGACAAACCATACTCCGGTAATAGCAACGAGTGTCAGAGCATTAATGAGGATGTAACAGCAGCCGAAAGTAGATTTAGTCTTCCAATGCGATAGCCGAGCAACCGATCAGCAGAGCTCCTAAAGAGGTAATGCGCCGACCTGGAGATAAATAATAGAGGTTTATTACGTGGCCGAGCTGATGTGGAGCTCGGCCGCTCAAGATCCTACACAGTGCATCTTTACTCTTTACAGATAGTTTTTTTTTTTTTTTTTTTTTTGGGAATATGTGTACATATACAAACTTAAGTTTTTCTTATTTTGTATTCTTGTATGTGATTCGTTTTTGTCAAGCAATGCTTCATTCATTCAATGTGTGCAGACATTTTCTGTAATTGTAATTTATGCTGGCTATAGGCAAGCTTGAGACTGATTTTGGTAGCTCCTAACCGTGTTTTGTTAAAATCCATGGCCGCATTCGGTTCATTTGAGACTCAACAAATGTCACTTTAAGATAAAGGTGTTATTCGAGCCTGAGTAGATCATGTTTCAAGCTTGCTTGTTTATTAAACGAAATCAAATTTTTTGTTCAAATTTAGTTCGTTAAGTTACACAAACGAGCCAAACTCGAGTTTTTACAAGCTTGAGTCGAGTTGTGTTCTCGAACATTATGCTTCAAAATTTGAACTGAATATTTCATAGTAGAACTCTTAAATGAGCGAACTTGAGCTCACTTATTTATTAAATGAGACAAAATTTGTAGTTCGAACTCGATTTGCTTAGTTATACGAACGAGACTGAATTTGAATTTCACTAGTCGAGCCGAACTAGTGTGCATAAACTGCTCTATTCATTTACAGTTTTACTTAAAAAGACCCAGAAAATGTGGCGGATAATGGTGGTGGCATGCTTGTGTCGTCCATCTAAGGTGGACGGCCCCAATCTCTGAAAATTTGATTGAGTGACTTCAATGCCATTTTAAAAAGCTTCAATTGTCTGTTATGTCTATTTTGAAATACACAGAAGTCTTTTATTCTGAGATTGGCCCTCATATTTATAATTATGAGATTAATACAAAAAGAATTATTAAAAAATTGTGAAAAAACTTTAAAAAAATACTAATAAATTAATAAAATAAATTAGTGCCCAAAACTATTCTAGTATTAACTAAATTTTAATTAAAAATTAATAAAATGATGTAAACAATTTGAAACTCTTCTTATTTATCTCAACCAAGATATCATCACACTTATGTGGGTTTAATTAGCATTAAAACTATCTTTTAAAGGATTTCAAAATAAGTCAGCATTATTTAACACAGGCAAGTTAATTTTTAAAAAAAATAAAAAATAGAAAAGACAAAAACTAGAAATGATGTAAACAATTTAAAATACTTCTTATTTATCCCAACCTGGATATCATCACACTTATGTGGGTTTAATTAGCATTGAAACTAGCTTTTCAAGGATTTCAGAATGAGTGAGCTTTATTTAACACAGGAAAGTTAATTTTTATAAAGACTAAAAACTAGAAAAAGGACAAAATCTATGTAACAATCCAATCAAATTCTGCATACCTTCATTCTTAATCTTTCACTCCTCTTATGCATTTACAATAATCAAAATAATACATATATACATATATACCTACCTACATACATACATACATACATACAAAACATACATACATGATATACCTTAAATAAAAACTAAAACTACAAGAATAATCTTTTTTGCCTAATTCAGTTGACATTATAGTTTAAATTTCTATCAAACAAAATTGATTCAAAACATTATTTTTTACAACCTTTGCTAGTAATTAATATTGATTGAAACACTTATATTTATTCCATGCTTAATTCCTTATCTATTTATTTATCGATATTGAAACATTCATATACTTATAGATTAAATACATTATCCTTCTAGCCTTTAAATTTAAATATTACTTTATTTCACATTCACAATTAAAGCATGCTTCAGAAGAAAACGGAGCCCCATTGAATGAGGACCTGAAAAACTAGCCTATTTGAAAAAGGAAGGGGGGGGGGGGGGGGGGGGAAGAAAAACTATGCTCCAAAGGGTAGAATTGATCCCGTTGAACAACCAAACAATAGTGGTCAATGTCATGCGAATGAAGCACATGGACTCTGTTTAATTTTGACAAGACAGCTCGGAATTTCGACGTGCAAATTGTAGGGAGACAAATGAATATTTCGCATTAAAAATTGGATCCTAATATATGTTTAAGAATCCTGTCCAAAGAATTTCATCTCCTGTCAATATAAAACAAAGGTATGTTCATAAGTAATTATGCTAATGTGTTCTATAAATTATTCGAAACTATATGTGAAATTAGCTGTCAAGATTGTGGCACCAGATACGACGTTTAAAATAATTAGAATAGAAGATCCCAAATATCTGGTAAGCAAATTGCATCAGAGATAATGAAGCTCATCTAGCTAACCAGATGAGTTTAATTAGAGATATTAATTGGTTAGTTTTAAAGATATTCAGGCTGCTGTTGACCGGAACGGAAAGCATTATGATATGTTACCAGGGTATTTTTTCTCATCTTGAAAGCAAGAATGGATAAAATGGATCAGGAACTCCATCAAAAGAGGCTTGAGACTAATTTTGTTTGCTTTTTACTTTTAAAGTAAACATAAATTAATGGAGTAATATTTCCAAATTTGTGGAAGTAATATAAGTAGCATAGAATTATAATTTTTTAGCACGATTATAAAGTTAGTGGTGCTTTTTTTGGAATGTCTCATTAAGAAATTGAAAATCATATAAAATTAAGTAAAAAGCTTCAAAATCATATGTGATACCAAAGCTTGACTCGAAGCACATTTGTTGTGAACTTAAACTGACCCTACTTGCATAACCATATTGGCAGTCCTACTTATAATTCATATGTGGTACAAAATTGCCACTTCTAACCAACAGCGTACAAGTACGCAGGGTATAAAAGTTATGGTTCAACTCTTACTAAAACTGAAGTAAATGTACAAATCTAAGAGCATGTAGTCAATAAACTAGGCTGTATATTCAAGCTTATGAGGTGCAGTATATGTTGATATAACCAATGATTCGGTCAGATTGGGCTGGGGATGGGGATTAAATCGCCTTGAATTGATGCCATGATTTTTGGAAATATCACATTATTTTATCGAATTAAACGTCTTTATGTTCTGAATTACTCATATGTGACTTATTTTCATAATATCATGTAAACCGTTTTTATCTACATTGTCAATTAATGAAATTACTTCCGATGCAATTAGTTCAATGTGATCTTGAAGGAGCTATAGGAAAATTATCGAACATATGTATTTCTTTTTGAAATAATTAAGTTTGAATGGTAATATTTTTATGATTAATACAAAATCCAGGATGATTTTTTTTTTGTAATTGGTGTGCTTTTTATACTATAGATTTGAACATGTTATAATTGTAGACTGTGAGATAGCTAATATTTGGCGTTTTATTCTACAGTTCAGGTATGTATTTCCCATAATATTGATTTGAGCTTGAGTTTAACTGTTATACTCGAATTTCTAATTCTTCAACCTATTTACATAGAAGTTAAGCAAATTTGCACATAGGCTAAATTACAGGTTTTAGTTGCTGGAAATGGATTAAATAATACCAATAAAAAATGTGACTTGATCATCAATTTACCTTGTATCCGACAAAAAAATTCATAACGATTTAATTTTGCCATATGTACCCACAAGATAATGCAAAGTTAAAGTAGAGTTTTACATGTGATAAGCAAGAACTAAAATTTAGAACATGCAAAGAATAGTATCAATACAATTTTTGTTCTCCATCAAACCCTATTTAATATGTGTTAACGACCACGTTGAAGCCACTACATGACAAAGTCAACCTTTATTTGAAACATATTTTGCTGTCCAAATCTTTGAAATGCAATTTGCAAATTTATAGAGATCTATGGCGGTGGACTTAATCCAATTATTGCTGCCCTTGATCCAGCTATCTCATCATGCATTCATTTTAACGAATATGTTTTCTTACCAAAAATTGAGCCGAAGTATCAACAATATACAGCGAAGACAGAAAAATGCAATTTGGCCGGTTAAAAAACCAGCACATGATTCCCACCCAAAAAAAAAAAAATGGCACATGATTTCCATACGGGATGGTTCTAAAATACTCTTGAAACAACTAGGGAAGCTTCCTTCCCAATCCAAATCTATAAATAGCACCATCCTCCGAATGGTTATAGCACCACACCATCATCCTTTCTTCTCTGTAAATTGAGTTTCTTCGACTATAACGCACTATAAAATACAAAATGAGAACTTTCCCTACCACCCAAATCATCATATGCTTGTCCATCATTTTATATACGAGCGTCCAAAGTCTGGCCTCAACATACCACCTAGTTGTTTGGCAAAAAGCTGATTTAATAGATCCGGCCACTACTCAACTTTCTAAACATCACTGTGGTGATAAGCTCGGTAAGATTCCAACACTTGGATTCGATTCAAATATGTGTCATTATATAGGATGATGCAGTCATTTTTAAGACATAAAACCTTAGCCAATCGATTACTTACTAGTATTTCTATTCTCGGAATAAATGTTCTATCACGTAAAACCTTAGCCAGTCAGTTATTAGGTTTTCTGTTTTTTGTTTTCTATCTAAGCTAACTCATTAGCATTCTTTTTTCTGTCTTGTTTTGCTAGTTATCGTAAACCCACAGGACTCTCCCCATCTACAAAGTCACTAAAGAAGAATTCTACGCTTGTCGCAGTAGTGATTATGAAATAGTTGGACGCGAATTGGTAACCGTTTTCGAGCTCACCGAAGCTGGTGACATCTATTTAACATCCCCACACATTACCTGTGAAGAGGGGAACAGACTTCATTTATATGTCTATCCTCAATAGAAGGGAGCATGCTGCAACAACACCGTTCTTAATGTTTTTCTTATTGCACCCTGGGTTCCTCGTCTGCAACAACACAGTCAAATTTGGATTTGGCTGCTTATGCACATATGGCTGCCATATGGGCTGATATCAATTTGGTTTTGGTTGTTATTATTCCATTTATTTACTGCGTGTTTTTTCTATTTTGGTCAGTTATATTTGTGTTCGTGTGATTTATTTGTTAAAAAAAATCAATTTAATAAAATAATATTTTTTTGGTTTTCATTATTTTTTCTGGCCCCTGTTGGCTGTTGGATTCCATACACCATAACATTACAAAATTCATCAACTTTGTGCACATTTCAGAAAAACAAAAGTAATTATAAAAAAAATTAACTCAGCTAATTCGAGAAAAATCCGACCTGAATTAAACTATTTTTAGGAAAGTGGAATACATTGATTAGTTTTTTAATAAGTAAATTATGAAATATCCTTCTGTGGTATCGCTTTCGACTACATAATTCCTCTATATTTTTAATATAACCACATAACCCTATGGTTTTATAAAATATTAAAAATGAACAGAATATTTCGTACTATGCATGTGTCACCCACGCGATGTCAAAAATTTTTTTGCTTAAGTAGCATATTTTAAGAATAAATGTGAACTATTCGTGAATATTCTGTGACAGAACATTAATTACACTCATTTTTCACTCATAAAAGCACACAAGGGTTTTGTGGTTATATTAGAAAGATATGGGGACTATGAGTTCGAAAGCGATACTACAAGGGGGTATTTCATAATTTACCTATTTTTTTTTAATTTATGCATACATGCCTAGGTTTATGCATACTTGCCTAGGTCGTAAATCATCGATTGTGTTTAGACATTTAATTTTGAGATCCTACGTTTCAAAAACCAAAAAAAAAAAAAAAAGATGCATCTTTCTTCAAATTTGTGTCATCGTAAATACTATTATATTTGTGTAAAATATTTCTTAATTGTTGAAAATTCGGCCCTATTTAACATAAGAAAGAAGACAACCCCGCTTTGATTACCGTAGAGAACATATAGAACTTATTTCACCCCATAAGTTTTGTTGATCTAATCCATAGATTCCGCAAGTTGTGTATACAATCACAATTATGACCTCATTGCATTTTGTTATTTCCCTAATTTAGTTTTATTTTTTCAAATAACTCACTCTTGATAACTCGTTGTTAACCAATACCTTTTGGTTGCCCGTTTGACAATTTGATTTTTTCTTTTAAGATTTTATTCTCTAATACTACTAAATGAATTTCTGCTTTAAAGCGCCGCAAACACGTTAGGTCAAAAAACTATATTCAGTAGAATTTTATTTAATCATATATAAAAATAAGTGAAAAAAAGAAGTTAGTAAAATAAAGCATCGCCAATTCTCATATATATCAAAACTAGCAAAAACTCATGGCATAATTGCCTTAATCTCACATAGGATTTCTCTGCTCTCACCTTTTCTCAATTTTTTCCAATTTAATCTAATTAATTAGAAAGCTTCCTATATTGAGCCTTCAAGATTTGAATCGTAAGAAATCTAATTGAAATTGATAATATAATTTTAATAGGAAAGTAATAAATAATACATAAAGTATGCAAATAACTAAAACTTAGTTTTCAAAACTAAACAGAAAACTTCTAATCATTTGGGAGTTTGGTTACAACAAATTTTCTATGAAACAGAGTTATACGCCCCAAATAAGATGATATCTATGCCATAAAAACACGGGCCAAGTGATCTCCGTTGACTTATCTTTCTTCTCACTACAATTTTTAAGTCATATCTTCACATCATCAATTTGTAACTGATTTTCATCTTCCAAATCTCTAATCAAACCATCCATGCATTTGGATAAATAAGTTTTCATCTCTCGTTTTGCCTTTAGTTAGCATCCTTTGTTGACAACTTAACAATAATAAAACCTCTTTTTTATCTCTGCCTGATCATCTAAAATTATCTATTGCAGCAGGATCATTTTTTAATCTCTACCCAAGTAGAAACAAATTTTGGCCTAATTTTTAACACCAATGAGAATTCAAAAACTAACCAAGTGGGTTAATTTGTCCGATGCTCGAGGACTTCAACATGCATAAATCTTGCAGCCCCAACTATAACAATTGACAACCAAGATCAAAGCCTAGGACTTTGATACGACTTGTTAGTACAAAAAAAAAAAAAAAAGCTCAATAGATTTTTATTTATTACATAGAATAATATGTGAAAAAGAGGAGTTACAAAATAAAGCTTATCTGACAATCAAATTTATTTATACCTGTATAAACTCATGGCACAATTGCCATAATCTCATCTAGAATCTCTCTACTCTTCATTCTTTTCAACTCTTATCAACTCAATATAATAACAAAGATTTGTATATATAACGCAAAGGATTTGAATGATAATAAACCTAATTGGAATAGATAATATAGTTCTAACAAGAAACTAACAAATAATACTCAACATCTTAATAAATAAATTACTAAAACTCAACTAAATCATAATTAGTAAAACTAAATAGGAAACCTCTAATTCTTTTCAAAGTTTGGTTTAATTACGTCAGTTGAAGGTCCTCATTTAGTAAATACAAAACATAATTTGACAAATCATTATTAAAACTCTAACTTATCAAAAAAATGGTTATAATTCGCAAAATCTGCACAAACATCTAAAGAAATCCCAATAAAAAATATTATTAAATGCATCATAAAAGGTAATATTTTATCTATCAACTAACAATTAAAACTGATGAAGTCAAATATTTGAATAAATTACTGAAGTTTTCAGTCAATAAAAGATTTTTAAAGGATAAAATCTTTTACAAAGTTGCAAGATCAATTTTTTTTTCTTTCGTACAAAATATTGACTCAATTTGTGATGTGAAAAGCCTCGAAACTTCAATGAGCCTAGAAACCCTCTTGAAAAGTAATTAAACTTCATAAACTGTTTAGAAAAAAATTTTGGCAATCAATGGTCTTTGAAATTTGTTTCTAAAGAAATACACACACACACACACACACCCCTACCTATATATGTACATGTATATATATATTTTGCAATGTTTTATTACGAAATTGATAATAACATAAAATTAAGTAAAAACAAAAAACTTTATAATCATATATGAGATTCAGTTGATCGGAACTCGACTCCAAGCATTTTTTTTTTTTTTTTTTTTGCGAGCCTAAAGTGACCAAACTCACGTAGCTATATTGAGAACCCTAGTCTAAGGTGTAAATTGGTACTTGTAAAACCTCCTAGTCTAAGGTATAAATTGGCACTTTTAACCAACAATGTACAAGTAAGGTATAATACAGTTATGCTGTTGCGGTTGAACTCTCAATAAAATAAAGTAAAGGTATAAAATTAAAAAGGTAAATTATTAATAACCCTATAATATCGGTTTTGACCACATAATTTTCTAATACATTTAATATGACCACATAGTGAAAATTGGACGGAATTAGAATAAACTCGGACTCCAAATTAATGATGAGAATGGTAGATATGTAGCGAAGACAGAAAAGTGCAAATTGGGCAGTTAAGAAACCAGCACATGATTCCAACCAAAAAAGGGCACATGATTTCCCTACACGAGTTCTAAAATACTCTAGAAATAAATGGGGAAGTCGCTTTCCCAATCCAAGTCTATAAATAGCACCATCTTCCGAATAGTTATAGCACCATACCATCAAATCAATCATCCTTTCTTCTCTGAGCCTCTTCGATTGCAAAATAAAAAATGAGAACTTTCTCTACAACCCAAATCATCATATGCTTGTCCATCATTTTAGGTATGGGCTTCCAAAGTCTGGCCACAACATACCACCTAGTTGTTTGGCAAAAAGCTGATTTAATAGATCCGGCCACCACTCAAATTTCTAAATATCACCGTGGTGATAAGCTCGGTAAGATTCCAAGACTACGATTCGATTCAATTACGTGCCATTAGACAAAATGATGCATCCAATCACTACTCAAATTTAGAGTCTTTATTTTCTGAATATATTTTCTATCTAAGCTAACTGATTAGCATTCTTTTTTCTGTTAAATTGTGCTAGTTGTAGTAAACCCACAGACTCTCCCCATCTTCAAAGTCACTAAAGAAGAATTCTACGCTTGTCGCAGTAGTGATAATGAAATAGTTGGACGTGAATTGGTAACCGTTTTCGAGCTTACCGATGCTGGTGACATCTACTTAACATCCCCACACATTACCTGTGAAGAAGGGAACAGACTTCATTTATATGTTAATTATTAAGGAGCATGCAGCAACAACACCATTCTTAATGTTTTTCTTAATGCTTCCTGGCTTAATTTGGACATATGGAGCTGATATCAATTTGTTTTTGGTTGTAATCATTACATTTATTTCCTGCGTGTTTTCTCGATTTTGGTCAGTTATGATTCGTGTCCTTGTGATTTATCTGTTGAAAAAAGCAATTTAATAAAATAATATTTTTTGGTTTTCATTAATTTCTGTCCCATGTTGGTTGCATTTCTTTTTCCATACTGTTACAACTATTACAAAATTGGTCAGCTCAGTGCACGCCTCAAAACGGGGAAAAAAAAAAGTAAAAACACAAAAATTAACCCAGCTAACTTGAGAATGATCCAAGCCTGAATTAAAATTTATGAAAAAATGGAATACATCGATCGTTCTTGGTTTATACACCCATGCCTAGTTAGTGAAACCATCAGTTGTTTTTAGACATTTAATTTTGAGATACTATGCTTCAAAACCATAAAAAGATACAAAGTTCTTCAAATTCTTATCATCATAATTACAATTATATTTTTGTAAGATTTTTCTTAACTGTTGAAATTCGGCCTAATTTAACTTAAGAAGTAAGAAAGCCTTGCTTTGATTATTGTGGAGAAGTATATAAAACTTACAAGTTCTTCAACTTGGATTTCATATCCACTATTGTACTTCTTCACAAGTTGGCAAAGCCAACCAACATGTACAATATAGGGATCATTCTTTGTCCCATCCTAACACTCTCTAATTGAGCCACAAAGTTTTATAATTCACTCAATCAACCGTCATAAAACTATACTTGAATGTTACTACTCACACTTTGAAGAACACAGTACAACTCAACCAAGAACCTTACAAACTATTACAAATACAATGGGCAAAAAGTATTTTTCACTAAAAATAACTCTTGAGCACTAGTAATAAATGTGGGTAAAAGTTTTTTTTTATCAATTCTATACGTGTTGATATTTATAAGGGTGAGAAAAGGGGTTAAAGTGAACCAACGGTGAAATTCACAATGCTAAAAAACTACCAGGTTACTGAGTCTAGATGGTCATCCAGTTACAAGTCCGGTTGAAGCGGACTTTTGCACCCTCGTTCGGTTTGCCTTCCACGTGCTTCCAGAAGGTTTGCATTTTGTGAATTTGTTGTAGTTCAGGACTTCCTGCATCATATTTGATGCATCTAGTTGGTCGTCACATGAGTAATTCTATACTATTTTTCATCTTCTTTTAATTTCTAATTGATTTTACTGCGAAAATAACTTGATAAAACTATTAAGTAACCATTATCATTATTATGTTAATCATCCAAACTAAGATGATGTGAAACCTTAAGACAATTAGTGATTAAGGCTAAGGGCCTCCATTTTGGAAAATTTGATTTAGTGACTAAAATGCTAGTTATTAGTATTTATTGAAACACTTATATCCGTTTATCCCATACTTAATCCCTTATCTATTTATTTATCGATACTGAAACACTCATATACTTATAGATTAAATGTATAATCCTTCTAGCTTTTAAACTTAAATATTTACCTCATATCACATTCACAATTAAAGCATGCTTTTGAAGAAAACGGAACCCATTGAATGAGGACAAGAAAAACTAGCATAAAAAAAAAGAAAAATTATTGAACAACTAAACAAGAGTGTTCAACGTGATCCAACTGATGCACATGGATTGCGTTTAATTTTGACAAGACATCTTGGAATTTCGACGTGCAAATGGTAGGGAGACAAAAGAATATTTGGCATTAGAGATTGAATCGTAATATCCTGCCAAATGTCCATCCCGTGTCAATATAAAAGAAAGGTATGTTCATAAGTAATACTGCTAGTGATGTTCTGTAAATTGTTCGAAACTATATATAAAATTAGCTGTCGAAATTGTGGCATCAGATAGGACGTTTGAAATAATCGGAATAGAAGATTCCAAATATCTAATAACCAGATGAGTTTAATTGGAGATATTAGTCGGTCAGATTTAAAGATATTAGGCCTGCTGTTGACCGGAACGGGAATCAAGAACGGAATCTATAGCTCCTTCCTTTTCGAAAAAGGACGGAGCTATAGAAAAGTTGTCAAACACACACACACATGTATGCGTGTGTGTGTGTAACTGTGTGACCAATATATGCAAAAGCTAAGAAATCTTGCACTTAGGCTAAATTAGATGTTTGACTTGCTTGAAGCGGGTTAAATAATACTTAGAAGAAATGTAATAAGATTATTTATTCACGTTGACTAAAAGCAGTAATCAAATTTAATTTGCACAAGGTTACCTTATACTTTACCGTATGTAAATACAAGATAACATAAAATTAAGCAGCGTTTTACATGTGATAAGGTAAGAAGTAAAATTTAGAACGTGCAAAGAATAGTATTAGTCCAAAGGGTTTAACGACCATGTACAACCCACGACATGAAAATGTCAACCTTGAAACATGTTTAGCTGTCCAAATCTTCAAAATGCTACTTGTCAAATTCACAGAGATTTATGGCGGCGGTACAATTATCCAATTATTTGCTGCCCTTGATACGACTATCTCATCATGCATTCATTTTAAAGAATATGTTTGCCAACCACAAATTGATCCAAAAAATGATGAATGCACACTTAACCCAACAATCTTTGGCACATGGTTATGAAACTAATTCGTAGTTCAAACACAACTCCATAAACCAATTTGTGAACTAAGAAGGCAGAATTTATATTACGGCTCATAAAAAATTGGATAATTTCGGATTTTCTGTTAAATTTGCACTGTGTTCGGTTCATATATGTTTCACCTTTGCTACATTTAGCCCCCTATCGTGGTATTTGTTTCATCACTATCCTTTAAATTTGACACTTTTCGTTTTGTTTAAATAACTTTTAATTTCAGTACAATGTTAATGGTATTCAAGTAGTATCATTCAAAAACAATAGTAAGGTTTAGATGAGCCAAACATATAAAATAGGGATAATTACAGAAACCTCCCTTGAGGTTTCTGACAATTTCACCTAGCACCCCTGAAGTTTGAAAAATTACATTAACCTCCCTTGTATTTAGTGTTTGGGTAACAATGGAGATGATGTCAGCAAAAATTCTCTATTAAATTCCTAAATTGCCCTTTCAGTAAAAAGTAAAAAAAGAAAACAATTCTAATAGTTTTCTATTTATTGCCACTGTTGTAGCCAGCAGCAATACCACCAGTGCCACCATTTTTGCTAGTCAACAACACTATAAGTAACAAAAAAAAAAAAATACCATCTGCCCTTTTAAAAACTAAAAATCACATCTTGTTTTTTATTGCTTGAACAACCACTACAACCACTATACACCAACACTATTTTCATTAGTCACCACCATCACAAGTAACTAGATTATAGAGGTAAATTTCATAGAGATACTCCTAGTAAGGCCACCCAAATCAATTTGCCCAAAACCAATTCTATGTTAGTAACTTCCAAACCCTAAATTCATAAATCAATTTGCAAATAATAATAAGAATAATAGGCCCAGGGTTATTGTAGTCATTTTAAGTGGCCAAGGGAGGTTAGTGTAATTTTTCAAACCTTAGGGGTGCTAGGTGTAATTGTCAGAAACCTCAGGAGAGGTTTCTGTAATTATCCGTATAAAATAAGACAATAGGTGATAAGAATAAGGCTAAAAGACGAGATAGCAAATAGCATGTTATAAGTAAATACGGGTTTTTTTTTTTTAATTTGGTTGATAAGATTACAACTTACTCACAATTGTAGGATCATAAAAATATCTTAGGAATGAGCACATGGATTACGTTTAATTTTGACAAGACATCTTGGAATTTCGACGTGCAAATGGTAGGGAGACAAAAGAATATTTCGTATTAATTAAAAATAGAATCCTAATATATGTTTAAGAATCCTGTCCAAAAGGCCCCATCTCTTGTCAATATAAAAGAAAGTTATGTACAAAAGTAATTATGCTAATTTGTTCTATAAATTGTTCGAAACTATATATGAAATTTGCTGTCAAGATTGTGGCACCAGATACGACGTTTAAAATAATTAGAGTAGAAGATCCCAAATATCTGGTAAAAAGGAATTGCATCAGAGTCTAGCTAACCAGGTGAGTTTAATTAGAGATATTAGTTGGCTAGTTTTAAAGATATTCAGCCTGCTGTTGACCGGAACGGAAAACATTATGATTTGTTACCAGGGTATTTTTCTCATCTTGAAAGCAAGAATGGATAAAATGGTTCAGGAACTCCATCAAAAAAGGGCTGAGACTAAATTTTGTTTGTTTTTTACTTCTAAAATAAACATAAATTAGTGGACTAATATTTCCAAATTTCTGAAGTAATAGGAGTATCATAGAAGTAGAATTTTTTAGCACGATCATAAAATTAGTGGTGCTATTTTTGCAATGTTTTAATAAGAAATTGATAATTATATAAAATTAAGTAAAAACTTCAAAATCATATGTGATACCAAAGCTTGACTCAAAGCACATTTGTTGTGAGCTTAAACTGACCGAAACTCACATAACCATATTGACAGTCCCACTTATAACTCTTCCTCGTCTAAGGCACAAAATTGCTACATGTAACCAACAACGTACAAGTACCCTAAGGCATAAAAGTTAGCCATGGAGTCTCACAATTTTCATTTACAACAAGTTCATGGTCCAGATTAAATGGACCAACAATAGAATGTTGAAATTGGGCCATGCTCGCCCAATTTGAAGCCAAAAAATAACGTCATTTTAAAGTGATAAGTTGTTACAAATTTTCAATGACTAGTTACATATCGTCACTGTCTAATTACATATTTTCACTGATCACTTATATCGCCTCCATTTGTGAGGCCCGTGCCCATAATAGTTATGATACAACTCTTAGTAAACTAAAGCAAAGGTACAAATCTAAGAACATATAGTTAATAAACTGGGCTATATATTCAAGCTTATAAGGTACAATATATATTTGATATAACCAATGATTCGGTCAGATTGGGTTGGGTATTAGTTAACGTTGAATTGATCCCATGATTTTTCAAAATATTACATTATTTTATCGAATTAAACATTTTCGTGCTCTGAATTACTCTTATGTGACTTGTTTTCATAATATCATGTAAACCGTTTTTATCTGTATTGTCAATTTAATGAAATTACTTCCCATGCTATTAGTTCAATGCGATCTTTTCAAAAAAGGAGGGAGCTATAGAACAATTATCAAACATATGTATTTCTTTTTGAAATAATTAAGTTTGAATGGTACTATTTTCATGTTTTATACAAAATTCAGGATTTTTTTTTTTTTTTTGTAATTTGTGTGTTTTTTATACTATAGATTTTAACATGTTATAATTGTAGACTGTGTGATAGCTAATATATTGCGTTTTATTCTACAGTTCAGGTATGTCTTTCCCATAATATTGATTTGAGCTTGAGTTTAACTTTTTATACTCCAATTTCTAATTCTTCAATCTATTTATATAGAAGTTAAGAAAATTTGCACTTAGGCTAAATTACAGGTTTTAGTTGCTTGTAATGGATTAAATAATACGAATAAAAATGTGACTTGATCATCAATTTACCCTGTATCCGATTAAAAATGTTCATAACGATTTAATTTTACCATACGTAGATACAAGATAACGCAAAGTTAAAGTAGAATTTTAAATGTTGAGAACTAAAATTTCGAACATGCAAAGAATAGTATCAATACAATTTTTGTTCTCCGTCATAACCTATTTAATATATGTGTTATTAACGAACATGTAGAAGCCACAACATGACAAAGTCAACCTTTACTTGAAACATATTTAGCTGTCCAAATCTTTGAAATGCAATTTGTCAAATTCAGAGAGATCTACGGTAGTGGACTTAATCCAATTATTGCTGCCCTTGATCCAACAATCTCATCATGCATTCATTTTAATGAATATGTTGGCCAAGCAAAAATGGAGCCGAAGTATCAAAAATACATAGCGAAGACAGGAAAATGCAATTTGGCCGGTTATAAAACTAGCACTTGATTCCCACCAAACCAAAAAAAAAAAAAAACGCCACATGATTTCCATACGGGATAGTTCTAAAATACTCTTGAAACAACTAGGAAAGCTTCCTTCCCAATCCAAATCTATAAATAGCACCATCCTCCGAATGGTTATAGCACCACACCATCATCAATCATCCTTTCTTCTCTGTTAATTGAGTTTCTTCGATTATAACGCACTATAAAAAACAAAATGAGAACTTTCCCTACCACCCAAATCATCATATGCTTGTCCATCATTTTGTGTATGAGCGTCCAAAGTCTGGCCTCAACATACCACCTAGTTGTTTGGCAAAAAGCTGATTTAATAGACCCGGCCACTACTCAACTTTCTAAACATCGCTGTGGTGATAAGCTCGGTAAGATTCCAACACTCCGATTCGATTCAAATATGTGTCATTATATAGCATGATGCGGTCATTTTTAAGACATAACCTTAGCCAATTGATTACTTATTACTATTTCTATTCTCGGAATATATGTTCTATTTAAACTAAGACGTAAAACCTTAGCCAATCAGTCATTAGTTTTTCTGTTTTTTGTTTTCTATCTAAGCTAACTCATTAGTATTCTTTTTTCTGTCTTCTTGTGTCAGTTATCGTAAACCCACAGACTCTCCCCATCTACAAAGTCACTAAAGAAGAATTCTACGCTTGTCGCAGTAGTGATAATGAAATAGTTGGACGTGAATTGGTAACCGTTTTCGAGCTTACCGAAGCTGGTGACATCTACTTAACATCCCCACACATTACCTGTGAAGAAGGGAGCAGACTTCATTTATATGTCTATCCTCAATAGAAGGGAGCATGATGCAACAGCACCGTTCTTAATGTTTTTCTTATTGCATCCTGGCTTCCTCGTGTGGACCGATGTCAAATTTGGATTTGGTTGCTTTGCACGTATGGCTGCCATATGGGCTGATATCAATTTGGTTTTGGTTGTTATTATTCCATTTATTTCCTGCGTGTTTTTTCTATTTTGGTCAGTTATGATTTGTGTTCGTGTGATTTATTTGTTAAAAAAAAAAAACCAATTTGATAAAATAATATTTTTTTGGTTTTCATTATTTTTCTGGCCCCTGTTGGCTGTTGGATTCCATACACCATTACAAACATTACAACATTTATCAACTTTGTGCACATTTTAGAAAAACAAAACTAACAACAAAAAAATTAACCCGGCTAATTCGAGAAAAATCCGACCCTGAATTAAACTAGTTTTAGGAAAATGGAATACATTGATTAGTTTTTGAATAAGTAAATTATGAAATATCTCTCTGTGGTATCACTTTTGACCACATAATCCCTCTATATTTTTAATATGACCACATAAGCCTCCATGGTTTTATGAAATATTAAAAATGGACGGAATATTCCGTATAATGCATGTGTCACCCACGCGATGTCATGAAATATTCTGCATCAATGGCAAATTCTAAAAATAGATGTGGACTATTCTGTGAATATTTTGTGATGAAACATTAATTACGTCCATTTTCCACTCATAAAAACACATAGGGGTTGTGTGGTTATATTACAAAGGTAGAGGAACTATGTGTTCAAAAGCGATAATACAATGTGGTATTTCGTAATTTATCCATTTTTTAATATGTACATACATGCCTAGGTCGTGAAATAATCGATTGTGTTTAGACATTTAATTTTGAGATCCTACGTTTCAAACCCCCCCCCCCCCCCCCCCCCCAAAAAAAAAGATGCATCTTTCTTCAAATTTGTATCAGCGAAACTACTGTTATATTTGTGTAAGATACTTCTTAATTGTTGAAATTCGGCCCTATTTAGGTTAAGAAATAAGAAAACCCCGCTTTGATTACCGTAGAGAACATACAGAACTTATTTCACCCCATAAGTTTTGTTGATCTAATCCATAGCTTTCGCAAGTTGTGTAAACAATCACAACTATGACCTCATTGCATTTTGTCATTTCCCTAATTTAGTTTTATTTTTTCAAAAAACGAACTATTGATAACTCGTTGTTAGCCAATACCTTCTGGTTGCCCGTTTGACAATTTGATTGTTTCTTTTAAGATTTTATTTTCTAATACTACTAAATGAATTTCTGATTGAAAGCGCTGCAAACGTGTAAGGTCAAAAATATATATATTTATTGGGATTTTATTTATCACATATAAAAATAAGTAAAACAAAGAAGTTAGTAAAATAAAGCATCTCCGACTCTCATATCAAGATCAGCAAAAACCCATGGCATAATTGCTTTAATCTCACCAAGAATTTCTCTGCTCTCACCTTTCTCAATTTTTCGCAATTCAATCTAATTAATAACAAAGCTTCCTATATTTAACCTTCAAGATTTGAATAGTAAGAAATCTAATTGAAATTGATAATATAATTTTAATAGGAAAGTAATAAATAATACATAACATAAGCAAATAACTAGAACTCAACAAAAACTTAGTTTTCAAAACTAAATAGAAAACTTCTAATCCTTCGGAAGCCTGTGTTAATTATGCCAATAATGCCTCCCTTACAACAAACTTTCTATGAAACAGAGTTCTACGCCCCAAATAAGATGATCTCCAAATAAGATGATACATATGCCACGGAAAAACATGGATCAAGTTATCTCCGTTGACTTTATCTTTCTTCTCACCGCAATCTTTAAGTCATGTCTTCACACCATCAATTTGTAACTGATTTTCATCTTCCGAATCTCTAATCCAACAATCCATGCATTTGGATAATTAAATTTTCATCTCTCGTTTTGCCTTTAGTTCACATCCTTTGTTAACAACTTGACAATAATAAAACCTCTTTTTTGTCTCTGCCTTATCATCTAAAATCATCTATTGCAGCAGGATCATTTTTTTAATCTCTACCCAAATAGAAACAATTTTTGGCCTAATTTTTAACACCAATGAGTATTCAAAAACTAACCAAGTGGTCTAATTTGTCCGATGCTTGAGCACTTCAACATGCATAAATCTTGTACCCCAACTATAACAATTGACAGCCAAGTTCAAAGCCTAGGACTTTGATACCACTTCTTAGTACCAAAAAAAAAAAAAAAAAGGCTCAGTAGATTTTTATTTATTATATAAAATAATGCGTGAAAAAAGATGAGTTACAAAATAAAACTTCTCTGACTATCATATTTATACCTGTATAAACCCATGGCACAATTGCCACAATCTCATCTAGAATTTCTCTACTTTCAATTCTTTTCAACTCTTATCAACTCAACATAATACAAAGTTTTGTATATATAACTCACAAGATTTGAATGATAATAAACCTAATTAGAATGGATAATAGAATTCTAATAAGAAACAAAACAAATAATACTCAACATCTTAAACAAATAAATTACTAAAACTCAACTAAGCCATAATTAGTAAAACTAAATAGGAAACCTCTAATTCCTTTTAAAGTTTGGTTTAATTATGTTAGTTGAAGGTCCTCGTTTAGTAAATACAGAACATAATTTGACAAATCATTATTAACACTCAAACTTACAAAAAAAATGGTTACAATTCACAAAATCTGCACAAACATCTAATGAAATCCCAATAAAAAATATTATTAAATGCATCATAAAAAAGTAATATTTTATCTATCAACTAATAAAACAGATGAAGTCAAATATTTGAATAAATTACTAAAGTTATCAATCGATAAAAGATTTTTAAAGGATATAATCATTTACAAATTTTCAAGATCAATTTTTTTCTTTTTCTTTGTACAAAATATTGACTCAATTTGTGATGTGAAAAGCCTCGAAACTTCAATAAGCCTAGAAACCCTGTTAAAAAGTAAAACTTCATAAACTGTTTAGAAAAAATTTTTGGTAATCAATAGTCTTTGAAGTATGTTTCTAAAGAAATGTGAAGTCGACTCTTGCAATTTAAACCACTACGAATTTAAGTGATTTAGATTTTCTTTCTGAATTTAAGGTAACTACAAATTTAGTAATTATATTATTTTTCTAAGTATAAATGAATTCCTAATCAATGCGGGGCTGCTCACACAAAATACTCCAAAAAGTGTAAGGGTCTTGCTAACGAGTGCCTAAGGGCATTGTAATTTTTTTGAAAAAAATGAGATTAAATTAGAAAAGTGATTATATGTAAAAGAGGGACGATAATCTTAGCATGTACTATCACATGATAAGTGTATGTAAATTTTCTGCAGTAACTAGTGATCCAAGGGTACTCGAGAGAAAAATTCGAAGTACAAAAGTGTAAATAAAATTAAATGTGGGAACTTGATTTAGACAATGATATCTAATAACTGTAGTATGTTTCCACTACATAAATGCCTTTCTTGCCAAGTAAAAGACGCCAATAAGAAGTTAAATGCAGACCATGGAAATTGTTCTACAAAATAGAAAATTATTTGTATTGCAAAAAAAAAAAAAAAATTCATACATTGTAGCACCCCGGCACCTCTCCCCCCCCCCCCCCGGGCTCCGCCCGC
The DNA here is from genome assembly GCA_024721245.1 of Mitragyna speciosa. Classification (NCBI taxonomy): domain Eukaryota; kingdom Viridiplantae; phylum Streptophyta; class Magnoliopsida; order Gentianales; family Rubiaceae; genus Mitragyna; species Mitragyna speciosa. Next base: position 15,339,402 of record CM045568.1, read on the forward strand.
CCAGCAGGGGGGATAGTATAATCATTGGTCTGATTAAATCAGTCTAAATAACGAAGTTTCATCACTCGAGGTTTAATTTACATGGATTACTGTCCACTTTATAATAACTAATCAAAACTCATGAATGTAAAATTTGTCAGCTCCAAAATTCCGCAGAGTAAGAGCCGTCTTATACCAAAACAGACCCAAAAATGGCTCTGATATTTTTGCCGAGAAATTTAGGATACAGTCAAATGCCTATTGTCTTGTCACCCCTGCGAACTTTCAGTTGACATTTGGCTTTTGGACACAAATACGTTGATAACCAATAATAGAATAATATAAATGAAATTCAGGCAATTACTATGTCGCATTCAAGATATAGCCAATAAAAGGCAGGAAATCTATGTTACTTTAACAAAATGCATAAAAAACTCGGAAATTATGGGCATACAGTACATGTAAACCCGATAACTAAGAAAAGATTAACTGTGAAGAATTTTGATAATCTTAATCAGTACAATATTTTCAAAAAAGGGAATGAAATGAAAGTGATTCAAGCTTCAGCCTTGAGATGTCGCTCCGCATAGGCCTGCAGGAATGGGAGATCGTTCGGTGTAAGAAAACATAAAAGCACCAAATGTCAACTATGGTTGATGTCACAGTAGGTATGTAAACAATCACATCAATCATGTCTCCACCCATGAAAATGTTCACTCTAACATTAATCTTTTGCAAAAAGTGTCTGAAAACTGAAGTTTTAATCTATATTTTTTAATTTTATACCATCAAGCATAAGATAAAGCTAAAGAGAACGGAAAAGTATATAATACACCACGTGCATTGCCACGTGGTGTACTAGAACCAATAATTTATCGCCATGTGACAATGGTGGGTCATACCTTGTATTATTTGGCGATGTGTGATTGGTTCTAGTGCACCACGTGGCACGCCACGTGGCGCGCGTGGTGCACGCAATACTCACTCAAAGAGAACCACATTTCTCAGATGCACAATTAAGTCGCTCAAGAACATTGTCCAAGAAAAGTTCCCCTGTATTAAAATGATACGTCTTACAGAGAAGTGAAACAACTATAAACTCACCTGTACAAGCTTGGTAATTTTGGGTTTTGAATGAGACAGGTATTGATCGATTTTTTCCTGAGTCTTTGGGATGTGATCGCCTTGAATTGTACTCGTCACTTTATCCACCACCTTTTTCACGATGGTCTTGTGAACGTCTCTGCTCATTCGGCCTTCCTTCCACTTGGGCTTTAGAATCTCTTTAACAAACTCTACAAGGGCATTCTTGAACAAGCGCATTTCCTTGTCATCCTTGTTATTAACCTTAACATGCCCATCCCCATTTTCCTTGTGAAGATTTTCTTGCCCTTTTTGGCATTCTTCACCAGAGTTTATATTGTTATCCTTGACTTCTGAAACAGCAGGTGCCTCCTGCTGCTTTGATTCTGGACTCTCAAAACATTGCACTTTAGAACTAACACTGGGAAGCGCATTTTCAAATTGTAGATTATCACCAGACATTGGAGAAAATTGCTCAAAAGAAATCTGATTTTTCTGTTCAAATGAATAGGGAAATTCACCAGAGGTTTGATTACCATTACCCAATTTACCTCTGCCACCACCCATGGGATCTAACTGATCTAGAGACATTACAGCGGCATTAGGCTGAGTAGGCATTGTGGTTTCTAAAGAGGACACTGCCCCTGTAGAGGTCAAGTGGTTCAACGCCGCATGAGGATGAGCTTGTGCTTGTTCAGCAGCAAATTTCTGCATCGGAGATGCTGCAGCTGAACTTAAAAATGTGTTAGCAACTTGACTATTGGAAGCATCATTGTAGAAAGAACATGACGCTCCAAGTTCCTGCATCTCTGGTGTTTTTGCAGCTTCCATCTGATGACTCTGAATCTGGTTTTGCATATTCAAAGAAGAGGACAAAACTATACCAGGGCCATTCAAGTCAAAATTTCGTACATTTGATGGTTGTGGAAAGAACAAATTGTTCCTTTGATCCTGTGAAACCAAGGGATGATTTAAGCCCAGATTTCCAATCCCATTTTGATTGAGGCTTTGTCTAGGCATAGATATTGAATTCATAGTGTTTCTATCATCCTTTAACTTGCCAAGGCTGTCAAAACTAGATGAATTCACTGCATCATTTTCAACAACTGTGGGATAGTGCTGTACATTAGACTTCACAGATATGCCAGTATGCATGCTTGCCTTAGAAAGATGCTGGCTAGAAGCTTCTTGTGCTATGTTGGATGCACGAGAACCTGCACAAACGACATCAAGATTTTGTAGATCTGAACTGTGGGATATTGTAAGGCATTCTTGTCTGTCAATTGAATTTTCTACAATCATAGATTTGATGGCACCCATGTCTCCACCATTATTGTCCTTCCAATCATGAGTTGCATGGTAATCATTATTCTCAAGAGTCTTCTCTTTCCATTCTGGGCTCCCCAGTGTTGTGCTTTCATGGGGCCATCTATTGCCCTTCCTCTCAACTGGAAAAGCATCAGAAGGATCTGTGTTTGAAACAGTACTCTCATTCCACCCACTGCCTTTAGCAATTTTTGACTTCGGGTCCACCTGATCCCAGGTTGCACCCTTCCAACAATCATTCTTGTCAGCCAAGCTCTGGCATCCACGGTCATCACCTGGCCTACTTTCGTAGTTGCTATCCATTGGAGCATCATGAGAGAACCAGCAATTATCCCGATGACATTTCCCTGCTAGGAAATACTTGCATGTGGGTTTCCTAGTTTCACTGGTTTGATACTCATGATCACCATCACGATTGGAGGGTGCATTTCTGTTACCCCTGCCATTATTATCAATGGAATCAACATGGTGGGAAAATCTGCACGATGCTCCCCACTTACACTTCCCTCTCATAAAATCCTTGCAACATATTTTTCCTCTGCTTTTGCTCCTAAAAGAGTCATCCTCACCATAGTTTGAATCAGAAACTTTATCCCAGGATTGCCTCCCAAGTCCTTCACCATAAGACAGAGCATGTTCACGATCTTTTCTATTTCTCCGTCTTTCTACAAGGTCAATTTCTAAGCAATCTCCATCCTTTCTGTTGGCATGAAGAAATCTGCATTGACTTCCTCTCCTGCAGTTCCCTGCAGCAAAATCTCTACAGTTTTGAGATGACATTCCAGCGCCACTCCTATCATTCCACCCCTGCAACTCACGTCTACGCTCATGAAAAGGACTTCGACTCCTGGTCTGACCACTTGCATTATTCTTGTTCCTGTTCCTGTTCCGGCTCCGGCTCCTGCTCCTGCTCCTGCTCCTGCTCCTGCTGCGACTCCTGCTCCTAAAACCACTGCGATCCCTGCCCCTGCCCCAGCTTGGGCTACAGCTTCTACTTCTGCCTCTGTCTCTGCTCCTATTACCACCACCTTCTACATACCTATTATGATATGATCAAATAGTTATGTTTTCATAGAACAATATTCCCTGAAGCAACTAAAAGAGGCCAAACAGAACGTAGAAATCAGAGAACTAATCAATTGCAAGATAAATCAAAATAGACTTATAGTTATTAAACGATGTGAGAACATGAAAACTATGATTTCACTAACACCGAAGCTGCAAAAGAAATGTCAGAAATGAATTTAGCATGTCAATCGAAGTTTTCGCTCATTCATCTATATGTGCCATTCTAGCTGGCTGCCGTGTCCAAAATCCCATGTACGCAGTTTGTTTCTTCATTCACAATAAGAATAGACAGGATGCATTTCAGTTATGGAAAGACTGACTACAATCAACTAAACCTATTTCTTCCAATGAGATATCATCAAAGGAAAATCAAACTCAAACCTAAAGATGGAGAAAGCTGTAAAACAGCACACCTGCGAGACCGGCTCAGAACATCATCAGGGGAATTGCTACGCTTTCCTCGGTTCCATCTCTCAAACCCAGGAGACATGCTCTTGTGGCAGCTCTTATTCTCAAATTGTTCCCTCATTTCTGGTTCATCTCGTCCATCATTGTGAATGCCCTCACCCTTCTTTTCAATAGTATTTTCCTCCAGTGTGTCCCAAGAAGGCCATCCTGCTTGATCCTTGGGCATCAGTGAACTAGCATCAGCTTTGGAAAATGAGAACCTATGGCTATGCCCACCATCATAAGTTGAATAGTGTTCTTTCCCAGACCACGAAAGTCTCTGGCTCTCATCTTCTGCTTCCCACAAAGACTTGCGTTTTCTAACTCTTTCATTCATAGTACACACTTACCAAGATATATCTGCTTTAATTTATCTTATGCTTTGTGGCATGATCTGAATGACAAGTGAGAAATATCAACAATTTGAAACAAGTAATAAGGTTCTGTTAAGTCTAAATGGAATATTTTGTAAAAAAAAAAGCTGAGCTTATGATGGAACACAGTCCATCAGAAACTATCATTTACAAATGTGGGAAAGATTTGTCAAGCATGTGTCACCAAGACTTTTGAGGCATTCAATAAGTGATCAAAAGTTAAAATAGCACAACTTTTACAAACAAGAGGCAAAAACAATAAACATACATGTATTCTCTCCTTTCCCACTTTAATGTCCTTGTTTGACTCATCATGGGTCGTGAAAAGAGAACGGTGGAAAATAAGCAGTTGACGGAAACTTGTATGGTCCACAATGTAAATTAATTAAAATTTAGGGATAATTTCATAAACCTCCCTTGAGGTTTTTGACTTGTAGGGAGACCCACTGAGGTTTTCAAAATTACATCTACCTGCCCTCTCTCTAATGTTTAAGCAACAATATAGACCCAAAGAGGTGGTGTAAACTAAATTTCCTTATAAATATCCAATAATACCCTTTTGTAATTTTTAAAAAATTTATTTTCTCACATCTTCCTAATTTACCAACCCTCATCTCACTACCAACCTTCAACAATTTTTTACAACCTCATCGCCACAATATCCCAAACCAAAAGATGTTTTGTAGCTTCCTCCTATGGCCATGTGGCTTATTTCCTCCCTGGTCTCTCCCTCTGATTTCCTCCCTGGTCTTTCCCTCTATGACACCTCCAACAATCCATTCCAAAATTCAACAATAACCAAAAAACCAACACTGGCTTACCACCTCAATTGCAGTTGAAATCATCATCAGCCAATGAGCTCTAAACTACGTTGACCCTAATTTTGCCTACACCTTCTCAAACTTGGAGCTAACACAAGTTCCCTATAGATCCTAAGAACATCAACTTATCCAAGACTCAGATTAATCAGTCACCACTCACCTTTCCATCCTTGCACCATGAACTTCCGTAACCCATATTTCCCCACCCCTAACCCCCCCCCCCCCCTTTCAAATTTCAATGTTTTGTAATTAAATTCAATTGCAATTTGCAAATTCAAACTTGTTAGAATTTGTGACGACTTGAATGGTACTTTATTGTCATGGAATTGCAGGTTTTGTTTGGTGATGGAGATTTATGGGTTTATTGTTGTTTGAGGATTAAGATAAATGCAGATTTATTGTTTTGTGAGGGTTATTGAAGTAATTTTAAACCTCCAAGGGAGGTAAGCGTAATTTTAAAAACCTTACAGTTGTCAAAAACCGTAGGGGAGGTTTATGAAATTAACCCTAAAATTTAAGGTGATAGTGAGGTCCATATGGACCGAGTAAAATTTCGTAGTTGTATAATTACCAAGAGGTATAGTGTTTTAAAATGCATAGTTTCCATATTAGAAAGTGGACATTAATTTGGGACAATAAAATTTTGTCCATGCATTAAATTAAAAAATCATACAATGTACTCAAGCTTAGGCTATGATTAAGAAGCATGGAATCTCCCAATAATATTCGTTTATTGTTCAAGGTACACCTTGATTGTCTATTGGGTTAAAAGAGAAGGTGCACCCTAACCCTAACCCTAATCCTATGGGCTCCACATGATATCTTTTCAAGAGGAATAACAACCACAGCTAATGTAAAAGCCACTAAAAACATCAGAAATAAGGCAAAGGCTTCGGGACCTCTTAGCAGGACCTTTCTGTGTTGACCTTCAATGAAATATCTTAAAACACTCCACCTAACACTGATGCAAGTAAATGGCTTGCAAAATGGATGTGAGATTCATCAGCAAAGAAGCAAATTCAGACACACAGTTGCTATAAGAGAATGGCACCACCAGTACAGACAGATATAGTACTAAGCACAAACTCTGATCCATATCCACAAGAAAGATTGGTGATTTTCCAGAAAATTCATCAACTATGATGAAAGCTTTCATGAAGAAAACCTGTAAGTGGCTGTCTAGATAGAAACCCATTGGTAACTATAGCACACCGGAAAAGATTATGAATTAATTATGAGATCCATCAGGAAAGATATAGATAATCCATCAGTTTCCCCATCAAGAAGGGATGTCAACACCATACAGGTCCCCACCATCTAAGAATGTTGGTTGAAATTGGGGAATTAAAAAGCAAGGATGAAGAATCAGTTCATCATTGTCAAAGCCATGTGACTTTGAAGAAAATGCCATGTAACCAAACAACATCAATCTACACATGTAAAAGATAAAAAAAAAAGAAAAAATCAAACAGTGATGCTGGCATGATTGCTACATGTGTAAAAGATCACAAGGCGGGAAAAATCAAACAACTGGCATGAATCCAAAGTACTAAATCAGATCACTCTAATTCTTCATAAATGCGGCCTTAGAAAGTTTAAAAAGTTAATATTCATACTGCTGAACACAAATTAGATGCAATAGAACACAAATTAGATTCAATAGACAACAGTTGTTACAATGGCCAAGCATTACCATAATTCCATTGCAATAATAATGAAGGCACCTAGAAATCACAAAAAGCTAGTTCCCTAAGTCCCAGTATTGAGAGCTTCGCATGTTTTATAAGTTTATGAATTTGCATTTAACATATTGCTAGCTTCTACATCAATGTCAGTTCCATCAAGTTTCGTACTAGTCACATTGAACCCATTCCTCATGCCCAAACCAACAACATTATAAATCACACCTTCACAATTCAAAGAAGCTGAATACCGCCACCCTGCATATAGTTGCAATAGCAGAACAATCTCAAATCATAAGTTGAATGCAGAAGTCAACAAATTACATGTAACTAATATGAAAAATTCACCCAAAATATTCCTCTTTCACAACCTAGCCCAAAGGATCCTCTTTTATGGCATAGCCTTAAAGATCTCCCTAGTCAAAAATTAACCAATGGTGCCTACTCAAAATCTCACACAACTTATTCACACATACATTTAAATAAATCCAAAATAAATACATTCACGCATCGACTTCATTAACCAAAAAAACTACCTCCAACTCACAAAGTTTTAAAAAAACAAAACACACAAACAGATAAATAAAAATTATTACATTCAATAGCTTAATAGCTTAATTAATTAAAATTTTTTAACAAAAATTCCACGAATTGGTGCTCCATCGAAAGACACTTTCTTCTTCCTATGCTAATTTTTTTAAAATATATATAAAGAAAAAGAAAAAGAAAACCTACTTCTTCAAACTGTATGTCTTCTCACATTTTATCCCTTTGTTACCTTCAGAAATTTCTAGTTAAATAATTAACGAGGTTTAGGACAAACTTCCGCAACTTAAAGCGTGTTCAAAGCCAACTTCAGATAAAATTACAACAATTAAACAACCTATTAACCAAAAGAAAAAAAAAAGGAAAAAAAAACCCTAAATTTCAGAAAAAAAAATACCCCATACAACATACAAATTATATGTACAGAGAGAAAGAGAGTGTAAAGCTTACATCTTGGCGAGGAGATAACGAGAAAGCGGTGGCGGCGGCGGCGGTGGCGGTGCTAGAAAGAAACAGGTACGGTTGGGGCTGGGGGGATTTTGGTTGGGCTCGTTAGTACTGAAATTGGCTGAGCGAGTAGAGAGAGAGAGAGAGAGAGAGAGAGAGTGTGTGTGAGTTCGTGAAAAGAAATCTACAAAAAATAAATAAAATTGACTGTTGAGTGACAGACAAAGTGGTCTGGTCCTGGCTTAGGTGGAATTTTTTCTGTTTTTCTCCTTTTTTTTGGGGGGGGGGGGGGTATGAAGAAGAGGCTTACGTGGATACTAATTTGGCTGATTAACCCAAAAATAACAGAAAAAAAAAAGGAAATAGTAGTTTTTTTACCCAAAAAAAAACCTAAAAAAAAGAATAGAAAAAGGAAACAGTTGTTTTCTCGGATTATGTGCATGACTTGATTTGAAAATGGGATATTTCTTGATGATGGAAAAAGAAAAAAAAAATGAATATTAAATGTTCTGTCATCTTTCATTAATTATCCAATTCGGTTTTGATTTACAAGCTATCTATTGGGAGGACAAAAGCAATAGGCCCACTAACCTATTTACTTATCATGTTCTCAATCTGTAATCAATCAGCTAGTCTCTAATATATGTTCGAAAATCTCAATTAAAAGTTCACCTTTCTTCAGTCCATGAATACTCTATAGAACTCTATACCTTCCCAAATTAAATCCAACACATATCTTTTTCTTTTTTTTATCAAACCTATACGATTACAATGAGAGGAAGGGGAACGATGCTTGGTAGAATTCGAATCCCCAACTTCTGAAGTGGAGTTGTAAAATTCTAATTGCTCGACCTTCTATTCGTTCCCAAATCCAACGCATATGATCTAGAAGAAAGACTAGTTATTTATATATTCAATTTGAAGGTAGATATCCCCAAGTGATCAAAAAGTCCTATGCAAAACAAAAAGCAAGATAGAGTTGGTTATATGAATAAATAAATAAATAAAGGGATAATTTCATATACCTCCCTTGAGGTTTTACTAAAATTACACTCACCTCCTTTTAGGTTTTAAAAATTACACTTACACCGCATGTGTTTATATTTTTCATAACAAAATAAGTCCATTTTGATAATGTAACCCAAAAACATCAACTAAACACCTTAAAATATGCTTAATTGCTTTTAAAAAAGATAAATAAATATTAAAAAAATTACTTAAAAAAATGTCAAAAATACTTATATTCTTACATCAAATTTTCAATTTTCACCAAATATTATTTCTTCAAAACTCAGTTATCTGACTTATCTAAATGAATTTACTTTATCTATTAAAAATTTTACAAACAAATATATTAATAAGAAAGAAATGACCAATTCAAAAGCACTTAAGCATATTTTAAGATATTTGGTTAGTGTTTTTGGGTTACATTATCAAAATGGACTTATTTTGTTATGAGAAATATAAATACAGGGATGCAAGTGTAATTTTCAAAACCTGATGGGAGATGAGTGTAATTATAGCAAACTTCAGGGGAGGTATGTGAAATTATCCCATAAATAAATGGTTAAAAAAAAACAAATGGAAGTAGATCTTGCCATAGACAGACCTAGAAAATTTACTTTGACGAGGCAAAAATATATTCATACCGTGTAATATAAACTGCTAATAGAAGTTTGTTAGTGGCTAACTTTTGAATTTTTAAGAATTTTTTGAAAACTTGCCTCTGCCTTGGTATGTCATCTTGGAGATTTCAAATCCTATTATGGTATAAGACGATTTCACGGTCGCACTAGAATACTATTATTAGATTATTGATTTTAAATAAGTTGTTGAACCATTGCATTTGGAATGATTTAACTTCTTATACTCCATCTCTCAAGTTATATTCATCCAACAGTATAATATTATATTGAAACTATATATTCCTAGTATGTTGTTGCTTATTGGTTCCATGATGTTTATAAGGCCAGCCAAATCCGTTGCCCTTATCCTTAGCTCACAGTACATAACCATGTGCCCATAATTTAAAGTAGTGTTGGAGTATTTTTAATAAAAATTTAAATATTTCAAAATTAGTTACTAAAGTTTTTAGTTACAATTTGGCTGCATAATGGTGAAATATTTTTAACAATTGCAATGTCTATATTTATATTAATGTGGCCATTATATAATAAATTTGGTTAAATATATATGTAACTAAAAATTGTTTAATCATTGTCTTTTAGTCTGTATTAATTTTACTTAATACTGTTCTTATAACTCATAAAATTTTAGTCAATAAGTATACTACTCTTGTAAAATTGAACAGCACAATAATCACCAATTACATTTCTTCTTCTAAAATTTTATACTATATTCTTTTTGGCAAAGTAAGGTGTAAGAGAAGTTTATATTTCTCTTGCTTGTGCAAATTAAAAGGAAGCAATAACGTTGATTTGAAATATTGTATCCAAAAGGCAACACGTTATAATCTTTTGTATTAAAATTTGTAGTGGTGCGAATCAACTTAGAATGATCATGTCATACACCTTATTTATGGTGTATTTTTTAGTTGATGCCAAGTTCATAATCATCATCTGTAAAGACTTGAAAATAGTTTTATGTTAATTATTCACATTTTTTGTTTGATAAGTTTTGCTCTTTTAAATTAAACTTAATTTGAAAAATTATATGTAACAACTTTATTATTACCAACAAGAAATAAAGAATATAACTAGAAGAAAAATGGTTTTTCTAGACGAGAAGATTGTGCTAGAAAAAGTTTTAAAAATTTATTATTATTATTAACAAGAAATAAAAGAAAAATGGTTTTTTCGCGATGCAAATATTGTGCCACAAAAAGTATAAAAAAAACTGCCACAAAAAATTATTATTGTTAGTAAAAACATTTTTTTTTTATGAGAGAGGTGTTTAGGACTAGATTACTGTTGATCCCAAGAATATAGAATTGACTTTTAATTTTGATAGAGAAAGGAAGATATTGATTTTCAACCATCACCTCTTACTCAGGGCTTCAGATTGAATTAATGGTTGGTCTACAGCACCGCAGACAATTGTCTACTTGTTTGCAAGACTGTGTTGTTGTTATGGATAATGCTTCTTCTTATGAAGAAATTGTTAATGTTTGTTTTATTTGTAGATTGGTGGTCCTGTTGTATATAAGGAGACTACCTGAGAAAATCATTAGGTGAAAGTAATGGATAAAGAAATTCATAGCATTAAGAAAAATAATACGTAGAAGCTTACTTCTCTTCCAACTAGCAAAAAGGATATTAGAGTGAAATGGGTCTATTGGACAAAGTGCAAGCCCAATGGAGAAGTAGAGAGATTCAAAACAAGGTTGATAGTAAAAGGATGCAAGCAAAACCTAGGATTGACTATTTTAAAGTATTTGTTCCTGTTGCTAGCTTGACATTGTTCATTTGATAATTTCTCTTGCTATCCAAAATAAATAAGAATTTTTCAAATGGATGTCACGTCTACTTTCGTGAATGGAGTATGAGGAGAAGTTTATGTTGAACAATCTGCAAATATTGGTAGAAGAGGCCAAGAGAATAAGATATTTAGGTTGAAAAGTGCTTTGTATAATTTGAAATGTATTTCTAAGGCCTTTATAGACATGAATTAACTATTATTTTATTCCTCATGAATTTTAGAGGTGTCAATATGAGCACATTTTATTTATTATTCCTAATCATGGTGACGTTTTGATTGTGTAGTAGTATGTTGATGATAAATTTTTATAGGAAATAATCCAGGGATGATTGTTAAGTTTATGGAGGCCATGATTAAGCAATTTGAGACGACCAACATGGGCTTATGTCTTATTTCCTTGAGATTAAGGTTTTTCAATCTGATTGTGGTATTTTATTTTTCAGAGAAAATATATAGGTAATATTTTAGAAGTTCAAGATGGATGGAGTTAAACCAATTTTGACATTGGTTGAATAAAACTTAAAAACAAAATAAATACTAGAGAATTTGTTGATCCTGCCTACTTTAAAATTGTGGTGTGGTGTTTGAGATATTTGACTTCTACAAGGCCAAATATCAGTTTTAGTGTTGGCTTAATTAGCAAGTTCATTAAAAATCTATATCAATTTCATTTGTAGGCAATAAAGAGGATCCTTGGGTACATCAAAGATACTCATGGAGATGGTTTTTTTATTCAGTCTGTGATTTAGTTGAGCTTTATGGGTACAAAAATAATGATTGAGCAAGTGATACCGTTGACAGAAATAGCACTTTAGGTTGTGCATTTTTTTTACTAACTCAAGGATATTTTTTCTGAGTTTTAAAAAACAACAGGTGATAGTTTTATACACAACAAAAACAAAATATATTGCAGTAGCTAACAATGCTACTCAGGCATTGAAATTAAAGAGGATGCTTGATATTCTACAACACAAGTAAGATGGTCCTACCAAGGTATATTATGATAATAAGACAGCAATTGAGTTGTCTAGTAAAGTCTTGTACTTCATAGGAATAATAAGCACATTGACATCAAATATCACCTCATACATGAGTTGATTCTGTAGACACCAAATTTTGACACACATTTTATAAAAGCATGCGTATTACTTTATTTAGGGGTTATTGTGATTTTCAGGGGCCAATTATAATTTTTGTGTATATTACGTCTAATTTGTCACATCAGGGGCAAAATGGTAATTTTACCATGTAAATATTAGTTTATTTTATTTTATTTCTTAAATACATTAATTTTACTATTTTTATCATTATTTATGATTTTAATGATTTTTAGGAGCCATTCATCATTTATTTAAAATTTTAGTATTTTTTTATTTTATTTATTTAATGGCACGTTTCCCAATGCAGTCTCTTTTATGAGAATTTTTAAGTAAAAATTTCATATATGTATTTTGTATGTTCATAAATTTTCTGTAAAAATCTCATAATTTTTAGAGGTCGTTTAGTATCTGTTTAATTTTTATCTTTTTGTTTATTAAGGGCACGTTTCCCAAGAATGCGTTAATTTCAAAAATTTTGATTGAAAATTATGATATATGTGCTTTATGTGATAATATATGTTTTGCAAAATATTTGTGATGTCATTTATTAATTTTCATAAATGTTATAATTTTACCATATTTGGGTCACGCTTTCCAATGCACTTTTATTTAAAATTTTCTTTATGAGAATTTTGTCTACAAGCATTTTATAAATTTTCCTGATTAAAAAAAAAATATAAAAATATTTTATTTATTATTATTATTATTATTATTATTATTATTATTATTTTAAAAGACCATTTGGTATTTATTTTAAATTGTATTTTTCTAATGTTGAATTAATCTTTAATTTGTTATACTAAATTTTACTTTTTCCTTAATGTTGTATTTCAGTTTTTTTTATATATAATATACTTCATTAAAAAAAAAAAAAAAAAAAAAGAAGAAGGCGCAGCTGCTACAGCAGCTGCAGTTTTACTGCAGCTGCTGCACGCAGCTGCAGAAGAAAAACCAATCCCTCTACAAAAAAAACCAGATTTGGGGGGATTTTGGGTAGTTTTCTTTCCCTTTTTCACCCACCCTCATCACCACAATCCATTCCCTCTCTGTAACACACTCAATCTTCACTTCACACAATTCTCTCCCTCAATCTCTTCCCTCACCAAACACATTGCAGATCACTCCCTCTCTGCAACACAAAAACTCACACACTCAACACACCTCAGAGACATACACAGACATCAAGCACACAAGCCTGCACCAACACTCACACTACCCTCTCTGCCTCCTTCTCACAACAGACACAAACTCACCTTCACACACAATCAAAACCTGCAATTCCCTCACTTCTCTCTGCCTCCTCTTCCCCTCACCATTTTCCTTCACAGACATCAGCCACAACGCACTAAAAACACACGCCTGCACCTCACATCTCCCTCTCCCTGCAATCACACACAGACACTTCTCACTCACTTCACTCACTCTCCCTCTCGTTTCTCTCCCTTCCTTCACCATTTTGCACACAGCTCACACTCAGAACACACAAAACACACACCTGCACCTCATCTCTCCTGCAGAAACACACACAACCAGACACACACTTGCATACAAGCCTCACCACACAGGCACACAAACAGGCATACACACACAGGCACACAAACAGGCATACACACACAGTAGCACACACAGACACAGAACACACACATCACACTCCACCCTCTGCATTTCCCTCACCCCTCTCTACCTTCACTTCTCCCTCTCTTTCGGCCTTCCCACAACTCACACAGAACACACACAGAACACACACCTGCAATCACACACAAACACGCAAAACACACAACCTGCATAAACACAAACGCACAAATACACACACACTGCACATACAAACTCAGATTCACACAAACACAATCACACACGCATACATACACCAATTCAATTCACACACACGCACATTTCACTTGCAAGCACACAGGCACCCATTCAACCTACAATACACATACACCTGCAAAACATATACACACACACCTGCAAAATTTGAAAAAAAAAAAAAAACGACAACAAACAACAACAACAAAAGCAACAACAATTGCAACACAGCTCCTATTCCAGGTAAATTTCTTCCTATTGCTTTCAAATTTTTTTTTTATTTATCATTGAAACAGAAATTAAAAAAAAAAAAAGAAGGGAAACTGAAAAACGTCCGGCCGAGAGAGAGAGAGAGAGAGAGACCTGTGAGAGAGAGAAACGACGGCGAGAAAAAAAAAAAGAAGAAAAAAAAGAAAAGAAGAAGGGGGAGAGCAGATCGGGGGAGGGGAAAAGAAAAGGGAAGAAAAGAAGAAGAAGAAAAGGGAAGAAGAGAAGAAAGGAAGGAGAGAAGAAAGGAGGAAGAAGAAGAGAAGATCAGAAGGGAATCGGGAGGGAAGCAGAAGGGAATCGGGGAAGAAGAAGAGAGAAAAAGAAAAGAGGGAAAAGAAAGAAAAGGAAAGAAGAAAAGAGAGAAAAGAAAAAGAGAGAAAAGAAAAAAGAGAGAGAAAAAGGAAAGAAAAAAATAAAAAAGGAAATCTGAAAAAAAAAAAAAAAAAAACCGAAATCAGCCGGAAAAAGAAAAAAAAAATGTTTTGGTGAAACTACGTCGTTTTGACGTAGTTTCACTCAAAACTACGTCGTTTTGGTTAGTTAGTTTTTTATTTATTTTTAATTAATAATAGGTATTTATTTTATAGTCCTTATATTTTCAGTAATGCTACTGTGGCCCTGAAAATGTTTGATTTGTGCATTTAAATTTCTGTTTATTGTAGATTGACCCCCATAATTTAATTTTCTTTGCAATTAGGTCCCGATTAATTGCATTTAGGTCCCTCAACTTTTAGATAATTATAATTTTGCCCCCCTACGTTTTTAATTTTTCATTTTGACCCCTATATTTTTCGGTAATTACATTCTGACCCCTAGATTTTGCTGGAATTGCATTTTTACCCTCTGATATTTATGAAAATTGCAATTTTGCCTCCCAAACTTTCTTTTATTATATTTTAGGCTTTAAATGTTACTGAAAATTGCATTTTGGCCCTTATACATTGCTGGAAATTCCATTTTTGTCATAAAATGTTGCTGGAATTCTATTATAGTCTTTGAATATGGCTGGAATTTGCAATTTGGTCCATCATGTTGCTGGAATTTTGCATTTTTGCCCCTAAACCTTGCTGGAATTTCATTTTGCCATTATATTTTTGCTGGAATTACTTTATTGTCCTCCAATGTTGCTGGAATTTATATTTTTGCTCTCCAAATAGCTAAAACTTGAAATTTTGCCTTTAAATGTTTGCTGAAAATTGTGTGTTATTTAATAAGCTTGCTGAAATTGTGTTCTTGGCTTTAAATATTGCTGGAATTTTTTATTTTTGGGCATTATACTTGTTGAAAATTACATTTTAGCTTTTAAATTTGTTGTAAACTATGTCATTATCTTAATTAGGGTTTGAAATTATAATTTTACCTTTTTGTTCCTCATAAATTACATTTTTCACTTTAGAATATTGCTTAAATTTTCACTTTTAATCCAAATCTTATAATATTTTATTTTTGTAAAAAAAAAAAAGTATTAATTAAAATTAGTTAAGTCCTCAAAGCTTTAAATTATTTCTTTTTACATTTTCTTTATTTATTTTTATCAAACTTATAATTAATGTTCTAGAATGGGGTCTTGTTAGTCTAATTAATGTTCAAATTAGTCTCTCTATTTCCCTTTTAGTTATTTTAATAATTCTTATTTGAGGTGTTAAAATTTCAATGTATGTATTATTGTATTTTATCCTCTATTATTATTATTAGTATTATTATTAGTTTTATTTTATTTTATCTTTGTTGTTTTGCTTTATTTATTTATTTATTTACTAATTTATTTTTACTTAAACAATTTTCATTTTTCTCCTAAATGATTAATTATTGTTATCATTATTTTTCTTTCTCTTATTTTGTTTATTATTGCTATAATTGTTTGAATTATCATAGCATGTTCATAGTGATCGGTAGAAAATTATTCAATTAGTGATTGATTTATTAAATAGTGATAATTTTGACATGTTTGTTCATTTTAGTAGCCATTTATACCGGGTTTACGAATGAGAGGTACCTCGATTACCCTTCCAATATTTCTTTTTATGTGCTCCTACGTGCTCCTATGTGTTTTTCTACGTGTTTTTGTGCTTATAATTTTTATCCATGTGAGAGTTTTTATTTATTTATGTCATATTATTTATTCGAATTTAATTTTTGATTATTCAAAGAAATGTAATAGATAGGTAATATTCTATTTAGCAAAATTTTGTATTTAGATAGAAAATGTAATAGATAGGCTAGATAGGTTACCTTTTTATTTTTAGATTGTAATTAGGCTTCTTCGGTGTAATAGTTAGGGCTTTTTGTGTGCTATGTGTGTTATGTGCTTGTGTGTTTTATTCGCTTTTCCTAGGAACTTGCATCTAGAATACCATGCTTATGTGCTATGTGCTCCTACTTGCTATTACTTGCTTTTATGTGATTTATTGCTTTAATACATGCTTTATTTATTTACTTGCTTTAATTATATATGTGTATCGTCGCCACACTAGTCCAAAGCTAGTTGTGGTTAATTTCGTTTTCTTCGCTAGTCCAACGCTAGCGGAGAATTTTTAGAAAATAGGCTAGTCCAATGCTAGGCCTTTAGATCATTTTAGTATTAGGATCATTTCTCGCGTGTTCATGATATTTCACACACATTTTTATCTTTTAGGCTTTTTTCATTTTTGTATAATTTTTATATACTTTATCATTTATTATCTATTTTTAACATCTACCTAGTGCATGACATTTAGATTCCACTACACATAGAATTTTAGGTCATTTGTGTGATTTGACTAGAAATAGTCAATCTACTCACGTGGGAAGCGATGGCGTACATGTCGTTCCCCCCTCCGTGAGTAGAAACAGTTAGTCACGAGTTTATTAGTCCCCCGTACCCGTTATGTTGCATTCCTACTCTCTTTGATCATTTATTATCTATACTACTATTTTCCTTTCCTTTTGCATTTCATTTTGCATCTACACTCGTGACTCCATCGGGGTCTAGACTCGGGTTTCGCAATTAATGCGATAACTCCCGACCAAACCTCAATGGAATATTTCGTCCCTTATCGATATCCATTTTTTAGGATTAGATTTGCATTCATATAGTTGCATCCAAATGTGATAAAATCTTAGGGTTATATTAGGAAAATTTAGACTAAACCTCGCAACTAGTTTCGGCTAGGTTGAAAGGGTGCCTTAGGCACGAGCCTTTGCCTTCCCTTTCTTCAACTGTGACTCCCGAACCTTTTTCTCTTGTTTTCAAAGACCTGGAGTCGTCTAAAAGGGTTTTTCTTGTTTTTCCTATATTTTGCCAAAATCATTTCTTTAAATGAATCATTCTTAATTTTCTTACCTTTTATAAAATATTTTCGGGTGACTTGGTACACCAAAACTCAATACCAAGTGGCGACTCCTTTTTCACTAAAAAACCCTTTTTAGACTCTATTTTCGGGCCCAAAAATCGTCGCATTTCAAAAGTCCCATTTTAGGCCCTTTTTCTTTTATTTTTTAAAGTAAAGCATTTGTTTTGTCACATTTTTATCGAATCATCTTTTACAAAGCATTTTCAAAAAATTAGTTTTTACAAAAAAATTTACACGTTTTTTTAATAACCACAACATTACATTTAATACTTCCTTTTCCCTTTTCCCGACATCTTCTTTACACTTTCTATTTATTTTCGAAAAATGGGGCGCGACAGATTCGCAACAAGAAAATTGAAGCTGATTATCAAAGGACTAAAAATCAAATGATGGATATTTTCTTGAAGGTTTTTGAAAATGGACTATTCTTGAAATTTAAGAATATATTGGGCATGTCCAGATTTTATGGGTTTAGCTTAACGGAGGCATTATCAAGTAAATGCTAAACCACGTTTTAATGTTTAACTGTTAGTTTATTAATTGGGCTACTTAGTGGTCATGTATCTTGTTTTAATTAGCTAGTTTAGTTAGATTGTATTAAATTTTATTTAGGGATGCAACATGGGATAATAGCTAAATTTAGTAGTGCTGATGTTTTTGTTTTTAGCTAGGAAAAGTCGTATTGGGTTGTTTTATAAGATATATGCTTTGTTTTGCCCATTGATGTTTTTGTATTTTTGTTTGGAAAAGTCGTATAGGGTTGCTTTATAAGGATACATGCTTTGTTTTGTTTGTTGTAATAGACTCACGTTATATTTTAGAATAATAAAATTCTTTAGCTGTTCCATTATTTTTTCTTGCAGATTTTTTTCTAAATTATTACAGATTTTATTTTTCTAAATAATCTGAATATATCAAATTACAAAGATATAATTTTGAAACATGATTTCAACAATACAGACTATACTTAGAAAGTAATTCCCTAGAATTTTTCTCTATAAGTAGACAGGTAATTATTGAGAGATCGAATCATGTGGGGTTAATTACATCTACCTTCACTGTGGTTTGGTTAAATTATCAAGCGAATCCTGTGGTTTGATGAAATTGCAATATAACCCTTTTATTGGCCAAATGTTTACCTTACCGTTAACAACATAACATAAATGGTAAAATGATAAGAATAGCCTTGGTTTAAAATACATTTATCTCCCTTGAGATTTGTTCAAATTACAAAATAACACCCGTAGTTGGCCAAATTGATCTAATCTTATAAAATAATTATATGCTTATCAAAAACCATCTATAATTATCTAAAAGATAGTTAAATAAATAAATAACAATTAGGTGCAACCACAAAAAATGCTAAAGAAAAAAAAAAGAAAAATATTAACAAAATCAAAATAGTATTGGATATGGATTAAGAAAATTTAGTTTGATTTGTGTATAAAAAGAAATTGTATTTCAAATTAAGAGTAATCAATAATTTAAAGTTGAAATTTTGTTTTATTCTTTAAAATTCTTCCATGAAATTTTTTATTTGACCTTTAACAATTGTTAATTGTATTAATAAGTGATGATGACACAAAAGTTGAATTAGAGTATGTTTTTTAAAATTTATTAGAAATTTATTGTATTTAAGAAATAGAATTTAGTAACATGCAAATATACATAAAAATTGTTGTCCATGTCTAGTATTATTAATAGTGGTTGAAATTATATTGTCAACAATACTATATAAATAAAAAATTTTGTTACTTTGATTGCAACCTGTAAGAAGAGTAACAAGAAATAATCAGTCATTAATGAGCATATTGAAAATTTCACAAAGAATATTATTGGCATTATTGAATTAAAATAAAGACATAAGGATCGTTTTGTAATTTAGACAACCTCAAGAGAGGTAAATGTAATTAATCAAAATTGAAAAAAAGGGTATTTTGGGATTTTTAGTCAAATATTTTGATGATGTAAGCATATTTTCAGTCAAATTTAACGGCAATGGGGCATTTGATAAACGTTTGTAATTTTAGAGAGAAATTTGATAAACTTTTGATGATTCAAAGTGTTAGAATGTAATTTAATCAAACCACAAGGTTTATTTGGTAATTTGGCCAAACTATAGGGGAGGTAGATGTAATTAACCCAATCATGTAAAATGAGTGTGGCAAACAGTTGAAGTTCTGGAAAGCAAGATGTTGTATGTTAGCGGCAGTGCATCTTTTGCAGAACATGTTAAGGCAAAGGGCATCAATAACTAGGTATGCTTTTATAATTTCGCAACAAGAAGGTGGTGTTCTATTCACGAAGTACCACTCGGTCGTTGGTAACTTTTCTAGCAGAAACATCATACGATTTGGATGAGATAATGGGGTTTCAAACTTGGATTAAGCCTAATATTAACATAGTATAGATGGAAGAACTCAAGTGGCGATCATAAACTGAATTCACTATAAACATTTTCAAAATAAACATGCCTTAGCTTGCACTATAAACAGGCCTTAGTTTTCGTTAGGATCTCCCCCTAATCACGAGGCCAAATGCTCAGTGGCTTATTTTCATTATAAACATGCCCTAGTTTTTCCCTGTAAATTCACTGTAAACATGCCTTAGTTATCAAAGCATCATATGAACAGTCAAGGGTTGTTTGATAAATGAACTAAATGCTAAAAATTAGTGAACTTTTTGAATTTAGCATTCTTAATAATAAAATTCTTTTACCACTTAACATATTAGTCATTATTTAATTTGTATACAAATTTGTAAGTGATAATTTGTCACTTAATTTGTTAAATTTTGAACATATGTAGTTATTTTCTCCCTTGCACACACATATTCATACTTGTACACATACATACACACACTCTCTCTCACGCACTTGCACAAACACATTCTATTTCTCTCTCTCTCTCTCTCTCTCTCTCTCTCTCACGTACACATATTCATACTTGCAAGTATACACATACATTCTTTCTCTTGTACACATGTAACTACATAGATTTTCCATTAATCGCACACATACTTTCTCTCATAAGCACACTCTCATTGACTCTCTCTCACACACAGAGACATACACACACACTTTCACATAAATACATACATTAATTTTCTCTCATACTCACTCACACACATACATTCTCCCACACATACGGTCTCTCTTGCACACAAACTCGCATATAATACACACATAAATATACTATTTTTGTTTTTTCTGATATAAATACACACATATATTTCTTTTTCACACACTTGCACATTTTTTCTAATATAAACACACATTTTTCATACACATATACATACTTTTTTCACATGCAAACTCACATTTTCTTTCTCACATAAACACACACACACACACACACTCCCTCTCTCTCGCTAACTTTGAACTATTTCATTATTTTAAGATAAAATTATTATGTTTACAACGTGAAATAATCAAATTTATTTAGTAATCAAACAAGTATAACTTTGTTAATTTAATAATTTAATACTATCAGTTCTTAAATTTCAAATTTTAAAATTCAAATGACTTCAATTTTATCAAATGGCCCTCATTCATTATTAATCCACTCTTTGTTCACCTTTTTGAGTGTCATAGATTTTCCTTTAGATACCATATTAATTGCAATTAAATGCTAAGGCTAATTGTTTACTTTTGATAAGACTTACCTCTGCTTCAAATATTGTTAATTTTTTTTTGTGTGTATTCTCAAAGTAACTAGCACCAAATCTTGTTAATTTTTTGTTGATTTTATTAATTTTTATGTGGAGTCCAGGTCACCTCGGCCCCTTCTTATGAGCTCTCAGGATAATTGCAGAGATATCATTTCAAGGTTAACCTGATGCGATTGGCGTGGCAAACACCGCCTAACCATAGGTATTAGACCTATTCCTGACACCGTCGACCTATTTAGCTAAATAGTCAAACTAGGGCAAGAATCCTTATCTCTTTTTAACTCCTGTCATAGGTATAAATAGCTCTCATGTGTCCTCACACAGGTACACTTTCTTTTAACATTAAAAGCTTCTTGAGCTCTTTTATTCCATTATCCACTTCGGATCTTTACAATCGTTAAGGCCACACTAGAGAAGAAACCCTAACGTACTCATTCTGTCTACATGGTAGGTAACTCTGGATCTGCTTCTAGGTCAATCAATTCGTCCTTATCAAATTTGGTCAACACAATTATCACCTTCTATGGGAACGAATAGTTATCCCACTTGAATACTTTCACTCAAGCTTTAAGAGATCGAAGAGCCGAGATGACTTGAAACTCCGAGATAAAATATAACTTATGTTACTCGGACTCGGGTATGGAGTGTCAAACACAATACGTGTCTAAGCGTCAGATACTTTATTTTCTAAAATTAAATATACAGGGACGTTACTAGAGTGTCAAATAGAGGATACGGTTATTATATATATAATGCTCAACTATTTTAAAAAATTCTCTAGTTTTTTCCCAGAAATAATCCATCAAAAATTTTAATAGATAGGAAAAAAAAGGAAGAAAAATCTTAACAAATTTAATTAAATTTTTTGTTGAATAAATTTTGTACAACATATTCATTTTTTTAATGTAACCAACCATAATATTTATGGGCCACTCAACATGGGTTAGCTTGCAAAATTTCTTAACTTCTATGTTTCATGGGCCAAGTCTGACATTTGTTTTAACTCAAAATTATTATTATAATTAAGAAAGATTGTAACACTCCAAATAGGCTAGCCCGTATTCTACCATCTTCTTAATTGCCCAACCCACTTGCACCACCCGAACCCGACCCTGAACCCGTGTCTGCCTTAAGAGATTGTCGACTTAAGAAATTGTCTTCTTCATTGCTCTTTGCTCACCTGCTTCTTCGCTACTCCTCACCCACCTGCATCACCTATACCTAGACTTCCTAAAATAATGCACAGAGAGAGAGAGATATAGAGAGAGAGAGGCAGATGGTGTAGATATGGTAATAGGATACCCAAAGCTTGCGATTGACTGCATATGGCATAGATCTGAGAGGTATGACCACCTCTTTCACACATATGTGGGTGTCAACTCTGGCGAAGCAGTGACAGCTGAGGAGAAGGATTGGTTCGACTACAAAAGGTTCTCAATCATCCTCATTTTCTTCACCATGAACTTTTTTTTTTTGGTGAAGGTCAATGGATCTGCTGGTTGTTGACGATGTCTGGCATGTATCTAGGCCTGTCAATGAGTAAGGTCCCAACTCGAACCTGACTTGAACCCGCTCTTTTTATTCGAGTCCAGATATGAAAATAATTCCATTTACCCGACTCAAACTCGGACCTGTTTAAAAATAAATAATAATTATATATGTATATTATTTTTTACATCATAACATTTCTCCCAAAAAAACCCTACCTTTTGCTCGACCATAATTTCACTCCCCCTCCCTTACTTTGCCTCTCTTACTCTCCAATCTTTTCCAAATTTCACTCCCCCTCTCTCACTCCCCTTTATCTCTTCCACAATTTCTGACTGATCGTTGATCGAGCCTGCTTTTGCTTCCGTCTCTACTGCTGGTTTACTTCTGGCTTCTACTACTGGCTTCCGTCTCCAATCTTGTCAGTATAAATCAATGCTTCTGGCTTCTCTAGCTCCTCCCACTTCAATTTTTCTTGTATTATTTGATATTCGATAATTCTTGGTTTCTCTTAGTTTTAGTTAGTCTATTCATTTGCAAGCTTAAGATGTCAAATAAGATTTTTTCAATAGGAGCTCCTAAATGATTTTTTGAACATGATCTTGAACTGAGAAATGGGTTCACTTTTATTCATTGCATTAAAAAAAAAAAAGAGGCCAAGCTCATACTGTTCGTGCCAATATGCCAACAATGAACAGACCTTAGCTTCAATAGATTTAGTTTAGAGCTTTTGAACTGCTGTGGACAGTGTTCATTTCGAAATTAGTGCTTCTCTAGCATTAGGTCCCCACTGGGCGCCTGACTTCCCTTGAATGTTATTGTGGTAGTAAAGGCAGTATAAGTGAATTGCATATTTGATGCATTATTGCTACTGATTTCTTTTCTTGCACCTATTTGCTATGCTACATTCATAGTCTCTTTAAATAGAAGCATCTCTGAAATTTTTAACTAGTGACTAGGTTTGAATCTTTTAAAATTGGAAGCTACACATAGGAAAACATCATTTATTTAATCTGAATTTCTCTTTCTTCATTTATTTTTGGATTTTGATTTAAGACAATCTAAGAAACTTGAAGAAAAATGGCTTTGATGCTCATTGCTAAACTAGAAGATAGTGTGGTATTGTAAACAACGAGAATCACAGCCAATTCTTATATGTTATTTGGAGGATAGTGATCATCCAAAACTAAGATGAAGCCTACTAGTGGTCTTGCAAGCTTCGTCTTTTTCAAAAGTCTTAAGTTCTAGATGTATGTCTTATGTTTAACATCTAGACATGTGATTCTACTTCCTCCTAAAAAAAAAATGTGATTATTGTTTATATAGTATGTAGATTGTGTAATAGTGTAATGAATTAGTAATTGTTGCTAATTGAAAAGGGGTTTAATAACGCGTTTGAACTCAAAATGATGCTGCCTTTTTTTTTTTGGAGGAAAATGCTGTAGCTTATTATATCAATTCATTTGGTGGTTTGGTTTGCAAGATGTCATCTTTGTCTAGTCAACCAATAGGGTCAACTCTAGTAGTACAGCTGAAGAAAATGATATTACTATCTTGGATTCGGGAGAAGAGGTAATGAATGAAGATGATTCAAGTAAGCAACATAAGGAAAAAAAATTGAAATCTAAAGTTTGGTTTGATGTGGATAGAATTAGAACTCCAATTGGTATTATTACCATATGTAAACATTGCAAAAGGAAAATGGCAAGGGATAGTTCACATGGAACTAGCCACTTGAAAAAACACATAGATAATTGTACTGCTAGAAAACATAAGAGTGGTGGCCAGCAAGTACTTCAACTAGCTAAAAATGATTTGGATGATAAAGTTAAAGTTCAAACTTTCAAATTTGATCAAGAAAGAAGTAGGATGGATTTGGCTAGAGCAATAATAAAACATAACCACCTTTTTAACATGGTTGAGCATGAGTAGTTTGAACTTTCTCAACAATTTGCAAGCCAAATTTTAAGCTGGTTTCTAGCATTGCAGTTAGGGCGGATGTGCTTAGTGTTTATAAAGAAGAGAAGGAAAAATTATAGAAGTATTTGGATGATTTTGATGATAAGATAAGTCTCAGCTATTGATATTTGGACATCAGATCACCAAAACTTATGCCTATGCATGTTTGACAGCTCACTATATCAATGAACATTTGGAATTGAAAAAGAAACTTCTTGCTTTTAAGTCTATTTCATATCCTCACGAATGGTGACAAATTATTTAGATTTATTTCAGATATTATTTGGAATGAATATTGACAAGAAGTTGTCCTCCGTTGTTGTTGATAATGCATCTTCAAATGATTCAATGGTTAAACATTTGAAATCATGGCTCTTGGATAAGTCATTACTCAACTTAGGAGGTGAACTTTTTCATGTTCGAATGTAGTGCACATATTCTTAATCTGATTGTGCAAGATGGATTAACTATTGTTGGGAGTTTGCTTCATAAGATTCAAGAGACTTTAAAATACTTGAAAAGGTCTCCTTCTGCTTATCAAAAGTTTGAGAATGCAGTTAACCAATGTAGGCTGAAAAATAAAAAAAGAGTAAGTATGGATGCATCCAATAGATGGAATTCTACATTTTTTATGCTTAAGACTGCTTTGCCCTTAAAGGAAGCTTTTGGCCATTTTAAACAAATTGATAGAAATTACAAGATGAATCCTTAGAAAATGATCAGAAAGTGGCTAGTGTTGTTCATGGTTGTTTGAAAAAATTTTATGATGCCACATGTTGTTTTAGTGGTGGTAATTTTCCCACAGCAAATATTTTTTTTTCCTGATATTTGTGATCTTCGACTTAAGTTGAGGCAATGGGAATGTAATGAGCACGATTTTATTAGAGAAATGGTTGTTCCTTTGAGAGCTAAATTTGATAAATATTGGGATGAATGTTGTTTGGTGTTGGCTATTGCTGTGGTGCTTGATCCTATATTTAAATTGGCTTTGGTAGAGTATTATTATAATGCTCTTTATGGAGAAAATTGTCAAAGATATGTGATAGGGTTCGTAGTGCTATTGCTGATTTGTTTGTTGAATATGGAGGTAACCTTTATCCTTCTTTGAGTTATGTTGGGGATAGTGTAGGAGAGGGACTTCAAGTGACAAAAATACAGATGTAGAAGATGATGATGATAACTTGTCTGATTTTGACAAATGGTATAAGTGATCTTGTTCTTCTACCATTCTTGCCTACCAAAAATCTGAATTACATTCGTATTTGGATGAGCTTGTATTTCCAAGAAAAGAAGATTTTGACATACTTGGTTGGTGGAAGGCAAACAGCCCAAAACTTCCTATTCTAAGCAAGATGGCTCGTGACATTCTTGCAATTCCAGCTACTACTGTAGCATCAGAATTGCATTTAGTGTTGGAGGAAGAGTACTTGATGAGGCTCGTGCTTCTTTGCTTCCAGATGTGGTAGAAGCTTTAATAACAACCGGTGATTGGTTAGAGTTAAAAAAGAAAAGAAGTTAGTTCTTTATTTTTAAGCTTTTATAATCTGAATTTTTTTTTGCTTTAGTTTCTTTTTGTTTTTTAAATCCATGTTAGAAATTTGCTTAGTTGAGCAAGGCCAATTTGATTTCTTTCCCTTTGTTTTCTTAGAGTTTATTGAAAAAGATTTGCTTGATTCTTTTAAAGTTCTCAGGTTAGGATGATGATGAAGATGAACTACAGGAGTTCCAAACAATAAGATAAGAGTTTATATGTCTTTTCGTTTTTGGTTTTTGTATATTATAAATCAATTTACATCTTTTCTTATTTTTATTGTAGAATGATACTAAATTTGGAGTGTAGATTTAGATTGAGCTTAATCTTTGTTTGTTTTATGCAATAAACAATGGCAATGATTACATACTATTTCTGCATAACTAAGCAGAAGTTATACAGTTTTAAATGATGTAGTAATTGTCAAAACGCTTTGCTGGTAAGAATTGATGATATCTTCGTTAAGTAGCATGATGGATGGTTTGCTTGGGGAGTTACTGTTGTGTTTATGAGTTTCACTTCTATAAAAAAAATTTTATAGCCTGATTGTTGCTCATGAATCATGAATCAGCTACCTTGTTTCTTAAAATTCTGGATAATGCTCATATCAACAGATATCATTTTTATTAGCTAAACCAAATTAGTTCATTATATTTCAATTTCTCTTGTAGGATAATGCCGCCATTGTTGCTTGTTTGTGGAGTTTGGTAAATTTTTTCAAGACTTGTGTGTAGTGTTTTTAAATTAGCATTGGAATGATTATGTATTGGAATTGGAATGGCTAAAATATGTTCTTCCTATTTTTTGGTTTAAAAAACTCTACTTAGAGTATTCACGTCCATCACTTTATTTGCAACTTTTTTTGGAAGAGGTTTAACTATTGTTCCTACTATCTCAAACTTCCAGTTGATTTTTTTGAATTGAGATTGTGATTGTGTGAAAAATTTGGCAACTATCTTTATTTTTTTCATTTTTGCTAGGGTCACCTACCCGAATTTGACCCCAATCCAGATTTGGGTGATTCAATTGAACATTTGAACTTCTGTTTTGTTGTGTTCACTGGACCCGAACCTGAATCCGGGAACCAAAAAGGAAGACCCGCTGGGTATTGGGTTCGGGTCCAGTAGTATTTCTTCCAAATGGGTTTAGGTCTGGGTTCGAAATATTCAATTTCAACCCGAACTCAACCCGTTGATAGACATACACGTATCCCATGCTGACACCCATGTCGTGTTGTGTCAACATGGGTGTGCCCAAGAAAATGCTGAGTCCATGTAACAGAAAGTATAATAGGTCATGCTTCAAGAGACCAAAGAACTACAATGGCTTGAAACTCTGGA
Organism: Mitragyna speciosa; assembly: GCA_024721245.1. Taxonomy (NCBI): domain Eukaryota; kingdom Viridiplantae; phylum Streptophyta; class Magnoliopsida; order Gentianales; family Rubiaceae; genus Mitragyna; species Mitragyna speciosa. The sequence goes on from CM045568.1 coordinate 15,367,108, forward strand.
ACGAAGTATAAGAGATTAAGATCAAGGGATAGGGAGCTGCAATGGCTTAAAACTCAAGGATAAAGTAGAGGTATTAAAACTCCATCAATCACAAATGTCAGACGAACTGTCTTGTCAGCCAATAATACTCTGACACGTGTCCACTACCTCACCTCTTCCCGGCCTCAAACAAGTGAGATTTTGATCTTAGGACACAATGAGTCTTAGGATTCTCATCTCATCCTACCCGAGTTGGAAGGCTTTTGTAAAGGGTAGAATCATCTCGGTCTCATCTTATTATCTCAGCTTATAACATTTTGGTCTTGTCATATCACCTGTGCCAAGAATCATTTCAGCCTTGTCATATCACCTAGGACCAAAATCATCTTGGCCTCATCATATCACCTCATCCCAAAATCATCTCGACCTTGTCACATCACCTTGCCTTATATCATCTCGACCTTGTCATATCACCTTGGCCCATGTCATTTTGGCCTCATCCTACATCATCTCGGGAATAGTTTTGTGGATAATTTGAAGTTGAGCACTTAGACCTTGAGCTTTCAAACCAACTATCGAGACTCCATCCAAACACTGTATGATTTGATTGATGTAATAGGCATCGCATGAGTGTCGTAGGGACCATAGCTACCACTATCACTGTCGACATTCTTCTGCTAGGCTATCAGGCTAAGCTAAAATCCTGTCTCTTTTACTTTCTCTACATAGGTATAAATACCTCTCATTTGTCTGCACATAAGTGTGCTTTCTTTCAACATTCAAAGTCTCTCGGGCTCTTTTATTCCATTATCCACTTCGGATCTTTACTAACTTGAGTGTCAGAGATACACTAGGGAAAAGCCCCCATATTGTCTCTATGTTGTACATGACTTCAAATCTACTTCTCAGCCAACCAGTTTAGCCTTCCCAAATTCGATCACCGCATATGGCATAGTAGTTGCTACACATTTTGTTGCTTGCTTTACATTTGTCATTTCTTCATTATTAATTGTTCCAGTATTTTAGTTGGCTAAACATGCAATTAATTTATCATTAACTAACTTATGACATGCTTGAATTTGCTTCTTTTGGTTCAAATTTGAATTATGTTGCCTTAATATTCAATTAAAATGACAGAATAGTAGAGTTAGAAATGCTACTATTCCTGTCAGTTCATGCTCCCTACTATAGAAAGAATGTTCCTTTCAAAAAAAAAAAAAAAGAGAACCTTAGAGAAAAGGTTAATGATACTACTCCTCTTTTTTAGGGTATTCTTCTTTCTATACAAAGAATGTTTTAAGTTCAGTATAACTTTGAAAGTGCCGAAGAAATCCATAATAAATTGAGAGAAAAAGAGTCAACAATGCACATTGAAGGGAAATGTTATCCTTGTCTTCTATGATTAGGACTATAGTGGTAAATTGTTAGATAAACACAATTCATATGTCAACAATTTCAGATTGCAAAGAGAATTTCTCTTGCTTTTTTCTTTAAAAAAAGTCAGTCGCATCATAATTACGTAAATAAATCAAGTGTTAATAAAAGTAGAACCCATAAAATTTTTTATACGCACACATTAAAGTTAGTAACATATACATTGCCTATATTTTCTGTAAACAAACTTATTTTAGTTTACAAAAAATTAGTTTCTCTAGTTTTTCCTCTTGTACAAGTCACATGAATTCATCTATTTAAATCTTTCTCAATTGTTCTTCATTTTCAGTGTTGCATCATGTTGTGTGGTATTTATCCTCATCATTTTTTTAATAATAATATATGTGGAGGTCGAAGTTAGGCTGAGCTAGATACTTGGTATAAATCTCCCTAAAAGTAGGCTTGTCAATCGGACCGTATGAGCCGGGCTTTAACAAGCTCAGGCTCAGCTCACATAATAAATCGGGTTATAAGCTTCGAGCTATGAGTTTCGAGTTTGTAAATGTGAAGCTCAGGCTCAGCTCATAAAATATTCGGGTTGTGAGCTTAAGCTCACGAGCTTAAACCTATTGAGATACTTCTACAATTCAACAGCTCCAACACAATACAAAATCACAAGTTTTCCTTTAATTTTGTTCCCAATAATAAAAAATAATATGTCATTAATTGTACAAATTTCAGTTATTTGCACATAATCAGTAACTACTCATTTGATTGAAACTCTTGAGAGACGATTGCTTACAATGAGATCATAATAATTCCATTGTAAGCATTAGAATTACATTAGAATTATAGTTCCTTACTTTTGTTAAGTATCTACTTTTAGCACACAACAACCACATAATAGATGTCTGAAAAATCTTAAAAGCAAGAACTTCTCATGCTCTAACCGGCTTACACAAGCCCCAAGTAGACTAGTTGCAACACTCAACACAAATCTAGTTAATTGAAGTATACTTGATAAATTATGCTGAGCAATCCTCAAATTTAGGGAGGAAGAAGTCAATGAAGTTGTTTGAGAGGGGAGGAAAATTTAGGGATTTGGGTGGCGACGGGGTTGTTTGAGGAGGGAGGGAGGAAAATTAGGAATTTAGGCCGGCGATAGAGTTGTTTGAGAAGAGAGAAAATATTAGGAATTTAGTTAATATATTATATATAATTTTATATTATATATGTGTGTGTCTAATTTTATATTTGGGTTATTATATATACATATATATATATATTAGGAGATATATTAAGCATTTAGTTAATATATTATACATAATTTCATATTATATATATGTGTGTGTGTGTAATTTATATTTAGGTTTTATATATATGTCTGTATATATATATATATATATATATTTTATGAACCGGGCCTTATACGGGCTGAGCCTATTGAGGCCAAAGCTCGGCTCAAAAATATTTCGGGCCTAGTATTTAGGCCAAAGCTTAGCTCGGCCCGATTAAGAGTTAGGCTCACGGGCTTTTTTGCAGGCCGAACGGGCCGGGTTCGGGCTGACCCGGCCCCATTGACAGTCCTACCTAAAAGTGACCCGCGACAAAGAAAGTGTGACAAACATAAGGAGGATACTCCTTCAAAATGCCTCCAATGCTTAAGTTAATAGTTATTCTCAATAAAAGAATTCAAGACGCTTAATACACTCAAAGGTAGTGTGCTTTTTTTAGGATAAGTAGGGAGTTTTTATATTCAAAAAGAAGAGAGAAAAGGCATCTTAAGGTTGAGACCCTAGCCTAGTATCTTGGAAGTTGATACCGCTATTTTCTTTTGGCCTGTTTTTCCTTTGCACTTATTCTTTTCCACAATTGAACATATAATCTCCTCTTGCTTTCTAATATTATGATGATTAATTTAATTCAATTATGGGATCCATAATTGTGTATGTTGGCATTTTAGATTCAAGTTCATCTTTCTATAAAGTTTAGTAGATTATTTGGTTGATTTGTGATTGAGAGGAGGAATAAATATCTTACAATAAATTTTATTGCTTATTGCATCTTTTAGTTATCCATACACCACCAACACCTAAGTTACATATTTACTTTTGAGATTTTTTTACTTGTTAGATTATTAGTTCTAATGTATAGGCATTTTTTAGAAATTTATGATTACTACATATATCTCTCTATGTGTGTGTATGTGTGTGTGTGTGTGTAAGGTCCCAAAACAACCTTAGAGAGGAAGTGAATTAGGTTATCTAAAAATTATATTGAAAGCGTGCCAAATTTCACCCAATAACAAGACAGAAAAAAATAAATTGCTACTAAATAAACACATAAAAAAAGCAAGCAGATAGCTCGATAATGCAAAGCAAATAAAAAATTAAGAGGATAAGGAAAAGAACATAAACCATTTATAGTTGTTTGGTACTGAGCTCTGTACTTATGTCCACTCTCAAGTTGTCAACCTGAAATTTGAATCCATTACATACTTCTTTAATTTGGCGAAGCAATACAACTTGTACAATTGAGAAATCAATCTTGCTCTTTTTTCCTAACTGTAGTTGACACTAAATCCTTACTTTGATCATACTAAGCTCTACAAAGAAAAGTTAAGAGTTTTACAAATCATTCTATTTAACCCCCACAAAGCAACTATTGAATTACTCTCACACCACAAACAAAAACATTCAAAAACCTAACCAATTACCTCAGAACTAGTTACAAGAATACAAAGGGCTAAGTATTTTTTATCTCAAAATCACTTGCAATAATGTAGGCAAAAGCTTTTTTAATTCTATACATATTGGTATTTATAGAGGAGAAGAAAACAGCTAGAGAAGGCATCCAATGGTCATTTTGAAAATCCTGTAAGTAAATCTAAGATCCGAACGTTCGCATCTCATTTAGAATCTCATCCATTTTTAACTACTTTATTTGTAGCAATTCCGGAGCCAACTTCCACGCACCTCGTCTGCATCAATGTTTGCATGATTTCTGGAATCAATCCGGACGTTTGCTTCGCTACTGCTACATTCACATACTTGTCATTACTTAGTAAATCTAAAATCCAGATGTTCGCATCTCATTCGGAACCTCATCCATTTCTAACCACTTTATTTGTAGCAATTCCAGACATGTGACATCTACACGCCTCATCTGCATCAATGTTTGCATGATTTCTGGAATCAATCCGGACGTTTGCTCTGCTACTGTTGCATTCACATACTTGTCTAGTTGACAGTTTTTCTTTCTTTTTTACTTCTCAATTATCTCTACTTATTTTTGCTGTAAAGACAACTGGATAAACTATTAGGATACTTATAATTAGTTTGTTAATCAGCAAAACTAAGATGATTTGAGACATAAGTTCTTTAATCTCTCCCTTTTTTATGATGACAAACTAATGAAGAAAATGAATAAAGATAATAACTCCTCCTGAATATATGCATAATTAGAAAAGAAATGTATTTCAATCCTCCTCTTAATATATACATATATCATAGGTGCTCAATTTCACAAGTCCGTTTAAGTAAGTGCATATGTAGCATGTGTATCCATTTACATCCATATATTTTCTCTTCCTTTTGCCATCATAAAAAAAATGCATGAGAAGTGAGATAATAGAATGAGAGTAAAGTGGGAGGATTGCTTCCCTTAACCATCAAGTGCAATAAGGATACCACATCAAGCATAAAACACAAATCATAAATACACATATTGTATTAGCACACTAATCATCAAAACATAAACCAATCTCCAAATACATCAAAATATTAACAAAATCCAAAACACAAGTCTAGAGACATCCACATGCTAGAAATTCTTTAAAACACTTTACAAAATATAGAAAAATCGAAGCGGCTCCTGATGAAGGTCCTCTTTTACGTGAAAACCTCAACTTATGTGATGAACTCTCAAACCTAGAAGATGATGTTGTAGAGGCTAATGAGAAGTCCTGATCTTTTCTAGGGATGCTGTTTGTACTTCATTATGGAATTTTCTACACTACTCTTAGTCTCGTCTATGCATTCTACAATAATTATGAAAAATCTCTTGTTCTTTCGGGATCCACACTTACTCTTGTACAAACTCAAGAGTCTTCAACCTATACTTAACCATGGAAAAATGCCGTGGACATATGAGATCTCTTGAGATACTTACTGAAGCTCAGAAGACTTCTAATCAAATCTATGATAGAGTCCACTAATGGCATCAAAAAATCTAATCTTCATCGATTGTGGAACTCCATGTGATGCTGAAGGTGGAATGTGTGAAGGTGGTGGTGTAACCTAATGGTTGGAAGAGGGAATATCAGCGTTAGGGCTAAGATGAACTGTCTAAAAAGGAGAATCATGAATAGGCATATCTTCCTCCATAGGCTCTGCCTTCTCGTGAATCACCAAAGGAGTAACCTTGCATCTTAAGTGATAACTTGGAGAACAAGGGGTCTTAAGTTTGCTCTAAGTGTAGAGCCATCTATTTTCATGGTATACAAGATGAAGGCGTCAAAAGCACTCCTGGTCGATCCTATCTGTCTCATTGGGTCTAGTTCCCATGATGCCCTCAAGTGAGACTCTGTTCCTCGCGAAGATTTTGGTGAGAATCCTACCATAAGCCAATTCCTTTGTAGTGTTGTTCTGACACAACATCATATACTTGATCATAAAGGCACCCATCCTTACACAACATCAAATACTTGATCATGAAGGCACCCATATTGTTTCTAACATTGTGTAGAAGCCCATAGAGCAAATGCAATGCAATATGGGTCGCATCCGTCTTGTGACGACTGATAGGGGCTAATACACTAATAATGAAATGGTATAGAACACGTTACACTGTTGTAAAATATCTCATCTTGAAGTCCTTTCAACTGTTGGTTATAGGATTCCAAAAATATGACATTTTCAGGTTCTCAAGATCAACAATAGATAAAACTATCATAGGCTTGCAAAATTCACTACACGTTAGGTATACCAAAAATTTCATTAAACTTTTGAGCATTAAACATAACATGGGTGTTATTGGCGTAAGATCCTACATTACCACCATTCATCTCAAGATTGGTATAGAACTGTCTTAATAGATCATAGTAGATAATTTCATTCATTGGCCAAAGATCAAGCCATCCAAAGTTACCAACATGTTAAGTATTACTTCGAACCCACCATCAAACTCCTCAAGCATACAATATTTAAGACTTATGACATTTTTGTTCTCCAAATTGCAGTATAAATTAAGAGCAATACCATCAAACAATGTCTTATCTAAATGGTGAATCAAACCCATGTCACCCACTCAAATATTTGCTACACCACCTCTACCACAACCTCCACGCTATCTTCCTTAGTGAGAACTTGCAATTTTCTAAGCAAATGGAAGGTTGGAATGGGCAACAATGGAAAAAATATAAACTAGAAGAATTAGGGCTGCAATTGGAAAAATTGGAATTTGGAAGGACAAAGATCTCGACTGATTTTGGGTTAAGTGAAGTGTAGATGATGTTTGATAATGAATTCAAGCCAAAAGGCTTGAAGAAATTTGAACAAAAATGATTGGATAGACAGGATTTTGTTTTTGAGATAGGGGAAAATGAAAGGATGTAAAAAATAAACTAAAATGAGGATGTCTACAGCTTTAATAGTCGCGATCCGGACATTCGCATCCAACTCCTGCATCAGGATTGTGCGTTTGCATGACCTGTATATTACCGCTTATCCGAATGCCCACCCGGAAGCCATCCGAACGACCATCTTGAAGTCATCAAAACATCCATTTGCTTCTAAAGGTTGTTCACATCACCTAGGGAATGGAAATTTTGCTACAAATACTAGGAAAAAAACTCAATGCACACCACCTAATCTCTTTTCTAATAACCCATGTTTGATCTAATAAAGAAACTTTGATAAAAATATCAAATAGAATGAGTTCATCAAGAATACATAAAGATTTCCAAAATTATTATTAAATGAGGACAATATATGCTACCCAAGTCACTTATCAAACAACAATTAAACACAAAGGTTCACCAGATTAACATACAATTAATTCAATATGAATGTCATTTAGTTAACTAAGTTGAGATATTTTGGAAAATACTAATTCAAGTTGCAGGACATACTTATAAAGCAACAAATGTATTTATAGAAATCATCAAAACTTATGATTTTCTAAAAACACTCAATAGGACACATTCATCACATAAATGGACATCATTCAAGTGAGCAATTAAGTAAATATAAATACTAAGTTACCCCTTTAGCCATGGTGATCCAAACATTACTCTAACATCTTTGGAGTAATCTTCAAACCTACCAAATTGAGAAATAGATTTTGGTACCCATACTTTCTTGGGTCCACCGGATTTAGTACCTTTTCTTTCAACCCACATGGCATTCATGCCTAACTTAATATTTTTCTTAATATAACATTCATCTTGCTCATAGCCATGTTGACAACAAAAATAACAAATAGCATTTTGATTTCTAATAAATGTGGGTTTCATAAAATAAGTTCCATTTTTCCAAAAAAAAAATAGTGTGATTTTTGTTTAAAATGAATTTACCAACTCTTTTGTTTGTAAAAGTTTTTTGTTTTTCATTTTGAAGAAGTTCGGAAAGTTCATCTATCCTTTTTTGAACAACTCATGTTCAATTCTAATTTTCTCAAAAAACTTTATTTTTTCATCAAATTTGCTTTTCAAAATCTCATTTTTGGAGTTAAAATGAACCGTATTTTTCTTACAAGCATCATTTTGATTTTTTATTTTCTTGAAGAAATTTTGAATTCTCTTTTATTAAGGCATTTATGTTAATTCTCAAATCCCTGTTTTTGGCATAAGATTCCTTGAGACTATCATGCAATTTTATAATAAATGCCTCCACATCATCATCATCACTATCACACTAATCATGAAAAGAATAATTAGAAGTTACTACATTATAGGCCATAAAAATCATTTGGGCTGTTTCAACATCTTCTTCAATTTCTCCATCGGAATTACAATCATCCTAAGTTATTTTGAAGTTGTTGAATTCTTTTCTTCATCTTTTCTTTTTCTTCATTTCACATTCATTCATGTAGTACCCCCGTTGACCACATTGAAATCATTTTTCACTTTGCCTTTTGATCATTTCATTCTTTCCTTTGCATTTGTTGTTGTGGTTGCTTGCTTTATCTCTTCTTGATCTTCTTTTGTTGAGGAGGACCTTCTTGAATCCTTTAGCGATAAGAGCTATATCATTTTCATCCATTTCTTCATTCTCTTCATCAATTGAGAAGAGATCCTCTTCCATTTGTGAGGCTTTAAGAGCTATCCTTCTTTTACCTCTTACTTCATCATCTTGCACTTTTGGTTTAAACTTAAACTCAAAAGAGGTTAGAGAATAAATAGATATTGAATAAATATGGTATTTAAATCTTTGATCTTTTCAATGGCCATCACCTTACTCTCCCATTCTTTGGACAAAACATTCAATATTTTTTGTATTCTTTCACCCCAAGAATATTTCTTGTTAAACACTTCAAGATCCTTCATAATGTCATTCAAAGAACAATACATTTTGTCAATATTTTCATGAGGTTCCATGCTAAATGACTCATATTTTACTACGAACAATGCTTTCTTTTATTCTCTAACATTGTCACTACCTCCATGAAGTTCTAATAACTTATCCCAAATTTTCTCAGTCGATTTACAACCTTTTACTCTATGGACTTATTAGCATCCCATGTATTATAAAAAACACTCATGACTTTGGCATTCAAAGTGAGATTTGCTTTATCTTGTGCACTAAGTTCTTGCCTAATTTTTTATCTACATGTGCCGATTTCTTTATTATCTACATAAGCCTCATAAGTACCTTTATTTACTATGTACTATAGTTCTATATCAATACATTGCAAAAATATTTCCATTCTTTGCTTTCAACTGACATAATTTACTCCATTGAACATAGGTGGCCTAATAATAGATTGTTCTTCTAAAAACAATACTTATTGGTCACCATAATAGACTCCTAGATAGTTAAGCTAATGCAAATGGAGACCAAGCTCTGATACCAATTGTAAGGTCCCAAAGCAATCTAAAAGGAGGGGTGAATTAGGTTGTTTAAAAATTATAGTGCAATTTTTGTCAAATTTCATCCAATAATAAGCCAAATAAAACAAATAACTTCCTATCAAATAAACAAGTAAAAAAAAAAGAAGTGAGTACATAGCTCAATAATATAAGGAAAATAAAGAAAATAAAAAGATAGGGAAAAGAACATAAACCATTTATAGCGATTCATGCCAAACTTGATACTCACGTGCACTCTCAAGTTGTCAACTTGGAATTTGAGTCCATCATGTGCTTCTTCAATTTGGTGAAGCAATACCAATGGTAGAATTGAGGGATCACTCTTGCTTTCTTTTGCTAACTCTAGTTGACTCTAAGTCCCTACTTTAGTCACAGTAGGATCTATCAAGGCTATCCAAGAGTTTTACAAATAATTCTATTTAACCCTCACAAAGCTACTATTGAATTGTTTTCATGCCACAAATAAAAAGCACTCAAAACCCAACCAATTGCCTCACAGCTAGGGGTCAGCAAATTTTTTTCCTCAAAATCACTTGCAATTAATATAGGCAAAAGTTTTTCGTAATTCTATACATATTGGTATTTATAAGAGAAAAGAAAACTACTAGAAAAGACCTCCAACGGTCATTTTGAAATCCTGCCAAAACCAGTCGTTACTCAATAAAATATCATATCCGAATGCCCGCATGGTGCATATGCATCGCATGCGCACCCTCGTCTGCAACCATTCTGACTATTTCATTTGCAACAATTCTAGGCATGCAGAAGTCAGCATGTGTCTTCTGCATGAAATCTGAAATCAATTCGGACATCCACTTCACTGTTACTGCATATGTATGCTCATCTAATTGACAGTTTTCATTCGTTTTGCTTTTCAGTAAACACTACTTATGTTGGCTGAAAGATACAGCAAACTTATTTCTTTGATTATTTTAATTATATGATAATGGATAGTTAAAAAATAAATATTTTTTCCTTAGACTAACTAGAGCAATTTATTTTGTGTTAGATATAAAATAATACCGACAAAGTTTTTTTGGCGTTTGTTGTATTAATTTTTATTTGTTTGAAATATATTTAGTTTTATTACTAAAAATAGTTTTTTAAATACAAAAAGAATATAGAAATACATGTTGAAGCTAAAGAATTGGAATTGGAAAAAAAAAAGGTAAAGAGCACAAGAAGTTGATAAATTTATTAAAAAAATAAATAAATGAGAGAGAGAGAGAGAGAATCAGCTGAAAATGTAGGAGAGATAAACCATTAAGAAGAGAGAGGATAAAATAAGTGATTAACTTGAAAAAACCGATCAGAAAATTTAACAAGAATATGTGGTGTTGAATTGCTAGGGATAACCCTGGTATTTGAGCAAAAATTAATCTAGCATAAAAATCCTTGCTCTAACAACACATTTTTTTTTTCAATTACCCTACTATATATATTTGTAACATCTGACATAGTCACATTTTAGGAAGGCATTATAGTATCATTTTCTCAACAAATTACAAATATATGCAATCCTTTTAAGTAAATTTGTGATCAATTAGATGACCAATCAAATGGCCAGGGCAAAAAAAGGCCAAAAACTATAATAACAAGGACAATCACTACTTGACAAACTGTTGATTTGAAGTTTATTCTATAGAAATTTTAAGACGTATGCCAGGAATCATCATACGAATGATTTATAACAGGAGATAATTTATCAACTCATTGAAACTGTAACATCATTTATGAGAATTCGAAGATTTTTATCACCAAATATATTTGAATAATATGCACCGACTTGAGGGGCATTGGAATATGCTCCGTGTGTGTGTAAATATTATCATGATCGATTTGAACATATATACAAGAGAGACATCTAAAGAAAGACTTTGGGGCGTTTACTACGAAAAGGACGACGGACTTTAGCCATGGAGGGGAATTTAGTGCCCATCCAATTGACTTCCGAACTAATCGAAAACGATATAGTAATAATTGATCCACACACATGGATTTCTTTTTAATAGGCCGAGTTCATCTGTATTCAATAGTCTAAATAAACTCCATCTTAACCATTAGGTCCACATAGATTCAGTCCATTTAAATATTTGCCCACACACATATATAAAGAGAGTGTATGTGTACTTCACGATGCCAGGTTTAGTGCTTCATTACTAAAGACAAAAAAGAGAGAAATTTTCTGTTCACCTGGAGTTTGTTAAACTCGCATAAGACAAAAACGAGATAGTATTTTTCAATGAAAAACAGTAACCTTATCAGACTGGCATATAATTGGAGTTATAAAGACAAAACTTGATGATGAACTTGAAGAATTATTAAATAGTTGAGAAAGAGATGGTACATCGTTTCATTTCTTTGTGGACCTCCTGGTATCTCATAGCGGAAATTTCGTTGCCCTTCTCTAATGATGTTGACGACTCTCGTAAACTCTTTACCAGTATACTTGTCACAATAATTGACTTTTTTGGCCAACTTGTTTAATTTTGGAAGATCAATTTTATTTAAAAATTTTGACCTTTTTTTTTCACAATTTCAAGTTTTCGTGTAGTGATTATACTATATATTTTACTTTTTTGAAAATCTTATATCAAAAACTAAAATAATATATGTGAATTATCGATTGCAAAATGAATCTGTTTGACATTGATAGTGGATGAACGTAATATCATTTGTATGCTTTTTTTTTTATTTTATTTTATGGAGCAACAGTGGAGCAGAGCAGGTTTAAAGATCTTCCAAATTATGTGATTAAAATCAAGTAACATCACTTGTTACATAGACCTAAACAAGAAGGTACCATATTAGGTATTTGATTGAGTCCCACCATTCCCTAGTTTAAAAAATATATATTTTTGAAGAACCAATGTGGTTCATTTTCTTCATGTTTATTAATTTGGAAGTAATGTGTATGGTTTGGTTTTGATCCCATAATCTACATTGGTCCCATATTCTACCGGTCAATCTCATGTCAATCTAGATTACTTCACTTTCACGGCCGATTATTGCAACTTCAATAACCTCATTTTTATGAAACTCGTATTATGAACTGTTGATCCAGTTTAATTTATCTGGATCTCATCTTGAAAGGATGTTATGTGTCGTTAGACGCACAAACAATTAAAAAAAAAGGAAAAAATAAAAAGAAAAAGATATGGATGTTTTAGCCGAAGGTGCATAGTATATTATTAAGAAAAAAAGATTATTAGTCAGCTAATTAGTAATAAATTCAATTGCGTTCTTCACTGGACTAGCAGCGAATCTTATGAAAAATGTGGAGAAAAAAGATAGAGATTTGTTATTTACACTCCGCAAACTTTTACTAGCACTCTCCTTCATTTGTTCTTTTCTCCCCTATTAGAAGAGTGCAAAATTAGCTACTTTGAAGTGTGAACAACAATTCTCAAGAGCCAGTGTCCAAGAAGGTGAGGTTCTTATGTGGATTGGGTCTGTAGTTCACTTGTAGATTTTGTGATTTAAAAGAGTATCACATGAACATAGTGATACATGCTAATGTAAGAAAGTAATATAAAAATGCTTATGCGACTCTCTTTTAAACCACAAGGTCACAAGTAGGACTGTGAATTGATCCTAAGTATCCATGTGAATATCTTATCATCAATGCATATATTCCTTGTTTTTTCTTTAGTAGCCATTTATTTTGTACAACAAAGTGTTATCTATGACGACTCATTGTTTCAGCGGGTTACAGATCTTCTGTTACACTCATTATACATAATATGGCATTATACATATTCATAGGATGATATGTGTAGCTTGAATTTTATTGAATTTTATTGATAGTTATAAAAATGAGACATGTCACACTATTAACATATATAATACAGTATTACACATTCTGAGTATAACGTAACATCGATTGCGGGAGCGAATAGAGGGTCGAACGTGTAGAGCTCTACAACTCTATCTCAGAAGTCAGAGGTTTGAGTCTCACCAAGTATCATTTTCCTTCCCCTAATTGCAATAGTATAGATTTTATCCAAAAAAAAAAAAAAAAATCCATTGCGGTTTTAGTGCCCCTATGTAATTCTACCCCTTCAATCACCAATTTGATATATGATTCTGAAAATGAAAATGATACGGGTAAGTTGCAGTAATTAAAGTAACGTGTTCCACACCAGCTAGAAAGCTTGTACTGCCAAACTACTGAATTTCAAAATACTTTTATTACGTACAAGTATGATTTGTAAATTAGTATTCATTTAAGTCTCCTCAAGACGATAGTAACTTGGAAGTCAAGTAATTTGGTCTTTAATGTTCTTTCTTAATACAACAAATTCTTTGCTGCACTTATTCTGCAGTGTTAGATATGTTACTGATGAATATGTTGCTTGTTCCATTTCAGAAATGCACAATTGTAATGGGTGTCCATATTTGTAACTATTTTTAATCAAACATAACTTTCATAATCAATTCTATCTAATAACTCTTTGGGAGAAAGTACTAGAAAATAAATAATTGTAATTGCTAATTTTGCAAAAATATTGAGTTATAAATTATTGCCTTTTGCTTATTTAAACCATCACTAGTGCCGTAAACGATGGAATTTACTGAAGATAGTCAAGTTGTTGCTTGGAAGACAATTCTTACATCTTTCTTGTTGTAGGCAATGATGACATAATGTCCACCAAGTTATTACACATACTAACATCATCTAATCACATTTTTGTTTGACCCAAATATATCAATCTTGTTGTCTTCCAAATTCGCAATAGCTGAACTAAATGTGACACGGATTTGCTTTACGGTTTCATGCCCCCAATATGGGGGTAAAAAAAAAAAAAAAAGAAATAAATACGTGAATGGTGGTAGGACGTAAACAAGGGAATACGGTATACTGGCACCTAAAAAAATGATAAATTTTTTTAAATAGTAATTATCAACGAATCTTACTAGCTTTTTTTTTTTAAATACGTTTTATTTCCTAACTCCGTATTACTATAATATTTTTACATAAAACAAGACCAAATAAACTGCATAGCATATGAACGAGGATTTAGAATTTAAAAAACAATGGACAGTAGAATACTTTAGCCAAATATTTTGGAACAAAACATATTTGTCTGAGCAACACTTTTTAGAAAATGTTATTTTATAATATTCTTAAAACACGTTATCAATTCATTTATTTATGTTTCCGACCACTTTTTATATGACATATATAACATTCTGAAAAATGCATCACCTCTTCCAACTTGCTTTTTACTGTGCAGCCAATAATCATAAGTTAAAAATGAAAGTTCTCTATATATTTGGTTCCAGATTTAATAAGGACAAGATTATTCTAATTTCTGCCAAGTATACTTTAAAATTAATATCAAACTACAAACAATTTAGATAACACAAAATACAATCTTTTCTTTTTCTTTTAAATTTGATACATTAAATGTCACGGATATTAGGCACATGACATGAATGGACACCCCGAAACAAAAAAAAAAAAAAAAAATCCACTGTTACACTTTATATTATATATTTTATGTTGCATATATTAACAAAATGACACATAATCAAAGTGCGTAACATGAAATGTAACATGGAAAGTATAATACAAGATCTGTAGTGATATTAATGCCATAAATCCATACAAAAAGGTCAAAACTGAAGTCAATCCTCAACAAGTTGCAGTAGCATTTTCGACTTTCTTTTTCTTAGACCAACATAACTCATACGCAATTGTAACCAGACAGTTTGGAATCAACAAAATACAAAACAGAAAGCATCAAGACCGAAAAAGGACCAATTTTTACTCCCTCAATGGCTAATCCTTCACAGGTGAAGACACCATTTCGCAAAATTTGGCGAATCCAAAAAAAAAAAAAAAATTGCCAAATTAGATTGTCCCAAGCTCCAAGAATGAGATCTTTTTGCAATTTCCAGAAAGCCACTTGGAATGCATGTAACTAGCTTTTCTCCATGGAGGAACTTCAAGACCCCTTTCTCTTAAAGACTGTTTTGCAGCTGAACAAAGCAAAGAGATGATTTTTTCGAGTTTTGATTCTGTCCCAACAAAAATTGAAGGGAGAGAATTTGAGAGTTCTTCATATTCTGGTGTAGGCCTTGCTAGTCCAAACTGAGACCTAAAATCAATGTCAACTATTAGTCTCACAGAAGCATCATTTGATGCAGTATCATTCTTTATCATCACATCAATGAACTCATATTCACCTGTAAATTCAAAAACTATCACCCACAAATTAAAAAACAAAACAAAACAAAACAAATATATTAGTCCTCCAAGAAAGGTAGACAATGATTATTTGCAAAAAGACACTAAATTTGGATATGAAAAACACCTGAAAGGCGATTAAACGTAGTGACCCAAGAAGTTC
Source organism: Mitragyna speciosa (assembly GCA_024721245.1). Taxonomy (NCBI): domain Eukaryota; kingdom Viridiplantae; phylum Streptophyta; class Magnoliopsida; order Gentianales; family Rubiaceae; genus Mitragyna; species Mitragyna speciosa. The sequence continues at coordinate 15,382,906 of CM045568.1, forward strand.
TACAGATACTAACTTCATAATAATCCATCGCCAATTTCATAACAATCCATTTCCTTAGCTTGTTGGGTTCTAAATCTTTCAAGTACAAAAAGATTTTTCTGAGAATTTCAGCCTCAGAAACTGTCATACTCTCCAGAATTTCCTAAAATCAATCGTATAGATATATTATATTCCTCACACAGAAATCAAAACAACACTTACTAGCCAAAAAGAGAGCAAAGATTAATATATTTATCAAGACAAAAAGAATCTTGATATTGCAAACAAACCTGTAAATAAAGGAAAGAGGACTTTTGATCAACTTGGAGAGATTTTGAAGAAGAAACAGGAGATAATGAATCCAATTCAATGTAGTCTCTGATCATCTGAGATAGTCTTTCATCATCTGAGCCAGACATCTTTTGCTTCTACCCCAGAATGATTGAAATTATTAAACATTTGTTTGTTTATTTCTCTCTCTCTGCATATATATATATATATATATATATATATATATATATATATAGTGTGGACTTTGTAAAAGACCGTGGTCTTGTCCTGGAAGTTTTGCTAGGTTGCTTAAATAAATGGGCAACCAACAGTAGAATTAATTGGTTGACCAATCAGATGGAAGTGGAAAACATTGAAATTAATAAATAAAGAAAAGAGTCTTCAAAGATTGAGAGAGAATTTTAGATCCTTGGGTAGAGTGCAGTATTGATGCTGTGCATCCGCAATAATACATAGAAGTTAACAAAAAATTTTGATATGGCTTTGATCTCATCTGCGGACTTTATACATATAAGTTTTTTTAAATTATTTTTTTATATTAACTTATAATGGTATACTTATTTGATACTTTTTTAAATTATAAAATTGCAAGACAGTAATCGGATCCATGTAAAAATATTCTAAGTAAATTTACAATGTTGATCGATTTTAGATTTCAAATTTAAATTTTTTAAAGATATTTTATATATCCAATTCAAATTTGATTAAGACGTGGTTGATCTAAACCAGACATTAAAGATATAGGCAAGAACCCTCGTTTCATCTGGAAGCAATGTCATCATTATCGACTCATTCAGGCGCTGCCAAAACTTTTTGGCCTGGAGATAATTAACAAAGACACTGGGCTCAATGTCTCAATGTCATTATTAATTATTCTTCTCTATCTTTTTATCTGTAGACTTTTATGTCCTGTTTGCTTTAGCACTAAAACGCGTCTGCTGCAGATTCTGACTTTGATGTACTAAAGTAGTAGTAGCATCAATGAGAATTCAATGAGGGGAGAAGTGTTGTTATAAATATGATGGGAAATTTACTGAGAAATTTGCCAATCATGGCAAGTGTTTTGATGGTTCGGAAAGAAAATAAGTGAACAAAAAAGAACAAGAAGGCAAAGCGTTTGGAAGGATATATTGGCTCCGTTTGGATTGATTTTTTGAAGTATTATTTAAAAAAAAAAATTTAAATTCGTTTAGATAAGTGAAATAATTTTTTTGGTTAAAAAGCTAAAAAAGTTTTTAGTCAAATTTTTTTACCAATTTTTTATTTGAAATTTTAAATAAATTTTAGAGATTTTTTTATAATTATTCATAAAAGTAAGCATGTTTATATTCAAAATTTGTTTAGAAAAATTAAAAAAATTGTGAGTAACAAAATGAGATTTATTTTCGATAGGTTTTGAGGTCAGACGACGTAGCGGATAACGAAATGAACGCCTGCTTTTTTAAGCAGACGATGAAGCGGAAGTCCGCTTCTTTAAGCGAACGTCCGTTAAGACACAGAAATGTCTTAGTGGACGTTCGCTTCTTTAAGCGAACGACAAAGCAGACATTCGCTTTTTTAAGCGGACGTCCACTTTTTTCAAACTACCATTATGTCACATTAAAAAAATTTTCATATTCAAATACTTTTTCAACTTTTTAAAAAAGTCAACAAAAAACAATCCAAATAATTTTTTCAAATAATTCTAAAAAAATACTCCAAATAACACTATCCAAACGGAGCCATTATTTTTAGAGTTAATAACACTTGGCCGCCCTAAAGGTAGGGAGGAGTTACACTTTGCCCTCTAAAGGTTAAAAACATACATATTACTCTCCAATTGAGAAATTGTGCTTGGCGCTTATCTTTGTCATTCAGAAATTGAAGCACTACTTTCAAGCTCATACTGTGCGCCTAATCTCCAAGGTAAATCCTATTAAATATATAATGAACAGGCCAGTTTTTTCTAATCGTTTAGCAAGATGGTATCTCTAACTGCAACAATTTGGGATCATCTATATTCCACAAAAAGCAATAAAAGGCCAAGTTCTTGCGAATTTCCTAACTGACCATCTAATTCCTACTCAATGAGAGCTGTGTGATAATCTTCTTGATGAAGATGTACTTTCTCATGAAAATTCGTCCGCCATGAAAGATGTATTTTGATGGTGCTGCTCATCGTGAGGGAGCTGGTGCTAGGGTTATTTCCATAACACTCGACAGAGAAGTACTACTGTATTCTTTTGCCTTAAGTCAATGTTGTTCAAATAATGTTGCCAAATATCAAGCACTCATACTTGAATTTGAAATGGCTGTTGACATGAAATAACTCAATTTTCAAGTTTATGGAGATTTAAAATTGGTTGTTAATTAACTCATGGGAAACTATGAAGTTAAGAAGCCAAAATTGATCTCATATCGTAACTATGTCAGACAACTTATTGGATGGCTTGGAGGTGTGACCGTCGAGCACATACCAAGAAAAGAGAACAAGCAAGTTGATGCATTAACCATACTCGCTTCAACACTTGTGTTGCCTAGTTACGAGATGCAAGTTTCTGTATGCCGAAAGTGGGTGGTTTCGTCATTATTCAATGAAAATAAGTACGAAGAAATTGAAATTCATGTGATCTCTGTTCGTGAAACTGAAAAAGAGAATTAGAGACAACCACTCGTCGAATATCTCAAATATGGAAGACTACCGGATGGCGCACGAAGGAGAATAGATATTCATCGTTGTGCACCTCGATTTATCTTTTGCAAAGATATATTATATCGACGTTCATTTGATGGTGTATGTTTGTGCTGCCTAGGAGAGGACGAAGCTTTTCAAGCCATAGAGGAAGTTCATTCTGGAATTTATGGCGCTCATCAATCTGGTCCTAAATTGCATTTTCATGTCAAAATGATGAATTACTATTGGCTTTGATGGTCAAAAATTGTATGAAGTATGCTCAAAGGTGCCAAGTCTACCAATTTCATGCAAATTACATTCATCAGCCTCTTGAACCATTGCATCCGACAGTAGCTTCATGGCGTTTTGATGCTTGGAGACTTGAGGTGATTAGACCATTGCCAAAATCATCTGCTCAACATTTATACATATTGGCTGCTACTGGTTATTTCTCTAAATAGGCTGAAGCTGTGCCACTCAAGCAGGTGAGAAAGGAAAATGTCGTGAATTTCATTCGCTTTAACATCATCTACCGTTATGGGGTGCCCCGATATATCATAACTAATAATGACAAGTCTTTCTCTAATAGTTTTGATGGATAAATTGTGTGAAAAGTTCAAATTCAAACAACACAAGTTCTCAATGTATAATGCTCCTGTAAATGGTTTTGTCGAGACGTTCAATGAAACCCTTTGCAATCTGTTAAAGAAGGTTGTTACTAAAACAAAATGAAATTGGCATGAATGAATTGGTGAATCTCTCTAGACCTATCACACCACTTATAGGATGCCCAGGCAAGCTACTCCTTATGCCTTGGTGTATGGTGTCGAAGCTATTCTGTCTCTTGAGCAACAAATTTCATCTCTAAGGATCGCCATTCAAGAAGGGCTCACTAAAGAAGAAAATGCCCGCTTGCATCTTGAGGAGCTAGAAGTTTTGGATGATAAAAATGTTGGATGCGCAACAAAGTCTTGAATGCTATCAAACTCGCCTTTCCAAGGCTTTTAACAAAAGGGTCCATCCTCCCTTCTTTCAAGTTGGTGACATGATTCTCGCTGTTCAAAAGTCAATAGTTATGACACATCACACCAAAAACAAGTTTGTATCCAAATGGAATGGACCGTATGTGGTTCGTGAAGTCTACACAAATGGCGCCTACAAGGTAGTTGACCAAGATGGTGTAAAAGTTAGCTTGATAAACGAGAAATTTTTGAAGTAATATTTGCCATAAGAAAGTGAAATGCTCTTCGACGCATGAGCCTAAAACTGCATGTTGCTCCTGACCCTGCACGAGCTAAAACTGTGGATGGCAACCACCAATAGTGTAATATGTGGTTAAACTGGTGAAACACTTCACCAAGTCTAAGATGGTAAACAAATAGTTACTCCTGACTCGCATGGGGTTAAACTGTGAATGGCAAGGAACTACGTGTGATTTGATTTCCTTTTGGGATACGTAGGCAGATTAGGGGGCGACTCCGAAGTTCAGTTATACCATTTTTAACACATCATGTGTTTCTTATAAAAACTTAAATTTTATTCTAACAAAAAAAAAGAATATAAAAAATAAAATATATTTTGTTCATAATAGTTGAATGATGCATTTCAAGTGTTCTTGTATGTTAGATAAATTTTAGTTATTTGCTTTAATTCTTGCATTTAATAGTTTTAAATTTGAACTATTAAGGCAAAGAAGTAAAATAAAACATTAAATGAGAGAGAAATACAAATGTAAAAACTGAGAACTTTTATTGATAAAGCAAAGGAACTCTAGATCAAATTACATGTTTGATGCTAATCTTTGCTAAAATAAATAAATCGACTACAAAAGTCTACTCAATAAAGGAATCCAAGAGACAAAGAAATGTTACAAAATCTAGAGTTTGAACTCTATTAACTCCTTGCAGTTTGCCTCTAGTAGTTTCTTCATCTTTTCTAAAGTTTCGCTTTCTTCAGCAAGTAAAAGGGTTGAAGTCTCAATTTTGGCAATTTCTGCTTTCAAATTCTCAACGTTAGATTGCCTTTCGGAAAGCTCCTCCTCATCTTTCTTTACTAGTGAAAAAGTTTCCTTTCTTTGAGCATCCAAGAGTTCAAGTCGTGTCTTTAATTCTTTTTCTTCACGATCAATGTCTGCAAGCCTATTCATGCGGGACAAGACCTTCTCAACTTGCTATTTTGCTAAGACTTTAGTATCATTAAGGCAACGTGTAGCAGCAGCAAGTAACTTATCATAAGATTAAGCAGGAATTTTCTCTGAAAGCATGGATTTGATGGAATCATATTGGGTAACGTTTTCAAAGAAGATTTTTAAAAGACCCTGCAAAGGTGAAAGATTGATAACATTGCCACTACCTATTTCCGCCGTGATGCTATTGGCTTTGGCCTCTAACGATGACATGCACTCCAATGGTCTGCCAGATATCTGTCTTCTAAGATTTGTTTTATAGCATCTGAATGTAGCTTTGGCGACAATCTAAGATTACAGTTTCAGGAAAATTTAGAAGCTTGTGGTTGTCTTGGCCACATTGGCAAATCGAATATCTTGAGTTTCTTTCTCTTAATAGTCAATTGGGCATCCAACTCTTCTTCGCAAGGAGCAGAGTCTAAAGTTTGAATCTTTTCACTTGCTTGTTTTTTGATATTATCACCAGTATCTTCAAGTTGGGAAGACTTAGACATTTGTTTCGCCAAGAGTTCGAAAGCATCAGGCCCATCAACCGAGTTTTGATCGGCTTCTTGATCATCAATGAATACCAATAGTAGATCATCCAACTGCATGCAAAGTGATTCAATATTTGTCATAAAGACATCTAAGTAAATTCAAGACTAATGTGGTGTTTTCGAAAAATGAAGGCAAAAAGGAGAAATAAGATGATGGAAATAAATCTTACAATTTTTGGAAAGCTAATGTCAGGTATAGATATATCTGGAATGGCTTCAAAGAACGTTTTAAGGTCTAAATCATTATTATTGAAAGTAGAGGTTGTTACCTTGTTCTTTTTATGCTTTCAATGTTGATCACTGATGTGGGATTGCTCATCATTCTCAAGTAAAGAATTGTCTTACTTCTTTTCATGACAACCTGCGATCTTGTGGCCATTAGTCTTCACCACTATAGAAGAAAGGGGCGAGAAGCATTCTTTTGAAATGTTTCCTTGTCAATAGTATCTTTTGGTGGAGCAGTCTTCTCCTTCGAGCCTCTTGAGTTTCTTTCTTCTTCCATGGTGTATTTGGCTATTTTGGTTTTCAACTATTGGGCACTAATTCTTTTAGGAGTTTCAGTCAAATCCACCATATAATACCCCGTATATTTTTTATATATATTTATTTTTACGATAATTGTGAAATTTAATTATTTTATCTTATTTATTTATTTGTAACGTTTCCTATCGTTATAATTTTAGTAGAACTCCGTAATAGAATATTCTAGATAAATTTTATATGTACAAGATAACTCTTTATGATATACGTTTATCGTAATAGTAGTTATTGTTGAGAAGGAAGTGAGAACTTTATTCTCGTCAGAATCATCTAAGCGTTATCATTATATCTACCTTAGAAACAAACATACGACTAAAATTTTCCTGTAAAATTTAGAGTAAAGTGAGAGAGAATATAGAGTAGAGAGAATTCTGTGTTCAGGGAAAGGAGTTGTAGAATACCAAGATAAGCAAGCAACCATAAAAGGGGAGATTGTGAGTTAAGGTATTCTTCTAAACTTCATTAGTAAATTAAGAGTTTGATGATTGGGATTATAAACTGAAAATTTTGACTTGTAGTTCTATGGCCATGTCTTGAAAAGTTAATTTGTGTGTTTGAGAGATTAAAAAGATGAAATATTTTGGGTTTATATGCTAAAAGTTTAAAGGAAACAGCAGGGCTGCGTGTTTCATTGAGCTGAGATTCAAAAAATTCGTAACTATTTTTATACTTATTATTTTTATATGAAAATTTCAGTTTGGTACCTTTGTGTGTCTATGATATGTGTACAAAATTTCAGGTTAAAATTCATTGTGTAAGTTGAGTTATGATATTTTTATTGTAACTGATCCAGTTTGATAGAATATCATGTTAAAACGAGATTTTAATCAAGAAACGAATTTAATTAATTTTAATTACCAAGAAATATTTTTTGTAATGTTTTAAAAGTGTTTTGAAGTCAGATAAAGATATTTTTAAGTTTTTTTGGATGTGATAAACTTATTTTCATTAAATTAAAAGGTTGGTTCCAAATCTGTCAAAAACATAGAGATTTGGTTAAGAAGCAAAACTCACGATTTTCTTTGGATAATATTTTCAAATAAAATCATGACTTTAAAATAGTATGAATGTAGTATGATTCTGGAGATTTTGGAGAATTTTTAACGTGTTTTAATAGTTGTTTTCTTAAAAGATTTTCGTTTTACAAATCTGAAAATTCGACTTTGCAGGCTGATTTAATACTGATGTTTAGAAAATCATAACTTTCGATAGAGACCTTTGTTTTACATGAAATTAATTCTGATGGGATTTCAACCATGTAGTTTAGTGTAGTAAAATTTTCAAATGCATTCGAATTTCGTAGAAATAGTTATGATTTTTCAAAATCGAGTTGAAAATCAACCTGAGACAGATTACTGTTTGAGGTTCAAGTCAGATTTTGAGAACCAAGGATTACAGATTTTAAAATCTTGTCTTCATGAAAGTTTCTAGGTTCTGAATCTAGTTTCTAACAGTATTTTTATATTTTAAATCTGATATTTCTATAGTAAGATAAATATATTTTTCTAGACAGTGACATTCTGAAAATTTACTTCAAAGTTATGAGTTCATACAAAAAAATCAAGGACATGGTCATTAAGGATACAAGTGCAGGTTGCAGAATATTAATGGATCTTTTAGTTGATGTAAGTATATTTATTGTGTGTTTTCTAGGTTAGAAATCTTAATAGCTCGGGAAGGAATTTTTGTGAAGTTTAAGGTGAGTGACTCTTCTTGTCCTTGTGTTTTGAAATAAATTGCAATTTTCATAAAGTCAAATGTTATTTTATGTATATGAAAATTCGGATTACATATGATATGTTCAAAAATTTTGAAAGTATTAATGCTATGTATGTTTATGTTATGTAACCCAAGCCACTCAAGTATGATCATGACTAAACTCGGCAGGACAACGTCCCTATCCGTTCGACCCTTAGTCTAGTGGGGGTTAAACACTAGGTCATATCCGTTAGACCTTTCCCTAGTGGGGGTTAAACACTAGGCTGTGTACACAGAGATCGATGAATGCATGATCCTCTATTTGAGTAATGACCTAAACCTATGCATGAAATGTGATTTTCAAGTTTTGAATATGAGTGGAAGAAAGTATGATTGCAAATCATGTATGTTCATGCAAATGTTTTAAAAGTTTTCGTAAAATTGAGTCTTGTGAAATTGTATGTATATATATAACATATGTGATCCGACAAGAATAGGTAGAGCTACTTACTGAGCATATCCCTGCTCAACCCATGTTCTTAACTTTTTTTTGCAGATGATCTTCATGAGTATGAATTGGTATATGTGCAAGGTGACGGAGATGGGAATGAGTAAGAAGGGGTGCAAGTGAGGCATTTTAGTTTAGAACTCTATAATATTATTAATTTTTTGTAATAAGTGGTGCTAGACCATGAGGTAGGATAGTTTGATAATGTTTAATATACGATGGTATGTTTTGGATTCTGTTTAAGTTTATGGTGTAATCAAATAATTTCTAGAGGTTTAAAGTGTATTCGTGAATTTTAATATCTCGTGGTATAGCAAAAGCAAAGATGCCTTGTGAGGTTTGAGAAGTTCATTTTTCAAGTCTCGCAGCGTGTTATGTTCCAAGTCATGGTGGATTTGGGGCGTGACACACCAGGTCTTTGCCCTTCGACTTCTTATGTTCCGCAATTGACTGGAGACTTGCTACTAAGGCACTTTGTCCTTCAATCATATATTTTCCATGAGTCTTGGACCACTAATTCTGAAAGTTTGACGACACAAATTTATTGGCATCCAGTGGGCTAGCAGGAAAAAGCAATCTTGCATTGATTTAATGGTGAGTAAATGTACGCCAAAGTATTTGACACAATTCATAGTTAATGGAGCGTACATTAACCTTGAGTTCTTTTAAAATGTCCTGATAAAAGCCAAATTGCCTAGCAAATATGTACGGACTATAAGGCTCAACTAAGAATTTGCTTTCGTTATGCAAGACCAAGTAGTTGGAGCGTGCACTAAAGAAATAACCAAACTCGATATTTGGTAACTTGTCATTATCAACGAAGAGTTCATTTTGGTTCTTCACAAGAGAAGTTGCTGACCATTTCGCTTTATTGCCCATATAAACAAGGTTTTGAGCCTCGATCTCGTCGTAATATCGAGCTCCACTTTCTCCAGAATATGTGGTCATCATAGGTCTAGGCAAAGGATTTGGAGTCGAATAATGTGTAGAGAAATAATGCGCCAGCCAACCATAAATGTAATGCAAGGGAAAAGAAGCATTTGAATGCCTGGGAGTTGGTGACTTTGCAATCTTGTTCAAACCTCTATATATGCTGAGTAGTATCGGCATGGCAAGACAAGTTTTGTGTTTAGAGGCTATCATGCAGGCCGCTTTAAACGTGGTTGGTCTAATAACATAAAGATCATCACTTGGAAGAGCAAAGACACACAACCATGTTGATATAAGTGCTGCGAGATAAGTCTCTTCTCTCAAACGAATCTTAATTCCAAGGATGTGAAAAGCACTTTTTTCTGGATTTGGAAGTTTCCCAGTGGATTAATTTCTCCATCTGGATTTTGAGATCGATTGAGGGCGAGATGCCTTCTTTAACCTTCTGGGCTTTGGCTTTGAATATCTTGATTCTCCACTAAACCAGAAGTCTATCCATTGACTAGCACGAACACCTGGACCTGTTGTGTTCTTCTTTTTGAAGGTGATGGAAGGCTGCAAACAAGTACTCACAACTTTCAAGAATGTATTTAACCTTCTTTTCATCAAAGCCTATTAACTCTGCAAGACAGGGCATCCAATGTAAGTTGAGGACATTAAAATAAACTTGAGGACATTAAAATTTGACTTGAAGCCCACATGTCAAATGTTTGATTTGTAAGCCCAAACTTATAAAATTAATTTAATTTAATTTAATTTAATCAAAATCAATTTAATTTGTTCAGTCTTGACTAATTAAATTAAAATAAAATATCAACGTCTACCAATCGAAGTGTGCAATGTATTTGTTTCTGGACACCATGCCTCGCAAAATGCTCGAACAATGTTGGGATTTCTATCATAGGTGAAGAGTGACGCGAATAGAGCCTCATAGACACATATAAGTTGGACATTAATATGTCTGGACTTATAAGTTGGATATTAATATGTGGGCCTCAAGTCCAATTATAATATTCATTAAATTAAAGTGAATTAATTTTATTAATTTACATTGGACTATTTGGGCCGATTCCATTTGTTAAAGTTTACTTTAAATGGGTTTCTTAAGCCACAAGTAACCCAAGTTGGTAGAGAATTCTAGAGAGTATCTTTTTAAGCCAATTATAGTCTAAGTTTGGGCTATAAATAAGAGCTCTTCCCTCTCAAGTGAGAAGATATGACATATTCTCCAAAAGCTCAGAGAAAACTTTACCAAATTCCTTAGAGATTTCTCTTCTTCAAGTTTCTCAAGCCCAAGTTCAAATTCAAATCAAATCTTCAAGTCCAAGTTCGAGTTCAACCAAATTTCCACGATCTAAGATTCAAGTGTTCGAGATGACGAAGTCAAATTAACCGTGTTCGAGATGACGAAATCAAATTATCCGTTTCCTACGGAGACTCCAACTTTAATTCAAGAATAAGCCTTTTTGGGCCCTTGAATTAGTTGTTCGTGAAGAGAAAAATTAGAGGATAATTTCTCTTATAAAGAAATTTATCCAAAGATTGTACCTCTTGTTTGAAATTAATAAAATTTAATTTGTGGAATTTTTCTTCTCTTTTATTCGCTAGACACGAAATTTGTATGTACAATAGTATGAAATGCAAAATTAAATAAAGCACACAATGCATTAAAGATTTATAATATATGCCTCTTCACCCAGCCTAGACTCCAAAGAAAACAAAAGTGACACCTTGGCTTGCATCATATTGAGAGACCACTAAATTTTGTCTGGCATTAAAACTTCCCATACCTAGAATGAAGAGGAGGAATCGAGACTTTCTGAAGAACACTTCCAATTATGACAGCTTCCCTCAGATTGCAAGTCCTTGACTAGAAAAAACGAAAGAAAATGTTTGCGTAATCAACAATTCTGGAAGTCTATGAAATTTCAAAACTACACAAGTGTACAGGAAGTCTACCTCACATAGTGGCAAACAAACATGAAGATATAAGTTGGATAATAGGTACTAAAAAAAAAATCCAACCCACCTAATAAATAAGTTGGGTTTTCTTAGCTCAACTACCAAAACCCATAACCCAGCTGACCCAACCTATCCTTTAAAATTAGTAGATGGGTTGGGCGCATTGGGTGAGTTATTGGGTTTTGAGTTTAATTGCCAGCTATTATATAACTTAATCTAACCTAACAAGACTAACAGACCCTCGCAGCTAAATTGCCAAGGCCAGAATTAGATTTAGATATTTTATTCACTATTCATATGATGGATAGGAAGGAAGTTAATGTAATCCACAATTTTTCAGTGGGATGGTAGTAACATTTTGCACTTTTGATATTCTTATCAATTTTCAACTTTTGGTTTATATACAGGTTATTGTTTAGACGCTTTGAACATTAAAGTTGTTAATTCATCTTATGTACTTTGTAATTAATGCTAGCATTATTAATGAAATTGGATAAAAATAAAATTAAGTACATGTCACGTCAATTCAGCTTCGCTACTTCTCCAGAGCCGCAATGTGAGGAACAACTAGTTAGCGTGCAAAAACTGCGCAAAATTTGTGTGTTCATTCCCATCCTATTTCATTACAAGAATGAGCAATTGCAGTTATTTGGGTCACAGCTTTATAATGCAAAATATATACAGCAATCCTTTTTTGTTGATAAGCACACGAGACAAATATTAAGAAAAAAAAAAAAAAGAGAGAGAGAGAGTAATTACACAGTTATAGATACAGCCAAAACAGCATGTATAACAACAATCTGTTTATCTATATGTACAACATAGCAGTTCAGAATAGCATCTCTGATAGATTTTTTTTCTTTTTTTAATTATTTATGTTAAATATTTTATTATCTTGATTATATAAACATTTTGTTAAAATTTCTCAGTTACTCTATCTTCCTTATTCAAATAGTTTACTATCTTCAAATATTTATAATTCCTTTTCTCCTCCTACTATGCACTCTCCTTAATAGTGCAAGGTGTTGACTTATTTACTAATATTATTTATATCTATTCTCCTCCCAATATCACTTTGGAAATTTTTAAAATTTTGGTATAAAAATTTCTATAAATTCTATGAAATTATTAGCTTATTTAAGAACTTAATTTTCATTTAAAATTGTTCTCTAAAAACTATTATTTTCAAAGAAAATCTCATAGCTATTTAAATTTAAATGGAAAGCCCGTGCTAGTGGAAATTATAGGGGTGCATAATGGCTTTATCTTATGTTAATAGCATTATCATTTCACTGCAACTGAAAATATTCAATTCGACATTGAAAGAGTTGTTTTTTTTTTTTATTTCTAACCTATAATATATAAGAAATGGTTTGTGAAAAAATTTCATTTATGAGTTTCATCACCATTGAGATAGTCATTTTTATAGGTGTTTTTTCAAAAGCATTACTGTAGTAATTTTTAAAATTTTACAAAAAAAGAGACGTATGTAAAATAAAAAAGTGATCAAATAACATATTTAAATTTTTTAATAAATAAGATATTGAAAGGCATTTCATCCAGATGGAGTGCTAGATGAGTTTCATAGTTGTATCTATCTCTCACTACTTCTATATATTGCACAGCTGAGGATAAATGTGATGTTGATTTGAAAACTGGTAAATAAAATATTGTCATGCTGCAACATTACCGGCAAGATTTGGCATCAGAACACGCTTGAGGGACAATATAATATATTAATATATTTGACTTCAAACTCTATAAATCCGCAAAAAAAAAAAAAAAAAAAGCCCGAAACGAATTAACAAAACAATTGCGTTGGCAACGAGAATGATTAGATAAACCAGAGACGTGAGACTGATTTGATGGCGAAGATGTCTAATCTAGATTGAATTCTCCAGCTCCAATTGTTTTTAAAATAACAAAATCAGGTAATGTGCGGGAAAAAAAAAAAAAATCTCGACGGTTAAATCATCCAAGCCAGCATTATCATTGAAAACTAAATTCCTTCTTAGTTTAGACAATAATAATGTGACATGCATAGTTTTTCTTTTCCTTCTTTTGGGGCACTCTATCAAACAAAGCCATTAACTAGAACATTTATTAATTTGACTACCTAATCAAATCAATGTTTTTCCTGTTATATTCCAGACAAATATAGTTTTGTAACTTAAATTATACTTTTGAATTCCATGGATATAACTCCAAATCTTTAAACCTATAAATAGAGTTTTCTAATGAGAGAAACGTGCATTCCTTCTACTAGTCCTAGTTAGTATAAAATCAAATTATGTGTGATAATACTACATACAATTATTGTGTGTATTTGAAAAATACTTTGGAATATATTTCTACTTCTCAACTAAGGATAAAACACGCAATTAACTTTTGTCATATTACACTTCACAAATACTGCTTCAATTTGTGAGAAAATTTTAAAATTGTATAATGACAATGATATTTTTTTTGAGTTATATGCAAAATAGCAACTACTTATAGTATCATAATTTCCACATGCACACAAAGACAACATGATAAAATTTTACTAATTAGTGTCTCATATGTAAGAATAAAAATTAAAATTGATGTTATTGCATCATGATACTTGAAAAATTATAGCACAATTATCTGTATTTTAGTTTCATAACTTCTAGATATATTTGTATCATTTATATATAAATTTATCTAACATAATTTTGCAAAATTTCTATTTTGCAGTCGAAATTTTAATTGTACATTTTTTAAAATCAAAATCTATATAAAACACGCACATTTGATTTTTTGTATTATACTCATCCCTTATGTTACTAACAATACTTCTGTTTCTCTACTCGTCAAAACTAATGTTTGAAACATGTATGACTAGAATACTTGGTAGCACAAAAAAAAAAAAAAAACCAAATTTCATGTTACACATATAAGAATATGTGGGAGAAGAGAAATTATAAATAAACAATCTCTGACTCTCATGGGACCAACTTAAATCCATAGCACAATAACTTTAATCTCATCTATAATTTCTCTAGACTTTCAACTCTTTCAATTCTTCTCAACTCAATACAATAATAGAACTCCCCATATATAACCCATAAAACTTGAATAATAAAAAACTTAATTAGAATAGAGAATATAATTTTAATAGGAAACTACTAAATAATTACTCAATACCTTAAATTATTCAACTACTAAAATTCAGCTAAATATAATTTGTAAAACTAAATAGGAAACATGTAACTCTTTAGGATTTTGGTATAATTATACTAACAATGCCTTCTTTAAACCAAACTCTTTCTCCATAAGCATATGTCCACGCCATGAATAACACGTTCATGAAATCTTCGTTAACTCGATGCAATCTTCAATCTATCATTTAAATCATCAATTTGTAATTAGATTACATTTCTCGGATCTCTAGTCAAACAATTCATACAACTAGATAAATAAATTTTTATCCGTCACTTTGTCTTCGATTTTAAGCATCCTTTGCCAACAACTTGATCAGAAATTGCAATCACTTTTAACACAATTTTGGCAAGACAATTTTTGCACTATCATATGAAGTTAACAATTTTGGCAAGATTATTTTTTAATCTCCACTTAATTAGGACAATTTTAGGCCTAATCTGCAACACAAAGGAGTACCCAAACCAACCAAATGGTCCAATTTATCTGATGTTCAAGTGTTATAACAAACTTGAGTTTTATGCTCTAAATTAAACAATTGGCGCCCCAGGATTAATATCAATGCCCAAAACTATGATACACTTAGCATAGAAAAACATAGCAAAATTTTATTTAATACATATAAAAATAAGTGAAAGGAAAGGATTTAAAATTAAAGAATCTTTGACTCTCGTATTGAGATCGGCAAAGAACCACTGCACAATAACCTTAATCTTATCTAGAATTTCTCTAGACTCTCAACTCTCTTAACTCTTTCCAAATCAATACAATAATATAATTCCCTATATATAATCCATAAAACTTGAATAATGAAAAACCTAATGAGACCAGAGAATAAAATTCTAATAGAAAATTAACAAATAATACTCAATAACTTAAATAAATAAACTACTAAAACTAAACTAAATATAGTTTCTAAAACTAAATAGGAAATATGTAAGTCTTTAGGAGTTTGGTCTAATTATACCAACACTATTTTACATGGGACAAAGAACGATGCGAGATTAGGTTTCAAAATTACTCAAAATATATAGATTCTGGAAGACTACAGTAAGTAAAGAGTGAGGTGTTGTATTCTCGACGTTACATGTTGAGATTTACTGCACTAGATAATATTTAATGACTTAATGGTAGACCTAGTCCCTCATCCTAAGGCTAATATTTTTCACATTTCTTATGTTATGTGAAGATAAGATCCTTTTTCCACTTGTAATTAAATTTAATTTAACAACATAATTTTAATTATTTGTTTATTTGGTCTATAATCAATAATTTTAAGATCATTAGCCTAATATTAAAAGTATTTTGACAATCTACTTATCTTTATTGCTTGAAAGAAACCACCATAAATGTCTAGATGAGGAGTGAAAATATTTTCATCCAAGCTATCTAAACTCAAGGAAATAGACATCAATGGCTCGAGAATGCTTGAGTCTATTGCAATCCACTAAACTAAGTTGAAGAGTCCCGTAACGCAACTATGTATGTGGAAAAAATTTGCATACACGAATCTTCAAGACTTTTGGTCAAGTTCTTAAATTTATTATGGTTTAGTAGTATATTCCAACAAAATCAAGAAGTTTATAAAAGCTTTATGTCATTTGTAGGACATTAAAAAAAATCGTGTTTCTGCCGGTATTTTTTTGGGTCATTTGGAGGTAGAAGCCAAATTACATAGTGATACTCCTACACCGAGCCATACTAACTAAATCAACATATAAGTACTCTTTAATAAAATCTAGGGGATTAAACTTGTGAGTAATCCCTGGTGATAAATTTAAGCTTATCTTCACTAAAATATCAGCGTATGAATTACCCTCTCTCCAAAAATGATGCAAATTAAGTTCTCAGTTTTGATTCAAGAACTCACGAATTTTTCAAATCAAGTTAAAATGAGTATGTTTTGGAGATGCAATCTTGACCAAATGTATAATGAGTTGAAAATTTGTTTCAACTTCTAAATGTCTTACCTTCAATTCCCATGCAATTTGGAGACGCTGCCATAAAACTCTACCGTCAACGAATCTACGTGTCCAATGTCAATAGAAAAACCAAAGAGCCAAAGTCTTTGATCATTGCGTAAAATGCCACCACTGCAGCTAGTCCTGGTGAACTAGTAGCGAAGCCATTAACAATCAACTTTGGAAAAAATTTTCGCTTTAACAAGATGTCTTCTTTGTACACTAAAGTGCTAGAGTGAAAAGCTGCCCACACATCTCTAACATGAGTCCAAATCAACTCAACATGTCTCTAAGACGGTAAAGTTTGACCAGGATGAACAAAATGATTTATTGAACATTAAATATGCTAAATAATTATCCGAAGTATTGTGTCCCAATCTAGATTGTAAAACTTCCTATATCATGAGATAGAGACCAATTTAACCATTCTGCAAGTTGTAGGGCTTTAAAATTGGACCAGTTTAAAGGCTTGAGATAATTCTTTGAAACCTCTGAGGCTCAGTGGCAATCTCAAATCGCATGAAGAGATCACATAGAAACATCCTTGGTCACAGGACATATATCATCAGGATTAAGATGCTTTTCGAGCTTTAAGCTAGATGTCATGAGTCTATCATGATTTAGAAGCCATAAAAAAACATTGTAACAATTTGGACATTTTCCTTTCCATAGCTTCTTCCAAAGAGGTAATTCCCCTGTGGATGCGCAATCCTCTAAAAGTTGATGATAAGCCGCCTTGACAGTAAATTCCTCAGAATTTGAAAATTAGTATATCAGGACATTAGGAATCTCAGAGTTATCCACAATAATGATTTCACAAAGGTGTAACTGAATATTCAAAGGAAGAATTTGTGAAAGAGAACTACAATTCCAGTTCTTCCCTTACTTTTGGTTGCATGTTCATCTAGAGGTACAACATTCATCTCCAATACAAAAATATTTTACAACCATGAATCTCTCCATAAGCTAATTGATCTGCCATGTCCCAACCTCCTAATAATACTCTCCTCTAATAAATCAATACTACTGTTGATGTTTCACCAGGTATATGAGATGTTTTTTCTTCTAAGGAAATTACCAGTGCAATATTCATCAAACAACACACTTTTTCATGATATGTTTTGGGCAGAAATCGAATGCCATACCATTTTTGCAAGTGCAATCTGATTTAATAAGAAAGCCTATGAATACCCAGTCCAACTTGTTCTTTATTAATGCTAATACCATCCCAACAGGTAGGACCTTCTTTACTATATCCTTCTCTATATATCCTCCTTCTTCCTGTTGATTCTTTGTTCGTAGAATTAATGAACACTGTGAATTTTCAATAATCAAATCAAACAAATTCTTCATCTCCTGAATTATTGCTACCGTGTGATCAAATTTCTTCCTTTAAGTGTGAAGAACTTTCTCAATAAATACCCAAATAGATTCTTGTAAACAGGAAATCATTAAAGTGGTATTTAAATTCATAATGTTTAAATTTTATGACACTTTTGTCCTTGAAGTTTTTACCAGTGCTTTTTTTTCCCTTTTGCATTGTAGTAGAATATGTTTTTGTTTTGACTTGTGTTTGCTTCTTCTTGTCAATGTTTTCTTCTTTGTAGTTGGAATGGCGGAGTAACATAGTCAGGGTAGACAGAAAGTTCAAGAAAGATGTAAGCTAAGCTTCGACAGTGACATCCTATAGTGGTCGAGTTTTTTGGCTATTATGGTCATGCAAGTAAATGTGAACTCGTTAACTACTCTGTAGAAAGTGCTTTTGTCCTTCAGAAAATTGTTGTGATCTTTGTAATCAGATGATCTTCGATGGCATGCAAATGATAGAGGAAATTCAAAAGGATAAAGAAGCAAGAACTTGTGCCAAGCAACAGCTAGTGGGAATAATACCTTCAAATGTTGAATTGGAGATTCATTACCTTCTAGTGGGATTAATACCTTCAAATGTTGAATTGGAGATTCATTACCTTCAAGCATCAGCATTTAACCTACCTCTTTGTGGATAATGTTTATAATTTTTTTATGTTAAATTATCATATTTATGTTTATCACACTGTCTTAAAAATATTTTTAGTGGATGTTGCTATTTATTTTTATTTTTAGTAAAAGGTTTTTTTGTTCTATTGATGTCTTACGGTAATTTTCGTACCTCCGTTTGATTTTCAGGAGTTCAATCTGTATAGATTAATAATACTGTTTCCATGGCCTTACTACCGGGATAAGTTTTACATAGCAATGTAATACAGAAAAAGTTGTAGCGCATAGCTAGCAATAAAATGTTCAGTATATTACATTTGTAGCTTCAATGTAGCTTGATCCGAATCCATAGATTCTTCATAAGAGTAAAAATTCATACTGTACTAGAATGTTAAAGTGATAGGGATCTAAGGACGTTTACATTAGTCACACAAGTTAAGCATGGAGCGAAGTCATTTAAGCTCATGGAGGAGTTGATCATTGCACCAAATAAACAAGGATATGAGAGAGTGTGCAAAATGTCCAAACCAAGCCAAAAGGTGGAGAATTGCAACTTCTGACTGAGGTTGTGCCCCAAGCCGTGCTGTTGCTTTTCTCACGGCCTTCATCAGAATGTTGGGTAGAAGCAAGCATGGTGTTTTGACCGTAGCAATGCCACATCAGAAAGTGCAGACACATCTTAATTTCATGTTTTTCTTAGAGTACAAGTTGTAACCTTAATAGTAGGGTAGTAGTTGTGATAGGTTACAACAAGTGTTAGTTATTTTTAGAAGTTATCTTTTGTAATCATATTTAAGGGTTCTTTATGAATGATTAAAGACAAGTTTTTATTCATTAATCAAATTGAGTGTTTTCTATTATTGAGAATTAATTCTTATTTCTTTGGATTAAGAGCTACCTTTAAGTCTTATCAACGGAATCCTTGTAGTGACTTGTTTAATCCTTCGCTTAGAGGTTTTCTTAATTGGTTTGATTTAAATCCTTAGTTTATCACCTAGGAATCTACTCATAAATTGTGTAGGGGTCTAGGTTGCTTCCAAAGGGAGGAACTTCAATGATTGAAGAAACTTGAGGTACAACCAACTCCACTTCTTTGGTGGCTTAGAAAAGTTCCTTTGCTGTCGAGAGTTAACGAGTTGTCTTCTGAGAATTTCAAGGCTTTCTTGGCGTTCATGCATTCGAATTCCACATCATAAAGTCAATGTTGGTCACATTCATAAGTTTATTCTTGTGAACTTTCAGAGAGAAGAAATTATTCTTCATTATTTTGATACGAATAACAAAGAGATACATATACCAAAGAGACTGACATTCCAGTCCACAAAACAAGGAAAGAATTCCTTCAAATTAGGAATTCCACTAAAATAGGAATTTAATTAAATAAGAATCAGTCAATGATCAAATCTCTTTATTAGGAAACAAATCACTAAATCAAAATATACATGGTAATTTCACATTCCCCCTCAAGCTGAGTTGTACAAATTGTACGTTTCTAGCTTGCAACTCAATTCTTCAAATCTGGTTTTTAGAAGTTTTTTGGTGAGGATGTCAGCAATTTGATATTGAGTAAAGATGCAGACAATTTGAACAGTTCCATTTTCAATCTTCTCAAGGATGAAATGGCGATCAATCTCAACATGCTTAGTCCTATCATGGTGAATTGGGTTTTTAACAATATTGATCGCTACCTGGTTATCACAAAATAATTGGATCAGTTATTTGTCTCTCATTCCTAGTTTATTAAGTAATCTTTGAATTCAAATACCTTCACAAATTCCCAATGCCAGTGATCTTAACTCAGATTCTGCACTACTCCGTGAAACAACTAATTATTTTTTGCTCCTCCATGGAATAAGGTTTCCCCAAACATATGAACAATAACCAAAAATTGAGTGTCTGTCTAGTAGATTGCATGCGTGGTTAGCATCAATGTAGATATCAGTCTCCCTTTTGTTATTCTTCCTGAATAATAATCCCTTCCCAGGTGTCAACTTAAGATATCTCAATATCCTATGCACAGCCTCCATATGCTCTTCTGTTAGATTGTTCATAAATTGACTTACTAAACTGACAGTGAATCCAAAGTCTAGATGAGTGTGGGAGAGATAAATTAATCTCCGAACAAGCTGTTGGTATCTACACCTGTCCACTGGCATACCTTCTGATTTTGCACCTATCTTTTTGCTTGAATCCATGGGTGTATCTACTGGTTTACAGCCAAACATCCATGTTTCCTTTAACAAATCCAATATATATTTTTATTGAGTTACTGTAATACCTTCTCTTGACCTTGCTACTTCTATGTTGAGGAAGTACTTTAGAATACCAAGATCCTTAACCTCAAATTCTAGGCCAAATGTTGTTTTAAAACTTGTAATTCTTCCTCAAAATCACTAGTAAGAATAATATCATCAACCTACACAATCAAAATAGCAATTTTCTTCTTAGCTGAAAACTTGACAATATCTTATTGGCATTGTTTATATCTACATTGGATTACAAACTTTGCAAACCTGTCAAACCATGTTCAAGGAGACTATTTGATTCCATAGAGGGAATTTTGTAGTCTACACACCTTGTTTTTAATATGAGAATTTTCTATTCTAGATGGCACTTCTATATGAACTTATTCTTCAAGGTTGCCATTTAGAAATGCATTTTTAATGTCCAGTTGATGTAATGACCAATCACAATTAGTTGCAATTGAAAAAAGAACTCAGATGGTATTAAGTTTAGCAACTGGAGCAAATATTTCTTGGTAGTCAATACCATAGGACTGTGTAAATCCCTTAGCAACTAAATGAGCTTTCAACCTTTCAATGTTTTCATCTGCTTTGTGTTTGATGGTAAAGATCCACCTGCAACCTACTGGCCTTTTTTCGGTACGTAAATTTGTAATCATCCATGTTCCATTCTTTTCAAGTACTATGATCTCCTCATGGACAACATTCTACTCCCCTGGATGTTTGAGAGCCTCATGAATAGTCCTTGGAATTTGTACACTGTCAAGAGAAGTAATAAATGGCTTGCAAGTTGGAGAAAGAGAGTCATAGCTCACAAAATTTCCAATCAGATGTTTGGTACAAGATCTTTCACTTTTCTTAAGTGCAATAGGGACATCAGCATCATCAATTTTTGGAATAATTAATTCCTGAGGATGATCAGACTCGCTTGAGTGAACTTGAGGAGCATTAGAATTCGGATCGGAGTCATGACAATGCACAAGAGGTTTCAGATTTTCACTCTCCTTGTTATTCTTTTTCTTTCTGGTATGTGTTGCCCAATTTCTGCAAGTATACAGAATCGTAACAAGTAATACAATAATGAGTAGAGATCGTTCCCAGGAGGACTAGTTACTTAGCCACTTATCAATTCGCTTTTATTTGTCTAAGGCTTCCAATTGAATTTAAGAAGACTAACAGTAAATTCTAGATTAAAACTACTCTAAAACTAAATTAATACCAAATTGACTAAACTAAAATTGCACAAAGCAAGTAAATTTGAAGAAAAATCAACAACCTACGAATATTAGGAATTAACACTCACCCACAATCAATTCAATTAATTAATCCATGAATTATCCATGCTTTACTATGACCCGAGTTTTTCCAAAGGCTGTCAATTAAACTCTCGCGACGTTTAATGACTAAACTTTAGTTCAATTAATTGAAAAACATATTAACCCACTCTCATGGTGCTAACCCGTTAAACAATCAATCTAAGAAGGCTAATATGAGCAACTCTTATGGGTATCTAATTACTTATCACAATCTCTTGACAATAAGTGACTAGATTGATGATTGTAGATCTATTATGCTACCATCTCTCAATGCGCAGTACAACAGAAATCATAACCATGGTGATCAAGCATGATTGAGCATTAAGAATAACAAGCATCACATAATAAAAGCATGGTTCATATATAGATTAATCAAAAGAATATCATGTTAGAGCATTAATCCCTAATAAAAAATTTAGCCACTCATAGTCTTACAATCCATGACAATAAAATCCATAAACACTTAAGAATTCATAAAGATAAGAGAAAGAGAAGAGAAAAATCTACAATCTTGAGTTCTTGATCTTCTCCTTGATCTCCTTTTTGGTGATTCTTGTGTTGTAGGGTGTTTTTCTAGAGTTGCCGTCATTTCTCTTTGATATTTTCATTTTTTCCAATATTTATCAGTGTTTAGGCTTCTAGAAAATCCAATCTTTTGGTTGGAAAAGGAAAGAAATCGTTAAAATCGCAATTCTGCTACGACACCTTCTATTTCGATCGAACCAATTGGTTCCCCCGAAACAGGATGCTAGAACTTTGACGGTCTTTATTCTTTTTTGGCAGTTTCAATTTCATCCAATTTTCTTCACTTCTTCCTGCCAAAAACAATACAAATAAGTTCCATTCTTCTAAAATAACTTTCCTCAAATGAAATTACCCTAAAAAGACTAAATTTTCCTAATTAAAACCACACAAATTATTCTCTAAACACCTATAAATTGGGAAAAGACAAGTTGCACAGACTTGTGATTTGAGGTTGGACTATCAGATGATGAAGGCTCGAAATTGGATTTTGGTGTGGTGTTTGAGTTGAAGGGAAGAAGAACTAGAGGTTGAGATATAGGTTGAGGTTGAGTTGTGTCCTAAGTTCAAGTTGACTCTTTGATGAGA
This sequence comes from Mitragyna speciosa, assembly GCA_024721245.1. Classification (NCBI taxonomy): domain Eukaryota; kingdom Viridiplantae; phylum Streptophyta; class Magnoliopsida; order Gentianales; family Rubiaceae; genus Mitragyna; species Mitragyna speciosa. Next base: position 15,405,978 of record CM045568.1, read on the forward strand.
AGTTCATTCCAAAATTGAGATTCCCTCACATTCACCCCTTGAATATTAGATTTTGGATAGTAAGGCTCATGTTCAAAAAAAGTGATATCCATTGAATTGTAGACCCTTTTTGTAATAGGAAAGTAGCATTTGTAATCCTTTTGGTTGGAAGATAACCTAAAAAGACACATTTGATAGTCTCAGGATCTAATTTGGTTCGATTTGGGGAGCTATTATGAACAAATGCTGAACGATGTCGAAGGAGATGAATTTGGTATGAGGATAGGTAGAAGAACTTGTTAAGGGCTTTGAAATTTGTGAACTTTAGAGGACATTCTATTTATTAGGTACGCAGCAGTGAAAGCTACCTCATCCCAAAAATACTTAGACATATTAGTTATGAATAGAAGTGCTCTAACTATCTCAAAAAGACGGCGATTTTATCTTTAGCTACTCCGTTTTGCTGAGAAGTATTACACATGAGTTGGTATGAATTATGCCATTGATGTGAAAGATATGATTCAAGATGGGACTTGAAGTATTTTCTAGCATTGTCAGTTTTAAAAATTTGTATCTGAGTATTGAATTGATTTTGAACCGTCATGTGAAATTTCTAAAAGATGTGACTAATTTTAGAATTTTCTTTCATAAAAAATATCCAAGTAAGATGCACCGAGCACCAGTGAGACTTTTAATTCTTGATGCACCCCACATATCACTATGAATCATGGTGAATGGATGGTTAGGTAAGTGAGGAACATAAGGAAAATTTGCTCGTATAGTTTAGCAAACTGATAAATTTCATAGTGAAAAGAACTTGAATTTTTATTGATGAACAATTGAGGAACATATTTTCTAGATAGATAAAATTGGGATGGCCTAGCCAAAAATGCCAAAGCATAACTTCATCCATATTATTGACACTTGAATTGAAAATGGAGGAATTTAAATGACATGATTACTGACTCTCTGACATAGTAGTGGACATTTTGTAACTTGACTGCCTTGTTTGTCTACTTGGAAGATTATTGGTTTTGAATAGGTAGAGATCTAACACCAACTCAGCATTGCCAATCATCTTCTCCGATTACATCTTCAGAAATTCACACAAGTATGGGAAAAATTTAGCAACACAATATTAAGATCTTGGCTCAACTTTCTAACAGAAAGTACATTACAATCTAAATTTTGAAAATGAAGAACAGAGAAAAGAACAATATCCTCTGTTAAGTAAGTAGATCTTATTCCCAAAACCATGGAGAGAGAGCCATCTACAATATAAACTGAAGAGTTACCCCTTTTGAGGTTTGTTCTTATGTAAGAGAGTTGCATCTCCTATCATTGTAGACACCAAATTTTAACACATCGTTTATCTTTTCTAATATTAGAGGGATTTTTTTTAATTCCATGATCTAATCTTTATTTTTTAAAAAAAGAGGCAAAATCAGCAATTTCAGGGGCAAATAAGTAATTTTTAGTTGTAAATATTTTTGAAATTTTAAATTCATATTTTGTACTTTTATATGTATTTTTAAATTTTTGTGATTTTTCAAGTTTAACTGGTATTTTTCTATATTTCACTAGCACAGGAGCAAAATAGTCATTTCGCCTCGCGAATACCTTTTTTGCCCATTTTGGGTCTCAAATTTATTTTTTAGGCTTTTAAGCAGTTTTCTAAATTTTTCAGGGACAACTGCTTTTTTTTTTTTTTTTTGTAAATATGCTGTTCAGGGGCAAAATAGTCATTTGACACCTTGAACACATTTTTCACCAATTTTAGAGTCCTAAATTCATTTTATAGGGTTTTAAGCTTATTTTTAATTTTTGATAATTTTTCGAGACCAATAGCTATTTTTTCTGTATATTTTGTTAGTAAAAAGGCAAATAGTCATTTCACCTCTTCAATGCCCTTTTCACCAAATTTTGGGTTATAAATTCATTTTTTAGATTTTTAAACCTATCTTTAACTTTTGGTCATTTTTTTTAGGTCAATTGCTATTGTTTTAAAAATACCAGATTTAAGGGCAAAACGATCATTTTACATGCAACTGTATTTTTGATCGAAATTTTTGTGATCTAATAAATTTTATTATTTGAATTTTTAAAATTTTTCTACTTTTTGTGCGTTTTAGAAAAATTATGACATTTGTTAGTTTTAATTTTAATTTTTTTGTGTCAAAAGTCATTTTTTAGGGTAAAATAATAATTTTATTATTAGGGGGCATTTTAGTCTTTTTACTCATTTCTTGGAGGATAAGTCTTTTTTGCACTATAAATACCCACACTTGAGGATTAAATTAGAAAAAAAAAGAGAAAGCCTATAGAGTTTTTAATTTTTAGTTTTATCTATTACACCAAGAATACCAAAAACACACACTTTTACCTATATTCATCTTCAACTTTTCACCAAGAACACCTAATAAGTTTTTAGTTCATCTTCATATCCACACACACACACTCTACCAAGAACACACACCACGTTCCAAGAACATGTTCAAACAAATACACACACTCCCTCTAAGAACACACACCACATTCCAAGAACATCTTCAAACAACCAGACACCACACACCAAGAACACATACCACACTCCAAGAACATTTTCATACAAACACATACCACACACCAAAAACACACACTAAATCCTAAGACCATCTCACACACTTCACACAATTGTCTCGCACACACTATACACACAATTACCTCATGCACATACACACATATTTGCACGTTCAATTCACACACAACACTTAAACATTCACACACCATTTTCACACAGCACCACACACAGTGGCACGTGATCAGTCACAATCGCATATACACACAATACATATACTATACACATGATAGTTACGTACAGAAACACACAAACACCCAGTTCACACACACAGAGTACATCCACACACATATCACACACTTCACAGATACACATACTTACACATACTCTGCACACACATTTCACAGTCTTCTCTCTCAGCCAGATACACACACAAACACACACACCAAATCACACAAATTCACATACACATCACATGTATTCACACACACAATTAGTAAGACTTCACACACATGCACGGTCAGTTGGGACTTCACGCACAGAGAACCAATTTCACAGTAACCTTCCCCTTGTTTTTGTCTTCATCAACGCCCCCTCCAATTCCATTACCCTAGCTCTTCCCTCGCACTACCAGACCTCTGCAACTCCTCTAGCATCCACAGCCCCACCAAACAGGCACAACCCCTCCATCAACAGCTTCCCCTCCATCAATGCTACAACCTCCGCTGAAGCTCAGCACCACTAGAATCTCCCTACATGCCCAAGTAAGATTCTTGGCATTTGCTTTTTGATTCTCTTTATTATCATTTAATCAATGAAGTTGGTTGGATGTTATTTATTTTCTTTGATCGATTGATGTCTGGATTTAAAGAATTTGATGTTTAATGTTTGATTTGGGGGAATTTGATTTGGTGAGCTTTTTGGGAGATTAGAGGATTGAAAGAGACTCTTGGGAGAATTAAGGACTTTGAATTATTTAGGATATGTGCTAGGATAAATTAGAGGAAAAAGAGAGAATGGGCGGAGGGAAGGAGAAGAGAACTAGAGGAGAGAAATAGAATGAAGGACAGAGGAGGAAGAACGAAGTGGTGAGAAAGAGAGAAGAAAGGGGCTGTAGAAAAGAGGGAGAGTAGGGAGACTAATTGAAGAAGAAGAGAAAAACAGAGACGAAGAGAGGGACAAAGAAAATAGAGAGAATTGGAAAGAAATGAAAGCTAGAGATTTAGGGGAGAAGAAGGGGAAGACTGCTATGGACACTTGGGGAAGGAAGCATTTTGGCATTTGGTTTATTTTGTCTTAATATTAGCTAATTATTTTTATCTATTTTTGGGTTTGATTAATTTAGTTTTAATTTGACAAATTGATCCAGTTAAGTTACTTTCTTTGGTGAAATGATTTAGTTTAATTTAGTGTGTATTTTTTTGTTTTCTAGTTATTTTATGATTATCTGTATCTCAATCCTTAGGGTTCTCAGTTTGCGTCGTTGTGCTACCTTGCCATCTTTTGATTTTATTCAATCAAGTCCCCAGTAATTATAGATTGGCCCCCAGGTTTTAATTCATATCTAGTGAATCCTTAATTAATTGCAATTTAGCTTGAACTTGATGAATTACTATTTTGCTTCCCCCAATTTACTTTAATTTGCATCTTTGTCTATAGACTTGTGTAAATTTTCAATTTTACCTCCCTTGATTAGTTGAATTTGTAATTTTACCCTTGAGCCCCTTAGTGTTACAATTTGTTTTAGGCCCCTTAGTTTAATAGAATTTATATCTTTTACCCTAATTTTTGGCCTTATATTTTATGCTTTATTACTTTAAATAGTGGTACCTTGATGTGTGTGTTCATTTTTTTTAAGCATTAGTACCGAGTCTTCAAAAAAAGATACCCCTATTACTTGTAAATTTCTCTTTACATGCTCCAAGGTGCTCCTATATGATATTTATGCATCCTCTTCATGTGTTTCTTATTTTACATACTTTTTGCATATTTAGTTATTTTATGCTATTTCGTTTCGAATTTTTATTATTTAGCAAAGAAATAATTGTGTTAGATCACAATTTCCATTATTTTGGCCTATTTTTTTTATTTAGCTAGTCAATGTAATAGTTAGGTTATATTTCGTGTTTTTTACAAATATTTGTGTATTTGGATAGCGAATGTAATAGATATGTTATTTTTACTTTTTGTTTCTTCCCTTCCTAAATTGTAAGTTAAATTTCCCGATGTAATATTTAGAGCTCGTGTGCGCCTTGTATGCCCGATGTAATATTTAGGGCTCGTGTGCTCCTTGTATGCCCGATGTAATATTTAAGGCTTGTGTACTCCTTGTATGCTTACTTGTTTGACCACTTTCTTTAGGATTTTACATCTAGATATCATGCCTACATGTTATGTGCTTCTACGTGCTCTTATATGCCTTTACATGTTTATTTGCTTTCAATTCATGTTTCATTATTTTTTATTTATGTTTTATTAATTTTTCGTTATTCCGTCACCACACTAGTCCAACGTTAGTTGTGGCTTTATCATTTCTCCACTAGTCCAATGCTAGTGGGTAATTTCTAGAAAGTGCTAGTCCAACGCTAAACCCTTAAGGCATTTTAGTGCTAGTTTCACTCTGTGTGTGCATCATTTCACACACTATTTTTCTAATTTTAGTTTTCTACATATTTGCATGATTTTTGGTATATATTTTACTATTATCATTACCTATTTTAGCATTTGACAATGCATGACATTGAGGCTGCATTTCACTTAGAATTTAGGTCATTTGTGTACTCTAACTAGAAATAGTCGTCTACTTATGTGAGAAGCGGTGGCTTAACAAGCCGTTCCCTCCTTTGTGAGTAGAAAAATTCAATCATGAGTTATTAGTCCCCCGTACCCATTATGTTGTATTCCCATTTTCTTTGATCACTTACTATTTATACTACTATTTTCTTTTTCTTTTTGCATTCCATTTTCGCATTTACACTCATGACTCCCTCAAGATCTCATTTCGGGTTTCGCAATGAATGCGATAATCCCGATCAAGTCTTGACAGGACATTTTGACCCTCTTGACACCATATTAAATTTATGATTTGCATTCATTTAGATATGTCCAAACGTGATAGAATTTAGGTTATTTTAGAAAATTTTTAATTAAGCCTCGCAACTAGTTTTGGCTAGGTTGAAAGGGTGCCTTAAGTGCGAGCCCTTGCCTTCCCTTTCTTCAAATGTGACTCTTGGACCTTTTTCTCTTGTTTTTTCGTAGACTGGAGTCAAAAAAGGGTTTTCAAATATTTTTCCTAAAAAATTTATTTTGTTTAATGATTTTTGCGGGTAACTTAGTACACCCTAACTCAATACCAAGTGGCGACTCCATTTTAAAAGTAAAACCCTTTTTTAAAATTATTTGGCTGAAACTGTCGCATTTTAGTCCTGGCCTTATTTTTGTTTTTCAAAATACCATTTTTTCTAAAAATAACACTTTTCTACTAAAAATTCAATTTTTCTCACACACGCATAGCTTTTTCCAAACACTTTCTTTTCAAAAAGGGTCATCGGACCAAACCGCCTTTTCGGGTTACAACAATCAAGGATCGACTCATGCTCCATTTTTGGAACGCAACAATCATGTGATCAGATGCTCCGAAATCTACAATCCAAGATCCATTTTGGTCCATGCTAGTTGTAAGGGCAACAGGAAAATTACCTCGATGAGCCATCATACTTGTTGCTTGAGGTTGACTGGTGGATTGCAAGAGACTGTGGCTGATCATTTTCTGCAGAATCTCTATTTGTTCTTTGCTAAATCCACTTGTTTCACTTGGTGTTTTCTCCTCAACTAATGAAATAGAATTGGCACAACTTTCTCTATCACTGTTTGACTTGTTTAGCTTCCAATTAGTAGGTTTTCCATGGATCTTCTGACAAGTTTCCTTTTGCATGTCCTAGTTTGCTACAATGTTCATACCAGGCCTTTCCTCATTGTTGTCAATTTTCATTGGCCTTCAAGTTGGTTCCTCATACTGCAAGTGCAGAACCGTCAAGCAGTGGACTGTTTGCTGCTACATCTTGAGATCCAATAATCACTTTTCTCCAACTTTCTTCATGTCAAACCTCGGAAAACACTTCTCTAATGCTTGGTAGTGGTTTGGTGCCCGTAATATGCCTCCTAATTTGAAGATCCTTTTTTGCTCCATAATTTTCTTGTAAGTGGCTACATCATCTCCACACTTCCAAGTATAAGTGTCAAACATATCAAGTTGCTGCCAGTATCGTATTAAGGTGTTGAAATATTGTGTGACTGAAAGATTCTCTCGCAAAAAGCATGCAAGATGGCCTCAATCTGGAACAATGTTGCTATATTTTCAAAACTTGAATATATCTCTTTTGCTGCATCCTAGATTTCCTTTATTGTGCCATAGAGAAGAAAGTTTTCACCTATATCATTGTTCATGGTATTTATCAGCCATGACATGCTCATATGGTTGTCAGTTGTCCACTATCCAAATTTTGGATTTGCTTTCTCTAGGATTTCAATTTCACCGGTGAGATATTCGTCTTTACCTTTTCAGAAAATAAACATCAACACAGATTGAGACCATTGAAGGTAATTTTGTCCATCTAACTTATGACTAGTGATTAGAATTGATTCGGAATCTGTGTTAACATGAGCAGCCATTGTTATTCCTTCAGATTTAGAAGTGACATCTGAAAAAGAGGTTGGAAATGCTACTCCAAATTTTGTTATACTGAAAGAGATTAAGGGAGATTTTTTTGCACAGATTGGAATGAGAATGAAGAATGAATTTCTCAAATTAGGTTTTTAGAGTAGAATTGGAATGGAGGCTCTGCTACCATGTGAAATTTCAAAGAGAAGAAATTATTCTTCATTATTTTGGGATGAATAATAAAGAGATATATATATACCAAAGAGACTGGCATTCCAATCCACAAAATTAGGAAAGAATTCCTTCAAATCAGGAATTCCACTAGAATAGGAATTTAATTTAATGAGAATCAATCAATGACCAAATCTTTATATTGGGAAACAAATTATTAAATCAAAATATACATGGTAATTCCACATTGTTTTTTTGTATCTAGTCTGTCCTTTCACTTTGGAGAGAATTTGAGAAAATTTTGAATTTCAGATATACTAGGTGGAGTGAAAGAGTATCGAATTTCATGTTGCATTGAAAAAATGTTATCATTACCGCTGTATAATTTTTGCTCTCGCTATTTTCTTCAAATTTGCTTTTATCTCTCAGTTGTAACTCTTAGAGCACTGTATCTTCCATTATGTAATGGAGGTTGAAGGTGGCCTGAAGTTAGGAGAAGAACTATAGAGGTGCAAAAGCTGATTAAGAGACCCAGAGTCAAGGCTTTGCAGCTCACAAGCTCAAGATCATGTCTATGCTTCCCATCAGCAAGGCAAGTTCATTGTCAAGTCTGCTTATCGAGTTTTCCGTCAGACTTCCTTTCTTGGGTGTTTGGTCCAAAATAGGATCATTTAAGGGTTTTGTTCCTGGATTTGCGTATACCCTTTAGTTGATCTGTAGAGGAAGCCCAAAGCCTCCATCTAGATTAGAAGTGTGGGTTGTAATCCATGTATCTTCCACCAGGCATATAAAACTAATGATCATCTCTTTTCCCAAATATGTCCTTTCTCTTATGATATTTCGAGGCGTATGCAGGCTTTAAATTTTGTTTATCTGGTGCCTTCTAATTCGCTTGATGAGATCAGTGTGCTGATCAACTCGGCAAACACTCTGGCTCAAATATTAAAAGCATTCATTTGTCGGTCAACTTGGTCAACTCTCTGGCTCAACTGCTATCATGTCTCGAAAGCTAGGAATATATAACGATAATCCTTCTTATACACTTGCTGAAAGGAAGAAGCCTATGGTATGTAAAAAGGGCAGCTGATAGATCATGGAATTTCAGTAAAATACTGAAACTAAGGCCTATTTCACAACAAGGCATAAACTGTGTAGTTGGTAATGGATTAAACACTTTCTTGTCATATAATAGATGGCACTCTGAAGGTCCTCTATTGCCAGCTTATTCTTCACAAATTCTAAAACTATTTGAAAGGTGTGAGCAAGCTAAGCTTGTATAAAAAATCAGGGATGGGTAATGGAGCTGGCCAAAGGTATGATATTGAGAGGGTGTCCACTTTATCTAGGAAGAGCCACCCCTCGAGATCTCATACCTAAGATAGAAAATAAAGATCAGGTGGTGTGGCTAAATGATGCATATGGGCTCTATACTGCTAAATCAGCTGTGAAGCAGCTAAATACAGTGATACTATGGTATAAACTAGTATCAGGAAAAGTACATATACTTACACATGCAATTATTTTATGGCTATTATGCAAACACAGGCTAAAGACCAAAGACAAAATCGAGAAATGGGAACTGTCAATCAACCCAATATGTGAGCTGTGTTGTTCAGAAAAGAAAAGTAGAAACCGTCTATTTTTTTCCTGTCCATATTTTAAACAAGTATGGGAACGTGTTCAAAGGACGTCCGGTTTTAGATGTATGGAATGTTGAGTTGCAATTGATGCTGCATCATTGCATGGGGAGCACATTCTTTGGAAAGATGAGAAGAATAGCAATTGCAGCCACTGCTTGCAATATATGGAAAAGCAGAAATACGAAAATCTTCCAGAATATGCTTACATCTCCTGATGAAGTGATCTCTAAGATACTGAGGGATACTAAAGGTATTGTTATTGCATGGAAAGAAATAGAAAAAATAGCAGACAATAGAGCTTTATGTATAGAATTAAATCTACCATTGTAATAGAGTAGAATGCTGGAAGCTCATCCTTAATTTGTTCAGTAATAGATGAGGGTGATTTCCCTCGATTGTGTGTACGTTAATGCCATTGTGTGTACGTTAATGCCAAAAGCTGAATAAAAATGTTATCACGAACCAAGCCTGCAGGCTAAGCGCGAAATCAAAGTCTCAACAACCAAATCTAGTTATTTGGGCTCTATTCTCGCTAGTCCAAAATAGATATCACAAGTTAAACTTGAGTGCTTAAGCTCAACTTATATATTAGTTTAAATTACTTGACTTCTTCAATTTAGGACGAATACTACATTCACCTCTCTTTATTAGCCTTTGCGTCCTTACAAAGCTTTCTTGCAAAGTCCAATCCAATACCATAGACCCAGTCTCATCCCGTATAGAGACGACACAAAATTCACTCTGATATCATTCCGTCATGCCCCGAACCTGCAGGCCTAGCACGGTACCAAAGTGTTAGCAGCCAAGTCCAACTATTTAGACTCCATTTTCTCGTTAGTCTAAAATAGATATTCCAAGTTGGAGTTGAGTATTTAGACTCAATTTATACATTCGTCTAAGTTATTTAACTTTTCTGATGTGAAACATGGTATTACAAATGCAGCTTACGGAAAAAATAATTCAAAAAAAAGGGATAATTACACATACCTCCCCTAAAGTCTATCGTAATTACACTTAGCTCCCTTCAAGTTTCAAAAATTACACTTGCCTCCCTTATTTTAATAGTTTTGGTAACAAAAAAACCCATTTTGCTGATATCAGCAAAAAAACTAATTGAATATCCTAAAATGCCCCTAGAATTTTTTTTAACTAAAACAAGAAAACAATTCTTGAAAAATAACAAACTAACTAATTCAACATAAAGTAAAAAATAAGCCATAATATTGTCTAATATTACCATCAATGCTTAATAATTATGTAGCTTAATATACCTCTCCCACTTAGTACTCTAAGTTATACATCTTTATCATCTTTTTTATTATCCAAAATATGCCATAAATAAAAAAGATACCTATCAAACAAAATGAGATGATCATGATAATTTGAAAAATTTGTGCTATGTGAACCTTCACTCTCAAGAATAAATTAAAGTAAATGTTAAGCTTTTTTTTTTCCTTTTTATTTTCCTTTTTTCACGTCTTTTTTACCTTTTTGTTTTCCTATAATCTTTTCTGAGGTAATTATAGTGACATGCAAGGGTATTTTAGTAATTCCAAGTGTCCAAGGGAGGTAAGTGTAATTTTTTAAAGTTGAGGGGAGCCAGGTGTAATTACGATAAACCTCAGGGGAGGTATATGTAATTATCCCAAAAAAAAAACAAAAACAGCTAGGAATCAAGTTACAATCAATCAAGGAAATGACTTGCTGACTCTAAGAACTCGGAAGAGAATGAAGAAGGAGAAATAAAGAGGCCTGAGCTTAGCTTAGGGATGTTGATTGGTCTATGCTTTTGTACAGTTTGTTTTCTTGGCTATGATTTTCCCTTATAGGCTTTGTCTCGTTGTGTCCCATATATGTCGTTCATGCTACATCAATATAAGACGTTATTTGTGCAGTTGTATCCATGTATGTCGTTCATGCTAAATCAAAATAAGCAGATACTATTTTGCGTAAAGTAAAAATGAGTAGAGAAAAATACAGTAAATCTACTTGAGCTGTGTTCCCCAAGGTCATCTTCATCTGCCAGTTATCTTGATTTTTTTTTTTTTTTTTTGGTGGGTAACGCATAACTCCAAATTCCATGCAACCCTTGCGGCTCTAATGCTGTTATTTAAAGTGTTTAATTTATAAAGGCCATTGTACCCTTGGCGATTCATTGATTATTGTTTGCATACGAATATATTTAAACAAGAATGAGACATCTAAAAGAGATTATAAATTCGGAAAATTTTGTTTCCATTTCATATTTATTTATGTGAAATGAATATGTCACTTGTAGAAGTTCAAGAAAGGGTGATTCCGTGGAAATCAAAATGTTGAAATTTTTAAAATTAGTTTCAAGGTTAGGGAAGAAAAGAAAAGCAAGGAAAGAGCCAAAAGAAGATGATTTTTCAACTAAATATATAACATTATATGGTTCTTTCAAAAGTTTATATATACAATGAAAATGCTTATAGAACTTCACTTTCTCTTGAAATCCGTCCACGTTTGTAGTGAACAGTTTCTCTGGTTCCCTCCATTCATCTTTATTTGTCTTTTTGTTCTCTTTTTCTCAATGGATTCATCTTATTTCATTGCTCTTGAAGCACTGAAAAGAGAGAAAAATCCTCCAATCTCTTCATTGTTCTCCTTTCCTTTCCGGATCATTATGCAGAGACTAGGAAAAGTCGTTCATTAAAATTCCTGGTGGAACATGATGCACCGTGAACTATTACTCTTCCCTTGTCGCCAAAATGAGTTTTGACCCCCTGCAGTTCAGTCAATTTTTTGACATTGCTACTTAACCTAATGGGGTTAAATCTACCAATTGCAGCATATCGTCCTGGCTTTTGAGTTTCCGAGTATTATAGTTGGATTCGGGGCATTAACAACGCATATAGATAGGGCAATCAGCAACAGACATACACACATTCTCAACAAATATAAACATTAAAACTGCACACTGCATAAATAGGTATTATTCATCATTGGCATCTATTATAAAAATACATTTGATCTCAATCATCCATTTTCTAAATCAATGAATTGGAGCATTGATCGTCTATGATTGTCGAAGACTCTAAATTAGATACAGATTGTAGTCAGTCTCGTTGACATAATATGTGCCAAAAGTAATTGTTAAAAAGTATAAAAACACTCCAAACATAATAAAAAGAAAAAAAAAACTAGATCACAAAAATTAGAAGATAGGAAACAAATGAAGAACAGAATCAATTAATGGAAGAGAACAAAAGCACATAATCTGCAAAATGGCACTAGCAACAACCACTTCTTATCCCCTTCCTAAACCCTGCGTGCACATCAACCAACATCCAATGTCCCTCCTATGAACCCACCACAACAAAACCCAACCCCGCGTCACAGGCCAACAGCAACCAACACCTGTAGGTTCCAGCCTACCAATGCTATATCACCCTCCATGTGCCTGCTAGTTCAGTCTATGACACCACCCTTCGACCATTTTCCAGCACCACCAACTTGTCCACCTTTTCGCCCTTCCCCAATTTCATGCCATTGCCTCAATCACCAACATGGTAAAACTATCTTCTGTTTCTTTCAGACACATCATCAGTAACCAGATTCGGACAAACCCGTACTTTGGCCCCATCAATTCAGCCAATTCGATCCTACTCAGAATACACATATATTGGTTTACCTTCACAAATGAAAAGACTGAATCTCTACTAAATGGTAACTTTCTAAAAATTCTATATCACCAAAAGTTGCCACGGGTTGGGGTGGGATTTGGGGAGGGACAACCGAAAGACAAGCTTATGGATTAAACAGTGATCAACTAACATTAACTTCTACTCCAGCAGATAAATCATTCTGCTATTATAATCGCTACATGAGAGATCATCTTCAAAGTTACAAGCCAGATCAATTTTGGAGCAACACTTCAAAATTTTCAGATGATCCTCTATCCGCATTTCCCATTACCTTTAATGCTATTGTCGAGCAGTACATTCAAAAGTGCATTGATGATTCTACATCTCTATCTACCAGATCTGTGTGCTACTACTGTTACAAAGTTAGAATATCGAGAAGCATCATTACCTGTATCATCAAAACTGAATCTGTTTCACTCCTCAAAAAGATCCAAATGCTTAATTCCTTCCTTGACTTAAATTGCGTTCTTGGACGAGATCACAGAATTGGTTAAGAGTGCTAACAATAGTACCAAGGCAATCAATAATCTTGTCTCCTTGTTGCCTAGTCAAATCAGTCTGGATAGCCTCATTGTTTTTCAAATCACCTAACTTGTAATCGCCGTCCTCAGTCAGATCTCCATTAAGTACTGCATTAATAAGCTGTGCATTTTCCAACAGTTTTGCAGCCATCATCTTTTGCTTTTCATCTTCAATTATCTGCTCAGGCTTCACCTGTTGAATTATGTTCTTTGGTGGATGCTCTGGAGTTTCATTCAAGGCAGATGGCTCAGGTTTTATAATTCCACTCAAGATGTGTCTCCAAGGATGGAACCTTTCTTCAATTTTATCTTTACGAGGTATCCTCTTCTTCCTCTGCTTCTTTGGACCAGTTTGTAAAAACATTTTGTTAATAATAGGTCGGGCTTCTGGGTCACTATCTGGTTCAGTGTCAGGTGAAGCAGGATCATCTCCTTTATGCTTCATATGTTTCTCAATGGCCTTGAATAGTTCTTTGTCAAACTCTTCAGGAAGCCCCAGTTCCTTCTTCTCACTAGTGTCAAATGACCAATAGGCTCCTTCCCACTGCTTGACCTTTTTGTACTCATTCCTCAAGGCCTCCCACTTTTTCTTGCACTGGTTCATGCTTCTGTTCATATCCAAAGCACTACAGTTCTCCACTATCAGCTGCCACTTCTGGAACGATGCCAGTGACTGTCGCCATTCCCCTTCAACCGCATTGATCTCATTCACCAGCATTAAGCACTCCCAAGCACTCCAATCTGGTGCTGCCTGCGAACGTGTGCACCGTGATCCCCTTTCCATTTTGCTCAGCTTAATACGTCCTATTTATTGCCCACTTAATTAATTTTGATCATTGGACGAAAATAAGGACCTGCAAAATTCCCGAGGCAAGGAAATACAAGTAATTAACAAGTTAATTTCCTCACAAACTGATAATATTTGCCAATTTACTTAGCACAAAAACTAGATCCACATTCGGAGCCATAACACATTATCAATAACATAGAGACATATCCATAACAGCACAACTTCATAATTATACAAAATCTCATAGAGACATACTCATAGTAGATCAAAATGCTAATACTAACGATAGACCAACAAAGAGGGAAAACAAAAAATCCAAATGCAGTTAAAAAATAACCCAACGAGCTCATCAGAATATAGGATTGACTGAAAATTAAAGATTAACTTTGGTCAAGGAATTACTAAAATTACTAAATATTTATTAGCCTAAAACAGAAACTCCAATTACATTTTCCTCTGGGGTATGCATAAATCTTAAGAATCCACCAACTCCACATTCTTTCGGAAACTTAAAAAAAAAAAAAAAAATTCCTTTCCATTTTCCCCAATTCCCAGTTGCTCAATAACCCTCTCATTTTCCCATATTTATTCCATCAGCTCTCTAAATTTGGGTCAATAGAAATTCAAAACAAAAACAAACAAATAAACAAAGAAAAAAAAACCCAACAAAAACAAAAATTAATTAACCAGAAAAGAATACTTCCAGAAGCATTGGCTGTCCTACATCACTTCAATCCCTAATTGAAAATAAAACATTAACCATACCAGCAAAATTCTCTGTTTGTTTATTTAATTTTTCCCTTTGCTTTTTCGAGCTCAAGGGGAAAAAAAAGATTACTCGTTTGATTCAAGAAAATAATAAATTTGCAAAAGAGAAGATGAGAAATGGACGGAAAGAGCCCAGAAAATTAAAGAGGAGAGGGAAATTTGATTATTACCTAGAGATTATCAAAGGCGGTTATCCAATTCTCATTACAGCCCTTCAAAAATGTCTTAAAAGTCCCAGAAGGAAATCCAGGAAAAATGAATAGAAAGTGAGCTGATGGATAGAGAGATGAGCTGTGAACTCAACTGAGGTACATTTTTTTTTTTTTTTTTTGTGCTAAAAAAAGAGGTACTATTTTTTTTTTCTTTTTGTTTTTTGAGCACTGAGGTACTATTTATTAGTAGAAGAATGCTTCTGGACTTATTAGAGGGCCCCAATTTAGATTTCATGCCCCCCAAACCAAGGTCTTAACTCTAGTTTGCATATTGGTTTTTTTAGCAATCACAATTATATTAAAAATATATCCTACCTCACACAAGTATATGACACTCCCTATGATATATTAGATAAAATATTAATTTTTTTACACAATTGGAGGTATGACCCTCCCAAATTTTATTTATTCTCTCCTCCAAATTTATTTTTTTTTACACAATTGGAGGTATGACCCTCCCAAATTTTATTTATTCTCTCCTCTAAATCCAAATTCCTAACTGCCACATGCGGAATTTGATCCCTTGATGTGCGGTAGGAGGGAGATATTAAGCGCCTCCGCCTAGTGGTTGGATCTGGTATTGAATTAAAGAGGATTGTTTTTTTTTCTTGTTTAATTAAGATGTTTAACTTCTGAATTTCAGTTATCTACGATGATGTTTTTATCATTTTGCTTTAATTTCACTCTCCAATTTCAAAAACAAGAGTAGGTTATGTGTGGTTTTTTTTTTTTTTTTTTTGAAGGCCAAATTAACCCCTCTCTCCCTTCTCGCTCTTTAAATTTACAAAATTTTTAGGAAAATATTGTAAGGGTGGAACTAGAGCAAAATGGCAAAAATGCATTTGTAGATAATTCAGATAATGGAGTTAACTGGCAGAATATTCAAAACAGTTCACTTTTAGAAGTTTAACTGGTAAATTGACACAAAAAAATAGTTATGTGAACAAAATGAGACTTTGAAAATATTTGTGACTACTGACATATTTTAGCCAAATTAATATAATAGGTGCAAATAATAGCATAATGAATGGAGTGTTTTTTTTTAAAATTTTTTGTATACAAGGAAGACTGAAAACACTCGAGGTTAAAGGGCAACTAGGTCTAATGTGGAACCAAATAGGTCGCAGTATTAATTCATCAAATTGTGAATAGATGTATTGTTCACTGTAGAGGCCGATCTTACTGGCCTAATTCCATTTTTCCTTCCCATATTTATTATCCATCGGTCCAATTAGTATAAGGGTCCAGATTGTATAATTGTTTATTTTTAATGGGTTTGCCCATCAAACTTAGCCCAATTGAAGAGGGTCAAAAACCCCAAGACCAACTACTGCTTTTTAAGACCAATAATCGGTTATAGCTTAAGATTATAATCTTTTATTCACTCGGTCTCCAATTGGTCAGCATTAGTCATACCAACACTTAAGGTGAAAAGAGTCAAATAAGGCTTTTTAAGTGTCAACCGACCCAACTTGGTTGGTCGGCTGCTACAAAGTCTTTGAAGTCTAAGTGGGATGGGAGGTCAAGGGTTCAAACCCTGCCTCCTATCAAAAATCTAAATGGGTGTATAATACATTCGTTTGGTCCTATGGTGGTTCAGTCTCCATCGATTCCCCTGGGACTCAGTTGGGTCCCTCTCCTATAATGTAGGTTAGGAGTAAGATAATATTATTGACAAAAAAAAAAGGGCTTTTTAAGTGTCATCTTGGTCTTGGGAGGATTCAATGTAAAAAGGTTTTTTTTTTTTTTTTTGGGGGGGGGATTATGCTTTTAAGCGGCTCTTGGTCTTTGGTGGGTTCAGGGTAAAAAGGATTTCTTCGGACACTCGCCAAAGAAAAAATAGTGATAATTTTGACTAATTTGGGATGCAGTAGCTTTATTTTAGTTGACTATCTTAGTTTTACACCTTTAAGTTCCAATTAGCATCCACGCCAAAATATGAAAGACTTTGAGGTTTCTGGTAGATAGTTGCGTACTTAATAAGTATGCTTGGAAAATTATTATGAAGCGATTAACAAATTCACATTTTACAAATGATAGAAAACTAATTTTGAATAATCCTTGCAGCTATTTACATGAAGATTAACATTAATATTGATTATCTCACGAGATCGTTATACACTTAATTGCTGATGACACAAATGGATGCGACCTGAAAAAATATAAATAAAAGGTGGAATGATAAGTCGAAAAGTGGTGATTGTAATTTGTGTAACCATATAGAAAAATACAAAAGTAGAAAAATCAATTTTGCAGCAGAGACAAGTACTTGGTCATAGCTGAGGCTTTCTAATGTTTGAGGCACACTTTTGTACTCAAGAAGCTCAGGTGTGTCAAAATTTTGCATAAATTCAGCTTAACGGCTGAAGTTTAGGCAATCTAAGCGGCAGCAATTCTTTACTCAGGAAGACGAATGGTTGTTTTATTTCATCTTCCAAAAGTCATGATTTAAAAAAACCTTCGACAAATTTTTTGCCATTATGCATCTGTCACCAAGAATTGTGTCAAGAAAACTTAAATTCAACAGTGGGCTATCAGAAGATACTCGTGTTAATTCCACTTTGCAGTGCAACTTAGTTTAGAAGGTGATATGGATAACCACGAAGGTAGGATACATAATCACTGATACAAGATTGTTGGTAGCTAATCATGAGAAATTAGCAGGTGCTCAAGCAGCATTATAAATAAGTTTCAGTTCAAGCATTAGGGAGTCGGTGGAGTCCCACTATTAATCTTCTTTGAAAAATCAAAACATATAAAAATTCAAGATTTATTGATCTATATACTCTAGACAAGTAAATTATTTTGTTTAATGCTATTGTTTATGCTGGTATCGATTTACTTTTTTTTGTCTACCACATTTTTTTATTAAAAATGCAGACTATTGTAGCTATATTTAGTTGCGATCTTTTCTTATAGTGGTAAATAAATTAAGGAATATATTCAAATATTTTTTCATAACAAATCATGTTATCTTCATTAAAATACAAGATCCAGCACATCTCGTGGGTCAGAATGCTAGTTGTAAAATAAAATCTGATGCTTAAACCAATTCAAGTATGAGGGACCTCTAGAATTTGGCTTCTATAATTTGCCAAGTTTGAAATGCATTTTTTTTTCCTCATGAAATGTAGATGCAGCAGACAGTACTAGTTTTGCCTTTCGAGTTAGGAAAGAAAATTCTATCTAAAACGTGGAATAAAATTATGTATAAACATCATCCTACATTACTAGTTATATAAATCCCATGATATCATAATTCTACATTGTGGCAAAAATTCTATGGTTGACAGAACTGTCATTTTTGTATTGGTGCTGGCTTTAGTCCTACCAATTTATACATGTGAAGAAATGCTTACTATGCTATACCCATGGAAGGGGACCAGAATATGGTGTTGTTCCACAGTATCTAAACAATCCTTCAATTTCAGGACAACCATTAGGATAAGGAATTGACCGATGAAACGGATCACGCCCAACTTTTTTACGCCGAAGGGAACCTAAACACCCATATGGATCGTCAATGGAATTGTGTTCTAACCAATGCTTCACCTTTCAAAGCAGCTTCCCTTGAAGTTTGTGAAGATGGTGTGCCCGAGTAAAAGAACCTTGAGTCTGGAAACCCAATTGCAGAGCGATGCAGTTGCACGAATCTCTCCTCCTTGAAATCATATCCAACAACCTATTCCAATTACAAGCATCAAATTTCATTCTAATTTGTTGAAGGCAGTCAAATCAGGTTCATCTAGCTTAATCTATGAACAATTCTTTCCTATTCGCTAGTTTTCTTGTACATCATTGTTAAACGAACCCAAATAAAAGGAGGGAAGAATTACAAAAAGATAGAGAAAGAAATGACACTGAATAGAGACCGCATGTAAGACCTAAAGATGCAAAACCAGCAGAATATTCGGTCATTATAGGTCTTTTATGCATATCAAGCAGACATAAATGCATATGAGCTAAAAAAATAAGGAAAATCAAGAAGACATATTTCTGACATGGCATGGACACTTCCAAACATACTTCGACCTTAACCATCCATACATATATGAACATAAGATAGGTAATTAACAAAATTTGAGATGATATTTGCATCCTGCTTTCCACATTCACAGCCAAAGATTAATAAATATCCAAATAGCCACGCAAGTATTAACTCAGAAGATAATTTCAATAAAAAAAACACAATATTAGAATAGAGAGAATGAACAGGAGAGTGAATAATTTCAATGAAAAATCACAACATTAGAATAGAGAGAATGAACGGGAGAGTGAATCTTACAGTTATATTTTGTGGATAAGTGCCCGTGAGCTCTCTGAACCTGCACATACTAAAAAGAAGATTCTCAAAGCTGTCCCTTGCATGTTCTTCTGTAAGTGCTCTCCATCTAACTTCTTCTTGCTTGCCTATGCATAATCATCATAAGACAAAGATTAAATTACTTAAAGCAAACAATGACATAACAAATTCACGGCTGACTGCCAGACTCTCTGGTTTCCTTTGATAGACCAATCAAGACCCAAACTCCTATTTATTCACTGATCTCTTTATTTTGTTTTTGTTCACTTTTTCTTGGATTTCTCCTCCTTTTTCTGGCCTACTATTTGAGTAAGGGGGCGCGGAGGGAGAATTTATCCAAGGATATGACATCAAGTCAGTTGGTAGCTCATGCTGATAGGTGCACTAATTCACATATTTTCAGTTATGATACAACCACCTTTGAAAGAAAAGTTACTGCACATTAGATAAAAATAAGCATTAATATCTTACTGCATATTAGATAAAAATGAGCATTTAATATGTAACGCCACATAGAGGAACCTAGAGGTTCAATCAATGGCAGCCAAGTGATGACAATTATCCATATGTGTATATATGCAACGCCACAGACAGATTCTGCCACAAATACTGAGTGTAACATGTACACAAGAAAACACAAATGCACATATGGAAAGCAACAGAATGCTGCCAAATGAACTAAGAAGGAAAGATCTTTAGCCACCACATGAAAATTACATAACCAACTGCATATTCTACATTTTCTGCAGAAGAGGAATCGCAGCACATAAAAAACCTCATAAGCAGCAATAACCATGTTGCAAACTGCATATTCTAGCAGTGTGCAACATGATTACAATTCTATCACAAAATCAACATCTCTTTCACTCCTTTCCCACCATTAGCACTTCTGCAAAAGCTGGGATACTCACTCTTTATTGGCCTTCCAAACCACAGCATTCATACATCATCATCTAATGTTAGGCTGTTGTTGCAACCTTGAATTCCATGCAATAATATTTGTATCGTAATGGCAAAGAGTTATTGTGTAAGAGATTTTTGGAGGGAGAATAGCAACTGAACTATTGGACATTGGATCTGTCGGTGTGGACGTATGTCACAGAGAGAGAAAGAGAGAGAGAGAGAGAGAGATTTGGGTGTACCCCCGCACCCCCCCCCCCCCCCAACAAAAAAAAAAAAACCAAAAAAAAACCCCGGCCCCCCATGGGTGGCGAAACGGCACAAGTGTTTATTCGCTGAGAATAAATGTACAGGCACTGGACAATTCTGGGCAACTGCCCAACTTCAGCTTTGGACTTTTCAAGAAAGTGGAAAACATCTTTCTACAACGCATCAACTTTAGGATCTAATGCAAAATTCGCAATGCTTGAGATAAGCACATTTACTTTTTTTTATCAAAAAAGAGCACTCTTGAAACGAGTCAGCCAGGCACAGGATGTCTTCTAACAAATTGCCTATTAAGACATCATCTTTGCATTTTGTCTGCAGTCAGTTGACAATATGTCTATTCCCCTATTCCACTCAATTCTTTCCCAGCCAGCATTAGCAGCATGAGTTAATGCTTGTCTGATTGTCTCAGCTTCCACAACTGTAATGCCCTTGTCTTGATTGGCACCAAATAGTCCATACAATCACTCAATCATTTTGCCAACTCTTTACAGTCCAACATCCTGCTGTTCTCCTCCTCTATATGCTTACTATACAACCTATTTTAATTCCAATGGTCCCCTATCAGGAGCTGTTCTGTCTTACATATATCCTGGCTTACCAATTTTCTTATATTTCTCTGTCTGCAACTCTAGACCATAAGAAAACACCAATTTTCCAAATAAAGCTACCATGCTGAGAGTAGGATCATAGCAAGAGCTAAAAGGCATCCTAGCCTGCTTATGAGCTTTGTGTGATATAAGGCAATCAACACCATGACATCCTACAGCATGGATTCTAATAATAGAAACTTCAATTCATTTATCGTGAATGCAAACCACTATAATAGAGTAAGAAATTACGCAAGCTAGTGAGTTCCAGTTGAAAATATGCAATTTGCACCAGATTTGAGGCACTTAAATTTTCCAGAGTATAGTGATAGTAATCCTCTGTGAAAAGGCCATCAAAAGGTGCAACATCCCCGAAGAGAAAGCTACACTTAGTTTTTCCATGGGCAACTATATAAAATGCCTCAAAAAAACATAACATACATATCTTTTCCTTGGGCAACCACATAAAGTACCTCAAAAGAACATAACATACATCTCTGCTAAACTAGCTCATACTGACAGAGCAGAGATGCATTTATTACAGGTATTCTATAAGTAATTACAGCAAAACATTTGAGCAGTTTTATTCCTGCATTTAATAATTACAAGAAGAAAAGGAAACAAAACTCTTCCCCTGAACAACTACATTACTTGGGCTCACGTATGGATGTCAGATACGAGTATGTGTCTAGGTGTCAGATTTGTTAATTTATAAAAATACAATATGGTAATAAAACCAACGACTTGGACACGGGTATAGGGGTGTGTCTTGCATCCCCATTTGTAGGTAGCATATTAAATGGCATAAAGCTAATTAACTATTTTGGGGTTCAGGATAAAAAGAAAATGTATTTACGTATGTGTCTAAAAACTCTTTGTTACTTTGGAATAAAGAAAAAGAGCATGTAAGTGAAGGAAAGAAAAGAGTCATTGCAACATAAATCAAATCCATACTCACAGACACATAGTGGTTTCAACCACGATATGAACTTTGCATCCTTTTCTCCCTCCTCTAGTTTTCTTTTTGAGTTATTAACTTTGAGGTGTCCAAACTCAGATGAAGTGTCAGACACTGCTCATACACCAATACTCATGTCGTGTCATGTCCAACAATGTTCAAAACTGTTTCAAGCAAGCCTTATCCTGTTTTACCCATCACAAGAATTTACTACAAGACCTATACAATAACATTACCTTGACAAGAAAATAAAATCAAACAAGTTATTAGAATACAGAAACATTTGGAATGAGATGATTCATAAGGACTAAGGTATCCTCCGTCATGCTATCCAGTACAATTGATGTGTCATAGTTGTTTAACATTTGTTTGAGACGTCAAGAGTCCAAACCTTAATGTGCAGATAATATAGCAACAAGGGAATAAGCCCCCCATAATGGTGTATGCAAAGTACAAAATTGACACATACAATACTAGAAAAGACGTATGACCCCACAAAATTCCCGACAGATTCCAGGGAAATAGGCAAGAATCAATGAGTAAGAAGAGTAGCGAACATTCATGACAGGGACCTCTCTTCTTCATGCTATTCTTGTTTTAAAATTTGTAAATCCCTGTCTTTCCTGGAAGTAACACTTTTCAAGAGCCACTTAATGGCCTTCAGCATAAACCAGTGAATTTCAAAGGTGACCGAAATCCCTCTTCCACAATGTAAAAACAAAGTGGACTACACTCTCACCTATAATTTAGAGAATGAAAACTAGATGAACCAATGACATTGAGCATCAAACACAAAATTCACGAGAATAATCATCTTTCATAAAAAGGTTCCGCAATGGCAGTGAAACTAGTAGCTCCCAAACTAAAAGCAATTAAGTTAATATCTAAAGCAGTCCCATTCACGTGTAAAATAACTCAACCTATTATCAAAAGACAGGTATCAAGCCACATTTTGTCAAGAAGTGACAACTAACTGGTCAAATTCCCCAATGAATCGTGCTTATTCCTTAGATATTTACAAATAACTAGGCAAGAATATGCCACGATACAGAGATAAACAATAAATGAAAAATTAGAAGCATGTGAAAATTTGGCACAAGAAGATATTGTAGATATAAAAACCACATTTTAAACAGAACCTCCCAAGTTGTTCTTCCCTTTAAAGCATCAAAACTTACACGATTAATCAAAGACAACTCAATTTTAGCATGACGAAGCATAATCAAACTCCCAATTCAACAAAGTGAAACTCGTGAACTCACCAAACCATCCTTTGGACTCGGCAACAATCCAATAACTCTGTGCCTCACTCCTCGGACCGGCATCTTTCCTCGTCTCACCACCACTAAACAACAGCAATGCTGCATCATCCTTCCCTGTAATCTCAACTCCCTTCTCTATGTGACTCAAAAAAGTAGCAGCTTGACCCTTATGCTTCTGATAAGATTCCAAAAACCAAGCATCCTCCCTGTCAACCTTCTCACAACGACTACTGGTATAAACTGAATGGCCAGCAACCATCACAAGATTCCTCAGCTTAGCAAATGGATATGATTCAGAAGAATCAGAACCCACATTATACTTGATGTTATAAGTGCTCATCATTCTATACTTGCTTTCATATAAAGATAGTAAAACAAGAATTGTGATCCCAATTGATAAAGAAATCAAGAACAGCATTACAGGATGAAGCTTGTAGTAATATTGGATTTTGTTGCCTAAAGATTTAATCATTTTTTTAGGATGAAAAAGATTGGAACTTTTTGGTTTTCTTGATTTTTTGGTGGTTCCTGATTCTAAATCAAAATCAATACCTCTTGGATAGGCCTGAAAGGACTTGGGACTGTTGGAACCAAGGGAGTAATTTATCTTCATAGATTGGATCAACAAAAAATAGGATCAAGAAAGGAGAGATATCTTTAGCATGCCCAGTAAATACCCCAAGAGAAATTAATAAATGGTGGAATGAAAATTGCTCTAATTGGGAATTCGGCGGAGAACCCAGATGGAAATTCAGTGCAAAGATGGAAAATTTGGTTTCAGCATGGGATTTTAAAGCATGCCCAGACTTGGGAATTTGAGGTCAATGCTAATAAAAAGTGAAATGAAATTGGATTGCGAAGCAAACGAAGATGAATAAGATGGGAAGTGATTATTTTTCCCCCTTTTGAATGTGGGGAGTGAAATATTAGAAGGGTCAAAGGCAAAATAGATGTATTGTCTGGTGGAGTGTAGACGAAAAAGCTATTTTATCCCATATAAATAATTTTAAATTACAATAAAAAAACAATAGCAAATGGTATCAAAACAATTACTAACTTAAGACTATTACTCCATGTCTAGTGAGTGGGGAATAAGCTTGAATAGAAAGCGACTTTTTATTGAGTTATAATAGACTTATCTATTTTCATTTTTATGTTTGATATCAACATTTAAGTTGAAAAGTTCTTTCCTACTACAACGCGAATTCCAACTCTTTCTTGAAAATCCATCCCCTAACAAAATTTATGAAAATTTTAAATTGGAAAATTCTTTCTACTGTTGTACCCATCCCAACTCTTTCCTAAAATCCATCCCTTTAACAAAGTCTAGAAAAAACTCTTCTCAACTTTATTTTGGAAAGACCAAAATATTAGGAGGCAAATTTATCCCCATATATATTCTATTCATCCTTTTCAACTCAGGACGAAACTACTATTTTTTTTAATTTTAAAATTTTAAAAAATATCAAGTCATTTATAACTTGAATGAATTGTCTATAATTCTGAAATCACAAGTAATTCAATATATGTTTAGGATTTTTTTTCTTTTTGCTGTAGAAATGTTTAAGGTACTATTTTTAACTTTTATGCAAATGAGTAAAAACTTACCTTCCTATAAATTAAATGTAAATAAAATAAATATACAATATGAAGGCTTGGTTTCATTACTAATTTTTTATGTTCTTAATTATATTGTTGACACTTATTAAAATTTTAAAATTAATTAAATAGTAAATTAGTTTAATTTTAACAAAAATATCAATAATTTTAAAATAAAAAATTAAAGTTTCTTGGAGATAATAATGCATACCAAAAATAAACAAAAGAAAATTATGTTACATTGTAGTGCAAAGGATTCAAGGCAATTAAGTCAAATTAATATAGATTATATTTCATTTTGACATCTAAATATGAATAGAACAAATATTGGAAAAGGAATAGATATTCCATTCTGATTTGGATTAATGATAAGTCATAATTTTACGCATATTACTATATGCTATAATATGCTATAATAAGTCATAATATGAAATTTTGCTCATTTTCATAATTGTTCATCAAATCAAGAATTGTGTCAAATTAGGGTTTTTCACTAAAAAATTAGGGTTTTGAATTAGAATTAATAATTTGAACAAATTAATGCACAAGCTTATATGATTTTGCTAGATAATGATAATTGAATATAATTTGGATCAATTGGAGCACAAGTGCTATCATTTTGAAGTTGATTCTAGATTGTACCAATTATCACAAAACTTGGTGGTTCATTATTCAAATTTCAGGAGGATTTTCTTCAACAATTCTACTAAGAAAATTATGGATCAACATTATAAAAAGGTCTTGAGGACATGAAGGGAATAACTAACAATTGAAGAGGGCAAAATGGATATTCTGTGGTTGATCTGTGGAAACAACCAGCCATTGGTCCGTGGATCCCACTAGGAGGCTAGAAAACGACCTTTTCAACTTACAACTCACTTTCTAGCTTGATTTGCAGATTTTTTCAAAATTTTTGCACCTGCATTGCCCAGGAAAACCTTGCAAATTTCAAAGATAAACTTTTTGACATTTCACGGCAACTTTTTGTGTAAATTGTATTGCACATTGATAGGATGATTAGGGTTCATTTTCTCTATAAATAAGAGGTCTTGTAGTTCATTTAAAGATATGCTTGGATTACAGAAATCCTAAACTTGGTAGGAGGAGCACTTCTTGTATATATTAATGTAGGAATTTCTCTTAGTTTGCATCTTCTTGTAAATAAAACTTCGAAGAATTTCTATTGTAGTCAATTTGTTTGATGAAATGAATGGAGAAGTCTTGAAGCCAAGTTCATCCATATATTAAGCAATTCTAACCAAAATTCTCCCATTTTCATTCTTGGCATTTTTGGTTACTTTCATATATATGCTTAATATTATCTATAGTATGTTGAATTAGGTTGATATTCTCCATATTTAAGATGAAGCTATTGATACGATTTCCTTAAGTTTATGGCCTTACCTTATTTTTGTTTGCTCATTTAATTGATCTTTGACACTTGTTGTTGATTAATTACCAATTTCAAGTCATTCAAGTAGTTATTGGATAAGGGAACATGCACTTAACAATGGAAAGAAGCAAATGAAACTTGTAATATCATATAAAAGTAGTGATTCTCATAAGTGGATTAAGATTTAAAATCACAATTAATACACCTAATGAACTAGTGTATGCAAGTCTTTTCTACAAAAGTAGCCCTTAAAAAATATCTAAATTAAAACATGAAAAGAAAAAAAAAAATCCTTTCTTCTAATCTTCCATCTTCTCCCTCCTTTCTCCTCTCTCCTTTACCCAATGTACCTCCTTCCTGGGCACCCTTCTCTCCTATCCTTTTTTTATGGCATTTTCCTCTCCCTACTTTTCTGTTAGTAAAATTTTTTCCCTCTTACACCTCTCTTTCTTTCATAGTAGAAATTCTCCTTTGACTCTACTGTTGATCCCTTTCTCTCTCCTCCCCCCATTGTTGATCTCTTTCTCCTTCTTCCTACTAGAGCTAGGGCTATAAACGAGCTAGGTCAAATCCGAATAGTGGTCTACTCGAATTCGAGCTCAACAACTTTCTTTAAGCTCGAGATTGAGCTCGAGATTGATCGAGTATCAAAACTAGTGCTCAAGCTCAACTCGTAGAGAATTAAACAAACTTGAACTCGATTCGAACTTGCTCAAAAGTTGTCGAATTCTAACTTGAGCTTGAGCTTGAATCAGTTTCTCGATTAGGAATCCTATTCGAGCTTGTGTTAGTGTATGCCCTAAAACCAAGTTAGTTTTTTGGATTTTTATATTACACTTATTTTGTGTTATACTTATATATGTGGCATTTTCTTTGTCATTTAATACTTGTTATTAATATTACTTGTTTATTTGATAAAGTCCATAGAATATTAACTGTGTATAAGAGATTATAAGAGTTACGATGATGAGCCTCTTATTACACATTAAGTTATATTCTTAACTATCCCTAGTCGTAGTATTAATAAGATTGGACATCATTAATACGGAAAGATTAGCACATACTTTGCCTCTACTTATGGTAAGTAGTAGTTGATCTCGTCAACTATGGTGTGTGACACCTAAACTGGTATGTGGATGCTTGTTAGAGAAAAAGTTCATTGGATTGATCCGCCAAGAGTTACTATTCATAGTGCTAATGAACTATACTCTTAATGGCAATGGTGTAAGTGATCCTTAGACTTGAGATTACCATAGTATCTTGAGTGTGGATTGCTATGCTTTGACTTTATTGCTCGGTGCTCGTAAAAGAGCAGCCCATACGGTAGAGATTAGGTATAGTATGAAGCATGGAAGGATAGTGAGTAATCGATATAGGATTCACCACTCCTTATTATAGGAGAGTATATCCCGGATTGGCCACTTGTTGAAATTTGACTTAAAGAATCTTTTGCGCAAAAGTGAAAGTATGACTTGAAAGAGTTTTAATGTTATACTTTTATGAAAAATTATATTTTGGGAACAAGAAATCATTAATTAGTCATTTAAAAAGTGTGCACTACACTCTTAGACTAATTGGGATATAGTGTGGTAAAAGGATATTAATTACACGGTAACATTGTCATTGATATGTATAGTCTACCATATGACTTTCCCATTCATTTGGGTAGTCATGATGCATTGCTAGATGCCACTCATGATCTGTAAGTACAAATTAATTAATTAGTGAATTAATGATAAATTAAAGTATTAATTTATCTGGCTCTTAATTAATTAATTAATGAGTTATAATTTGTACTTATTGCCAACGTGAATGGAACCTAATGGGTCACATACAATAAGAACATGGTTTTTGGGTTAAATTGTTATTAAGATAAGTATAAGATACTTATGGGGTTAATTTATGTGATAAATTGACTTAAAGGACTTATTTATAAATGTTCTAAGTCTTGATAGAAATTAGTTTCCTAAAAGGAATTAAGAAGCTATTTGGTTTCCTTTTGGAATAAGTTTCATAAAGGAATAGGATTAGCTTAAAGTAAGCTTCCTAAACCTTCTTGGTTTCCAATTGCTCTTGTTTCCTTAAAGACTAGGATACTACATCTATAAATAAGTCCATGCCTTGACTCTTGAAAGATTGATGAAACACAAGATAAAATCTAGAGAGAGAAAAAAATAGAGAGAGGCGTGTTTTCTCTCAAGAAAAACGCCACACCCTCTTCTCCCTAAGGGTTAGGGTTTTGTCTTCTTCCTCTTCTTGTTCTTGTGTTCTTCATGAAATTCAAGGGAGCTAGCACTCAAAAGGCAAGGCAAGCAAGCCCAAAGGTTCCTAAAGATCATGTTCGTGTGGATACCGTTGGAGGCTCTAGACTTGGAGGGCTTTTCATGGTAGATCAACACCTTCATCGAATAAAATCTTGCTCTTTGAAGCATAGAAACCTTCTATGCTTGAGGTATTTGTGCTAAACACCCTTTAATCGTATAGATTATATCAAAGAGATCCATGGCTAAGGTAATAAATTTTTAAATTTTCCGCTGCGTTACTCTCCTTATTACCTTACAGCTTGATCTGGAGCTCAATTTCGTTTTGAACTTAAGCTACAAAGTTAAGATATTGTTCGAACTCGAGCTCGATTTGAGCTTGAGTTTGAGCAATATCTTAGTTATGCAATTGAACTATTTTCGAAAACAACTCAAGAATCAAGATAAATGATCCAAAGCTAAATTGATATTGCATAAGCAGGCCCTAAGAAATTTAGATCCATTAAAAAAGGTCAAACAATTTAACTATAAATTTTGCCTCAAATGGACAAACGGTTATCGAAAAAGGAAGATAAAAGATCAACAGTAACCACTTGCCAATCAGTTTTACACTGAGCTCAACAATTGGCTCATCTAACTTCTTGTGCAATATTAAGCAACACAGGCAACTTGTTGCAAAAACTAGATGAAGCAAGAGAGACTAGTATTTGATCAATTGTTAGAAACTTATAACAACATTCACCAATTCAAAATGTCTATTAAAACACAAAAAGTTTAAACTTAGGAAACTACTGCATGATTATTACAATTATTGCCATACAATCCCACAATCACACTCATATGCACATACTACTTACCTGTATACCTGCAAACCAGACTCTCACTAGCCTATAACCTATATTCACACATATCTACAAACACGCACTCATTCACTGCACACCTGCAAACACACACAACACAACACATACTTCATTCAAACACTTACTCACTCATATACATATCTCACATTCACACTTATTTGCACACTCTCCCTAACCGGCACACGCACACCTACAAACCACACACACAGAATCACCAACCTACAACCTGCACTCATACACACACACTCTCACTAACCTGCAACTTATACTCACATGCATGCTTGCAAACACACATAGCACAGCATATACTCCCTACAAAATGTACACACATTCACTTGCACATACTCCAAGCACACGGCTCACACATTGGTAGAAACATAGTACCAAAAAATAGGCCTACTATTTCACAAATTTTGAGCAACAAACATAAAAAAATAAAGTTAGAATACAATTGTATATGCATATAAAATCAATCCAAATCAACTACAACTATTTAACGAGCTAAAATCATCCAAATATTCAACCAGATAAAATCTATCCAAATAGTTAGCCAACTATAACTGTTCAGCTAGACAAAGTTAGTCCAAAAAACCATGAACAGTAAGTCTCTTGAAACACAACTATTTAATTACTTTCATGGATAAACAACAAACTAAATGATAGGATTCATCAACAAGCCAAAATCATCCAAATATAAACCAATTAATCAGGATGTCTCCTAAGTCCCAAGTGCTAGTTGCTACCAAGAAAAAAAAAATAGAGTAAAAAAAATTGACTCATCTTTTCTAACCAAATAAAACACACAAGTTTTATCATTCTCTAGCTAGATGATTCATAGGATAGGAAGTACAATTTCCTTTTCTCTCTTCATATGCTGCACCAAAAATATAAATGAATCAATAAAAATAAATATTTTAATAATAACTATAAATTTTGAATGTAATCTTACGGTCATCTTCTTTTTTGACTTCATGAAGGTTGCAACACCAATCCCCTTCACATATCAACACTTGCACCGTTTGAGGAGACAATGAGACCCTATATGCAACAATAACTCTTGTTCCAGCACTAAATATAGCCTCCAAAGCAACTATGCTGACGGGTATAGCCAAGATGTCACAAGCCATTCTAGACAATACTGGATATGCTAACTAATTTATTTTTCATCATTTTAGACAATCAAATTGGAAAGAATCTGTATTTGGTGTATTCCTCTGATGAGGCTTATCCAAATAGTCAACCCACTCAAATTTTTTAGGCTCACATGTCTTCGTTTCTTTTACATAGCTGTCAAAATCATCCCAACTGGAAGCAAAACTATTAATTTCATATTTATTAGATGAATCGCCATCATGTGGATAATCATCCCCTTGAGATCCAATTCCTTTTCCAAGTTCATTACAATTATATGATGCTACATATACATCATATAGAGTGAAAATAGTCTCACGAACTTTTATTATAGTGAGTATATTTTACATGTAATTCCTGTGTCGTATGTTGATTATAATGAAACATATAAGTGTAAATTGATGAAATAATAAAGAAATAAATTGAAAGATTGCTGATAACCATTAACAACATTAAAAGGTTGATCTAACTTAGTTTGAATGGAAGAAAGCACAAGTTTTAAAGACAAATTGGGTTTTACACTTGACTGGCTACTACTACTGCCTTATGGTTCGCACAATTTGATATCGGTTAAGTTGAACTAACTTCTGCACACGTACAAATATTTCCATCCATCCAAAGCAAGAAAGCTGTATTGATATATTAATTTGGAACTAAACCACTATGTATCATCTAACGAACCACCATTGGTTCAACAATAATCAACAATAATTCAAAGTAAAATAGCAAAAATTACCTTTAATCAGTACTCTTGAGTTGTCACTTTGCATCTTTAGAAGTTGATTTGCCCAATTTTTTGACTTAGGGTTTTACTTTATCAATTTGGGGCTTATCTTGGGAAGATTTTGTGTGAATTGTGAAGGATACCAAGTTGACTAAGGTTTTTTAGAAAGAGAATGGACCGTTGGAAGTCTGAGAAGAAGATGGAGTGACCTATCGATGGCAATGAGGGTAGAGCGATTCACAGAAGAATTTGTCTAGGAGTTTGGAGCTTAGGAGGAAAATATTGTGATTTTAAAAAATTTTCTTCTTTTTTTCCCTATTAAAAAAGTGAAACTGCAAATGTGCCCAAATACTTTTTAAAATTAAGAGGGTAAAATGTGTAATTCTTGCTGAAGTGTACAGGTTGTTTAGTGATGATACCTATCTAAAAAAATAATATACATATATTAATGAGCTCAAAAAGTTCAATGAGCTTTTTGAGCCGAAAACTTAATAACCCAAGCTCGATTTATACTACTTGTGAGTCACCCAAAATCAGGCTCCAGCTTGGTCTCAGGGGAGGTTTCTATAATTATCCTTATATCCCTCTTCTTTAGATAATGTTCAAACAAAATTACTTATCAATCTCAACTAAAATCTTTACTAAAACTAAACGTGTGTAGAATACAAGACTAAAGATAATCTAATAAACATGAGAAAAAGAAAAATATACCAATCATGTTATCCTTCCTCAAATGATCTTTTAAAAATATTACAAATATGATTCTAACAATTTCCCTCAAGCACTCTTTTGCACTATTACTGGCAATGTGCTACAACCTAGATTCATAACCATTAAAAAAAGTAAACCTCAATTTTTGTTAGGAGTGGCACCACTCCAGTGATTATATAGGTGAAGTACTTTTCAAACTTCTTAAAGGACTAAAAAATATTATTTAATTTCATTAAGAGTATTATAATCAACCTTCTTTGTAAAAATATATACAAGAATCTTGGAATGAAGAGATCTATTTCTATGCTTACAACCACCTATTATTAACTTCTTGTTACCTTTTAAACCTTTAAAACTATTGTTAAGGGTAAAATAAAGGTCATATTTCCATTATTTGTAATATTAGACCATATCTTTTGAAAGAGCTTTGATAAACGGATCCATTAAATTAATACATGTTCAAACAAAAGCTCCATTGGAGGATTGCATTGATGCCATTAATGATGAATCCATCCAAGAAGAGTTTATGAGTAATCGTTTGGGAGAATGTGATGAAGTTGACCATGAGGGAGCCATTCTGGCCATTCAACTTGTTGCAGATATTTAAGACTCATCTTTTGAGGATATACCATGTTGTTTACCATCTTGGGCGATGATCCAATGACAAATCATTTTAGAGAGAGAGAGAGAGAGAGAGAGAGAGAGAGAGAGAGAGAGAGAGAGAGAGAGAGAGAGAGAGAGAGAATTTGATGTGTGTGTGGTTAGCATCGACAACAATCACATTCAAAATGATCGTCATGATGTTGGAGTTTCAAAATTTAGAGTGAATTCCATGTGTTTGAGGCGAGATTCACAAGCATTAAGTGTGGAAATGTCAACAAAAGAAGGCAAACCATGTATTACTGAGCTTCATCATTCATCAACTTTTTTGTGAGGTTTTAAGACATGGTATAAGGAGTGGAAGGTTTCATATAAGGGATTCAGCAGTTGGTGGTTACGCATTTGATCATGAGTTCGTGGAAGAATATTCCAAGACTTAATGTGAAGCAAGCTTACTATCCTAAGCATATTGAACTAAATTTGAATCATCTACAAAGTAGCATGGTCATGGAACACTTGAGGAAGCTAGACAAATAGATAAAAAATTATGCCTGGCATTGGAAGCTAAGCACATGTTTCTAAAAGGCTTCAAATCCAATTACTAGCTGGAAAGAAGAACCAGGTTCGGTCCAATAATAAAATCATCCATCTTGGTTGCCAAATTAGAGTTTAAAATTTGGTTTTGGTTAAGTGTTCTAATTAGGGTACAACTTATGTTAGTTAAGTATTTTTAGTAGTTTACAATTCGCATTTTAAGTAGTTTACAACTGATGTTATTTTCTTATTTAATTTTGGACAAATTTGAGCTTATTTATAGGTCTTTGATATACGAAATTGTCAATAGTGTGATTAATAAAATTGTGATTTTTCTCTTAGTTGAGATTTTTTCTTTGGTTTTTGGATTAAAACTACTCTTCGCCATATGAAGGAAGCTTGTGATAGCCTAACAATTAGTTTAGGTTCTTTCAGAAGGGTTTGACTTAGGTCCACTATTGCTATCTTCTAGTTTGCTTCCCACAGGTTGGGTTGAGGTCTACTTGTTTTTGGTGGGTTGATTTCAACGATTTAGGTGAATTTAAGCTACCCTCAACTCTACAAAACAATTGCTTTTGACAGATTTAATCCCACAGGTTGGGTTGAGGTCTACTTGTTTTTGGTGGGTTGATTTCAAAGATTAAGGTGAATTTAAGCTACCCTCAACTCTACAAAACAATTGCTTTTGACAGATTTAATCGAGGTCGTTTTATTCAACGAGTTGTTACCTATTTCAAGATGGTTTTTTGGTGTTCCACCTTGAGCTTCCCACATCATATATGGAAAATACTTGCATGAATTGGGATTGCAAGTGAGGCTGTGGATCCTGTGGTCTAGAATCAGCCACCTTGTTTGTAGCCCACATTATGGCCCGCCTAATTGATGAGGTGGATGATTCTGGATCACAGGGTCCACGACTCCCATGGACCCAATCCATTTAAGTATTTTACCCGTCATACACTATCATATATACATATAAATACTTTTTTTTTTCACATTAATAGATACATTTTCTTTCTTTAATATAAGCATGTGCATACTTTGATTTTTCTTCTCTGGCATGCAGTTGAATACAATCTCTCTTTCATACATACATTTTAACATAGACATATCCTTTATCTCGTACACATCCTCATAAAAAAATAAATTCATGCTTTCTCTTAGACGCAAACACACAAACTCACTCGCTCTCTCTCTCTCTCTCTCACTAGCCTTAAACTGTTTCATATTTTAAAGATAAAATATTATATTTATGAAGTGAAAAAGTTTAGTTCAATACTGAAATTTAGTTAATTATTAAACATAGATAAATTTATAATTCAACAACTTCATAGTTTCAAATTTATATTTCAGACTCGGACTTCACATTCACTTTTATCAACCAGTGTCCTAAGTAACTAAATTACTTCTTTATTGTGCTTTAGAAACGCTTCTAAAATAGTATACCATTTGGTCATTCTTCATAGAATTTTTAAGCTTTAAATTTTAGGATCACTTCGTAGAAATTCCAGCACAACCACTAACAAACTCCTCTTTGCATGTTAAACAGAACCTTCAAAATATATATCAAATGGAAATAGAAACAGTCATCAAGGTGGGATTAGTTTAAGGATATGACAAAGGTTGAAAAATGGAAATGATGCTTAATGTGCATTGCCCCAAATAAACGTTGCCCCCATGTGTTATAATGGCTCGATTTAACTATTTTGCATAGAGCTAAAGAACAAACCACTCCTTCATAATTAATGAAGTTCACAACCAAATTTGACAATCCTAAGTTCGTAACTTCTTCTAGACAAAATTGAAAGCTTGTATTATGCAACTAGCAATTAAGTATTACCGTATATATCTTGCAAAAATATGCAAAGAATGAAAAAAACAAACTTTATGGTATATATCTTTCGTGATATTGTGGCTGCTAACTGCCGCAAGAAGACTGAAAAAGACTAAATATAAAATGGACCCTTGAAATTAAACTCAATTCCAAGGTCTTGAAAAAATATCATAACCGGCAGACAGATCAAAAGAGCCCCAATTATCGTCAGCTAAATTTGATGGGATCTTCAAATCATCATTCGAGGAAAATGATGATCCAAAATCTTGAAAATGCATAAATAATTGCCATTCAAAATTTGGCGAACATATCCCATCTGACACAATAGCATCATCCCCAAAATCTTCACCAAGAATAGCTTGCAACTCGAAAGCACCGGACTTTTGATCAAGCAATTCCTCAATATTATCTTGATCTATGCAAAATGGAGGAAGCCCTTCTTGCATCTGATCTATTTTAATGATATCAGTTGGCTTTTGGCATTGGAAAATCATGTTTTGTATTTGATTTTCTGTGTCCAAAGAGCCTAGAGGTAAATCTAGGGATGTGTAACTTACTCCAGTAGAAGATGATTCTTGATCAGTGCTGAAATTAATTTTGTCAACAACGTTGCTAGAATTATCTGGTTTCAAGAATTTAGCAAATACTGCTGCTAGATCAATATCAGCTCCATTGGTTGCATTATTTTGATCCATCACTGGTGCTGCCAGGCCTAGGCATGTGATGACTTAAGCCTAGGCGGTCTGCTTGCCGGCAGGACCTGGTGGGACGATTTTTTCGGCACCTACCATCTACCGGCACGATTCGTAACGATCCCTTTAGTCCAGTACCTCCTGCAGCCTTTACATAAGTACCTGGGCTGTGACAAGCTGTAGTTGTCAGAGTAGCAGAATTTTGTGTTTGAAGAGGCACACCTAGGACAATTTGGTGCTGATTCAAGATTGGACTTCCATCCTCTCTCCATGACCAATGGCCTTGAAGGGCACTCAAATATTGTGTGGGCATTTGAACGGGAAAAATACTTACATGTACTCGGTTCATGGATATGGTCGTGGACCCTGTGATTTAAAATTATCTACATCAGTCATAACTCACCAGGAATCCACCTCATGACTGATGTAGATGATTCTGGACCACAAGATTCACGGGTGAGTGATATAAGTATTTTCCCCTGAAGGGAACTCAAATGTTTTGTGGACATTAGAACTAGTGAACATGAAGAAAACTATTGAAGAATGTGATGGGCCTGTGGGTTGGAACTGAATAGTGGTGTTGGGATTTTATAGACGTAGAACTTGTTAGGATTTAGTTTTCTATTACTTTTTATGATATTACATTCATGTCACATTATTTAAGCGAGTGACGTGTATTCCTACTAATCATACCTGTGTTTGGTTAATTATGGTTTTTAAAAATATGTTTTTTAGAAATTTCAAATACATGTTTTAATAACCTTTTTATTTCAAAAATACATTTATTATGAAAAATATTAAAACTATTATAGTAATTTTTCCAAAAAGCACCTCAAAAACAACTATCTAGACAGAATCCATATCTCCCAAACTAGGGACATGCACCACTCATTTAGATGGTATAATATGAGTATAATACCATAAAATATAAAAAATAACTCATTGTCAATTTGTAGGATTTAGGGACGATGTGGTCATTATATAACAAATTGTAATTTCAGTCTAGTATGTTTTGATTAATTTTATTTTAACTCCCTTCCTCTACCCCCAATAATTTGTTTTTTCCCCCTAAACGAAATAGGAGAAAGGAGAAAGGGGTTGGTGAAAATCAGACACTCATTCTCGTACAAAAAAATAAAAAAAACCGTAACAACCAAATTATAAATATCACAACTAGTTAAAAGTATGTATGTAAGTCGTCATATTTGAGCTCTAATGATCATACTATCAGAATACATTTAGCAGCAAGCTAAAAGTGCAAATTAATGAACTTAAGGAATAAAATATCAGAAATATTTTAAATTTACAAAAGACAGGAAGCCCAAATATATGAATGCGAAAAAAAAGCCATACACTAGTAGTAGTCCATTCATGATATAGGAGATTAAACCTGCAAATGCTAACGCGAAGGAAGTATTCATAATAAATGCTTAAGGTGGCTAAACATTAATTCCATCTCAGTTACCAATTAGATAACAATACTTGTACTCCAATTCTTTAAATACTCCACCTAAACAAATTAGAATTTGTTGTATACAACTGATTTATGCAGTAAAATAATTGGACGAGATAAGCTAAGATTTGAATAGTATAACTTTGACGCCACAATTTAAGATTCTTCAAGGTAAGATTGAATACTATAACTTTTACACCATACAATTTAAGATTCTTTTTGATAATTAGCCTAACTGCATAATTTGAAGTGATTGATATATACCTTAAGCTGAATAATATCTTCTGCCAAATGGCTTTGAATCTAATGTGCTGTAAGCATGAACGCGTTAAGTATACTAGCTAAGCAATGCGTGGGCGGTTACCGTAGCGAGGCGTTAGGTCTAAGTGGATCCAGGGACTCGCAATTTGTCCTCTCTTCAGTTTCCATAAGTTGAGCGCGACGCGATGTAATTGTCCAACATCATGGTGTAATTGTCCAGCATTATAGTGTAATTTTGCAAAATTGTGATATAACTATTTTTTAAGCGAAACAACGTCGTTTTGGAGTCTCATTTTTATAGTTCAATCTTATTCATTAATTTTATTTAGCCTTTGAATCTAGACTGTGATGTTTCTAAGTAAGGAGTGTGCATGTGATGCCAGCCCACTCTTCTTTCTTCATATGCTGTAATGTTTCATAGTCGGATTAGTCGGGTTTACTTACCTAACTGCGTGTCAGTTTCTACTTTGTACATGGGCTCTGTTGTGTAGGCGCGATTGATGGCTATTGGTCAAAAACTTCAGGATTGTTATTTTCAATTTATCTCTTTTATAACATATAAAAAAAAAAAAACTTCTTCCCCACTTTTTTTTTATTTTCTTGGGGAGCATTTGAAAGAATATAAATTTCTTCCAGCTTAACCATCAGCCCACCGGGATGGTTAATAAAAACCCCTATTCGTAAAAAAGATGACTGAATAAAGATATTTCGAATAGCATCCAAAGCAACCAATAGTTTTATCTGTATATTATTACGGTTAACCATGAAGTGCTCAAAATTTGTACTTCCGTGAATGGTTAAACAAATTTTAGTTACTTTCCGTTGCAACCAAAAAAAAAAACAAAAAGATGAAGAAGACGCAAGAAACTGCAAAGAAAATTTCCAAGTGTCGTGGTATGAATCTCCCAAATATGATTTATTATCAATAAAAGTAATTAATAACATCCTCAAGTTACACCTAAAATTTGTTGGGCAAAATGGGAAATCAAAATGCAAGAGATTACATGCGACGCACACATCCGGCTAAATACAACGTACGTCACACTTATAGTGGGATTAACAAAGAATTAGTAATTAAAAATGTAATCAAACCACCAAATTATCTTTGAAAGCATTTTGCAGTACTGTGCTTAGGGATAATTTCACAAATCATTTCTGAGGTTTGCAATAATTATACTCACGTCTTCTCAAGTTTTAAAAATTACACTTACACTCCATGTGTTTATATTTTTCATAACAAAACAGTCCATTTTGATAATGTAACTTAAAAACACCAACCAATCACCTTAAAATATGCTTAATTACTTTTAAAAAAGATAAATAAATTCTAAAAATTAATTAATTAGTCATAAAAATGTTAAAAGTACTTATATTCTTACATCAAATTTTCAATCTTCATCAAATATTACTTTTTCAAAACTCAATTATCTAACTAATCTAAATGAATTTACTTTATCTATTAAAATTTTCGAACAAATATATTAATAAGAAAGAGATGACTAATTTAAAAGCACTCAAGCAAATTTTAAGGTGTTTGGTTAGTGTTTTTGGGTTACAGTATCAAAATGGACTTGTTTTGTTATGAAAAATATAAATATAGGGGGTGTTAATGTAATTTTTAAAACTTGAAGGGAGGTGAATGTAATTATGACAAACCTTAGGGGAGGTATGTAAAATTATGCCTCGTGCTTAATTGGCTACGTGTCATGTCTTCTGTCTTCTATTTTACTTATCAGATCCCACAAAAAATTTTTTTTATTAATTAACTACACATAAAGATAATTTAATCAATTCTTCTTCTTTCGGACGAAGATGGGGTGTGCTAAACGCCACTCTCGAAAAGTTGATATGTTTAATCTGTTTGCTTCAGAGAAGTTTTGGCCAAACATTGTTGTTTTAAAGGTCAAACTTGAGTTAATATGCTTGAGAAAAGTGTTAAAAAAATCAATTGAATTGATATATACAGTTTATTTACTTGTATATGAGTCGCGAATTATTGGTTAAACGAAATTAGAGTGTTTATTTACCAAGTTATTTTACAAGTGGATCATAAATTCTGTGGCATAATAATTTTTGTTGTATGTACAATAAGCTTAGGTAAAGCTACAAAAGCAGTTGGACTGTATGCATACAAATAGTCTTGAGGGATACATAATTATTTGCGAATTACTCGGAAAAAATGTACAAATTTGAAATTGAATTTTACACTTATAGAGGACAAAAATCACAATTTTTTGTATAGTTCTTATACTATAGGAGAATCATAAATTACAGAAAGAAACTAACGTTTTATCATAGACTAATTTTATGTCTCTCGCCAGTAGTGATTGTTATGCGTAAATTATGTCTAAGGTCTATAAAGAATTAAAAAATAGAAAATAGGAAAAAAAAAACAAAAACAAAAACAAAAGAGGAGAAGAAGGTACGTTCTGGCCCGAGTGCTTGCCCCCATTAATATTATAATGTTTACATTTAGATATAATGAGTGAATCTTTCACTCTGACTGCTTTAGACCCCTAGCTGTTACCCTAACTCATTTTCAATATATTATACTTTTATTCGTGATGCAAAGATTTGCAAGGCCGAGAATTTTTTTCCCTTAACTATACTAGGGAAATTGATCATATTTTCCAATGTAAAGAAAAGACTAAAGCTCTATTAAATTCCTAAACAACGGTGTACCTAACATTCCTTAAATTCCAGACACCTCTATTAAAACTCAAATTTGGCTAAAATTTTAATTTGCACCCACTAATGACGAGTACACATTTGTTAAAATTTTCCTGTGACATCAAAGAAAATGAAAGCCTAGTCAGTTATTAGTTGTAATCTTTTTAAGTATCACAATTGATGAGAACAACACATATCATGTGGGTGTTTTACGTCAATATCTTGTGTGCTGCTGCAATGTCACAAGGACCAATGGCTTCCACGCCTAAAAGATGATTTTATGCCCTCAGCATAGTCACCCAAAAAAAAAAAAAAAGTTTGCAAGGACAGATAATCGGAAAAGATCACAAAACTCGTTAAAACAGGACATGCAATCTTTTTGTTTATATATTGTTTTTGGTACAAATATTGGGAAAAAAAGCTAGAACTTGTCAGCTGAGCTGCATGAACATTCGTCTTTCTCTTTATTCCGTCCATCTGATACTGCAATTAATTAGAAAAATAAAATAGTCAGGATTATATGATAAAAGCAAAGATGAAAAAACTCCAAAAACTTTCGTTCTATAAATTTTTGTAAATACAAAAGTTACTTATAATGTTAAAATGTCTTAAGGAAAATAAACTGGGAAGAAATAATAAAACAGCAGTAGGACCTTAGGTTAATGAAGCTTCTCCCCTCGGGGAGGAGGAGAACCATGGCCGATTCCAGGACTTTTCCCAGGACTTGTCTCCTTCATGTCCTTGTAAGGATTCCAATCTAAGCTTTCATATGCCAAAAAGCCAAACCTACAAAACAACCAATAGCCAACGAGGGATAGAGAATTAGATGAAAATATGATATACAAAGTTTCCAATTCAATTTTAATTTTCGTTATTCTTTAAGCAAACCTCTATTTATCCTTGGACAACATCTGGCTTTTTGCTAGAAAATTTCTTACGCTGGAAAATATGTACTATTAGAAGTATAATGCAACAACAAATTTAACGGTACTATACAAAATCATAATAATGTTTAGAAAAAAGGGTTTGGGCTACCATTGTTGTTAAAATTAATTTGCATAGCTACCATTTCTATTAGTGGAGTGTGACACTAACAACTTAAAGTCGTTGAATCAAGTAAACTATTTGTATTGCAGTCAAAATTTCTTTTGCATGTGACAAACCATACTTACTGGCCATTTTTTCATGAAAATTTTTGAAATGGATAAAAGGAATCATAGTGTAGAGAGAGAGAGAGAATATGAGAGAGGAATTTTTACTTGTCACAATTGGTAGTAGGGTCAATGACTAGAGGAAAATTGACTTGGCAAAGATGGGGAATGAGCTTAGCTTTCTCCACGATTGAGTTACTAATTCCCGAGGACACCACCTGTTTAAAACACAAGCAAATAGGTATACTGTTGGATTTAGAAGAAGCAAATCGTTGCAAGGCTTTGATGCCATCACAACAAGAAACACTTATCGCACCAGAACCCATCAGAAATGGTTGGCATGGGATCAACTTTGTAATTGCATCCGGACAAGAGATTCCATGAGATGGGGTGACAAACAGTACCAAACACACAGCAGTGAGTAAACGTATTGAGCTATTGACTCCACTCGTCTTTGTCATTTCTAGCTAGCTTTTCAGAGTTGAAAGATACTTACTTGATTTGATTGAAGTGCGAAGCGGATCACTCCACTTTATAGTCGTTCTCAAATCGAGTGACGACAATTAGGAATGGCGATTTCATAATCGAACTGAGCGAGAAAAATGAAGTTCGCAATAGTAACGCATATTTTTTCGCGGTGAATTTTTGTTCTTTTGCTTGTTGAGTGATCATGAGCACAAAAAACCAGGGAAGCAGACGTGAGCATGACCCATGTTTGAAGCTCGAAAAATGCACAAGGAGAGCTGTTGAAAGGTGAGACTTTAGGAGGAGGAGAAAAATTCATACACTTCATTCTGACGGAAAAAAAGGCACTTTTTTCTTTTTTTTTAAAGCGAAGGGAAAAAATACTCTAGGTGAAAGGTTTCGGTTTGAATGTAACGAAAACGGTTACGACGAGTATTATGGATGGATTTTTCTTCTTTTGCTTCTTGTAATTATGGTGAAGAGTGTAGCCGCACGTGATTTTGTGAGGATGTAAAACAAGTTGGACAATAATTAGGTAGACAGGATTTACGAAGTGGAGATGTGGATCTTGTGATTCACATGAAGTCATATCACCCACTCGTGGGCCTTTCTGTGGATCCTTTGTTATGGGTGAGGACGTGGCTTCATGTGAATCATAGGGTCCATGAGTGGGGCACCTAAATATTTTGCAAATAAGTTTGTTCAGGTCATAGAGAATGGTTAGTCTTGTCGGCCATGGGGTCTTACAAATATAATTTGACACAAGTTCACGACCAAAATTAAATGGACAAAAAATAATGAATGAGATTGAACCAACAAGGTCAAATTCATAATTTAAAAAATATCATAGTTTGGAGTGGCAAATAGTTTCACTACGCTTTAGGAGAGTTGCTCTGCAATTTTAGCGTAGTTGCACATCTTATCAAACCAGTTATGCACATCTCAACTTGTGGGAGATATAATGGGCCTAACTTGCAAGGCCCCGTGTCCAATCTTTTCTCCGATTCCATCCAATTATTATATTATTTTTAAAATTGGGATAATTTTACAAAACCCCTTTGAGATTTGTCATAATTGCAGTTACCTCCCCTTCGAGTTTTAATAATTACATTTACACTCCCTATATTTGTATTTTTTATAACAAAAAAACCCACTTTGATAATGTAACCAAAAGCACAAACCAAATATCCTAAAAAACCTTTAGTTGCTTTTAAAAAAGAAAAATAAACCCTTTATTCCATAAAAATATAAAAAATACTCATACTCTTACATTAAATCTTTTTTTACTATATTCTATTCTTCAAACTCAGTTATTTGATTAATTTAATTAAATTTACTTTATCTATCAAAATCTTACAAACAAATATGTGATAATTTCACATACCTCCCCTGAGGTTTGTCATAATTACACCCACCTCCCTTCAGGTTTTAAAAATTACACTTACACCCCCTGTGTTTATATTTTTCATAACAAAACAAATCCATTTTGACAATGTAACCTAAAAATATCAATTAAATACTTTAAAATACTTTTAATTGCTTTTAAATTGGTTATTTCTTTCTTATTAATATATTTGTTTGTAAAATTTTAATAGATAAAGTAAATTTTATTTCACATTAGTCAGATAACTGAGTTTTGAAGAAGTAATATTTGGTGAAGATTGAAAATTTGAGGCAAGATAAAAATATTTTTTGATTTATCTTTTTTAAAAGCAATTAAGCATATTTTAAGATGTTTGGTTGGTGTTTTTGGGTTACTTTATCAAGATGGAATTGTTTTGTTATGAAAAATATAAAAATAGGGGGTGTAAGCGCAATTTTCAAAACTTGAGTGGAGGTGAGTGTAATTATTGTAAACCTCAGGGGAGTTATGTGAAATTATCCCAACAAATATATTAATAACAAAGAGATGATCAATTTAACTAAAAAAAAGTATGCATAAACAACTTGAGAGGTCGAATTGGAAGGGAAGAAGACTTTGAGTTTAGCATTTTTTATTTTAAATTTTTCTTATTGTTTTATTTTTAAAAGTAATTAAAATTATTCTAGGACATTTAGTTGGAGTTTTTGGGGTACATTATTGGAACGATTCTTTTATTATAAAAAATATAAACACAAGGGACGTGAGTACAATTATCAAAACCTGAGAGAAGATAGACACAATTATGACAAACTTCAAGGTAGGTATGTAAAATTATCCGCTTAAGATTCCAGATATGATTTTGCGAACTCTTTGTATTGGTGAACTTTTCTTTTTTCTTTTTGTGCTTTATTCTTTCTATGGGATTAATGATAAAGTAATCATATATATAATCATATTTTTGTCGCCCAAGTTTCAGATCCTAAGTATAGTTGATTTGGCAATTAGTTTCCTTTCTCATATTTATCTTATATGAATAAATATTCTTTTATGAAAATTTTGATGCCAAATTTTATTGACAAAAATACATCCTAAAATGCCTGGATTTTTCATTTGACATCGAAAATCTGAATTAATTCCTTGTTACTAATTTTCCTTAGAAATGATAACTAATTTTTTTTTTCACTTGGGAAACAAAATCAATGAAAAATCAATTTTAAGGAGAAATAATTGATGATACATTATAGGACATTATTGGACTTGGTTACATTATAAACATTGTCACGACATATTTTTCGAGTTGCGCATAACATGAAAATAGTAAAAAATCATTACTAAATTGCTACAATTGCTTCTAATGATTGTCATTTTAATCAAAAAAGAAAAAGCAAAAAGAACATATATCAAATGATCCCTAACTAATTCTAAAACATACCTTAGACTAAAATACTCCTCTTTTGAAATTACGCATATTCTTAAACAACAATACAAGTTTTTCTAAAAATTTTAAAACACTCTACATGTGAAATTGGATTGAGTATACAAGAAGATAAAAATATATTCAAATTCGAGATTGTCTTCCATAATGAGAGTAGAAATTTTTTCTTCATAAAAACTTTCCATATGTGCAATGGGAAACCCAATTGAACTACAAATCTTCAAAATCAAACTTCCTAGAATTAATAAAATATTATTTAGTTTTACAGGAGATTATTATGATGTAACATGTCTTACATGGATAACCACATATGAAGTCATAAATTGGTGATAAAAATATCTAGTGATATATATTATTACGCTTTATCATAATTACAAGTGTAAGATAATAAAGAGAGAAATGCTGTGGAAATTTAAAATTTTATTACCTTAACACAGGATCACTTTGAAATA
The DNA here is from genome assembly GCA_024721245.1 of Mitragyna speciosa. NCBI lineage: Eukaryota > Viridiplantae > Streptophyta > Magnoliopsida > Gentianales > Rubiaceae > Mitragyna > Mitragyna speciosa. Next base: position 15,450,813 of record CM045568.1, read on the forward strand.
ATCTATACGATTACAAGGGGTTTAATGAAAATACCTCTAATATAGAAGATTTCTATGCTAACAATATATAGATCCTTGCGTTAATGTGCATTGCGTCTACCAACAAAGAGCACCCCAAGTATTGAGCTTATAATAGTATTCACATGAACATGATTTTTAAGAATCTCTTGTGCTTGCCTAGCCTTGTATTTTAAGTGTTAGCTCTCTTTATCAAATTATCAAGAACATAAAGAAGAAAGACAAAACCATAACTCTTAGGAGAGAGAAAAAGAGAGGACAGCTAGAAAGAGAAGAAAATGCCACTAGCCCCTTCAACATTTTTCTCACTACTTTTTATCTCTCTAGATTTTCTTGTATCTTGTTCAAGAGTCAAGCAAGAAACCCATTTATAGCTAATCAATTCTAGTCTTTAGGAAATAGGTTATTAAGAAACCAACAGAAATAGGAAGCTTCAAATATATTCTAAATGACAAAACATGATTGATAAAGGAAATAAAGAAAATAAAAAGGTAAGAACCAATTAAACTCATTAAACATGATTAATGAAAATAAAGAAATTAAAAAAAAGTAAGAATGAGTTAATTTTATTAAACATGATTGATAAAGGAAATAAAGAAACTAAAAGTGTAAGAATCATTAATTTTATTAAATATGATTGAAAAAGAAAAATTTTTAAAAAAACAAAAAGTAGAAATAGAATAATTTATAATAAAAATAACATGGAAGCTACAAGGAACAAGTGGTTGAGGTGGTTGCGGCATTGTAAGTGTAATTGGGAGGTCCTAGACTCGAGACACCCCACTTATTCTAAATTAAAAAAATTAAAAGTTACAAATTACAAAAATCACCGGTGCATAGTTTGCACAGTATTTTATGGTTCACATGAAAGTTTAAAAGTCACAAATTACAAAAATCGTCCGTTCACAGCTCGCATGGTTTTCTACGATTTGCATGGTTAAACCTATTCTTGTCTGTTATGCATATAAGGGAAAGTTTCATTGCAAATAGATAATGTGTAGACTTGTACACTAGAGTGAAGACTTGTATAATTAAAAAAATTTAAAAGTAAGAAATTAGAAAAATCGCCGATTCACAGTTCGCCTGGTTTTCTATGGTTCGCATGGTTAAACCAATTCTTGTCTATGGTGATTATAAGGGCAAGATTTATTGCAAATAGCTAATGTGTAGACTTGCACACCAGAGTGAAGACTGGTATAAAATCACAATAACCAATCGGGAAGATCATTATTTATTTTAATTTTTTTGGAAGGGGAAGAAGGAAAGGGTGTGGAGCCAATCGGGAAGATGATTATTTATTTTAATATATTTTGGTTTGGGAAGGGGTAAAGGGTGTGGGGGGTGGGGGGAAGGAGATTTAAAAAACTACGTGTTAATGCTTTAACTTAAAGAATATTAACGTTATATAGAAAGTATTTACCAAAAAAAAAAAAAAAAGGTTGCATAGAAACTAGTGTATATTGAATATAAGGAAGTAACTCTAATTCAGGGGTTGTAGTGGACCGGTTAACCAGTCTATAAACTCAATTTCCTAATCGAAATCGGTTGTACTAATTTACTTAATTTGCTAATCTTATCTCATTAGCCGGTTAACTGCCTAGTGAGTCACTCGGTTAAAGAGACTACGGTACTACAGATAATCGATCTGTATAATATTAAGTTAATTTGGCAAAATAGATAAAAAAATGTTACAACATAAATACTTGTTCAAATTTTAAAAAAAATACTTATACAATTTTAATTATTTTGCAAAAAAAGTAATAAAATTACAAATTGAAACTCTTGCATCAACTGTTTTTAAAAGTAAAAAATAAATTACAAATCACAGTTTTTTACAATACAAGTAAGAAAAATATTATGTTATCTTCCATATTCCACTTCTAAGATATATAAAATTAATTTTTTAGTTCATACCAAGAAAACATAAAAGTAATTTTTTTAGTTAGTATCAGAAAAACAAATGATAATTAGGCCATAAAAATAAAGGATAATAAACAAATAAAAAATTTAAATGGAAAGAAAAATCAAATATGATATTTAGGTTTTCGAGACTTGAAAATAAAATGACTTACTACTCCTAATTCCACTATAATATTCATAGATATAGCCTGTAAGATATATATCTAAATCATTTTAGTTAATTGCGATTTTATAAAAATTGATAACCAAAATCGAAACTACTTTTGTAAATAAAATTTAATTAACATAACTGCTTTCAAAATTTAGTTTGGTTACCCTTAGTTTTTTATTCAAAATAGACCATTTTTTGTGATTTTTTGTTTTTCATTTATTTTTGCCCACCCCTGTGGATACCAAATTTTGATACACCCTTTAAAAAAATGCATATTACTACATTTAGGGGTACTTTTGTTTTTCGAGGGTCAATTGCAATTTTCGTATATATTATGACTAATTAGTCATATCAAGGGCAAAATGATAATTTTAGCATGAAAATACCCTTTTATCTTATTTTAATTTTTAAATTCATAATTTTTTTATATTTTTGTGATTTTTTCTAATTTTATTGATTTTTCAAAGTCATTTAGTAATTATTTATAATTTTAGTATTTTTAAGTTAATGGTGCATTTTCAAATGTATCCTTTTATTAGAATTTTTGTGTAAAAAAATCCATATGTGCATTTTATATACTTATAGATGTTCTATAAAAAATTTCATAATTTTTCAAGGTTGGTTGTTATTTATTTAATTTTTGTATTTTTGTTTATTAAAGGTAGGTTTCTCGAGAATACATCAATTTTAAAATTTTTGAGTGATAATTTTAGTATGTGTTATGTGTAATGATGTATTTTGTGTACAATTTTTGTGATTTTTAAATGTCATTTTAGTAATTTTTGTAATTTTCATAATTTTTGTCATATTGTGTCACGTTTTCCAATGCACCTGTTAGTTAAGAATTTTTGTGTGAATTATATGTGCATTTTATATATTTATAAATTTTATCTAAAAAAATTTCATGATTTTTAGAGACCGTTTGGTATTTATGTCAAAATTTTATCTTTTTGTTTATTAATTGCACACTTTCCAATGTTACATTAACTTTTAATTTTTTTTATTTTTACCTTGAAATTTCATTCTTCTTGTAATGCTGAATTTTAGTTTCTTTTTCTATTAATTTTAAGGAGTTCAAGTGGTTTTATTTCATTTCCATTATTTTTCTTACAAAATTTCAATACTTATAAAAAAAAAAAAGAGGAGGCTACGTTTGCAGCCTACTGCTGTAGTAGCATGACTGCTACAACCACCAAAATAGCCCCTATGGCCATATTTCTAGCCACCCTACACTACCAAATCTACTTGATCCATCAGTCCATCAAATACCATCATCATCACCTTCCCAACTTGCACCCAATTCAGCAGATTTTGGGAATTTTTTGCTTACTTTTGATCACTCACTATCATCACCAAAAACTTCACTTTCACAGACTAATTTCATTCAACACTTCAAAACTATCTTTCGATTTTCTTCACTTTCCACACACAGACAATTCACACACCATTCCAATACACTCACTCTTATTTCTCTCGGCAACACACTACACAATTCACACAAACTCTCTCCTCTCTTCCCTCCTTGCCTTCGTTACACTACCTCACCACCTCACCTCACCTCACCAAAAACACATTCACATACCACACACCACCTGCACTCTTCGACACAATTCACGTATCCAGTTCACTACAGCATCACACAATACAAACACAGATCACAACCACACCCTCACAACACACCTATAAAAACACACAAAACACACACTATCTCCACAACACATAACATATTACATTCACAGTCATCAAACTCCCATATTCACACTGCACAAAACATACAATCACATTGGCACTTTTTTCAGAGACCATCTTCAACTCTTATCTCTCTCTCACAGCTTTCATTAACACTGGCACACAACACATTCACACTACCACACGCATCAACACAAACCAACACACTACTATAGGCATAATCACACGGTTCTTCACATTCATCCACATTTACACACAATACAGTCACATGCCAACCTCACACACCAATACCACAACTCACTAATCACAAGCACACGCACATAATTCATGCATCGTGACACATAATTTCACACAGGAACAGGACCACACACACCCAAACAACCAATCTATACACAACCACCATAAACAACCAGCTTCAACCCATACCATTTTCCTTCTTCACCATTCACAGACACATACTGCACAACCATAACATTCAAACAAACATCACACACACAGAGATTCACATACAGCACGCAATCATATATAGAGATTCATTCACTCATTCCACATACACAAGCACACACCTCATAAACATACATTTTACACACCTGCACAACATCACTAATTCACTCACCTCACGTTTCACTCATTCATACACAGCTTACTCACACACAACTACAGTATAAACACACATAAACCAGCAGTCCCAAACAAGCAGTTCTATCAGTCCCCCTCCCTACTACCACCTCACTCACAATCACACATTAATCCACCATAGCCGCCACCAAAACCAGTCAAATTCACAGCTACAACTATCGGAAACCTCCATCTCAGCCTTCCCCAACCGAATCAAATCATCACCGACCATAGCAAATGTAGCCACCCAATCTCATCGGCCACCTGGAAGCTCCACTACCATATCATCGCTGCCATATTCCTCGGTCAAGAATGGTGAAACTTTCCCTTTTTTTTTTATAGATTTTGTTTAATTTTTGTTAGCTTCGATTTATGTAGCTTAGATTTGATAGTTTTAAAGTTTGATTGGATTGTGAGGATATTTGGTTTTAGAAGTTGGAAGAAGAAGAATACAATTTTGGGGGCAAGGCATTTGGTCAGGAATGACAGAGAGAGGAGGGGAGAACAGAGAGAGGAGGAGAGAGGTGGGAAGGAGACCAGAAAGAAAGAAGACAGAAAAAGGAAATCTAGAGAAGGAAAGTAGAGAGAAAGAAAGAAATAGAGAAAAGAAAGAAAAAATTAGAAAAAAGGAGAAAGAAGAAGAAAAAGGAAAAATGAACAAGAAAGAGAGAATTTTGGGGGCAGGAAAATTTTCTTCGTTTGAGAGCCAACGTTAAAGAATATGATAGAAAAATGGAAAGATGGGGATTTGATGTTTTGTTTTCTTTTTTTTTAGCTTTATTTTTTATTATTTCTTTCATTATTTATTTAATCATTTACTTTTGAGATTTGTTTCTAACCTGATTATATTTAGTTGTTAATCGAGTGTTTGATATTAGTTTAGTTATTTGATTTAGTTTAGTCTGATTTTGAAGTCAATTTTATTATGATGTAACACTTTATGTTTTGGTGTCTGGTTATTGCAATTTATGCCTTTAGGTCTTTAAATTTTATAGTTTGACCCCTCCCAAATTTTTGTTCTTGTTTAAATTAGGTCGTCATTATTTATAGTTAACCCCTAGCCTTTTTTGGAATTTATGTTTTAGTCTGTAGTTGCTGAAATTTTTATTTAGTCCCTTTAAATTGTTAAAAATTGTAATTTGGTCCCTCACATTTGCTGGAATTACATTTTGCCCGTATGAATTGCTGAAAATTATAAGTTTGGGTCCTTGTGTTTGCTGGAAATTTGATTTTTTTTGCCCACCAAGCTTGCTGAAATTGCAATTTTGCATTTAAAGGTTGCTGAAAAATATGTATTATCCCATCATCTTGATGTAATTTACATATTTGGTTTTAAACTTGCTGAAAATTAAATTTTTGCCCTTATGTTTTGTTGGAAATTATATTTTAGTATTTAAATTTCTTGTAAATCATATTATTACCCTAAGTATTGTTTAAAATTGTAATTTTACTCTTTAATTTGCTATAAATTACATTTTTCTCTAGAATGTTGCTAAAAAATTTCATTTTTTTAAACCAAAACTTTTTTTTTTAATTAAGTCCTCAAAACTTTCAATTATGCCCTTTTTGTGTTTTTACATTTGAAATCAATGCCCCGAATTTGATTTTTTATTTAATTAATGCTTAAATTAGTTTCTTTGTACCTCTTTATATTATTTTGGTGTTTTTTATTTATGTGTTAAAAGTTTAATTTCGTATCATTGTAAAACCCTAGAAGCTTAAAATCACTTAGTTTCTATGTTATGAATGTTAATTGTAAAAATTTTCTTATTAGTTGTTATTGTATGATTTTCTTTTACAATTTGATTTCTTGAATTATTATTATTACATGTTTAATGATAATCATAGGAAAATTACACCAATTAAATGTTACCAACCAAGCTTAGATATTTAGAAAAGTAAGGCCACCTATTACTTAGATATTTGGAAGATTATGCCACCTAGCACCATGAATGGCCTACCTATTATTGGCTTTCACTTTTACCAATTCTTTTCAATTTTTTTGGCTCAAATTTCCTTGCATTTTTCTCTCTCTTGGCCGGCCACCATATTGCCCAAAACACTCTTCAATTTCAACTATTTTAAACACTTAAAAGACTAACTTAATCTTTCCCCAAAAGCTAAACCTAACTAGAAAAGAAATCCCCTCAAATTTCAACAAATTCTCTCCAAGTTTCAAGCTCAAGTCTTGCTTAAAGTTGAAGGTTCTTAAGGCACTAATCATCCACTCTTCTTCAACTAAAACCCTACCTATTTTGAGGTAAATTCATCAAGAAACTTCAAGTTCTTTCAAGTTTTATTAGAAGAGTTCTTATGTTTTTCTTATGATTTCATTAAGTACTTAAGATTTATGGTTATATTTTGTTCTCATGTTATATATATGAATATTTATGCTCATGATTATGAGGTTTCCCTTGTTTTGATCCTTTCCTTGATAGTAGAATAACTATGTTATGACCTACTTGCTTAGTATGGACTTGTATAGGAATTTGATGCTTTATTTGAGTGGAAAATCTTGGAATCTATGGCTGAAATTTTGACTAGAGTTAGAAGGCATGTTAGATAGTCTTGTTAGAGGAAAAATTCTAGAAGACTTTCAGTATTTAAGGCCTGTTTAGTGGGCTGAAGTTGCTGAAATTTCAGCTTGCAAACTGGCACTTCCTTGTTCCAAACCTTGAACAAATTTCAGCTTTAGTAATTTACAAAAATTCAGCTTTGATAACTTAATATTTCCAGCTATATTAACCTTGTTTTGGCCAAGTTTTGGTGATAAAAACTTCTGGAAATTACAGCTTGTGAATTGTTGAAGTGACACAAAAAAATGAGCACCTTAAGCTTAACTTACTATACCGGTTTTCAGGAAAATGTTATGCAATGAATTTGGAACCTTATTAATCAATTTTAGGAAGAAACTCTTATAAATTTTGAAGATTTAAACTGGTTAGAAACTCGACTTTTGAATGTGTAAGTGAAATTTGACTAGTTTCACTTTATACTTGATTTAGTATGTTTTCACCAAATAACCCTAATTTGTTATTTAACTAGTCTTAATTTCATTAAATATCATTAGTTTGATATTAATTAGTTTAAAACCATTAATTTACTTAAGTATAGGATATTTTGGAGTTTTCTCATTTTAACCTATATTAATTTGGCTAAGTTATTAAATTATACTTGACTATTACTAATAAATCTTTCTTGGACTCTAAAAACTAGTTCACTTATAAGCTAATTATTTTCGACAAAATTTCTTTTATACCAAAACCTTGAACCCTAATCAATATTTAATTAAATTACTTCTTTAATTCATAGTATTTAGCAACATTTTCTTTTGATCCAAAATGTATAGCGAATTATTAGAGTTTTGCAACTAATATAGTAAATAAAGTGGAAATTAATAACGAATTTCTAGTATTAATTATCCTTTTTAAATTTAACCTTAATTTTGACACTTAATGAATTATTTGCCCTTAGAACTAAATTACTTTCAAAAAGGGAATTTTTTAAATTTCTTTATCAGTTGATTTAGGGTTTTACCCAGATTCCTTTATTATAACTTCTTGTATTTTTCCTATAACTAATTTGCATTTATTTTAAAACCCTAGTTAAACTTAGGTACATTTTATAAAAAATTCTTTTGAAAGAAAATCCAGTTGGTTTGTAACACCCTAGAAATTCATGCAAAACCATTTATTTTGTATTATGTTCATTAGAAAAAAAAAAGGTGAAGGGCCGAAATTAGTGGGAAAACTAATAAGAAATAATTTTCTATTTTACTACCATGTTGTACCTTTACCTTTAGGAATTGTACCTAGCATCTCTTGCAAGATATAATTATAGGATAAATCACAAAAACCTCTTCTAATTACCCTTTGCCAAGTGTGGTCTACTATGGTTAAGAAAGTCAAAATTTACTTTGTTCTTGTCTTGCTTTGATTGGTAAAACTTTTCCCAATTCTTTTCCAGTTCTTTTCTTCTTTAACTAGGCATTTTCTCTCTTTTTCTTCTTCTCAAATCCGGCCCCTCTCTTCTCTCTTTACTCTCCATTTTCTTTCATTTTCTTGGAGCTTTTACTTCCATTTGATCACTTTTCATCCATAGAAATTAAGTTGATCTTCCTTCTAAGCAACAATCTTGTCTTACTAAAGGTATTTCCCAAGAACTTTCATCTTATTTCAAGTGTAAAGATTATAGTTTTCTAGCTTTTAAGTCATGTCTTTATGGTTAAGTGTGATTTATTTTAGCCATGAAATATGAAGTTTTATTCCATGAATATGAAGTTTATGGACTTGTATGACTTGTAGATAGTGAATTAAACTTGAAATGGCATGATTTAGGTTTGATTTGGTTGAAGAACTTGGATTAGTTTATGTGTTTTTGTGATGAATTTGGATGAAATTGAAATGAGTTTGATGTGAAATTGGTAGAACTACTTGAGATTGGATTGTTTGGATGGATTTTCTTGCAGGTTAAAAATTTTGGGTTAGTCCGATTATAGGGGAAGTGCTGCCGAAATTTCGGTAAAACCTAGGAAATAAAAGTAATTAGGCTATGATTTAAAGCTTTATAAGCTGTAATTTAGTGATTAGAACGTGTAGAAATTTTCGTAGAATTAGCTATTAGTGAATTAAACCTTTCTGAGCGAAAACCCTGAAAAGTTAGAAAACCCTAATTTTGAAAACTCTAAACCCTAGGGTAAAACCCTAAACTCCAAAACTCTAGAAAATAAACCCTAGAGAGACGTGGGGTATTTCTTGAATTTTCTTATGAAATTTCTTAGATTTTAATCAAGTTTTTATACGATTATTTCCTCGTGAATTTCAGGATCCTGCAAGTGAGACCCAACCTTATCGCGAGATATTTTCTTAGGCTTCGATGTGAGTGTTCTTATGTGTTCATGATGCATGAAATGCCATGTAATACTTGACATTGTTATTTTGATGCCTGAGATGAGATGTTATACTTGACATGATTATCTAATAAAATGTGCTTACTTGAGGAAAGATGTGTACTTTATCGCATCTATTCCGCAATGTGTTACATGCTTTCACTATCCAACGTGTTATTTGTGCATGTGACTTCCGTGATTGAGTATGGGAGAGATATAAGGTGATGGGCGTTATTCGATGCGTGTTAATTTTTATATCTGAATAAAGTTCTGAAAAAGGGCTAACTCATGCTTGAACTTTATGCATGACCTTGGACTTTCGTGGCTAACTTCACCGTTACTCCACGGTTAGTCAACTTGTTGAGTTTGGGGTGATATAAGGTGTTGTGGGTTATAGGTGCATGATATTCTTTCCTATATATGAGTTTCATTCCTCGAAGAGGGTAACTCTGGATTGAATTTTTCCAAGTATCTCGGACCTGAGCTTTTACCTTTCTCCCGATATCCTTGTTATCTTGATCATGATCGATACTCCTGCGGTTGAGCTTGCTCCCGTAGTGAGCCTGTATCCGCCATTGATTTTACTACATTTCACATTGCTTGTTCATCATTTATTAAATTTGTTAATTATTATCCTTAAAGGTTTATTTGTTACTGGTATACTGCATGATTTGAGCACGCACTAGGCTATTATAATTTATCCCGTTCATTTGTTTTCTTTAACCAGGTTTTTCAAAATACTAAAGTTGGAAAAGCTGATTTTGGTCATAGTACATGTTTTGTTTAATGTATCTAGACAGCCTAAATATGTAGGCTTTTATTGTAAATATTATTTATATTTTGGGTGTAAAAACTCTTGTGATATTTATACTTTCAAGTGAATTTTATGAATGTATTTCTTTATGGATGCATTTTATTTTGGGTTAAGTGCACTGGGACGTTTGAGCGAGTGCGTGATTCGAGTCCTGGCGAGAGCTAGGCAGGCAGTCCGCTAAGCCCTTTGGTGCGCCTCTGAATAAGATGGGCCTGTCACAGGTGGTATCAGAGCCATATGCCGCAATAGCCTCTGCATGTGCAGAGGGACATCGAAAAGCCCCGAGCCTCTCATTCGTGAAGAGTCACGAAGCGAAACTCTCCGTAGGGGATGCCCGCGGCGGGTGGCAAGCTGATAGGTGCCATGTGATGTGACCTCGAGATACTGTCATAGGTGGTATCAGAGCTTAGGATGAATCCTGTCTCTAGTGCTAGTCTTGTTTGGGTGTCGGGTAGGAAATTTGGGTTGAGTCGATTACTCTTGGGGCCTGATCAACCTGAGTGTGAGAGATAAGATCTGAATTTTCGCACCCGATCGCTATTGTGAATATGCTTGAGCATGGGTTTAGGTTACTTTTAAGTCTGATATTTGAGTGTAATATTTAAGTATTATTTATTATTAAATACTTTTGGGATAGGCCTAATTGATTTATTATTTAAACATGTAGGTATGTCAGAGAGCGATCGAGGTGAAGGATCACGGGCATCACAGCCAGTCGATGTGGCCCTGACCCAGCATGAGCATCGTAGACGACCAATAGTTCGTTACCGTGAGGGATCGGGTCATCCCTACCGTACATTTTCCCCGACTCGTCGAGTACGACCAGCATGTGGGTGCTGGAGGACGTACTCCTACCCCGATCATGTTGTACTTTCGTTGATTGATGATAGCAGACAGACTGCGCGCGAGGGTGACACCTCTCGAACACGTATTCACGAGTTGAGAGAGATGGTCAGGGTCCAGGCGCAGAAGATTAGAGAGTTAGAGGCTACTGTTTTGGAAGAGCAGCATAGGACTAATGCATTTCGAGGACAGCACCAGGATGTACATGGCCGGCTCACACGTGTGGTGCAGCATGTTTGGGATCACATTGGACATCTGATAGACGAGAGTGGCTTGATGGTAGAGCATGTACTGGGTGAGGTACGAGACATGGCTCAGCCTATGAGGCCAGGGCAGGCCATGCATTTACCTATGGAGGTCGAGGAGGCTTCGGGAGGTGAGCTCGAGAGGGATCTCGGTGGGGACGTGAGCTCGATGGGATCGGCTCACTCAACATGGATCTTTAGATAGGAATATGTATAGAGTTTATATTTATTTTTGCTATGCTTGTAGTTATGTTATATTTTGGTATGTAAAACTTTTTGGACCTATGTATATCATGCTATGTTCTATATGTGAGACTTTTGAGATGTATAAATTGAATGACATGCATATATATATGACTTTATTTGGCATGATATTTGCTTTTCTTGTCTTATTCATTAATTGGTGCATTTTTATACGTCTCGTTAATTACCACGTGGATCTCGAAATAACTCGTTAATATTATTTTAGAATATTAAGTGATGGAAAGTCGAGGAAAGAGGATGACCTCGTCGACAAGATCGTGAGGAGGGCAATACGTCGGGTGAAAACCCAAACCCTGGTGCTGACTCGATGATCGCCGTGTTAAATCGCATGACCGATGTTTTGACCCAGCTAGGGAATCGGCAAAATCCCGGGAATGGAAGTTGGTAATCCTCATAGGAATCCAATAGTAGGAGAAGATATCGCCTTAAAGAAATTTCAAAATTTAACCCTCCTAAATTCAATGGTAGTTCAAACCCAGAAATTGCTGAGAAATGGCTGAAATACATCGAGAAAATTTTCGCCGCCTTACGATACACTGACGAAAGACAAGTGACTTTTGCTATATTTCAATTGGAAGGTGCTGCCACACTCTGGTGGAATTTGGTGAACACTAAGTGGGAACGCTACCAGACCCCAAGAACTTGGGTCAATTTCACCTGGGAATTTAAAGAAAAATATATCCCTGTACGAGTACAAGAGAAGCGGGAGGATGAATTTTTGAAGTTAAGACAGGGATTGATAAGTGTAGCAGAATATGAAACCCAATTTACTAAGTTGTCACGATATGCACCTGAGTTGGTAGCCACAGACAAATGGAGGAAAAAGCGTTTCATCCAAGGGTTAAATTTGGAGATTCAAGAGGCTTTTGCCGCCACTACCATGGAAACTTATGAAGTTGCGGTAGAGAAAGCCCAGCAAGTGGAGGAGACTAAATCTTTGGTTCGGATTTTTCAAGCAAGGAAATGTGGACATGTTAGTGATTTCCACCTATCAACCGAAAGTGCTCCAACCCCTAAGACGGGAAGGGGAGCTGGAGGAGTGAGAATTGGGCAAGATGCCCAATCTGGAAGGACAAGAGAGGTTCCGATGGATAGAGCCCTGCTAGGAGATGAACACAAGGAGGACACTTTGAAAAAAACTCAATCTCCGGCGATTCAAGTTACTTGCGGATATTGTGGTAAAAGTAATCATACCGAAGAAAATTGCTGGAAGAAAAACCGTAAGTGTTTTCTTTGCGGTAGTGCCGATCATCAAATGAGATATTGCTCAAGACAGGCGGCTAGTGGACAGGGTATAGCTCAGCCGGGAAACAAGGATCTTGATAAGGCCAAAGAAAGTGGAAACAAGCGAAGGGTACCGGCTCGAGTTTATGCTCTAGATAAACGTGATGCCCAGGAATCATCAGAAGGCCTTGAAGGTACGATTTTGTTTTTCTTTCTATCTAGCTAAGCTATTCAAAATCCAGGTAGAATTTCGAGGACGAAATTCTTTTAAAGGGGAGAGGATGTAACACCCTAGAAATTCATGCAAAACCATTTATTTTGTATTATGTTCATTAGAAAAAAAGAGAGTAAAGGGCCGAAATTAGTGGAAAAACTAATAAGAAATGATTTTTTATTTTACTACCATGTTGTACCTTTACATTTAGGAATTGTACCTAGCATCTCTTGCAAGATATAATTATAGGATAAATCACAAAAATCTCTTCTAATTACCCTTTGCCAAGTATGGTCTACTATGGTTAAAAAAGTCAAAATTTACTTTGTTCTTGTCTTGCTTTGATTGGTCAAACTTTTCCTAATTCTTTTCCATTTCTTTTCTTCTTTAACTAGGCATTTTCTCTCTTTTTCTTCTTCTCAAATCCGGCCCCTCTCTTCTCTCTTTACTCTCCATTTTCTTTCATTTTTTGGAGGTTTTACTTCCATTTGATCACTTTTCATCCATAGAAATTAATTTGATCTTCCTTCTAAGCAACAATCTTGTCTTACTAAAGGTATTTCCCAAGAACTTTTTATCTTATTTCAAGTGTAAAGATTATAGTTTTCTAGCTTTTAAGTCATGTCTTTATGGTTAAGTGTGATTTATTTTAGCCATGAAATATGAAGTTTTATTCCATGAATATGAAGTTTATGGACTTGTATGACTTGTAGATAGTGAATTAACTTGAAATGGCATGATTTAGGTTTGATTTGGTTGAAGAACTTGGAGTAGTTTATGTGTTTTTGTGATGAATTTGAGTGAAATTGAAATGAATTTGATGTGAAATTAGGTAGAACTACTTGAGATTGGGTTGTTTGGATGATTTTCTTGCAGGTTAAAAATTTTGGGTTAGTCCGATTATAGGGGAAGTGCTGCCGAAATTTCGGTAAAACCTAGGAAATAAAAGTAATTAGGCTATGATTTAAAGATTTATAAGCTGTAATTTAGTGATTAGAACGTGCAGAAATTTTCGTAGACTAGCTATTAGTGAATTAAACCTTTCCGAGCGAAACCCTAGAAAGTTAGAAAACCCTAATTTTGAAAACCCTAAACCCTAGGGTAAACCCTAAGCTCCAAAACCCTAGAAAATAAACCCTAGAGAGACGTGGGGTATTTCTTGAATTTTCTTATGAAATTTCTTAGATTTTAATCAGGTTTTTATACGATTATTTCCTCGTAATTTCAGGATCCACAAGTGAGACCCAACCTTATCGCAAGATATTTTCTTAGGCTTGAGGTGAGTGTTCTTATGTGTGCATGATGCATGAAATGCCATGTAATACTTGACATTGTTATTTTGATGCCTGAGATGAGATGTTATACTTGACATGATTATCTAATAAAACGTGCTACTTGAGGAAAGATGTGTACTTTATCGCATCTATTCCGCAATGTGTTACATGCTTTCACTAATCCAATGTATTATTTGTGCATGTGACTTCCGTGGTTGAGTATGGGAGAGATATAAGGTGATGGGCGTTATTCGGTGCGTGTTAATTTTCATATCTGAAGTAAAGTCCTGAAAAAGGGCTAACTCATGCTTGAACTTTATGCATGACCTTGGACTTCCGTGACTAATTTCACCGTTACTTCACGGTTAGTCAACTTGTTGAGTTTTGGGTGATATAAGGTGTTGTGGGTTATAGGTGCATGATATTCTTTCCTATATATGAGTTTCATTCCTCGAAGAGGGTAACTTTGAATTGAATTTTTCCAGTATCTCGGACCTGAGCTTTTACCTTCGTCCCGATATCCTTGTTATCTTGATCATGATCGATACTCCTGCGGTTGAGGCTTGCTCCCGTAGTGAGTCTGTATCCGCTATTGATTTTACTACACTTCACATTGCTTGTTCATCATTTATTAAATTTGTTAATTATTATCCTTAAAGGTTTATTTGTTACTGGTATACTGCATGACTTGAGCACGCACTGGGCTATTATAGCTCATTCCGTTCATTTGTTTTCTTTAACCAGGTTTTCCAAAATACTAAAGTTGGAAAAGCTGATTTTGGACCTAGTATATGTTTTGTTTAATGTATCTGGACAGCCTAAATGTGTAGGCTTTTATTGTAAATATTATTTATATTTTTGGTGTAAAAACTCTTGTGCTATTTATACTTTCAAGTGAATTTTATGAATGTATTTCTTTATGGATGCATTTTATTTTGGGTTAAGTGCGCTGGGACGTTTGAGCGAGTGCGTGATTCGAGTTCTGGTGAGAGTTAGACAGGCAATCCGTTAAGCCCTTTGGTGCGCCTCTGGGTTAGGTGGGGCTGTCACAAGGTTAATTAGACTACTTATGAATTTCAAGATCCAAGTTTGAATCTCGCACATTTTACGAGGAACTTTCTTGAAATTTTCAAGTGAATGTTTCCTTGTGTGCGCCTGATGCATGTTTAAGTGTTAATCTCATTTTACACTTGATACTTGTTAGCTACTACAATGTGCTATATAAGGGTAAGATGTGTACTTTATCACATCTACTCCGCAATTTGTTACATGCACAACTTCTCTCAGTTATGAATATGCTTATTTGTGAACTTTCAACTGAATTGAGCCTTCGGCTTAGACTCCGTGGTCATACTTCACCAGTTACACCACGGTTAGTCATACTGGTATTGAGGAGGATATAAGGTATTTGGGTGTTAGGGACTTGTGTTCTTTCCTCTGAGTTGAGATTCTTCAAAGAGGTCAACTTTGGACTGAACAAACTGTTTTATCCTCCAGGGTTGAGATCTCACCCTGGAGTGGAGGTATTGAGGAGATAAAGGTACATGAGTGGTTATGGGTACTATTATCTGATATTTACTTGATCATTGGCAAGGACCTGGTTTTCTCTATTGGTCCGAACATTATTGTCACGTGATTATGTACCTGATATTCCCGCAGTTGAATTTGCTCTCGTGGTTGAGATGTATCCTT
Source organism: Mitragyna speciosa (assembly GCA_024721245.1). NCBI lineage: Eukaryota > Viridiplantae > Streptophyta > Magnoliopsida > Gentianales > Rubiaceae > Mitragyna > Mitragyna speciosa. Next base: position 15,466,667 of record CM045568.1, read on the forward strand.
CCTTATTTGATTAATTGTTTACTTAATTTGTTCTTATACTGTTTTATGGCACATGTTATTCATTTATTTATTTTTCTAATTGTCTGCCTATGTGTTTGCATGTGTAGGAACCTCACTGGATTATTATAACTCACCCCTTTTATTTGTTCTCCTTAAACAGGCTCCTATTATTAAAGCTGGTGGTGAGGATTCAAGGGTAGATCTTGGTAGGATTTTGCTAAAAAAGATGATTGAGATTTTACTGTATTAGCTAGACGTTTATAATGTAAACTACTTAACTGGTACCTTTACTCTTAAGTTTGAATCATATGAATGTATTTACGAGTTTTCTATAGAATGTTAATTGTTTCGTGGATTCTAATTGGTGCTTGACCCGAGTCTTGGCGAGAGTTAGGCAGGCAGTTCGCTAAGCCTTTTGGTACGCCTTAGAGTAAGGTGGGGATGTCACAATCATTCTATTTTCTTTATTTAAACTAAATATATATATTTTTAAATGTTTAGTTGGTGCTTTTACCTTTTTATTTGTTGTTGTTATGATTCCCTTGTATTTTATCCCTTGATTATAGCGATTAATATTGCATTATTCACTTTATGATTTGTTTATCCAAAATAGTAATACCTTAATATGTTTGTTCATGTTGTTAGTTTGTATATCGGTTATTCAAATGAGAGGTATTTTTATTATCCTTTTAGTGTCTCTTTATGTGTTCTTACATGCTCCTATGTGTTTTTTTACATGTTTTGTATTTATTTTTTGGTTATTATTGCTATTTATGTGTGACCATTTATTTATGTCATGCTATTTATTTGAATTTAATTTTAATTATTCAAAGAAATGTAATAAATAGTTAATGTTTTATTTAACAAAATTTGTATCTTAGATAGTTAATGTAATAGATAGGTTATGTTTTATTTATTTAACAAAATTTTGTATTTTAGATAGAAAATGTAATAGATAGATTAGATAGGTTATTTTCTTATTATTTTTTCCCGTTTAGAGTGTAACTAGGTTTCCCCGATGTAATAGTTGAGACTTTTGCATGCTATATGTGCTATGTGCTTATGTGTTTTACTCGCTTTCCTTAAGATTTCGCATCTAGAATATTATGCTTATGTGTTACATGCCTTATGTGCTATTATTTGTTTACATGTGCTTATTGCTTTAATTTATATTTTTATTTATTTATTTATTTAATTTTTTAATTATGACATATGTGTATCGTCACCACACTAGTCTAACGTTAATTGTGGTTAATGTTTCTTCGCTAGTCCAACGCTAGCAGGGAATTTTTTAGAAAATAGGCTAGTCCAACGCTGGACCCTTAGGTCATTTTAGTGATAGATCACTCCTTGTGTGCATTTCATATTATTCCACACACTTTTTCTCTTTTTAAGGCTTTTTTGACTTTTTATGTTTTTTTTTATATGTATCATTATTTTTATTATCTATTTTTACATATATTAAATGCATGATATTTAGGCTACATTTCACATAAAATCTTAGGTCATTTTGTGTGTGATCCTACTAGAAATGGTCATCCACTTATGTGGGAAGCAGTGGATTAACAGGCCGTTCTCTCCTCCGTGAGCAGAAAAATACCAGTCACGAGTTTATTAGTTTCCTATACTCGTTATGTTGCATTTCCTATCTTTGATCACTTATATCTATTTTTATATTTTATTTTTTCACTTTTGCATTTCAGTTTTGCATAACTCGTGACCTCTTAGGGGTTTTTTTTTGAATTTCGCAATTAATGCGATAATTCCAATTTAACTTCGAAGGGACATCTTGTTCCTCCCGATACCGTCGTTAGATTTAGGATTTGCATTCATTTAAATACATCCAAACGCAATAGAATTTAGGGTTGTTTTAGAAAAATTTTGATTAAATCTCGCAATTAGTTTTGGCTAAGTTAAAAGAATGTCTTAGGTACGAGCCTTTGCCTTCCCTTTCTTCAACTGTGGCTCCCAAACCTTTTTCTCTTGTTTTCAAATACCTGGAGTTGTCTTAAAAAGGGTTTTTCTTAATTTTTTTTTACTTTTTCCTAAAAATATTTTTTTCTATTTTTTTTTAGTTTTGTCACTCTTTTTCCAGTAAAATATTTTTTTGGTGACTTGGTACACCAAAACTCAATATCAAGTGGCAACTCCTGTTTTTCATAAAAGTCCTTTTTAGACTCTATTTTCGGGTACAAAACCGTCACATTTTCAAAAGTCCCATTTTAGGTCCTTTTATTTTTTAAAAAAAATATAAAAATAAAAAATATTTTTACAAAACTATTCTCTTTTCCACACTTAATCTCTCTTTCCCTTTTTTTCAAAAAATGAGGCGCAACAGCTGGCGACTCCACTGGGGAGCACTACTGAGTCCGAACACTAGGTTTAGTTACTTTTTCCTTCTCTAACCCTTTCATTTTATCACATTTGGATGTTTAGGATTACATTTTTCTTTTTTAGGATTTTCTTTGTATTAATATATCATAACTATTATTGTAATTTAAATAATGCTTGTTAGAATAGCTTGTTAAGCTAACTCAAGGTTATTCTACCTAGATTATGTTTACAATGAGATATGATCTCTAAATAATAGTTTTGATTCAATTAAAAATATTAAATCATGAATAGTTGCCTTACATTATTATAGTTTAAACGGTTCTTGTTCGGATAACTTGTTGAGCTAACTTAAGGTTGTTCTACCTAGAATATGTTTACACTATGAGATGTGATCTCTAAATAATGAGTCAGATTTAACAAAGGTTCATTGCTTGTTGAGCTAACTTAAGGTCATGTTTCTTTGAGGCAATTAGTTAGGAGACATATATGATATGTGTATCAAAAGTTGATACCTAACTATCTAAGAGTTATAAAAATTGTAATTGGTAATTGTTACCTACCCATGGAAATTATTTTTGATTTGTTAAGTTAACTCAAGATTAAAAATAATTAAAATGGGACCCTAGCCCACTAAGAATTTTATGAAAATTCTTGAATCAATTTTGAGGGATATTAATTTGAAAAAAATAGTGGGAGCAAGACCAAAATTTTTATGTCCATATATTTTCTATTTGGTTTTGTTTATTGCATAAATATGAAGTCATATTCTTTTTTTATTTTCTTGTTGTAGAATGTATAACCATGTGAACACGTAACCCATTTATAGAACTCCATTTTAATATGAATTTTGGACTAGTATAAAACTTGTGAATGGTTCTCAAACATATGAATATAGATTATATTTTTGATACCCAAATTTCTATTGTCCTAAGTGACAATAACAGCTAGGAGACAAAAATGCATACAAGATGCATAAATATGATAATGATCTACTGCTTGTATCATAAAATCATGTATAATTCCTGAGCTACAAAAGTAGCATAATATGATGGATGTTTTGTCCATGATTGTGCATCTTTCAAAAGTTGTTTAATACACAATTTAGGACCAATAGGTATGAGATATCTAAAAGGTAATCTATCAATGAATCAAGGGACAACTTCTTGCTTGTCAAGGAAAAACCCATGGCTACTCTTGTGAAGGCACAAATAGCATGACAAAGAATAAAAGTGTGATCAAAATGGAAAAATTTATAGGCATGTGTTTCCAATACAAAACAATTTTAGTATTGGAAAGAGTATCGTATGGCTCATTTAAGACTTAGAAGTCGATAAGGTTTGGTATGACTTTGACTTCTAGTATATTTATGATTGAGATAGACCAATCTGCTAATAAGATTCTTGGACATTAGATACTAGATTTTGATCCCATATTTACACAAATATGCAAGATCTTGAGAATAGTAGATTTTTGGCAAAGGGAAAAGTCAAACTACATCTAGGGAATGGAACAATAGTTGTTACATTAATCGTAGGGATTTAAATACTCTATTTGCCAATTGGACTTATTCTAGAATTAAAGAATTGCTAGTATATTCTAGTGCTTACATAGAACACAATATCTATATTTGCATTAGATATGGATAGATTTACCATTACTCAAAAGAATAAATGTTGTTCTTTTTGTGGGATGGTGTTCTAAGTAATACTAGTTTATTAAACAATGGCTCAAATATTCTAGGTTTTGATAAGTCCATTCTCAACATAAACATCAAGAGACAAAACTTGATATTTTGAAGCAATTTTATCTTTAGCATTTTAGACTTGGTCATGTAAATAAGAAATGTATAGCCAAGTTACATAAAGATGTATACTTGGACTAATTCAATTATGAATTTGATGAGACATACGTATCTTATTTACTTATTTAAATGACCAAGACACCTTTTATTGAGAAGGTGAATGTGTTGGTGATCTTTTTGAGTTTACATATATATTGATGTTTGTAACCAAATATCGATCAATGCTAAAGGTAATTTCTTATACTTCATCACTTTTACGAATAACTATTTTAGATATGGTTGTGTGTATCTTACAAGATACAAATTTTTGTCCTTAAGCCCCAGGAAAAAGATTTTTGTCACGGATGCTTATTTAAAGCAAGGAATCATACTTAAAAAAGAGGATCCAATTGGATTTTCATGGGAAAGGTAAAGAACTAGTTAGTGCAATTTTTCGTGCTTATTGCGCTCTGTAAATTTCTCAGTGAAGTGGAGATTCAAAACTCTCAATTTTTAGATATTTTGTTCATCTAGACTGAACAACTTGGTCTATATAATCGAGTGGAGATTCAAACTCTCAACTTGTCAACGAAAAGAGTTTTAAATGCTTTGTCCATCTAAATTAAGTCACTTAATTTACGAGTCGAATGGATATTAAAGTTCTCAACTCACAGACGAGAATAATTTTAAATACTTTGCTCATCTAGATGAAGCCACTTTTTTTTTTTTTTTTCAGATTAAGCCACTTATCTTACAAGTTGAATGTAGATTAAGATTCTAAACTTGCCAATGAGGATAATTTTAATTACTTTGACCATCTAGAGTAAGCCACTTGCTGCTTGTTTCATTGAACTGATTATATTATTACCGGGTCTTGCTACTTTTCCAAGAGAGCATCACAATCAAGCCTTATTTAGACCAAACATGTCTAATGCCAGCAGTAGAGTAAATCTAATGTCCATAAATTATGAACCTGATCCAAAGTTCACTTCTCTCTTGCTCAATGTAACGGTAGCAAAATGGTGGGGACGTAATCTGAGATGGGGCAATGGCACAAGAACAGACATCCCTTCCAGTATTTGCCAAAATCCTTGACAAGAGAGACAATATAGAAGGCAGTTTGAGTTGGCCTAGATTAAACCAATGGAGATAGTTAAAGAATTTTTTGAGAGAAACAATGACATTGTCAGTAGTATGCGGACTAATGGTGAACAGTTTGAGGATGTTAAACTAGTTAAAAAAAATTTGCGATCACTTAGTGCAAAATTTCGCAGCAAGAAAACAATTCTAGAGGCCACCAAGGATTGAATACCTTGAGACTTGATGATCTAGATAGAGAATTGGTGACTTGTGAGATGTACCTTGAATCAATAGTTAACAGATGTAGTAGAGGAGGTTATGCAGGCTAAGGTGGATCTACCCAAAGGAAAAGGAGAGGCTTCAAATCCGGATGATGCAAATCAACTTGGCCAGAATTTTAAAGATAGAGATGTGGAGACAAAGGAAATTTTAAAGTTTGTGGTAGAGGTAACTTTTCTTATCAAGAGAAAAATAATTTTAATAAAGAGCAGTGTAATAATCAACAAAATAATTTTCAAAGGTGTGATAAATTTAAAATTCAATGTTATACTTGTGGTAAAGCTGGACATTATTAGAATGAAGGTTATTACAATAAAAATAATAACAAATATTATCATACAAAAGTGGCTAAAAATAATGGTGAAGATAAGTAGGATAATTTGTTGTTTTCTAGTTCATGCAGTAAAGAGAATAAAGTGAATGATTGGTTAACTGTAATAATTACATGTGTGAAAATAAGGAGATGTTTTCTGACTTGGATGAGTCGTTTAAAACCTTTGTGAAATTTAGAAATAATAGTAGAATGCCTGTTCTTGGAGTGGGAAAAATTAGAATTACATTGAAAGATGGGTCTTCAAATTTTATATTTGATTTGTTTAATGTAAGGTAATAAAGAGAATAACGCAATAAAAATTTTAAAATTTTTATTACCTTATCATAGGATCACTTTGATTTAATATATATCATCAAAGAGGGTTTGATGAAAATACCTCTAGCATAGAATTTCTGTGCTTATAGTAGGCAGATTCTTATTCGATGAAGGTGTTGTGTCTACCACGAAGTGCTCCCCAATTATTGAGCTTCTAATAGTAATCCACACGAGCATGATTTTCAGGAATCCCTTTGGGCTTGTCTATCCTTGCCTTTTGAGTGTTAGTTTCCTTGAACAATATAATGAAGAACTGCAAAGAAAAGAGAAAAGAAAAGACCCAACTATTAGGAAGAGAGAAGGAGGAAAGGTGGCAGCTATGGAAAGATGCCACACTCGCTTGCAGTTTTTTCTCTCTATAGATTTTGTGTGTCTGATGTATAAATAATGTTCAAGAGTCAAGGCTAGAAATCTGTTTTATAGACAACCAATCCTAATCTTTAGGAAATAGGCTATTAGGAAAACCAATAGGATTATAAAACTATGACCATTGTGAAATAAAATTAAGTAATCCCATTCCTTAAGGACCTCTTTCAACTTGGTGTTGGAAACTTCTTTCCATCAATATTTGGATTAATACAAAATAAGTCCCTTAAGTTGATTTATCTCATAAATTAACTCCATGAGTATCTCATACTTATTTTAATAATAATTTAATCCAATAATCATGTCCTTAATGTATGTGACCCATTAGGTTCCTATTCACGTTAGTAATAAGTACAAATTATAACTCATTAATTAATTAATTAACTAAGAGCCAGATAAATTAAATACATTAATTTAATATTAATTCAACTAATTAATTAATTTACACTTACCAATCATGGGTAGCAGTTAATAATACATCATGAGCACCCAAGTGAACAGAAAAGTTATAAGGTAGACTTCACCCATTAGTGACAATGTTAGTGTCTAATTAATATCCTTTCACTATACTATATCCCTAATTAGTCTACGAGTGTGATGCGCACTCCTTAATATGACTAGTTATTTTAGGATATACTCTCCTACTATTAGGAGTGATAAATCCTATATTGATTACTTATTATTCTTTTATGCTTCATGCTATACCTAATCTCTAATCCTATGAGCTAATCTTTTATGAGTACCAAGTAATAGTATTAAAGTATAAAATGCACATTCAAGATATTGTAATAATCTCAAATTTAAGGATCACTTATACCATTGTCACTTAAAAGTACAAACCATTGATACTTATGAATGGCGACTCTTGGATGATGATCAATCTAATGAACTTGTTCATCTAACAAGTATCTATATACCGACTTAGGTATCACACACCATAGTTGATGAGATCAACTATTGCTTATCCCCAAGTAGAGGCAAAATATGCGCTAGTCTCTTCATATTAATGATGTCCCAATCTCAATAATATTGTTTACTAAAGATATTTAAGAATATAACTTATGTGCTATTAAGAGTCTCACCATTGTAACTTTTATAATCTTTTATATACAGTTAATATTCTATAGACCTTATCAAATAAATAAGTAAAATATAAATAACAAGTATTAAATGATAAAGAAAATGTCACATATATTAATATAACATGAAATAAATGTAGTATATAAATCCTACAAACTGACTTGGTTTTAGGGCATACACTAACAAACTCTCACTTGTAGTAAAACTAATCACTCAAGGTTTTAGGCCATAAGCACGACTATTATATCTTTCCTGGGATAATGCCATAATGAAAGGATTAACAACATTATCCTTAGTGGGAATTTCTTTTATCTATTGTATCATTTATATCAACTACTTCCATAAATACAAGGTGGCACCTAAATACGTATTTAAATCATATATGAGATAATTGAGCGATGGCACTATTGTTGTCATAATACAAGCGTTATCGGATCAACAATGGAAGGAACCATTCTTACTTCAATGATGAACCACTGGATCCAAAATGGCTTTTAAAGCCATCACGTTAATATGTTGTCGTGTTTGGTATAGAACTCTTCTACCCATCAATACTACCTTTTAACGTGAACATTAATCCATCTCATGATCTACTTGTCATTTCTTTTGGATTAAAAGCTCGCATTTTTTAATCCACACACTTCCTAGATATTTGAAACTCTTTAATTTTAGTATTCTCTATCTTGATCAAATATTAGTGTCTTAATAGTTTTGTCGACTTGTTTTTCTAATTCAACCCTTATGACTGTGAACATTTCAAATGCTACGGATAAGTGTATTATATGACATGCATAATCATATCTAATATGGTCATCCATAAAAGTCATTGAAGTATGAGAAATCATCTTCTAACATGGAATGATATCGGCTTGCAAACATCATTATGTTTTGCCCAAGAAGATAGCACAACCATTTTTTCAAATAACAAATGATTTGGTCATCCTTCCAAGTAGACAAGATTCACATGTCTCAAATGATTTATGGTCGAATGAATCAAGTATGCATATTTATGCAACTTGAAGATGCGTTTCTCATTTACATGATCAAGTTTATGATGTCAAAGGTATAATTGTTTCAGAATATTGAGTTATTATCTCTTGAGTGTTTATGTTTGAGAATGGACTTATCAAGGTCTAAAATATTTAAACTATTGTTTTAATAATCCAATACTACAAAGAACACCACCACATGAACATGACAACTTTTATTCCTTTTACATGATGGTAAAATCTATCCACATCTAATGCGGAATAGATATTTATTCTTTGTAAGCAGTAGAACATAATAACAACATTTAATTCTAGAGCAATCCCAATTAGCAAAGAAAGTGTATAAATATCTACGGATAGTGTAGCAATTTTTGCTATGTTTCTTACACAACTGACTTTCTCTTTGCTTATAGTCTACTATCCTTAAGACCTTACATATTTTTGCTAAATCTCTACGGATAGTGTAGCAATTTTTGCTATATTTCTCACACATAACTTGACTTTCTCTTTGCTTATAGTCTACTATCCTTAAGACCTTACATATTTTTGCAAATTTGGGATCCATATCTAGCATTTAATACTCAGTAGTCTTGATTAGTAGATGAATTTATCTCAAACATAAATATTCTAGAAATAGAAACTTCACTAAGTCTCTTCAACTTCTTAGCATTAAGATGAACCTTACAATTCTCTTTCCAATACCAATTGTGACTGGATTGGAAACATGTGTCCTTAGACTTATCTATTCTGAGTACACCTTTAGGCCTTTGTTGTATCTTCTTGGGCACTCTCAAGACTATGCTTGGGTTTCCCCTTTATAGCAATAAGGTGCCCCTTTCTTCCTTGAATTTTTTTTCCCTTTCTTCCTTGATAGACTACTTCTTAGATATCTCATATCCAATGGTCCTAAATTGTGTATTAACAACTCCTTAAGATGCAGAATCATGGACAAAAACGCCTATCATATTATGATGCTTCTATAGCTCAAGAATCATAGATGACAACATGATACAAATAGCAGTACAATTATCATCTTTTGCATCTTGTAAGCATATTTTTTATTTCCTATCTATAATTGTCACTCGGAAGTTGATGGAAGTGGATATCAAGGACATAGCTAATTATACATACACCTAAGAACCATTCTCAAATTTTATACTAGTCTAAGAGGTTCATAATTAAATGAAGATATATGGGGTAATTCGTGTGTTCATGTAATCATGCATTCTACAACAAATGTAAAAATAGATATAGAGATAAAACAAATATTTGTTTCATGCTATATTTTGCAAACTAAAAATGTGATCTTCCAAATTTATTTAATTTGCTTGAACTATTTATCTCAAATCAATAATCCTCAAAGTCTTGATTCGGGAATCTATTAAAGATTTCTAGTGGCTAGGATCCCATCTAATTATCTTAACCTTGACGGAGGCCAACAATCCAAAGATAATTTTGATTAGGTAGGTAATTTTAACTTAACTAAAAATCTTATCCTGGACATATATACCGAATTCTAGGCCTTTTTTTTTTTTTTGAGATAGGAAACATCATTGCTAAAATCTTAATAGAGTTTGCTTACTTTTATAAGTTTTCAATAAGAATTTACAATGAGCAAACCTTATTACTAGAATTCCTCCAGCCAAAAATTAACTCTACAAAGACGGGTCATGTCTACCAATATTTATTGTTTCAAAAGTTAATTGTTTGGGAACGAATAGAGAGTTAAGCAGTTAGAGCTTTTTGACTCCACTCCTAGAGGATAGGGGTTCAAATCCCACCAATGCCAAGTTTCCCTTCCCCCATGTATTAGTGTAGGTTTATCCAAAAAAAAAAAAAAATTTATTGTTTGAAAAAAAAAATTGAAGTTAAATTTTGATCACACGCATCCTTCAAATAGCCCGTACACGTGCACGTGCACGAGTTAACAGCGTGTTCTGTTTAAAATTTGGTATTTGAGTGAGTGGTTTCCAAATTCAGATCTAAGACAAGCACAGAGTCAAATTTTATATTACTCTCATAGCCAAATTTTATATTACTCTTGACTTGGAATGTGTGAATACATTTTTTAGGGGTTACAAAATTCCTTAAAGATATAGGTAGGAATCAATGATGGAACTCGCCAATTCAAAGAATATCAAGCACTTGATCATGTTTGTGGACATTTATGTTTAAAATTACAAAAATAAGAGCCTTTTAGTCACAATTATCATATTTACTGAAATTGATTGAATAAAGAATTAAGTATCATTTGTACAACGATTTTGGTGATTTAGTAAAGGTTGATTGAATTATTTCCAAGTAAACTATCACATTTGTTATTTACACAACAATTGGCATAATTTTTCCTTGTGGGATGTAATAAGGTTCGGATCCCATTAAATTACTAGCTTCAAATAGATGTATGAAACTTCCTCTAAAATTTTCTGGACATGATAACACAGGAGACATTTGGTTCAAATTCCTCTATCATTATCACTATAATTATTATCAATCTTACCATGTATATGGGTTTGGACAATTTTCTCAAAATATTTGATTTAGTAATGAAATAAGTATCATTACCTTCAAAAGGGTTAATAAACTTGATAGAATAGTATTTTGAGAGAATCATAGAGATATCAATTAATCACTTTCATTCCGATTAAAGAATAGTGATAGTTGTTCTCCAAACATAATAGTGATAGTTGTTTTCCAAATATCAATAACGGTATCATTACTGTGACACTAATTCTCCCCCCCCCCCCACCCGAAAAAAAAAAACACTAAAAAAACTCTCCTAAATCAAATTCCCCCATAAGTTTTTTGGGTTTTTCTGTTATGTTCTGTTCGTCTTTTGCCTTTTGACAGTCTCCGCCGTAATTTTTTCCATTGCAAGACTCTAGGGCTTAATGGGGGCAACCTTATAAAGCAAACATACCTTACTCGCAGACTGTAATCCACATTTCTGTCCGAAATTTTAAACAATTTAAATTCTTGAATTAAAAAAAATATAAAATGTGAGATGTTCCACTATTCTGCCAAACGCGTCAGGCCATTGTAAAATACGGGCGTTTATTAGCACTGTTTTTTAAAAATATTTTTAGAAAATTTCAAACATGTTTTTCAATTTGCATTTTTGTTTCACATACACATTTATTTAAAAGAAAATCTTCGAAACTGCTACAATAATATTTTCATAAAAACACCATAAAAAACAATCATTCAAACAATTACAAAGGGTGATGAATAAAAAAGACTTCTATATTCTTTCTACAGTTACTCTAAAATTATACTGTATTATTATAATTTTAAATTCTTGAAGTGAAAATTTAAAAAATGTAAGATGCCCCGCTATTCTGCCAAATGCATTGGCGATTGTAAATAAGTTAATAATGTGGTTTTCCCTATTAAATGATTGATGAAAAGAAAAGACTTCTATATTGTTTCTCATTGTCGATATATTTTTTCTTATTGTCGACTCCAAGATGTGACTCGTAAAAGCATCCGTCCTAAATGTGGATTATTGTCTATTCCTTGTGGCTGTACGTAGTTGGCGTATACTATTGAATCTTGAAAGTCATCCTAGTCTTCTTTATTAAGTGTTTAATATCATTGAAAGTCAGCTAATTTTGCCTGAGCTGTAATGATATTTTAGGAGTTGTTTGGTTCAAATTACTCCATTACTGTCATTATAAATATCATTAACCCTATTATGAGTATATATTTTGACTATTCTCTCCAACATGTTTAGATTAATAATGAAATGTGTATCATTTCCTCTCAAAAGAATTAATGAATTTAATAGAGTAGCATTTTGAGAGAAATTATACAACCCTAATTTATCACTTTCATTATGATTGAAGGGTAATAATAATCGTTTTCCAAATATTAACAATGGATGTCATTACTACCAACACCTATTCCCCATTCTGTTTCCCTAAACCAAACACCCCTTTCGTTATGGATTTATTAATTAACTTGTTATACTTGCCTGTATAAGTAATCTATTCATTGATTGAGTTTATGTACTCAATTCTCGAATTTTAATCAACCCTACCTGGCAAAATTTGACCAAATTGATGTCTCATCTTCAATTGACAATTTGTTAACCGAAATATTAAACCATTAGAGTATCATAAACTCAAAACTTGATCTGAAAAGATTATGCCGAATCACTATTAACGATGGACCAACAACAATGATATCGAGCTGATCATTGGAAATATCACGTTATTTTTTGCTTTGATAACCTGATATTTATATTGTTGTGAAATTAGTATCTTAGAGCAATTTTCTAAAACCTTTTGGGCTGGTATGCCTGTGACGACACTTGTTGGCAGTTGCTATTCATTTTATGAGTTCTATGGCAGATCAAATTTTCACAAGCCTAGCACATTTTCAATTGGCATTTGGAAATTTTGTTTTTGCTAAGGATCTTGAATTTTATAGTCTTAGCATGATGAAACAATAGAACACTTGTTCTTTGAATGTCACCTATCTAAAGGTTACTTGGAACCTATCACCATTGGGCCTTAATTTTGATATAGAACAAAAAGTTTCAGTTTTTAATTGAGCTCAAAATTGGTTTGATGAGGTTCAAGATCCAAAAATTCTTATCCAGTCTATTATCATCTTATGGCATATATTTTTGGCAAGGAATAATTTCATTTGGCAACTGGTAGATTTTAATCCAGCTATGGTTGTTAGACAAGCAAATATTACCTTCTCTCAAGTTATCAACATTATGAGTGATAATGACAACACAAATACCATCCACCATGAGCACAAATGCCATCTTACCCAGATATATTCTTATGATTTGATTAATCATCGTCATGTTCACTTATCAAAGGATATTCATGGGTCAGATTTTATTCATCTCATTCTCGATGGATCTTATAATGAACTACTGGAAAGTCTGCAATTGGAATTATTGGTAAAAATCATGAAGATCATCAGTTGATTAGTAAATCACTAAATATTCAAGCAATATCTCCACTCCAGACTGATGCTATGGCATGTCATCATGCTGCATTGACTGCAATTCATCACGGATTGCAAACCATCACATTACGAACTGATTGTTTGCAGCTACATCACTGTTTTGCTATGTACTATGATTATTCCCTATGCTCTACATACTATTTTTAAGGACATCTTAGAAGTAGTTTCCTTTTTAACTAAATGTATTCTTATAAAAGTAGATAGGTCTTCCACTCAACAATCTCATAATCTTGCTGTGTCTCGTGTGTAATTTTATATTATTATTAATGAAATTATTTTATCAAAAAAAAAAAAAGTTTAAGTGGCCTATGATGCATAGTAACTTGGCACTTAAAAGATTGAAAGTTTGTGAAGGGTACGCCACTATTCCACTTTTTATACAATAATCAAGTTGATTAACTTACACTAAATCATTACTAAGGTAATAGGTATTGGAACACTAGTGGTGCCAAAGAAGTGATGTATTCCAAATCGTTAGCTAAGCTCTTCAAAAATTTCGAGATAGAAGGCAAAAGTTAAACAATTGTTGCTTTTTGTTGCTTAAAAGTCTTGAGTAACATTTTGGACCACATCCTGCATATGCTTCAAGTGGACTTGCAATTGTTAGTGGTGTTCACTCATGTGCTTGTGCCACTGAATGCTTTTGAGTAGTTTTAACAAGCACAAGAACTCGCAATTCGGTCCTTTGCCATTTTTCACAATTTGAAAACTGTTTAGTATTGTGATGTAATCACTTCCCGCCCCCCAAAAAACACATCGTTCTTTATGTTCTTTCAATTCAAATTTGGTCCACTTGGCACTCATTTTGACCATCTATTTTGCCCCATTAAATCAGGGCCATCAACTTGTGAGAAATGACACTTGTGAGGCCTATATCCAGTTTTAGCCTTTGAATATTGTACTTGTGAATGCTTATGACTAGTTTAAGCCTTTGAATATTGAATATTATACTCGTAGGGGCAAAGGCCTCACAGTTTCGCCACTTGCCATTTCTCACGATTTGAGTATGGTGTAGTTGTTTAACATTTTGGTATAACTTTTCAGAATTGTGGTATAATCACTTTTCTTTTCAAAATCATCTTATTTTTTATGTTTTTTAAATTCAAATTTGATTCAGTTGGTACATATATTAGCGGTCCATTTTGCCACATTAAATCAGGGCCATTAACTTGTGAGAAATAGCATTTGTGATGGCCCAAAGCCTTGTAGTTGTCAGGATCTAAGGGAGGAGCCACAGCCATCTTTCTAGACCAGATTATGGCTCAAAGCTGCATCTTCATGGTCAACGATAGCCATCTGCAATTATAACCTTCGTCTATCTTTATTTCATCTGATTTTTGTGTAGAAAGTTGTATTGATCTATACTAAGCTAGCTAGTTGGTGGAATTTCCTAAATTTAACATAAATCAACAAGGCTGAGGTGAAAGGTTAACCAACAAAGTCAACTTCCATTTAAATTCCATGCATAGATGCACTATTGGGGGATTAGACTGGTAACGATCCACAAACTTCCCTACATAAAACTGATTCCCCGTTTTACAATGGATTTAACAGCAATACTTTCCTCTTAATCTCAAACTGACATAACCTATTCAAACCTTTTAGTGCTTTTGACTTGGAGTGCCGGCGGCACTTGCTGATTTTCTATATGATCAATGGAAGATTTAGCTTATGCCGAATAGTGGAGCATTTGGTAGCGAGAATTGATATGTTAGATTTTCGAAAATGCATAATTAATCAGCATGTACCGGTCATAGTGCATATGAGATTTTGAAAGTTGCTTAAAATTTGAAAATCTCAAAACAGTTATGTAAAATTGGGAGGATTTCTAGACACTTTGAAGGCTTAGGTTTATTATCTTGCTATGTAGTATTACTTCGGTGGAGTCTACCTACGCGATTTCTTGTTTTCCATCAAATGCAGATGCAAAAAGTTAAACTCAACCAACCATTACCTGCAAAAAGCATCAAATGTTGCTCGTATTTTAAACTTCATGATATGTTAACAAAATTAAACCTATAAAGAACTTTGTCATACACATTAAGGAAGCAAAATAACAAATCTGGGAACATGAGTGCCACCTGGCATCAACCGTGAGAAGATTATGCCAAATGTTGTTGTGCACCAACAAGAATGACATTGAGCTGATCATTGGACAGATCACGCTGGTCCTGCAGAATCTGCTTCACAGAATCCATAGCAGAAGTGCTACACCATTTCATCTCAATCAGTTGCATTGTTGGAATTTCTCCCAACGAGGAAGGGATCTCCTTAAGTTGCTGACAATTTACCACTACTAGTTGCTCAAGGCAGGGGAGGTGCTCGCTAAAGGCATTCCACAGGACAACATTCAAAGAGTCTAGTTTTAAGAACTTCAGTTTCTGGAATTCAACTTCTCTCATGTCCCATTGATTCCCCTCAAACGCCTTGTTCAGTAATTTCAGAACCTCAAGATTGGGTAGTTGCCCAATGACTGAAATTTCATCCCATGGTAGGGAAGAATTCGATATTGTCAACTTTTTGAGATTTGAAGGAAAACTAAATTTAAAAGGATACAATGCCTTAGCATGGAAGGACACCTTGAGCGATTGAAGTTCGCACAAAAACTCCAATATTCTAAAGAGATTGCAAGCTTCATAATAATCATGCCATGAATTTGAAAATATGCATCCTAATTTCTGAATGTTGTGTAGCCTCCTCAAGAAATTCTCAACATTTCCATGCCATATGGAAAGGGTGGAAATGGATTTCAAATTATTTAGCTTGGAAGAGTTCTCAAAAAATTCTTGACTGTAATGTTGGAGACTGAAGAAAGAATGATCCATTATAATATGCTTCAGACTTACCAATTTCCAAATAACCTCTGGTAAAATGACTTCACCAATTGCTCCACGAAGGACGAAAGTTTCCAAGTTTTGAGGTTGCCTATTTCGGAGGGGATTTCAATCGTACGAACCCGGACAGCTAGGTATTTTAAGTGAACCAGCTTAGCTATCTTGACTAGATCAGATGTGTCGGCACTATTTTGGACTCGAACATTTCCCAGGTCCAACACTGTAAGGTATTTGTGCTTGAGAATCGAACCATAATCTAAGCGTCTGCGTTGGCTAGTTCTAGTGCCAAGCACCACGAACCTATTCCTGTAAGCCACCGGTCAGAGAAAATATATCTACTTGCGGGAAGAAAATTTGTGAAGAAGGGTTCAGCAGAGCAACACATTCTATTACGAGGAGCCAAAGCACTAAACTGCACCAGTTCAGAGGGATCTTCTCTCCATATAGAGTCCATATTTATGTCAGACTTATTATAGTACAGCAAAGAACGGATGTGTGGCATCTTAGCTGTAGAAAAGATATGCAAAAGATTCAATTTATGCATTCTGAAATCACCATAAAGAGCTGCAATTCCACTAAACATGTCTTTTCGCATCACAGATCTTTTCTTTCTCAAGTTTTACAGAGCAAAAATTCTTGTAATACGTCATGAACACAACATGCTTTGACTCCATCCTTTGGAACTCTTTTTAGCAATCATTACCAAGCTTCTATCAATTAGATCATTTAAGTAACTCTCAGCCACTTGCTTTAAGCTCTTTTGGCCATGATTTGGTTGCTGCACAAATCCTTCAGAAATCCATAAACGTATCATCCTCGATACTGAAATCGTGGTGCCCGGCGGAAATGTTCCAAAATAACAGAAGCATGGCTTCAAGTGATCAGGCAAATGCTTGTAGCTAACTTCTAAAAGTTCCAAGAATCGTTGTGACCTAATTAAAACTTTAGCAATCCGTTCCCAAGAATCTTTTTTTCTCTGTATCCTTTTTAGAGTCCCAGCTATAATAACCACTGCAAGCGGCAGCCCCTTGCATCTACAAGCTATACGTTCTAAGATAACTGACAATTCCTCAGGACAAGTTTCTCCATTAAAGAGCCTTAGTGATAGCAATTCATAGCTTTCTTCATTGGAGAGAAGACAATGATTATAAACAACGCTTTTAACTTCTGAGGCAACACCAAGGATTCGAGTCGTAAATAAAATTCTGCTCCCGTTCTCATCATCCGGGAAAATTTCCTTTAAATCATTCCATGCCTCAATATCCCATATATCATCTAACACAATTAGATACCTCCTACCCTTTAAGCTTTGATAAAGCTTTTGAACGACATCTTCTGCACTGATTTCATGGCTTTTGTTGATTTCCTGAACAATTTGACCTAAAATACTGAGCAACACGGCCTCTTTGTCATAAACTTGGGATAAGCAACACCATGCACGAACGTGGAAGTTAAGACCCACAGAACGATGTTTATAAACTGAATAGGCCAAAGTTGTCTTACCAAGTCCTGGCATGCCGACAATCGAGAGAATTTTTAGCTGCCTTGCTCCTCCAGTAAGTTGCTCCATTATCTTCATTGTTGCATCTTTCAAACCCACGAGTTTATTAGCTTCATCTACTTTGTTTTGGATCTCAACCTTGGAATCTACTACAGCATAACTATTTGGAGGATTATAAGCTTGTGACGAAGCAGGACTAGAAGCTGTGGCAACATCAAGAACATTGGTGTGACAAGTCAATTCTGTAAGAGACTTGATCTCCTTCTGCATAGTTCTTATATCTTTGGTGACAACATACAGGCGCAACTTTTGAAACCAAAGGGAATCTTCTCCTGCCATAAATGAATCAATGACATATTTTGCATGGAAGGCAGCATCTCTAAATCTTCCCAAGAGAAATTCCATTTGTGACTTCCCCAGATCCGAAATTTCGCTAAAACCCTTTCTCAAGCTAATAATTTCCTCCTTTACCATTTCAATTTGATGTTCCAATGGAGAGATTGAAGCTTCCTTGCAACAAATAAGATCTTCAAGTTCCTTTACCAAGATATCAACAAATTCCAGCTTGTTGAAGCCGGGGGAATTAGTTTTCAATGACGGAGGAAAGTAGTTATCGCATAGATCACTGGCCTGTTGCCTGAGAGCGTCAACAGCTTCAAGCAAACGAGGAAGGCCAAACCTCAAATGCTTGGCCATCAATTCTTCACCCTCCTGTTTATCAAGAGACAAGTAAACAAAAATTCCCGTCTCAACAATTAGAGCTTGCACAGCAATGGTCATTTCCTCATCGGGAACCTGCTGCAATAGCAAATCCATGTGACTGTATCTCAGAAAGCTTAGCTCGTCAACGAGGATCTTGATTTGAACTTTCACACCAACCATGAAACTAGACTCGCTGTTTAACTTTGACAGCAGCATAATTAGTTTTTGGATAAGAAAGTCAACGAAGCCCAGAACATGGTCATTCATGGCGGGGTTACCATCAGGTAGCCCTATCAATTCATATCCATTATAGACCTCCATGACATCTAACAGAAGGGTATTGATTTTTCTTAGCAGATATGGTAGAATATCTTTTCTCATGTGGTCACCAACCAACTCTTCGTTATCACCATCATCATCCACTAAACAGAGATAAAGCTCATGTAAAATTTCCACAGCCAGTTTTTGAGCAGAGTTCACGACACTTTTCTTGTTCACAAACTCAATGAGTGGATTAATAGTAAGCCAAAGGAAATTTATCAAGAATTTTAATCTCTCTTCAAGTAGTTCAACGCCAACTTCTTTCTTCACAGAAATAAGTAATATACCCCGGATATTCTGTAAGAGAGAGCTAATGAAAATTACCAAATATTCAGCTTTCTCCCAGGTAACAAGATCTGATGAATCACATCTGCAATTGTGAAGGATAACAATTTCGTTAATCTCATCCTTCAAGCCCTTCAAAAAATTCAATTTCGAAACCACGAGTTGTTCCATTGTTGGTGATGAATGTTCCCGGTCTGCACTTGCGCCGGCCAAAGCATCGGCGGGGTTGGACTTGGAATCAGAGATTGGTGGCTTAGAGTCCCGAATGACGTTTTGGAGCGCATTATCTATACGATTCAAATGTGCTTCCATTAATTGGTCATTATTGTGCCATCCGAACAAGAACTTGAGAAAAGGCTTCAAAAAGGTAACCAGGAGTTCAAGTCTTCGATTATTGTCCTTCATGTCAAGAAGCTCTTCTCGCTTCATCACACGGCTCAATGGATCTTGATCAAGGTTGTGAATAGAAGTCATCTCTTTAATTGTTCGCAGCTGGTAGTAAGATTTTTACTGGGAAGTGATTGATCTCGGATTAGCTCTAATATTAGTATTCTGATTCCAGGAGTTTTGAGAAAATTGATCAGCAGAGATGCAATGCAACCGTTTCATAGTCTTCTCTTGGTAACTAGTCTAAAGTGCCTTGGACAATGTCATCGGGTTGCGAAATTGTCAACCTGAATTAAGAAAAAATGATCTCTTTTAATAAAATTTTACCACGTTTCTATTATATGTATACACATACACCCGTGTTGGGTGGGCCTCTATTAAGAAAAAGAATATATGTGCGTACCACGTGGGTGCACCCACGCAATGACGTCCTTGATGATGGGTGGTAGGTTTATTATTTTTTTGTTCAGTGTCAAATTTGACCATGTAAAGTACATGATAAAGCTTGGAGTGGCAACAGGGAAGCAACCAACTCCATCCTACAAATTTCTAAAATATTAGCATCAAAATTTTCTATATTGAATTTAAATTCTAAAAGGATGATTATTAAATGGGTAAATTACTAGTGGTATCAGTTTTGACCACATAACCCCTATACTTTCAATATGATCACATAACCCCGTGTGGTTTTAAGGAAATGTGGAAATTGGAAGAAATATTCCACGCAAGACATGTGTAACCTACTTACCGTTTCAAAATATTTCGTATCAATAGAATAAGATTTAGAATATTTTGAGAATATTCCATAACAACGTATTAATTCCGTCTAATTTTCACATTTCATAAAACCACGTGTGGATTATGTAGTCATATTGAAAGATGCAGGGTTATGTGGTCAAAGCCGATAACATAGGGGGTTATTAGTAATTTATCCTTATTAAGTATTTTTTAAAAATTACGAAATACCCTCTGTGGTATCACTTTCGACTAAATTATCCCTTGTCTTTTTTAATATAACCACATAACTTCCTTATAGTTTTATGAAATATGGAAAAATAGATTAAATTAATGCTTCGTCAGAGAATATTCTATATTTGATTTTTATAATTTGCTAGCGATGCGAAATATTCCACGACGTCAAGTGGACTAAAAATATGTGGGTTATGTGGTCATATTAATAACATGGAGGGATTATGTAATCGAAAGCTATAGTAAGAGAGGTATTTTGTAATGTATCCAATATTTGAAATGGTAACTTGTAGAATAGAAATAAGTTGCTATTGTTTTAGAGAAAATGATTTTGCAGCATCATTTTAATAATCAAATGTAGCTTAAAGTTTCGATATCTTTATTTTCCTCTTAAAAAAAAAACTTGCAATTTTAAATTCTAGGCTTCTCTCATTGCTTATTCTTTCCCGTATCTCTAGTTAGAAATAACCAAAAAAAAAAAAAAAAAAAAAACTCCAGCCCCTAAATGATTAAGATGTGTTGTGCTTGCCTCATTATTTGGAGTCCAATCAATTAAAAATATTTAAAATGTTTTTGATGCAATTTTGTGTGGGTGCGTGCGGCAAGTTGATTTAGAGGGAATCTGTTATGAGCTGTGAGGAAGGTCTAAAAAAACTATGCTTTGTACTCCATTGTTCATGCTTATAATTAATTTTTCTTTCTTGATATGTTCGTGGAGGTAGGTCTTTTGACCGAACTACGTAAATCTTGTATATGGCTCTCAGGATCACTATTAAATAGTTGTAGAGTGTCTTATTTCACATAGCAACAGATCAATTAAAATTCCCTTAGACCACATAGCCTCTGCAATTTTCTTCTAGAGAAAATTGATATATTCCAGTTCACTAGTTTCAAGGAAGTTAGAGTGCATGACAGAAGAGACATAAGGATTGTTCTCAATAGTTTCAGATTTTGATAAAAGCTAATTTTCGAAAAGTGATTTTGCCCATCAATACCTATATTTTCTCTAAAATTTTCTTGCCATGATAACATTTTCTTTGGTTTTTTTGTTATGTTCTGCTCATGTTTACATTTTAAGAGTCTCCACCATAAATTTTACCATTAACTTATTTGCATTTTTTGCTGTGCTTCATTTCTCTCCAAAATTTTAAATAATGTAAATTCAAAGTAAAATTTTTTTAAAAAAATTCCAGTATTTTGCCAAACGCATTGGAGATTGTATGTTAAAGATATGGTTTTCTCTATTACAGGGGTGACGGAAAAAAAAAAAGGCTTCTATATCTTTTAGTAGTTAAGTCCAAAAATTGTAATGTACTATTACAATTTTAAAATCCTGAAGTAAAAATTTTAAAAATGTGAGATGCTCCACTACTCTGCCAAACGCATTGGCGATTGTAAAATATGTTAACAATATAATTTTCTCTATTAAAGGGGTGATTGAATCTTGAAAACCATCGTAGTCTTCTCTATTAAGTCATTAATATCAGCGAAAGATAGCTAATTTTGCCTGAGTTGTAATTATATTTAGTTATGGACTTATTCATTAACCTTTCATACTTACCTGTGTAGGTAATCTATTCAATGAGTATTTCAGTTGAGTTTACCGCAATTTCTTATTTTAATCGATCATAACTTGCAAAAATTGGCCAATTTGACGTCTCATCTACAATTAACAATTTGTTAACCGAAATATTAAGCCATTACAGTATCATAATATCAAAACTCGATCTAAAAAGATTATGCTGAATCATATTATGGATGGACCAACTGTCAAGCCCCGTACCGCAGGACATAACACCGTTGTAACCAGGCTAAACTAAGTCGCAAGGCTCAAATGGTTAAAACATCTAAACAATTCATCCTAAATATCACATTAAAGATAAACATTAATCTCAATTTTTCATAAATACCCAATATGACAATTGGAACTTCAATTACCAAAACTAGAGATTCAAAGCATATACTAACATATTCTAACAATGCTAACAAGTTTGCCACTAACCAAGCCGTCATCAACTCAATCATAGCTCCAAGAGCTAGTCCCACTCCTTGTTTCTAAAGTCATCCCTCTCTGCATATAAAACAAAGGAGTGAGTGAAAACTTCACCTAGCAAGTAGCACATGTATCACTTTATTGGCACAAGTATGTTACGTATACACATACATGATATAATTCAAATAATCATCACTTCAATTGTAATACATATAGATAAATGTGGCCCATATAACATTTCATATATATACTAAAGAGAGAACTCGAGTAATAAAGCACATTGATCATAGATATCCAGTTGTTAACTACGACCCAGTTTATACGGTTCAAAACATTATGCTAACTCTCCTCAGTTAGCATGGTCAAAGATCATATCACCTCCAGCAAAATTAAAGAACCAGTCCCGTCAAAAGTTACCTTATGCAAGAGCTCAATCACAAATTATTCATTCATTCACATTTGACCACATTTACATATTCATGACAAATCATTAACATATTCATACTCATGCCACTTGAACATATGCAAAATAGTTTACAACACATTATTGTGACAAATACAGTTTCAAAAGTATAAAGAATACATGTATCACTTACCCCGGTCCAAGCTAAACCAATTAATCCACATAGGAACGATCACCGTTTTTGCATAAACACATAATTAAACACTTAATCATAAGCTAATTCTATCAAATAATCATAAATGAAGCTTAAATCTAGACTTAAAACGCAAAACAGAGTAAAACGGCCTAAAAATCGAATGATCTACGGGTGGAGGGATTGGTGATCCGAGAATTTTCCAAGTTCAAGAAATTCCTTTGCCTCTCGCTTGCAGATCGTCTTACTTCACCCGCGGATGGCTAGCACAAAGCTGAGCCACGGGTTATCCATGGTTGGCACTAGCCTACCTGTGGCTCGACAGGCAGTGACTTGTCAAGAGTGAGAGCCAACCCAGCCCAGCCCGCGGCTTGACTCCCCCAACCCACAGCTTACTTGCTAAAACCTTCAGTTCTAGCCAAACACACACCCAAACTTCATCAAACATAAACCAAACACTTAATCCTACTTAAACATGGCCAAAATAGGTTGAAAAACTACAATTTATACTCAATATACACCAATAGCCATTGTCCAATTCACTTAAATCTCAAATATCCCAAGAACCAATATTCACATAGAAGACAAAAATTAAACTTAAACATAATCACTACCATTAACACAACCATAGAAATTCCAAGTTGACATTTCACTCAATCATTTTATCAAACACCTTGTGGACAGCCAACTCAAACTTAAAACACTATCAAAATACCTTAGAAAACCAGCATTTACTCCCAAACAAGTATTATTAGACATAACCCAACCACTAAACATCAATCACCTATGAATTGTCATATAAATTAGAAAATCCATAACCATTCCAAGCATAAAAACTTCGTACGAACATAACCATATATAGTGCGGCATTAATAAATTTTAAACTCACCAAATCATCCAACTATTGTTCTTAATGACATCTTAACTTAAAAAAAACCCACATGTATTAGGAGATACACATCCATTCTCAAGCATAATATCCACATATAAATATAACCCATAAGTATCATAATATAATCAATCCAATTCTTCACTAATCATACTATCATTGCCTCATAATCATCATTATTAGAAAAAGACCCACATAAATTAGAGCGAAGTTCTAAGAGATTACGTTTAATTGAAGATTAGGTAGAGCCCTCTAAGTTCCTCCTCTTTGATCACTCTAGATTTGGCAAATTTTTTCTTAATTAGATAGGGAAAAATGAGAGATTAGAAGGAGAGAGTAAAAGAAGTCTTTGGGAAAAAATTAGAGAGAGAAAGATGTAGAGGTTAATGAAAAGAAAATAATATTATTACTTAATTGGGCCAAATTACCAAGTCCTCCCAAGGCCCTTGGTATTAGGACTGCAATCGAATAGAGCCGTTCGCGAGTAGTTCGCGAGCGGCTTGGTCAACTATTCGGCTTGAACTCGAGTTGACCGAGTTTAAGTCGAGTATCGAGTAGCTCGATTAATCAAACGAATTGAGCTCGAGTATTGATTTTTCAAGCTCGAAAGCTCGTCGAGCTTAATCGAGCGTGCAATTATTTCATTATTATATATTTATTTATTATGTATTTATTGATAATACATATTTAATTGGTATTAATTGTGTGATATTCTGTGATATTTTAGTGTTTTATTGTCTTATGAGTCGATTCTATGTAATTTTATGTTTTGTGTTGTTTTTAGGTACTTTGATGTATTTGTTGCAATTTGGAGTAGAAAAGGCGAATTCCAAAAGAGTTTTGTTCGTAAGACGTGGGCGCGCTGTAGCTGAGAAACTAAGTTGCGGGATTAAAAGCAGAAACTTCCTATTGTGACTCAAGCTGCATTTTTTGTGCGAGATTTCGGAAGACTAGCTGATTTTTAGGAATTAATTATTATCTTTTGTCAATTAGAATCAGTTAGCTTTATAGGAAAGTATCATTAGTCAATCAGACTTCTATCTAAAAGGAAACACTTCCTTTTGTGATAAGATTCTAATTAGGATAGAAAAAGTAGAAATTTGTGAGAATAAAGGGAAGAACGATTTCTCAATCTAACTCTCTCTCATTCTCTCCTCTTGGAGAGGAGCTATCTCTCCCTTTTTCTCTATACTCGTTGTTTTACTTTTCTCTGCTTAGTATCTTCTCCATGAGAAAAAACTAAAGCACTTTTCTGGTCAAGGGAATATTGAAGAATTGGTTCTACATACTGTGAGATCTAATTTATCTTTATTGTTTCTTTCAATTATTGATATTTGTATATCTCATGGTTATTAATGCTTAGGATTATTGTGTTGAATTAAATATTAACGACCGAATATTTAGTTCTATCATATAGTCCTCTGTTATTCAAAATAGTTGAATTCGTAATTGTTTAACTATTTTGATACTTGTGACAAGTAGTTTGAGGGATACACAATCTAATTTAAATGAACCCTTGTAGGTGTTTTTTTATTAGAATTGAGCTTTTCTAATTTGTATTGCAATTGTGAGATTAAATTCTATGGTTGTACCTAGGTTGTCTCTCAATTAGGGAAATAATTAACGGTTGTACCTTGATCACCGAAACGGTAAGGAAGAATTGGCTATTAGATTATATCAACAACTATAACCAATTTATCAGTAATTGCTAAAATTCATCCTTGCATCAGTGATCGGTCGAATGAACCAATTCTGATATCACTCCTTTGGCTAGAACTTTCTCATTCTTGAATTCCTTTAATTTAGTTTTTACAATTTCATTTATTTTCTTTTGAGTAGTTATCTCTAATTATTTCAAAAACCCCCTTACTTTGGTGACATAGGAATAGATAAATCGACTAATCCCTGAGAAGACGACCCTACTCATCACTATACTCAAAATATCTTTTAGTGAGTAGGTTTTTAATATTAAATTTTGTGCGGTTGACACCCGTCTATTTACTATTTTAGACATGAGCATTATAAAATTTACCAAAATGTTCTTGAGTACTCGAGCTTGAGCAACAAAGTGCAAAAAAAAAAAAGAAAAAAAAAAGAGTGCAAACCGAGTTTCAAGTCTAGCTCGAGTACTCGAACACTGCATTAAGTTCGAGCTCGAGCTTCACTATTGTTAACTCGATCAAGCTCGAGTCAAGTTCGAGCAGCACCAATATGCAATTGACTCGAGCTCGACTCGACTCGAAAACACCCATACTTGGTATTACACCAACAACAAATATAATCGAGCTGATCATTGGAAATATCACGTTTGTTATGGCATTTAGCCATAATACTTCTATTTGGTCTGAAATTTGTATTTTAGAGCAAAATTCTAAATGCTTTTGAGTTGGTATGCCTGCTGACACTTAATGGCAATTGCTGTTCACTTAGTGAGTTTAATGGCAGATCAAGTTTATACAAGCTAGAATTTTTGCAGTTGGCATTTGGAAATTTTTGTAATCTCTGTTGTTCTTGAATTTTTATAGTCTTAGCAAGTATAAGTGAGCCATGAAGCATGGTATCTTGGCGGTTAGAAGATTGGGACTTTGTGAATGGGAGCCTTCCATATATTTAATTATAAATTACACCACTATTCTACTTTTTTGTACAGTAATCAAGATAATTTAGCTTACATTAAATCATTAAATGAGAGTCAACTAGTGTTTGGTAATAGCTATTGGAACATTAGTTATGCCAAAAGAAGTGATGTATACCAAATCCTCCTTTAAGCTCTTCAAACGTTTCAAGTTAGAAACCACAAGTTTACAATTGTTGTTTGTGGTGGTTACTCAAGATCTTGAATAATCTTTTGGACCACAACCTATCCATCTTTCTAGACCAAACTTTGGCTCAAAGCTCCATTTTTAAGGTCAATGATAGCAATCTGCAATTATAGTCTTCGTCTGTCTCTGATTTTTGTGTAGACAATTTTGTTGATCTATAATAAGCTAGATGGAGAAATTTCCTATGCATAATAAAGACCGACTAGGCTGATGTGAAAAGTTTACCAACAAAGCCAAATTCCATTAAAACTCCCTAAATACATGCATTATTGGGGGATTAGATTCTTCACAGTTCACAAACTTCTTTAAATAAAACTAGATCATGTTTTATAAAAGAAGCACAAAGGCTTTTTCAAGCAAGAATCAATTAAGAAATGAGTCAAAGAATCAATTAAGAAATGAGTCAGATGTTACGAGAATATCTTCCGCATTGTCCTTGCAGCAATATGAGAAAGTATCTTTGGCAACAAATTCAACTGGCAAACGGCAATTGAATAACAGTTTTGCAAACCTTGTGGGAACTGCTACAATTGTAGAACATATTTATCAGAATTTTTGTTCTTTTTTTGAGAAATGTATAAATTGCTAGAAACCAACTGTCACACCCTGTGCCTGGAGTATAACACCCGCCATGCCAAGACTACGCTATGACATAAGGCTAGAAAAATGAGAACTTAAACTGTCCAAAATAAACATTTCATTGAACTTGACTCAAATACAAAGTCATGTGATATAATACACAGAGAATCCTAAACAAAATAAAGAGTTCATCTTATACACTTCCACTAAGACCACAAAAATACTTCTAAGTGGAAGATTCTATACAAAATAAATAACATGAAATCTTTACTATGTATCACATCCTATCTCCAAAAGCTAGTACCACGAGTCAATCCAATCTTCTTCTACAAAAACATCGTTCTCTGCATATGACAATTAAGGGGTGAGCGGAACAATCACTCAATAAGTAGTAGAAGTACTTCCTGTGGCTTAAGAATATTACACTACTCATACATTTCATAAACAAGTCATTACCGAATAGGGATACAAAATAATAATATGGCCAAGCATACTTTAAACAAAACATACATTTCACCAAATGAATAAATGAGTTCTATCAAAGGGTTCCATTTGACCCTGGATATCCAGTTGTTAACTATTACTAGTTAACATGGTCCCAAAACCAACTATAACCAGTTGCTACGACCCCAAAACTAACTTTAACCAGTTAGTACGGTCCCAAAGGCATCAAGCATACAATTAAGGAACTAGTCCCGTCAAAGGAGTGCCACATTCAAGAACTCAATTCATTCATTCATCAAAATATTCATTAGTGTAGGCCACATCATCATCTTTATAATCAAATGCAATTAACCACACTTAAGCCATACATTTATATAGCAAATAATCCTTTAAAAACATTTATCATTTCATAAAACTCATTTTCAAAAGATCAAAGAGTACAAACACCACTTACCTCGATCCGAGTTAACTAAGATAGTTCGAGTAGGTATGATCGACGTCCTCACCTAAAACACAAGAATAAACACTAAATTAATCACTACATCTATTAAGAAAATCATATACGAAACTTAATCCTTAGAGACGAAAACGGAACAAGAATGCTCTACTGTTGGTGATCCGCGGGTGGAGCACACCTAGCCGCATCCGCAGATCCCCACAACTAGTCCTGTAGATCACTCTAGAAAGCTGATCCGCGGGCTAACTCTGGCTAGCCGTGGCCGCGGCTGGCCTAGGCCAAGCCTGCGGCTTGGCGGACAGAAGCTTGACGTGGACAGGCTCTCATGAGCCACAGTTGCGTCTCGGCCTAGCCACTCGCGGCTCACTCACAGAGAGTTGACGCGGGTAACTCTCCTCGAGTCGCGACCCAGTCTCACCCGTGGCTTAACGATCAGAGAGTTGACGCGAGTGAGAGCCAAGCCACCCCCGGCCACGGCTCGCCTAACCAGACCCACATCTCACCTACGAAAAAGCTGCAATATCACCCCCCAACACTCCAAGCTTCCCACACACCACAAACATCTCATTTTCCAGATTTCAAACATCACAACAAGCTGGAAACAAACATTTATACACCCAAACCTTCACCCAAACATCATATGAACACATAGCCTCCAATTACTCCCAATCATCACAACAAAATTTCTAATTAATCACCAAACATACATGATCATCACATAATACACATTCCCTAAACATACAACACCCAAACTTCCTATCTATGGACCAAAAACACAATCACTACCTCTAATCAAGTATCTAATAGGAGGAATGAATAATTACCCTGAGTTGAAGATGAAGCAATACTTCCTATGCCCTCCACATTTGATCTTCCCTACAATTCTACACCTCCACCTCCTTCTTCAAGAAATGAAATCAACTAGGAATGATAAGAAGGATAGAATTTGGGAAGAAAGAAAGAAATGAGATGAAAATGGAAAGAAAAGGAAGAAAAGCCCTAAAACAATTAGGATACTAGTTTTGCCAAATTGCACCAAGGTCCCTCATCTATTAACTACTCACTTATCTTGCATTCTACATTGGGGATTTTACAAATAGGTCCCTAATGAGGGCCTTGGTGTTACACCAACGACACTAATCAGCAGATGTAACAAGTGATCATAATTTGGAGATAAATATGAGAACTAATGTTCGCAAGGCCTGATATTTTCTAATATGATTCGAAATCTATAATTAAGCAAATTTGTTAAGTACTACAGGAATCTAACCCCATACAATGCCAAATTTTCACTCTTTAGCAGTCTAAGGGAAAGAAATTTTATATATTGTGAGCCATAGCATGAGAGGCTTCTAATATCAGGGACTTCGCTAATACTTTGCAGTACGCAGGAGCCAGCTCTGATATTCCTTTGGCCGATACATTAAAAGTGATTTTCTTTTCTTTTGGGGAATTGATCCATTAAGTGAATTAGCCTAACGAGAAGCCATTTAATTAATTCATTCTTTGTTTTGCTATGTTTTTCTCTATGACAAGTTTGCATGATCAAGCTTTCTTTCAGTGTCATAGCTGCGCGAGAATTTTCTGTGTATGAATTAGATGCTTATCATAGTCCAGTAATCAGAATACTCATCATTTGCCTGTGCACATCAATTGACACTTTCAAATCAGAAACTTAAATCTTTAAAACCTTCATCTTACGTGAAAAAAAAAAAAAAAGCCACAAAAGTACATGTGAGATCTAGTTTGCATTCTCCATTATGCCAAATCACGACGTTGTTCAACAACAATTACATTGAACTGATCATTTGAAAAATTCCGCTGGTCTTCTAGAATTTGCTTGACAGAATCCGAGGCAGAAGGGCCACACCATTTCATCTCAATCAACTGTAGGGTAGAAATTTCACGAAGAGAGGAAGGGATCTCCTCAAGTTGTTGACACCTTTGCACCAGAAGTTGCTCAAGACGGGGGAAGGGCTCGCTAGAGGCATTCTATGGTACAATATCCAGAGAGTCTAGTTTCCAGAACTTCAGTTTTTGGAATTTACCTTCTCCCATGTCCCATAGCTGCCCTTCAAATGCCCTGTTAGTTAATTTTAAAACCTCAAGATTGGGCAGCTGACCAATGACTGAAATTTCATTCCATGGCAGGCGAGCATTGGACATGGTCAACTTTTTGAGGTTCGAACAAAAGCTAAATTTGAAAGGATATGGCGGCCCTAGCATGGAAGGACATCTTGAGTGATTGAAGTTCACATAAGAACTCCAATACTTTAAGGAGATTGCAGGCTTCATAATATTCTTGCCATGAATTTGAAAATATGCAACCTAATTTTTGAACACGGGGTAGCCTTCTCATGAACTTCTCAAGGTTTCCATGCCACATATAAAGGGTGGAAATGGATTTTAAATTATCCAGCTGGAAAGGGTTCTCAAAAAATTTGACTGTAATGTTGGAAACTAAAGAAAGAATGTTCCATTTTAACATGCCTCAAGCTTACCAATTCCCAAATAGCCTCTGGTAGCATAACTTTACCAACTGGTCCACTGAGAATAAAAGTTTCCAAGTTCTGAAGATTGCCTATTTCGGAGGGGATCTCGGCTGCACGAACTCGGAGAGCTAAATACCTTAAATGAACCAGCTCGGCTATCTTGACAAGATCAGAAATATAGGCACTATTTTGTATT
This sequence comes from Mitragyna speciosa, assembly GCA_024721245.1. Lineage (NCBI taxonomy): Eukaryota > Viridiplantae > Streptophyta > Magnoliopsida > Gentianales > Rubiaceae > Mitragyna > Mitragyna speciosa. The sequence continues at coordinate 15,497,677 of CM045568.1, forward strand.
CGGACGTCTTCCAAATCCAGCATGCTAAGGTATTTATACTTGAGAATAGAACCATAATCTAACTGTCTAAATTGGCTTGTTCTACGCACTGGTGCACTGAAAGGTCCACATGCAGAAATCAAATTCCTGAATACTGGCTGGCAACTGAGAGAAGCTCTCTCTACGGGAAGCTTCTGTTCAGGCACGTCCTCTTTACCTCTGGAGTCTCTGTCTACATGGGACTTATAATAGTACAACAAAGAACGGATATGTGGCTCCTCAGTTGTAAGAAAATTGCTCAGATACTGTTTACGCATTTTTAAATCACCATAAAGAACTGAAATTCCACTAGAAATGTGTTCTCGCAACAAAAATCTTTCTTTCTCAAGTATTGATGAGCAAAATTCTCGTAGTACATCATGAACACAACATGCTTTGACTCCTCCTTTGGAACTTTTTTCTGTAACCATCACGAGGCTTCTGTCAATTAGATCATTTAAGTAACTCTCTGCCTCTTGCTTTAAGCTCTTTTGGCTCAAATTTGGCTGCTTCAAAAATCCTTCAGAAATCCATAAGCATATCAATTTTGATGCTAAAATTGTTGTGCCTTCTGGAAACATTCCAAAATAAGAGAAGCATGGCTTCAAGTGATCAGGCAAATGCTTATAGCTTACTTCTAAAATGTCCATGATTTGTTCCTGTATGGTGTCGGACCTGATCAAATTTTTCGCAACCTTTTCCCAAGAATTTTTTGTACTCCTATTTAGAGTTCCAGCAATCAGAACCACTGCAAGAGGTAGCCCTTTACAACTATTGGCAATATCGTTTGAGATACTTAACAATTCCTCCGGACAAGTTTCTCCATTAAACAGCTTTAGCCATAGCAATTCACAGCTCTCTTTACTTGAGAGTAGACGAAGAGCATAAGGATAACTATTAGCTTTCACTGCAAGATCATGAATCCGAGTAGTAAATAAAATTCTACTCCCATTCTCATCATCAGGGAAACATTCCCGTAAATCACCCAGGCCTCAATATCCCATATATCATCTATCACAATTAGGTATTTCCTACCCTTTAAACTTTTGTAAAGCATTTAGCAAAATCTTCTCCACTAATTTCTTGGCTTTGGATTGTTTTTTCTTGACAGATTTGACCCAATATACTAGACAACAAGGTCTCTTTCTGGTAAACTTGGGATAAGAAACCCCATGCACGAACATGAAAATTAACATGGACAGAAGGATGCTTAAATACTGAATTGGCCAAAGTTGTCTTACCAAGCCCTGGCATGCCTACGATGGATATAATCTTTAGCTACTTTGATCCTTCAGTAAGTAGCCCAATTATCTCTGCTACTGCATCTTTCATACCAACAAGTTGATTAGCATCTTCCTCTATTTTGATTTGAATCTTATCCTCGGAACTGCTATGCACATCATTGTTCAAATTCTTCTTCAAAATAAATTTCACCTCTTTTTGCATTATCTTGATATCATATGTGATGACAAAGAATGCCCAACTTATGAAGCCAGATTGATCCTTCTCCGATCATCAATGAATTGATGACATATTCGGCTTGGTAGGCTGCAAGCCTAAACCGTGTCAAGAGAGATTCCAATTGTGAGTTATCCATCAGCTCTGCTATTTCACAGAAAATTTTCTCAAGGTAACCATGTCCTCATGTAACATCATAATTTGACACTTCAATGGATCAATTGAAGCTGCTTTAGAATCCAGTAGCTCTTCAAGTTTCTTTACTAGGAAATTGACAAATTGCATTTCGTTGATGCTGGAACAATTAGATTGCCATGATTGAGGAGAGTATTTTTGAAACTGCATCACGGGCCTGTTGGTGGACAGTGTCAACAGCTTCATGCAAATTAGGAAGGCCAAAAGTCAAATAATTGGCCATTATTAATTCTCCATCCCCTTCTTTATCAAGAGCGAAGTAAATGAAGAATCCAGTATCGATGATTAGGGCTTGTATTGATATTCTTAGCAATTCTAGTTTATCAATGGAATTCGCCAATACCATATCCATGAGATTGCTGCTTCTGATAAACCTCAAGCTCTTAGAAGCAAGATTTCAATTTGAACTTTCACATTTGCAACCATGAAGCAGCACCTTGTTGTTTGATAGCTTCATGAGTTTGTGAATGAGATGGTCAACGAAGCCCATAAGATATTCATTGATGTTGGGATAACAATCTGGGTTTCTTGTTAATCGAGATCGATCATATATCTGTTTGAGCTCTAACATGAGAGTGCTAATTTTTTTTAGCACATCTTGAAAAATATCTTCTTGCATATGATCATCGGCTACCAACTTATCATCCCCAAAAAAGAGGAACAGACTGTGTGAGAATTTGACAGCCAGTGTTTGAGCACATCTGGCAACACGTCTCCAAGTTCCTGTCCATCTAGGCGGCTTAGCACTAAGCCAAAGAAAATTTGTCAAAAATTTTAGCCTGTCTTCAACATCTGCAACTTTCTTCACACGAATAATTGTTTTGTCTCCGCAAATGCTACGAACATCCTTCAGAAACTTTGAGAGAGAGTCAAAGAAACCTGCCACACGTTCAACATCATCCATCTTAACAGTAACATATAGAAAAGAGGTGGAATTCGTGTGAAAGGAGACGATTTGGTCCATATTTTCCTTTAAGCTCCTAAAATTTTCCAAACTGGAAGCGACAAGCTTTGCGTTTCTTGTTGCTGCATCGTCCGCTTGCCTCGATAAGCGTGGTAGTGGCCGTAGCTCAAATGCCCAACTGACCTTTTGGACCACATCGACCATATGCTTCAAGTTTACCTCCAATTGTACGACTTGTGTTTAATGTGCCACTCGTACGAAAACCTGAGAAAAGGCCTCAGGATGGTTAACAAGAGTCTAAGCGTTTGAACGTTGTCCTTCATTTCAGGATCGGAGCTCTCGTTCTCCAGCTTAATCAGATAGTTCAAAGGATCTTCTTGGTGAAGGGCAGACATGATCTCAATAAGCTCTACTATTTTCTTTCTTTCTTTTCTTTTTTTTCTTTCTGATTTTTGTGGAGAAGGTGGTTGATTCTTGAATGGTAATGGCTAGCTGGCAGGAGGAACGTCGTTGGTAGGAATTAAAACCAACCAGGCCAAGGTGCCAGGTCAACTCGTTAAGGTCAGAACGTGCCTGTTTCCCTGATTTCCTACTGGTATACTTCATTAATGGCCAAAAACAAAGTATACGCGCTGTGATTTTAAAATATACTCATATTTTTGTGAAGATTTACTTATATTTGAGAATAGTTAAACTATATGTATGTATGTATGTTTACATGTATACATACGTACATATGAATTTGTGTCTGTATATGTGTATACATACATACATATATGTGTGCATATGTATATGTGTATGCATACATACATATATATATATATGTGTGTGTGTCTGTGTATGTATATGTGTGTGTGTGTGTCGTTGATGTATGCATATGTGTATGTATGTATATGTGTGTAACTCCTATTCAATCAGCATGTTTTGATCAACATATTTTTGTCTCCCATGTGGTATTCTTATTTGACTGATATTTATGGGTCAATTGAATTTTTGGGTTATACCAATTTTTATACTACTATTCAAGTCTTATAATTACACTTATCTGCCTAATAATTTTTGTACTCAAATCGAAACTATTTAAAAACTGATGAGAATTGACTTCCTTTTCAATTATGATTTAAAAAGGAATACATCTTATCACTAGAATTTGTTTTCTCAAATAATTAACTCTACAAAGACGTGTTCTATCTACTTAAATTTATTGCTTCAAAGAATTTTTTTTTAAAAATTAAATTTTATAGCACATCAATAAAATAATAAGCCCGTAAACATAACTTATTAGGCCTTGATGGTGGGTATTTGACTTTTTCAGGTGAATATCTCATATTGCCAAATTTTATATTGCTTTCAACTGGTGATGTATATATTTTTGGGTTTACAAAATTCCTTCAAGAGATAAGAAGGAATCAGTGATGAAACTTGTCAAAACTGGAAGTACATCAAGCATCTAATCATGTTTGCGGGCTTCAATTATAAAATCTCAAAAATAGGCCATGAGAGTATCAATTTTCATTACTTTTTAAAAGTTGATTGGGTTGATAAATTATCTATAATTGATACAATCATTTCTGATGATTTGGGTAAGCGTTGAATGAATTACCAAATAAAAAAAAAAATCCAAGTAAGATATCACTTCCATACAACAATTAGCACGACTTTTTCCTTGTGGAATTTAACAAGATTAGAAAATCCTTTTTTCTTCTCATCGTATCAAATTATTAGCTTCAAACTATGCCCTATGTTATATTTTCTCCAAAATTTTGTTGCAACCATAACATAGTTCTGTTTCTGTTTTTCTGATGTTCTATTCGGCTTTTTGCATTATAAGATTCTCCACCATAATTTTTCCTATTGCCACCCTCTAGGGCCTTATAGGCGTCAAATTTACCTTACTCGCATTTCTGGATGTGCTTCATTATTTTCCGAATTTTTTAAAAATTTTAAATCTTGAAGTAAAAATTTTTAAAATATGATATAATTCACTATTCTACCAAACTCATAGCGATTTTAATAAGTTAAAAATATGATTTTCTCTATTACCACTACAAAAAAAAGAAAAAAAAAAAGACTACGGAGGCGGTTTCACAGAGGGGTCGCTTCTACGAAAACGCATAACTCTCTTTCCGTCTCTATTTTGAGGCGTTTTTTAAAACCGCATTAGGTATAATGATAATTGATGCGGTTATTAGAGGCGGTTTAACAATAGCCTCTAAATTAAGCGGTAAAACCCAAAAATTTCCCCTTCCTTTCTCCCGCATCCTCATCTTTCCCCCACGCCCTAATACCTCTCTGATTTTTCATTCTTCCTCAAGTAGCAACATTCTCTGGTTTCCTCTTCTTTCTTCTCTATATTATTCTCCCTATTTTCGATCTCTGGTTGCCATCGTTTTCGCCGTCGCTATCGGTCATCGGGTTTAGGGGTAATTCCTAATTTCCTCCTTTCTACATGTTCACTTTCCAGAATTTGTCTATTCACTCTCTGGTTTCCTTTTCTTCCTTTTCTCAATTATTCTCCCCAGGTTCGGTCTCTAGTTGCCATCCTTTTCCCCGTCGCTGTCGACCATTGGATTTAGGTGTTCTGTAGGGTAAGAAGGGGTATACTACTTCCGAGTCAAGTTTGAACATACATATTTACAAGCACAAAAAACTAATAAAGAGAGTCAGAAAGATAAAAACTTTTGATTGTGGGCTCACTTTATTTTCACTGATACCCAACAATGTCAGCTTACAGAGAAGATGATCCACGTATCCACGCCGTTCAGTCCAGAATCCGGTTTGTTCCCACTTTCCCAAACTAGGTACACCTGACGCCCGTGTTTTGTATATTTATATATGTCCATGCAATTTTTTCTCAACGAGATATGTATAAAGTTCTGATTTTTAGGTAGTTTTTTAGCTTAATAAGTTTGGCTTGTATATCTTGCAGGGGTAATGTTTCAAGACATAACTAAACTTTTACTTCAGCACCAAAGCCTTCAAAGACACCATAGATTTGTTTGTTTGTGGATCGTTACATAGGCAAAAACATCTCTGTTGTGGCTGGTATACACTATCAACCAATGATCTAATAGTTTTGTTTAAAACAAATTGGAGAGATTTAATTGTAACTTATACAGTTTGAAAACAGATTAATTTATATACTCAAATTGGGTAAATAAGATTAATTTATATACAGTTTTTTGCTTTTCAATTCTTTTTGGTTGAGATTGGGTTCCTTTTTGCTAATTTGAATAAAATAAGTTACTCTCTTATTGGTGGAAATGTCCTGATATTTGTTTTTTTTTTTCTTGTTAATTGTTTCCAATTTGTGAATAAACCATGTAGTTTGTAAATTGTATATCTTCATGATCTGTCAAAGGGAACTGGAATTCTTGCTGCTAGTGGCAAATGTATGCTGCCCTTGTGATTCTGCATCTTGATCTTTCTTGTTGAAAATGAGATGTGATGCCTATTGAATAGAATTTTGTTTTACCCTTACTGCAGTGATTGTAGATATACAAAGTATCTTCTGTCTTTGTTTTATTATTTCCTCTGCAGCAAAAAATTTATGTTTTTTCTACTTAACCTAGGATGCCTTGCGTAAGTTAGTGCTTTCTCTTACTAATTGTTATCTAGGAAGAAGAATTTGCGGTAACAGATTTATGTTTTAGTGCCAATTGTAAGTTAGTGCTTCCTGTTACTAATTGTTATGTTAGAAGAGGAGTTTGCAGTTTCTGTTTCTGTTTCTTATTAGGATTGTGTAGTATGTTTAGAAAGATCTTGATTTAAAAGCATGGTGAAGAAGAAAGATATTTACCTAGTACTATATGTTTTAGATGACAACCACACTAGAGGAACTTCCATTCTCGATGCAAAAGAGTAGGTTCAGCCCAATGATTTGATATGGGACTCAATACTTACAAACTTCATTTGTGTTTATGTTTTTTGGGCATCATAAGACAAAGGAGAATGTGGCCTAGGCTGTATAACGTATTGAAGCAATTGATCAGTAGTAAAACTATATATAAAATAATTAAATCTGGAGAATAAGAATCAAAACGGAAGTTGAACCAAGGTCTATCCACACACAGCTGATTTCGGTAGTCAACTGAAATAACTTTTTGCATTTCAAAACAAACTGACTATTTAAGTTTATTTTCTTTGCCAAAAAGCTATATGTTTAATTAAATTGCAATTTGGCTCATAAAATCTTTTAAATCCTTAAAGGAAGCCAGAGAACTTACAGGGAAACCATGCTTAAAACTTTGTTTGCTATAGTGCTTTTGCTCTCTCATGCACTTTTTCATCATCCATTTGTCTCTCAATGCCTTAAATTATATTATCTTTTGTAATAAATTCAGAGGCATTTCTTCATCATCCAATGTTATTTTACTCTTTTGTTTCAGATTTCTATGTAACTATCCAATTACGCTTTGCTTTAGCTTTTGTGCTACGTTATTTTCAGCACCTCTAAATTTGGTTATGCTTTTTTTTTTTTTTTTAAGTTTGACCATGTAATTGATTTTTATTGTTTTTATTAGGTTGAAGAGGAGACGCCAGATAATCAATCTCCTTAATGATTGCAAGTTTGATCTTTTTTGTACATGGTTACAAATAAAATCCAAAAGATATCACCGAGGAAGACTAGAGTAGTAATATGCTATTTTTTTTGTTGATGCTAGAGACTATTATTACTAGATATATTAACACTTGTTATTATAGTAGACATTTTAAAAGGTGATATGACATTATCTTTTTGTATAGATTTTAAAATTGTGATGAAAGTACTTAGTTAATTTGGTATTCTTTTTCTTTTATGTATCTGTCTCTGTCTTTGTGTCTGTGTCTGTATCTGTATCTGTCTCTGTCTCGGATAATAGCTTAGTCACACAAAAATATAGAAAAAGTTTAAACTGCTACATTTTTTTGGTAAAACTTTGAAAGTACGCAACAAATCATAGGGGCAGTAGCTTTCCTTCAGGGGAAGTTCTAAATGTCCCTAGCTTTTGCAATTTGGGTAAAAACAAAATGTACAAGCAGTTCAAACCGTTCATAGGGTGGATTTAGACATCCGTAGTTGGATTAGTTTTGGCACAAATAAGCCAATAAAGGTGGTTCAACTTGCCTATAGTTTTGCTGCAAGGTAAACGTAGCAGCATTTTAGAATGTTCGTATGGGCAGTTTCAAATGCCCCCCTAGTAGGATTATAATTGTCAAAAATAATCCAATCGAGGCAGTTATAACCGGCCCCAAAAGTGGATCAAAAAACTACCTCTATAACTTCAAATCGCCGCTTGTAGGGGCAGTTTCAAACGCCCCTAGTTGGATTATTATTGCAAAAAAAAATATAGTAGAGGCGGTTATAACCGCCTCTAAAGTGGAGAAAAAAACCGCCTCTATCACTAGAGCTACACCGGCGTTCGACAAAATCGCCTCTATTTTGTAGAGTCGGTGGCAACAGAGGCGGTTTAGTGGCGGTTCTAAAAACCGCCCCAAGACTAAGTAGAGGCGGTTATAACCGCCCCTATAAGTGCTAAAAAACGCCTCCATAGCCTTCTATTTTTGTAGTATACAGGGCAGATGAAAAAAAGAATTCTATTGTTTTATAGAATTGTAATATGTACACTCGATAAAGTATTCAGGCCAAATGTGGATCATTGTTTATCCCTTGTGGCTGTCCACACTTGGCGTATGCTATTGAATCTTGAAAGCCATCATGGTCTACTCTATTAAAGTGTGTAATATCATTGAAATTCAGCCAATTTTGCCCGAGCTGTAATGAATTGAATTATGGATTTATTGAACTTTTTATACTTCTCTGTATGGGTATTTTATTCATTGAATACTTCAGTTTTGTTCACCTACTTAATTTCTTATTTTCATCAACCATGACTTGCAAAACTGATCAAATTGATTTTTTTTTTAAATGACAATTTGCGAATCCAAATTAATATACTTTACAGTATCATAAAGTAAGAAGTACATCTGAAAGTATGCCACCACCCATCGTCAAATGGTAAAAAGCTTGTGTCGAATAAAACTAACCATGGACAGGCAACATTGACATTGATCTGGTCATTGGAAAGGCTATGGGTCCTTACAAGTGCCATTTTAGGTCAATTAATGGTCCAGATTTAAGGGATGAAAAATAGACGGATGAGATTAAATCAATCAAGTCAAATTTGTAATGAAAAACCGACGTTGTTTTGAGGGGTTAATAGTTACACCATCATTTCAGTATGGTTACACATTTTAACTAACATGTTGTACACCTCAAATTGTGCAAAATGAAAGATGCCCAACTGTGAGGCTCCGTTCCAGGATCATGTTAGTTTTTGGTTTTTTTTTTTTTTTTGAAATAAACAGTTTCCAGAGCAAAACTCTAATGACACTTGTTGGCAATTGCTATTCATTTCATAAGTTTCATGGCAAATCAAAGCTTGTACAAGCTAGTACAATTGCAATTGTCCTTCGGAAATTGTTTTTTCCTAAAATGCTGGAATTTTTATAGTCTTGGCAAGTTTAAGCGGCCTATGATGCCTAGTAACTTGGCACTTAAAAGATTGGGATTTTGGTGTGCGTACGTTGGCAGACACTAATGACTTGATTTTAGTATTCCTGCATTTGAAATATATTGATAATGATTCGACAATGTTAAAAAAAAATGAACATAGGTAAAAGTAATGCTTTAATGTTAAAGGTGCTACTTCAAAAATTTAAAAATAATATAAATTGAGGAACTAATGACTATCATTTAGTTTATTCTTTTGTATCATTTGGTTTATTCTTTCTCTATCTAGACTTTTTCAACCTTTTTTATCTAAGTTTGATATGTCTGACTATTTCACTTGGCAGTATACATAGAATGAAAAAAGGCCAACTCATCTTCCCTTGTAAATTGCAAAAGTACTAAACAAAAAATTTAACTATTTGAAAAAAAAAAAAAAAAAGTAGAATCATAGTTTTGTACATAACGAAAGTACAATTGACAAATGACAACAAATAATTCTTTTAAAATTTAAATTAAGACTAATAATTCTACCAAAGCAGAGGATAACTTCTAACAGAAAGTTGTTCAAAGTAATAATTTTCGTTCACTTTGTTCCATCCGTCTAGACTTGCTTTGAAAATTTCATGGGGCTGCATGGACAAAAGATGAAGTAATGAAAAATTTTGTATTTTTAACAACTTCGCAGCAATTCAACATAACGTGCAACTTGACGATATACAAAAGCATGAGTGAAAGGGAGCAACAAAAACTTTTATAATAAACATAAAAAGAAGCCAAAAAAATTAATGCAGCAGCATGAGTGCCCCCAGGCATCCACCTAGGAGAGTTTAAGCAGAATGATGTTGTGCACCAACAAGAACGACGTTGAGCTGATCATTAGATAGATCACGCTGGTCCTGTAGAGCCTGCTTGACAGAATCCATGGTAGAAGCGCTACACCATTTCATCTCAATCAATTGCAGCGTTGGAATTTCTCCAAAACAGGAAGGAATCTCCTCAAGTTGCTGACAACTTAGCACTACTAGTTGCTCAAGACGGGGAGGTGCTCGCTAGAGGCATCCCATTTTACAATATCCAGAGAGTCTAGTTTCAAGAACTTCAGTTTCTGGAATTCACCTTCTTCTCATGTCCCATTGCTGCCCCTCAAATGCCTTGTCGAGTAATTTCAGAACCTCAAGATTGGGTAGTTGGCCAATGACTGAAATTTCATCCCAAGGTAGTCGAGCTTTGGATATTGTCAACTTTTTTAGGTTTGAAGGAAACTAAATTTAAAAGGGTATGGCGCCCTAGCATGGAAGGACATCTTGAGTGATTGAAGTTCCCACAAACACTCCAATATTTTAAAAAGATTGCAGACTTCATAATAATCATGCCATGAATTTGAAAACACACATCCTAATTTCTGAATGTTGGGTAGCCTCCTCAAGAACTTCTCTACATTTCCATGCCATATAGAAAGGGTGGATATGGATCTCAAATTATGTAGCTGGAAAGAATTCTCAAAAAATTCTTGACTGTAATATTGGAAACTGAAGAAAGAATGATCCATTATAATATGCCTCAAACTTGCCAATTTCCAAATTGCCTCTGGTAACATGACCGTACCAATTGCTCCACTGATATGAAAAGTTTCCAAGTTTTGGAGGTTGCCTATTTCAGAGGGAATTTCAGTTGTGCAAACCCGGACAGACAAGTATTTTAGACAAACCAGCATAGCTATATTCACCAAATCAGAAGTGTCGGCACTACTTTGGACTTGAACATCACACAAGTCCAACACTCCAAGATGTTTGTACTTGAGAATGGAATCATAATCAAAGTATCCATGTTGGTTTATTCTAGGGCCATCAGAGAAAATATATCTACTTGCGGGAAGAAAATTTGTGAAGACGGGTTCAGCAGAGCAACACATTCTATTACGAGGAGCCAAAGCACTAAACTGCACCAGTTCAGAGGGATCTTCTCGCCACATAGAGTCCATATTTATGTCAGACTTATTATGGTACAGCAAAGAACGGATGTGTGGCGTCTTAGCTGTAGAAAAGATATGCAAAAGATTCAATTTATGCATTCTGAAATCACCATAAAGAGCTGCAATTCCACTAAACATGTCATTTTGCATCACAGATCTTTCTTTTTCAAGTATTACAGAGCAAAATTCTTGTAATACGTCATGAACACGACATGCTTTGACTCCTCCTTTGGAACTCTTTTTGGCAATCATTACCAAGCTTCTATCAATTAGATCATTTAAGTAACTCTCAGCCACTTGCTTTAAGCTCTTTTGGCCCACAGATGGCTGCTTCAAAAATCCTTCAGAAATCCATATGCATATCAATACGCTTTGAGATACTTAACACTTCAGCAGGACAAATTTCTTCATTAAACAGCTTTGGCCATAGAAATTCACAGCTCTCTTTATTTGGGAGCGGACGAAGAGCATAAGGGTAACCGTTAGCTTTCACTGCAACATCATGAATCCGAGTAGTAAATAAAATTCTACTCCCATTCTCATCATCGGGGAAACAGCCCCGTAAATCAGCCCAAGCTTCAATACCCCATATATCATCTATCACAATTAGTTATTTCCTACCCTTCAAACTTTGGTAAAGCATTTGAGCAAAATTTCCTCCACAAATTTCTTGTCTTTGGTTTCTTTTTTCTTGACAGATTTGATCCAATATACTAGACAACAAGGTCTCTTTCTGGTAAACTTGGGATAAGAAACCCCATGCACGAACATGAAAATTGAGTTAATCCCAAGTTTAGGTTGAATTTGAAAATGTGTCTACAAGTGGGATGATTTTGAACCGGTGTTCTGAAATTGGATTCAACGCAATTTGGAATTGCGTTGTCAGAATAATCTGACCGAAATTTGTTTTCTTTTACAAAGCTGTGTGATTCCCTGGGTGATTCCCTGGTTGCAGGTCTCGTGAGCTGACAGCGCAAGTGCGAAATGCGCTGTCTTCAGACAGCGCATTTCGCACTTGCGCTGTCAATTGGCTTTAAAACGCCACCCATTTTGATAACCAAAGCAGCATTTCCTCCTCCTATTCTACCGAAACAAGCCTTCGATTGTTCTTCCAATTCTGCCGAAACAAGTCTTCAGTAAAGCAAAGCATTTTAGTCGTCCTTCAGCCGAAGCAATTGTGCTCTTCACACCGAAGCAATCCACATTCTTCACACTTCCATTTCAGTCGGTCTTCATTTTCCTTCAGCCGAAGCAATCCTCTTCTTCAGACTCTTGCATTTCAGTTGGTCTTCACACAGATTACCGAAGCAATCCTAGCTTCCATTTCAGTTGGTCTTCACGCTGAGCAGCTCCATTTCAGTTGGTGGTTGACGGACATTCTTCCCATCAGCAAGGCAATTCTATTGTATTGAAGGCCATTCTTCCCATTTTGGATAACATTTCTCAAATTCTCTAAATATCTAGGTCAGATATCTTAACTTTAATTTAGTTATTAATGTAAATTATTTACTTTAAATTATTTGTAAATTATTTACTTTGTGCATGTAGATTATTTGGTTTTACTAGTGATTTGGCATGCTTAAATCTATGTATTCACTATGTCTATTGCGTTAGGTAGAATAAATGAATAGAAATGGTAGATAAGTGGCAGACTAACAAGTGCTTGGACCAATGGAAATCAACTTGTCAAATTTGAAACATAAATAAACATTCTGCCTAATTGTTTAATTTGTGTGGTTGTCGTTGTTGCCTTAGGAATCTGAAGAGAAATAAGAAACAAAATTAAACCTATACAAAATATGTGAAGGAAAAACAACAAGTTCTTGTTCAAGTTTTCTCAGTCAAAATATTAAATTTACATTATTAGAAACATATAATCCAAAATTTTCTCTAGATTCTATTTAAATGTAAAGAAAAAAATATAATGTAATTAATAAATTCAAAGAACAATTACTTAGTGACAAATAGCAAATAATGTCAAAGAAAAAAAACTGTGTAACAACATTTTGACTAATTCAATTTGTCGTTCATTTATTTTCACCAATTTTCACTTTACAGATATGGGATCCATATATGTTGCCCTTTTTAGACTTAGTATAATATATGATCTCATTTTTAATAATTAATATTGGTAGTGGTGCCATATACATAATCTGATTTCTAGCAACTAAATAATTCAATTAAACCCCCCTAACTTAAATAAACTATAAAGAGAAAATATATATACTATATTTAAATTTTCCTAGTAATCTAATTTCTTGAATTCTTTTTAATTTGATATATAAGAAATAATCTATGTATAGGAAATAATCTATGGGAAAATAACCTGATATTGATAGTGCAATAATATTTATGTGAAATTTATTAGGCATTACAATAATATTCAAACATGGAGCTTTTAATTTTTTTTTCCTAATAATCGCGTTGACTAGGTTTCATTGTATTTAAGAGGGTGTACATTAATGTGATTATTATTTTTGAATTTATAATATTACATTGGAAGAAAATGGCTAAAGAACATGCTTTTTTTTGTGTATGAGATAAATTCATAATAAAATAGAATTATACAAAATATTTAGTCTTTTCTATATGAAATAAAAATATATTTATATAATAAAAATACATTTTTATATATACCACACACTTGGAAATTAATATATTTTGGGTTGAATTTTTACATGGATATTAAAAAGCTAATAGTCAAGATCTTTCCTTAATATATTCTCTTAATGATAGAGCTCAAATATATATTGTCACAAAAAAATTTTTGGTGGTATGATATTTCAAAAAGATACAGGTGCTTTCTTTTCTAATGAGAATGTTATGACTGAAGTACTATTTAGTATGTGATTTCTTTAAATTTGACTCATTTTAATGGTCTTAATCAATTTATAGGTAGATTTTACGAAATTCTTATTTCATAAATTAGTATTATTGAATATTTAAATTTTTCTTGGACATTAGTCTAAATAGATTACTGTTAGAATTAATAAGAGTTATTTGTCAAACACATATTCTTGTAATAAGGATATATAACTTTTAATTTTAATTGAAATATCATATATTATGAGAATAGTGACTTTTAAAATTTGTTAATAACTATTCTTTCAAAAAAAATTTTGTTAATAACTATAGCCTCGTGATGCTTGAAATATTCTCATATTTTATATTTACTATAACAATTAATGTATTTGTATATATTGAGCTTTTCACCTCCACTTTCAATCAAATTGGTTTTATTTTTGCCTATTACAGAAGTCCAAAAAATATGATATGCCTCAATTTTGTGTTATATAGAAATTTAAACCACACATTTTTTATTTATAATGCACACACTCATGTTTATGGCATCCTTAGATTTAGAATTTTTTATATGAATTAATTTCACTTTTCGAATAAATAATGCTTGAGAACTCATGTAATTGATATCCTAATACACTCCTTAACCAAATACATAAAATCCTTTCAGTAATTGGTTAATTACTTTGTATATATTATCACAATATAAGATCATAAATATTTATCCAACTATCTTGATTGATTTGTTAAAAACATTGATTTGAATTCAAAATGATATGCTCAAAATCTTGGGTTGTATTAAGAAAAAACATCATAAATGGTTTAATGCAAAAATTTAATGATTAAAGAAATCATACAACCTTTATAATTAATTCATATAAAAAAATTTAACTCTTTATATTGGGAGTAGTTTCTTAGAACTTAACTCTAAGTCTCTTGAAAGCTTGGCTTTGTTAATTTATTTGTAATTTTTAGATTTTCAAGTAATTTCCTAGAATAAGTTTTAGTAAAATTTATATTTGACATTTCCTGTTTAGGTTTATAAGATTACTTTTTATATTAATACCTAGATATGATTACAAAATAGAAAAATAAATACTTTCTTGGAAAAATAATATTGTTATCAAATAATTCCTCAATATTCAAAATCCATCCATTCTGGCGACGTCTCCTACCTTCAATATGGGCATTGTTCAAATTCCTTCAATCAAGATTAATTGACAAAACTTTCTTACCTCTTGGTCCATGATATATAATACTTTACTAATTTTAAAAATTAGTGTAATAGTAGTAATTTTTCGTATAAGATTTAATTTGTTAAAACTTTTGTTTTTAAATTTAGTTAACAAAATAATAATAAAAAATAGAAACGAAGTAATAGTGCTAAATGAATTCAAAGTACAAAGATTTTTTTAAAATTATTTGTATTTTAAATTATAATTTAAAAAATGGAATTGCCATTTATAATTCTTTTACAAGATTTTTTATAAATTAAATATTGTAGGTAAATTTTTGCTAATCAATACATGACAAAGCAATTTTCTTTATATCTTTATGATTTAAATTTACTGTAATAAGCTAATTACTATATCTTTTAAATTTAAGTTTTAATGATATTTAAAATTTCAAAGCTTTGATTAATTAATTCCGTGTAATTATTTTCAAGTTTATGTAGGTGAGTTAAATATACTATTTTTCATCTTTTTTTGGCACTAAACTATATACTTTTGTGATGCTTTAAAATATAGTAACATTGCATCTGGTATTAATAATATGTAAATTGGTTGTTTTAAGTGGATAATTTAATTTATTTATTCTATAGTGCCTAAGAATATTTTTTAACTAAAATTAAAATTATATTTAATCTATATGATTAGAATTTGATTAGAATTATATTCCTTGTTAAAATATGTATATTTTTTTTGAAATTATATGATTAGAATTTGATTAATCTATATTCCTTGTTAAAATCCTTTTATAATGTGACTACAACTTAAAAGGTAAGGGTATTTTAGGAAATACATTAAATGTTAGATGTTAAATCACTTAAGGTCATTCATGCTTTTATATATATATAGATATATATATTAGATAATTATTAAAATTCCTTAAAGTTAAAAATTATTGCAAAATAAGTAAGTAAAAATTATGTAATTTCTTCATCACATTATAAATAGGAAGATGGTTTTACCTTTTGGAGTTATGCTATACTGGGGAGCTGAAATACGATACGAAGGGGGATTGCATTACGAGCCACGACGTTGTAACGTCGGGTTCGTACTCAACCATAGAATTAGTTACGATCAGCTGTTGGAAAAGATATATCATTACATGAGATTGGAAAGAAGTCGCTTCAAATTGAATATTATTTTGAAATGTCCATGTGGTCCCTCGATGTTTAGTGAATTTCCGATAATAGATGACGATACATTTTAGGTATATATTTTGGACTTTTGGTCCAGTAATTGATGCTTTCTCTACGTGCAGGCCTGTTGTGTGCATTGATGGTACCCACTTGCGGGGTGAATACAAAGGAAAGTTGCTTGTGGCAGTGACGATGAATGCAGACAATCGCATTTTACCTCTAGCGTATGCAATTGTCGATGAGGAGACAAATGCGAGTTGGGGCTGGTTTTTGCAACAATTCTATCAGTACGTTGTGCAGGGTCGAAAGCCAATTTGCATTATCTCTGATAGACACGGTGGGATAATTAATGCCATGGAAAATGCAGAATACCTGCGTGAACCATTCACGTACCACAGGTTTTGTCTTCGGCATGTTCGTAGTAATTTAATGACCAGATTTAGAGGAACAAAATTAAAAAATTTGGTATGGTCACTTGGATATGCCAGACAGATGCGCAAGTGGAATGAAAGCAAGAGATTATTAAAACGTCATGATCGAGAAGCTTGGGAATATCTCAAACAGATCGGTGTAAAGAAGTGGTCTCTTGTACACGATGGCGGTCATCGCTGGGGCATTACTACTACGAATATCTCTGAAAGTTACAACAATATCTTGCGGGGGATAAGACAAATGCCCATCAAAGCATGTATTGATTTGACATTTCGACGAACAGTGAAACTCTTTAACTGAGAACAGGGAACAAGCAGCACATTATCAATATCCATTCCCACCGAGAATTTGGAAAAAATATATAAAGGCAGATCAAAAGGGACAAGGACATAGAGTTCGAGAATTTGATGTTTCGAATGGTGTGTATGAGGTTATAACTCGCCGCGGATTGCATAACAGAGGTGGGAAACCTGCACACAGTTAATTATCACGATAAGAAATGCACATGTGGTAAATGGCAAATGTTCAAATTGCCGTGTTCACATGCCATGGCTGTTTGTAGACAGAGAAATGCAGGATCCTTATATGCTTTTTGACCCTGTGTATACGCGAAATACACATATTACACAATATTCAAGTAATTTCTATCCGTTGCCTCACCCTGATTATTGGATAGAGCCAAATTGGGAGATACAAGCTGATGATAGCCAGTTCGTAGATCGTCGTCCAGGACGTGTTCGAGCAAGCCGCATTCGGAATGAGATGGACCAACGACAACCTGATGAGCCACGTAGATGCAGGCAATGTCACCAGCCCGGCCATAATAGGAGAAATTGTCCACATATAAATTAGTATTATTTTCAATGTAATTTACATTGTATGTGTAACGAATTGTGATTTTTTTCTATAATTTTGTTTTGTTGTTCATATTAGATTATAATATTCATAAAGTGTTTACGAATTTTACTTTGATTTTTTTTTCTAACTTTCGAACATGTGGACAATAATATTTCGATGCTATTCATTTTGGTATCATATACATATATCTGAAATTTTAATATTTAGTTTCTTTGTAGATTATTGAGTTTCTAATGGAGTCACATTATCCACATCCGGGACCATACATTCATGAGATCATACAGCCTGAGACCCAGCATCGTGCACGTGCCATATTTGATGGAACGATTGAAGACTAAACAGTTACTTTGTAGACGATGTGACGGTCGATTGTGGCATCACTTGCCTGTCCCAGATCGTGTCATGCATTATATTCGTCTAGCTGGATTTGAAGGTGTACTATTGTGCGGAAATATTAGGATTGACCATGCACTGGTGACCGCTTTAGTTGAGCGTTGGCGACCAGAGACCCACACTTTTCACTTGCCTGTTGGAGAGGCGACTATCACATTGCAGGATGTTGAGGTCCTCTGGGGTCTACCCGTTGATGGTGAGCCAATAATTGGGATAGATGATCCACGCTCTATTGGTGAATGGACTTATTTGTGTCAGGAGTTACTGGGTTTTACTCCAGATACATCAGACATTGTAGGAGTTAGACTGAGAATCCGGTGCTTAGAGACTGCACTTAAGAGACACTTGCCAGATGATGCTTCTGAGGAAGATTGCAGACAGACGCGCCCGTATTTACATCATGTACCTATTAGGTGGACACTTATTATCTGACAAATCAGGTGCATTAGTACAGTTACGATTACTACCATTTCTTGGGGATTTAGAGTCTGCTAGACGATATAGTTGGGGTTCAGCCGTTCTAGCTACATTATACCGCTGCATGTGTGATGCCACGTCATATATGGCGCAGGAGATTACTGGCGCACTGGTGCTAGTTGCAGTTGTGGGCATGGGAGCGACTACCCACTATCCGGCCAGATCGTCTATTGCCTTCCACAGATCATCGTGGACCTTATGGATCCAGGTAAGAAAAATTATATTTCGTCTATCATGATCAATTTAAATATTTTTATAACTTTATCTTAGTTTTAGTAAATTTTTTTAGGTGGGATGTCCAGTTTGATGTTCACAGGGTTTCTACGCATGTATTATCGGTGTTTCGTGATCAGCTTGACAGCTTGCGACCAGAGGAGGTATAAAATTTTATTTTAAAATTTTTAATGTATCTTTGATTCAAATATTTCATAAAATTGTCATTACTTAGTTCTCATTGCATCGTTTGCAGTTCGTTTGGCAACCATACTCTAATGTGCTTTCGACGCTTCCAGATTACTGCACTGCTGGTCGTAGCATATGGCAGTCAGTAACATATTTGATTTGTTGGGAGTTTGTGGAGGCTCACTTACCACATAGGGTTTCACGACAGTTTGGGTTGGAGCAGACTATACCCATGTCGATGCTTATGGATATGCAGCCTCAGTTGCACTTAATAGACCGACGAGGTCGAAGTAATAATGATTGGACTATCACACACCGACAGTTTATCAATTCATGGATGGGACGCCATAACACTGTATTTACAGGCAGTCCAGCAGTGGATACTAGATATCCATCTCATGAGTACTTACGCTGGTATCGAGAGAGGACAGTATTATACGTCTCTAATCCTAGTCGCCGACCTGCTCAACCTGAGGGTTATCAAGGTGACGGTTCAAGAGAGAATTATATGGTAAGTTATTCAAGAATATTTTCTTTATTCTATGCCTACAAAAATATTTTCTTAAAAAACATTGCATCTAACTCTTCATTTTTTTTTTTTTGCAGTCTGACATGGTATTACGCATGCATTACCTGTCCGTCGATAGCTTGCCAGATGCTGAGCCTGCAGCTGCTGAGGTTTGGGGCATCATGCGGAAATATGACATATGACGCACTTCGTGGGGCTGGAGAATTAAGTCGCCTTTCACATCGTCCTCCACCGTTGCCTAGTCCACGTTGCTGAGGGTCATGTAGATGCTCGTCGAATTCAAAGGACTCCCCGGAATGTTCGAGGAAGCCAGCATGGTGGAGGACGTCGTCGCCGTGTTCGACATTATGGATCCGACTGAAGGTCCATCTTGGCCGACTGGTGAAGGTCCATCCCAGGCGGCTCCTTATGATGTATCTCAGTCGTACCATGATGAAGGTCCATCCCAAGCGACTCCATATGGTGCATCTCAGTCATATTATCACGGTGAAGGCTCGTCACAGCCACCTAGCACGTCGTGCCCTTTTACCCCGCCTTATTATGTGTCCGACTCAAGATTCGGCTACTTTCCCTTTCGCTTCATTTAGTGAGTCATACATGCCACGAGTTTCTACTACAGGTATTTCGACCTCACCTAGTGCCCTTTGGAGGTTTTAGTTCACAAGGCTGAGGACATTATGCAAGAATCAGAATCCCGACAGATACCTGTAGATGCACCGCGTAGAACTCGTAGAATTCGTAGGCCTCCAGGATGTGGGACTCATGGCACATTGGGAGCACCTGCACTAGATCTCGATTTTTGTATTATATTCCTCATTATATCTAATTTTTATACTTTACCATTATTCATTCGTAAATTTATTTACGCTAAACTCAACGTATATAAAATCAATGTTCTAACATATCCTAAACCTTAAGATCGAATATAACATAATTCTTAATCCTATATTTTAAATCCCTATAATGATATATCCAAATTCATCACTTTAAGTGTAAAATTTTGAATCCTAAATGCAAAAAATATACCTTAAAAAAATACAAAATAGACATAAACGTTAAAAAAATAACTAATTATAAGTTATCATGGTATAAAAAATTTAAATTTTGATTAAGTCCTATAATTTACAATGAGTAAAATAAGAGCAAAATTAAAATTTTCAACTACTTTTTCAACAATCTGGCAAAAAATGTAAATTATAAGAAAAGGATGATAAGGCTTTTTAATTAAGAAAGGAATACAAATTAATATTTTTGGTAGATCATTTCTTCTGGGAGTTTTAGATGGAGAGAAAAGGATCCCTTTGAATGAAAAAAAAAAAAAGAAATCGAAGAACCAGAAAAAAAGAAATGAATGGAAAACGCATTTTCGGAAACGCATTTTTGGTAGATCATTTCTTCAGGGAGTTTTAGATGGAGAGAAAAGGATCCCTTTGAATGAAAAAAAAAAAAGAAATCAAAGAACCAAAAAAAAATAGAAATGAACGGAAAACGCATTTTGGAAATGCATTTTTGGTAGATCATTTCTTCAGGGAGTTTTAGATGGAGAGAAAAGGATTCCTTTGAATGAAAAAAAGAAAAGAAATCAAAGAACCCAAAAAAAGAAATGAACGGAAAATACATTTTGGAAATGCGTTGTCAATTGACAACGCATTTCCAAAATGCGTTGTCAAAACCTTATTTACGCTAAGCTCAATGTATATAAAACTTAATATTCTAACATATCCTAAACCTTAAGATCGAATATAACATAATTCTTAATCCTATATTTTAAACCCTATAATGATATATCCAAATTCATCACTTTAAGTGCAAAATTTTGAATCCTAAATACAAAAAATATACCTTAAAAAATACAAAATAGACATAAACGTTAAAAAAATAACTAATTATAAGTTATCATGGTACAAAAGATTTAAAGTTTGTTTAAGTCCTATAATTTACAATGAGTAAAATAAGAGCAAAATTAAAATTTTCAACACTCTTTCAATAATCTGGCAAAAAATGTAAATTAAAAAAAATAGATGATAAGGCTTTTTAATTAAGAAAGGAATACAAATTAATATTTTTGGTAGATCATTTCTTTGGGAGCTTTAGATAGGAGTAGGATTTGTGAATGAAAAAAAGAAAATGAAATGAAAGAACGGCCAAAGAAGAAATGAACGGACAACGCATTTTGGAAATGCGTTGTCAATTGACAACGCATTTCCAAAATGCGTTGTCAATAGCTGGAAAAATAAAAAACAGCGCAAAAGGAAAGAAATGCACAGACAACGCATTTCGGAAATGCAGTTGTCAATTGACAGCGCATTTCCAAAATGCGTTGTCAGTTCGGTAATCTTGATTTTCCGTTTCGTTAACCTTGACTTCCGTTTTTGTTCCGTTTTTGTTTTACCAAATTGTCAGACAAAACTCCAATAACGCATTTCCAAAATGCGATGTTCACAAAATCAGAATCACCCCTCAAAACCATCCTAATTGTAGACAAATTTTCAAAATCAACCCAAATTTGGAATTAACTCCATGAAAATTAATATAGACAGAAGGATGCTGAAATACTGTAATAATAGGGACCTTGGAGGGCATTTTCGTAATTTGGTATGATTTGGGTGAAGATGTAAATTGAAAACTCAAGAGGGACTTAAGAGCAATTTTGAGACAATTGGTTTTGCCCAAAAGACTAGGGCTTTCTTTTTTCTTCTTTCATTTTCTTTTCTTCTTCTCTTTGAAAGCTCTCTCTCTCCCTCTCTCTAAATTTCTCTACTCATTGTTGAAGAAGGAATACAGGAGTCTCATTGTCAAAGGGAAACAAGTAGGGGGAATTTTGAGGCTACTAATCCCTCTCTTAATCAAGGTATTTCTTCCAAATTCCTACCATAATTACTTTACTTGAATCTTGCTTGTACTAGTGATTAGTAGAGGTTATGGCTTGATTAGGGGGATTTGGGGTTGCTTATGCTTTATTGACCTTGTGCTATGAGTTGTTTGCGGATGTGTGTGTGAATTGGTAGTTGTTTATGATGAATGTGGGTGAAAAGCATTTGAGGGTTAATGTGTGTTTTGTGATTGTAAAGGTGCATTAAGCATATAATGATGTTTTCTTTATCTATTATGCCATGTTACAGTGGGTTTGATGATTGAATTGAGTAAAATGAAGTTTGGATGAGTGAAATGTTGGATTTGTAGATTTTTGCGGGTGAGTCGTGGGTTGGGGAAGCTGAGCCGCGGGCAGGGCTGGGCTAGCTCTCACCTGCGACAAGTCTCTGTCTACCGAGCCACGGGTGAGGCCCAGCTGAGTTGCGGCTGCTGCTCAAAGCAGGCAAGTAACGTCAAGTTTATGCCTATCGAGTCACAGGCAAGGCTAGGGCCAAACGCGGCCACGATTGGCAAGAGAACACCCGCGGATTGGCTTTTGGCCTGCGACCTGCTGGTCAGTGATTGGGGATCCACAGGAGAAGATCACTGGCTCCCACTGCGGATCACCTTCTTTCTAGAGTATTCATTCCGTTTTGAGTCTCGAGTCTAGAGTTAAGCTTTATCTATGATTTCTTAATGGAATTAGTATATAATTGGGTGTTTAATTGTGTGTTTTAGGTGAAAATATGGTCATCCATATTCCGATTATTTGAATTAGTTTTGAATCGAAGTAAGTAGCACTTGAATCTTTTTGCATGTTAAAAATGTGCATTAACAAACGTGATGTTTTGAACTATTATTTGCTATATAAACTGGCTTGAGCTTGGTTATATTCTTGCTTTTACTATGAAATGAACATACGTGGTATAATACTTGTTTGAATGATAAATTGCTTGAGCTCTTAAGTGAAATGGCTTTTGACGAAACTAGTTTCTTAATTGATGATGGTGTTACGATCTTTGAATCGTACTAACCGGGTGATAGTTAGCTCTGAACCGTACCAACCGAGTAATAGTTAGCTCTGTACCGTGTTAATCGAGTCGTAGTTAACAACTGAATACCCAGAGTTATTTGTCAAATTACTTCTTGAGCTCATATGATTATTGCGACTTTGTGATTTATGTGAATTGAAACGATTATGTATTGACCACGTAGCCTTATGACTTATGTGAATCAATGTAATGTTATTGAAAAGTGTATATGTGTGTGTGTGTGTAATGACCTCAAGCTACAAAGAGATTCTTTACTACTTAATGGGTGATTTATCACTCACCCTTTCTTTTTTACTCATAGTGGAGGATGACTTCATAGAGGAGGATTACAATGATTCATCGGCCACTTGAATGATGTTTGATTTTGGATTGTAGTACAAATTTTTTTGTTTTAGGATTGTGTAGCCAATGTTTTGAACAAGTTATGATATACACTTGAGATCCTAGCTTTTGTAATTGAGGAATGGAATTGTAATTTAAGGATGAATGTTAATGTAAAATTAAAATTATGTTTTGGTGATGGCTTTTGTATCTAGTTAAGTTATGATTTGGATTAGTTATCGTTTTAAATCGTTTAGACTTGAGTTCTAACTTAGTTTAAGACATGGCGTGTGCCACGTCTTAGGGTACGAGATGTGACAGATACTAAGTTGGCCAAAGTTGTCTTACCAAGTCCTGGCATGCCCACGATGGATATAATCTTTAGCTGCGTTGATCGTAGCCCAATTATCCCTGCTATTACATCTTTCATACCAACAAGTTGATTAGCATCTTCTTCTGTTTTGTTTTGGTTCTCACTCTTGGAACTCGGTGGTGCATTAATAGATGGCTGATGATGTATATGTGTTTGAAGTAAAAGCCTTGGAAATGTTATGCACATCACTATCCAAATTTGTCTTCAAAATAATTTTCAACTCTTTCTGCATTATCTTGATGTCTTTTTTTTTTTTCAAAAGGCAGAAGTTGTATTGATAGTAAAGAAACTGTACACACATACAAAGAAGGGGCAACTGCACCCAAATATCACAAGGATCTACTGGATCCAAATTGGGAAATTACTCTCCTACAAAATAATAGATTTAAGCTCACCAGCAAACGTTGCTATTCTACTTGCTTGATCGATACTAGAACTAATCACTTCCAGGAATGAGTTAGACTAAAACACTACGCTTATGTCCAATATATTTTCTATGATGGTTGCACAATTGACATCATTGGAGTTCTTATGGGCTAGTTTCCTGAACAAGAGTTTGTTGCTTCCTTGAATTAGATTAGGAGACCAGTCTCTTTCCTTTGCTAACAAGTAGTGCCAGTTTGACTGTGTTTGCTTCCTCCATTGATTGCTCCCAGTCTCTTGACTCTGCTGCAGCCCAACCATCTTCACCTTCCCCTATATGATCTTTTGCTACAGTACTATACCCTATTTTGTATTTGGTATTGTTAGGTTGTACACTGATGCTGATTTCCACGCCATTGTCTTGAGTATTTCTGCCATCATTCTCTCTTTGAATCCTGTATTGTTTCTCTCTTGCTCAAACTTGTTGCTTCATTGTTAATTTGATCAAATTCGCACCACTCCTATAAGGCTTTCTGGATTACCTCATGACTACTCTTCTGTTCACTTTCGAATTTCCGTTTGTTCCTGTTTTTCCAGATTTACCAGAGTATATTCATGTTAACTCAATGTGTTTCATTTTGTCCCTTTTTTGTTTTGCCTTTATTAACTTCCCCATCCAATCCCAGATGCTGTGTTTGGATTCTTCAATTCCATCCCATTGTACTGGCACTAGTTTCCAAATTTCTTGTGCATGTCAGCAATGTATGTTCAACTGTTTCTATCCCCTCCCCACAACAATTACGGGTTTATCCCTTGTTTTAACTCTTTGCAATACTACATTATTGACTGGCAAGATGTTGTTTAAGCAACTCCACATAAAGCTTTTCAACTTATGCTTAATTTTCATCTTCCAAACAAAGTTCCAGATCTTCCTATCCCTTCCTACTGTGCTTGTTTCAAGCTTGATTTCATTCCTTGTCCCCTTAGTGTGTTTCTTCTTTGCAGCTTCATATCCTGAAGTGCATTTCTTCTTTGCAGCTTCATATCCTGATTTGACTGTGTGGGCTTCATTTTCAGAATCCTTCTAATAGAATATGTCCTTCCTCCCGCTCTAGCTGATTGGTATTTGAATTATTTTGTTCACCTCCTCTTCAGTAAAAATCTCATCCAAAATCTTTTTATTCCAACATCTATTCATCATTAGCTGGTCAATTCGTCTCCAGCTGACAGTTGGTAAGTTTGGTTGATTTTACTCTTCCATCCTCAAAGAAAGGAATCCACCTATCCTTCCATATGTTAATAGTTTTTCCATCCCCAACCCTCTTCCTCAAACCTTCTTCCATTAAGCCCTTAGCTGACATAACACTCTTCCAAAATCAAAATGCATGCTTTAGAGGATGAGAGTGTAGAATGTTTTGACTTGGAAAGTACTTTGCTTTGACCACCTTACTAACCAGCAAATTTGGATGACAGATCAGTCTCCAATATGCTTAGCTAGTAGAGCCATATTGAAGCAAATAATGTCTCTGAACCCAAGACCACCTTGCTATTTGGCTTCTATCATTTTCTCCCATATTAACCAGTGGATCCTCTTTTGATTCTCTAAACTACCCCACCAGAAAGTTGCCATAAGTTGACTAATTTTCTTTGCTAACTTTTTAGGCATAGGGAAACAAGACATTACGTAGTTGGGGATTGCCATAAGCACCATTGTCACCAATAGTTTCTTTTCTTGCCTTACTGATAAATTTGTTTTTCCAATTATTTCAGCTTTCCTTTTAGTTTGTCTTTTGTGTAGCTGAAAAGCTCTTTTTTCGATCTAGTGAAAACTATTAGGAGACCCAGGTATCTTCCTTGCAAGATCTACTTCATATTGTTCAATTCATTGCATATAGAGTCTCTATACTCCTTTTCTACACTCCTGCTAAACTAATGTTGATGATTTTTCTAAGTTCACTTGTTGTCCAGAGGCTTGTCCGTAGACCTGCAAAATTCTCCTTAATTCTCTTGCCTCCTTAACATCTGCTTTACAAAAGATCAAAGAATCATCAGCAAACAATAAATGAGACAAAGCTAGTCCTCCTTTGCTGAATGTTGATACCAGACAGATTCTTCCTGTTAACCGGATTTTGCGGTAAGTTGCTAAAGCCCTCTGCACAAATAAGAAAAAGATAAGGAGACAAGGGGTTCCCTTGTCTAATTCCTCTACTAGGTTTAACAAAGCCTAGTTTCTCTCCATTAATAGTGAAAGCATAAGTGACAGAGAAGAGATACACTTCATCACCCAATTAACCCAAGTCCTACAAAACCCATTCTAATCATCATTGACGGTAGATATGCCCATTCAACTCCATCGTAGGCTTTTGACATGTCTAATTTAATACTCATGTAGCCTTCTTTCCCATTATGTCTATTTTTTGAAAAAATGTAGCACCTCATGAGCAATTATCACATTATCTAGAATCTGTCTATCAAGAATGAAAGCAGATTGTTTGTCACTAATGCAAGAGTTGAGCATGGGTTTTAATCTGTTAACCAGAATCTTAGATATTGCTTTGTATAACACATTACACAGAGCAATTGGTCTTAAACTGGGTTACATTGGATGGGTGATCAGTTTTAGGAATAAGGGAAAGCTGCTGTTTCATTGATGGACTGAAGGATGAATCCATAATGGAAAAAAAACTTTTGATAGCTAATATGACATCACTGCCTATTATATGCCAACATTTCTTGAAAATAAAGAAGACATACCATCTAGGCTTGGAGTTTTTTCTGGATTCATTGAAAAGAAGGCCTGTTTGATCTCCTGATCGGTCACATGTTTTATCAGCTCTTGATTCATTTGTTCAGATATTGAAATTGGGATATTATCTAATATTTCTACAAAATCCTAAGAATTGGAGGAAGTAAAAACAGCCTTGTAGTAATTTTCAAACTCAGCATTGTCTTGATGTCTTGTGTGATGACAAAGATGCCCAACACATGAACCCAGGATGATAATTCTCTGGTCATCAATGAATTGATGACATATTTCGGTTGGTAGGCTGTAAGTCTAAATCGTGTCAAAAGAAATTCCAATTGTGAGTTCCCCATAAGCTCTACCATTTTACTAAAACATTTACTCAAGGTAGCCATTTCCTCATGTCCCATCATAATTTGACACTTCAATGAATCATTTGAAGCTTTAGAATCTAGCACCTTTTCAAGTCTCTCTACGAGGAAATTGACAAATTGAATTTCGATAATACAGGAACGGTTAGATAGCCATGCTTGAGGAATGTATTATTGAAGCGTATCACAGGCTTGTTGGTGGACAGTGTCAACGGCTTCAAGCAAATCAGGAAGGCCAAAACTCAAATAATTGACCATCATTAATTCTTCATCCCCCTCTTTACCAAAAGCGAAGTAAATGAAGAATCCAGTATCGATGATTAGATCTCGTATTGATATTTGCATAGATTTTGTATTATCATGGAAACACGACAATAGCATATCATGAGGTTGCTGCTCCTAATAAACCTCAGCACTTCAAGCAAGATATCAATTTGAACTTTCGCAGTTGCAACCATGAAGCTGGCCTTCTTGTTTAATAGTTTCCTTAGTTTGTGAATAAGATGGTCACCGAAGCCCAGAAGACGTTCATTGGTGTGATACCAATACCAACTTTTTACTAAACGAATTTTATCATACATCTGTTTGAGCTCTAACATGAAAGTGCTAATTTTTGTTAGCACATCTGGAAAAATATCTTCATGCATATGAACATCAGCTACCAACTTATCATCCCCAAAACAGAGGAACAGACTGGATGAGAATTTGGCAGCCAGTATTTGAGCATGACCGACAGCACCTTTCGAAGTTATTGACCAAGTGAGGGGCTCAACCATAAGCCAAAGAAAAGTTACCAAATATTCTAGCTCTGTTCAACATCTGCAAGTTTCTTCACACAGATAATTATGTTGTCTCCACAAATGCTACTAACATCCTTCAGATTCTGTAAGAGAGAGTCACTGAAATGCACCACAGTTTTATGCTTCCCAACATTTGGAAAAGAGGCGTGATAACTGCGAAGGAGACAATTTGGACCATATCTCCCTTTAAGCTCCTTAAAATTTTCAAATTGGAAGAAATAAGTTGTCACGGTCCCATGCCCGAGACGTGACATCCGTCATGCCCTAGGCTAAGTAAGGACACAAGGCTAAATCGATACAAATTATCATCTAACACAATATAAAGTTCAAAGAATACTCAAGATGTCCAAAGAAGTTCATTTCATTCATAACCAAAATATACACTATCCATTACATTTTCTTCTCCCCAATAACAAAAATAGTTAGAAAATATATGTATAACCTAATCTATATCAAAAGTATGGCTATACATCAATGCATTCAAAAATAACCTCATCCATATCTATATTAACTATGACTATGAGGCCCAAAAGTCGTTCCAATCACCTTCTACAAAATCATCACCTGCTAGGTTAAATAATAGGGTGAGTGATAAAGTCACCCAATAAGTAGTAAAAGTTCTCTTTGGAGCTTTAGCTTGTTACACATACATAGATAGTTTCCAATTCAAAATCAAAGTCATCATCATTCGTAACACGTGGTCAATTTATAAACTATACAACTCCAAACATCACATAATGCAATTCAAATAAAGAGCTCAAGTAGTTAGTGGACATATGACCCTGGAATTCCAGTTGTTAACTATGACCCGGTTAACGCGGTCCAAAACCAACTACCACTCAGTTGGTCCAGTTCAAAACTAACTATCACCCAGTTAGTACGGTTCAAAGATTTTTCTACAAACACCAAAGTTAAGGAACTAGTCCCGTCACAATCCATTTCACATACAAGAGCTCAATCACATATTCATTCAAATGATTATTTAGACCACGAATACTCATTTCATAGTAAAACCAACATAACCAACTTAAGCCCAATTATATAGAAATTAACATTTCAAAGCTTATCATTATCAAAGTGTATTTCAAAAGCAAAGAGAATCAAATACTACTTACCTCAATCCAAAGACTAGTTTAGGTAGTCCGAGTAGGATAATCACCTTCGTCGCCTATAATACACAATAAACACCCAATCACGCTCTAATTCTATCAAAGAAACATAATCAAACTCAATTCTATACTCAACGCACAAAATAAACAAATCCCTGTCAGCACATAGCTTATCTGCAGGGTGGGATCCCCTGATCTACGCCCGCAGATGGATAAACCTCTATCCGCGGATCACTGGCCCAGAGGTTGATCCGCGGGCCTCCCGCGGCCGGCTCAGCTCTGCCCACGGCTCAGTGGGCAGAGACTTGACACGACCAAGATCTCCTCAAGCCGCGATTGCAGCTCGATAGCCCTCACTCACTGCTCAAATTCCAAAGAGTTGACATGGGTGAAGGCTTCTTGAGCCGTGGCCACAGATGGGTTCACCCTACCCACGACTCACCTTGCGAAAATATGCAAAAACACCTTTCACTCACCCATCTCTCAAACCATTTCTCTCCAACATCAAACCAAGCTCAAAGACACACAAAATGCAAGCTAAAACGACAACAAGGTGCATTTAACTCAAGACTTTCATTACCATAAATGCAAGACACCAAAGTACCCATCAATCCATCATACATTACTTCCACCACATCTTAGCAAGGAAACAACCACACACACACCCTCGAGACATAAGATACTAGATAAAAGGACACAATTAACCAAACTAGATTAATTACCCATTAGCCTACTAAGTTCTACCATAACTAAGAGAAGAAGAAAAGCTAGCTTTAGGGAAGGGATTACCTTGGTTATAAGCTTCAAAATAGCACCCCCTACTTGCCTCCCCTTGTAGACCAAGTCCTGCACCACTTCCTTCTAACAAGAGTAGAAGAGAAATCTTTAGAGAGATGGGAGAGAGCTAAGTGGAAGGGAAGAAGGGAAGACAAGGAGTAAAAGAGAAGAGCCCTAGCATTTTGGGAAAAAATTTCAGATTTATCAAAATTACTTATAAGTCCCTTATCTTACACAATTCACAAAACACTCCAAGGGAGCCTTTGACTAAAAGGCCCCTCAAGGTCCATATTATCACATAAGTTTTGCGTTTCTTGTTGATGCATCGTCCACTTGCTCCAATAAGCGTGATAATGGCTGTGGCTGTAATGCCCTACTGACATTTTGAACCACATCGGCCATTCTAAGAAAAAACTGAGAAAAGACCTCAAGATGCTTATCAAGAGTCTAAGAGTTTGAATATTATCCTTCATTTCAGGATCGGAGCACTCGTTCTCTACCTCAATCAAACAGTTCGAAGGATCGGAGCACTCTTTCTGTAGCTTAAACGGATAGCCGAAGAGATCTCTATGGTGAAGGGCAGACATGATCTCAATAAGCTCTAGCTTTTTTTTTCCCCTGTCTGATTTTTGTGGAGAAAGTGGTTGATCTTGAATGGTAATAGTCAGTTAGCAATTCGTAACATGCCGCAAGATTCTAAGCAGTTTTTTTTTTTTTCGGATGGACAACATCGTTACTGAAATCCTAATATCCTTTATACTCAATCAAGAGTATTTTTAAAAACTCCTGCAAGTATGCTTTCTCTTATGGTTCTTCAATTAGAATTTAAAAATGAATAAGTATTATCACCAACATTCTTGCATGTTTGCATTCTCTTATAATTTTTCAATTAGAATTTAAAAATAAATAAATATTATCACCAGAATTCTTCTGGTAATAATTACTTCTCCAAAAAAAAGAAAAAGACGTGTCATATCTAGCTAAATTTATTATTTTAAAAAATTTAAAGCTAATTGTTTTTAATACGTATTTATCAAACAATAACCCGATTTTTTTTTAGAATAAAACAATAACCCATTATATTTGGTATTGTTTATAATACGTATCCATCAAAAAACTTGTTCTATTTTATATTTGGTATTCGACTGAGTGGTTTCCTTAGTTATGTTCTAAGACTAGTATATAGCCAAATTTTGTATTTCTTATGACTCACTGTGTGGATACATTTTTTAGAAGTTATAAAATTTCTTAAAGAGATAGGTAGGAATCAATGATGGAACTCGTTAAAATTCAAAGCGTAAAAAGCATTTAATCATATTTGTGGACTTTATTTTAAAAATTACAAAAATTAATTTTCATGATTTTTTTAAAAGTTGATGGAATAAGGAAAATTTCCAAATTATGAATCATTCATGCAAGATCTTTGATGACTTAGAGAAGGTTGATTGAATTATTTCCAAGTAAACCATCACATTCATACACCAATTAGCATGATTTTTTTTCCTTTGTGAGATTTTATAAGATAATTGCTAGCTTCAAATAGGCGTAGGTCCTATAATTTCTTTAATTTTTTCTTGCCATGATAACATAGCTCTTTTTGGTTTTTTGTTATGTTCTGTTTGTCTTTGCGTTTTCATACTCTCCACCGTAACCTTTCCCTACTGGTGGACTCTAGGGCCCTACAGGCGCAACCTTATAAAAGAACAAACATACCTTACTCGCATTTCTGGCTATACTTCATTTCTTTCAAAAATTTTAAACAATTTAAATTCTTGAAGTAAAAATTATAAAAAAATGTGAGATGTTCCACTATTCTGTCAAATGCATTGGACATTGTAAATATGTACGTTTGTTTAACACTATTTTTATAAAAAAAATATTTTTAAAAAATTTCAAACACGTTTATTAATCAACTTTTTATCTCAGATGCATATTCACTCAAAAGAATCTTCAAAATTACTATAATAATTGATTTAAAAAATATTCCAAAAAATAATCATCGAAATAATTACAGCAGGATGACTACAAAAAGTCTTCTGTATTTTTTTTCTATAGTTGACTCTAAAATTATAATGTACTATTATAATTTTAAATTCTTGAAGTGAAAATTAAAAAAATATATGAGATGCTCACTGTTCTGCCAAATGCATTGGCAATTGTAAAATAAGTTAATCATATGGATTTCTTTGTTCAAGGAGTGATGATAAAAAAAAGAAGACTCCTATACTTTATATTATAGTGGACTCTAAGATATGACTCTAAGGTATTATTGAAATACACATGCTCTAAATGTCATGGGCTCAATGTCAAATTGTGAAAAATATATTTTGGGGTTATATGGAGTTTTAAAGAAATAAGGGGCTTTATTGTTGAGAAAATAGATAATACAACAACAACAACAACAACAACAACAACAACAACAACAACAACAATAATAATAATAATAATAATAATAAATAGGATAACCCTTTTCTTTTTTTATATATAAAAGCCTATCAAACGACGTTCTTTCTTCCTAAACTAACATCTGTTTTCTTCCAACAATCCCTACAGGAGCAAGGTTAATGGTGTGAGACCCCTCAAAAGTCCCACATTTGTGGGAAGAAAAGAAATTGATTAGTATATAACATCCTACGTTTGGACTACTAAATAATTTAGCTTAAGTATTTTGAGCCCATGGTTTAAAGCTCAAAAGTTATTGGGCCAACCCAGACACAGGATGTAACAAATGGTATTAGAGCGAACCTCGTGTGGTCTCTACACAGGGTGAGACTGGGCCTATGGCATTGGGCCGGACTATGCAAGGAAGTGAAGGAACTAAGTGTTGTGCGGGGCTAAGTGCTACGTCGACATAAGGGCGGGAGCCACCTCTAGAGCCCGTACGAGCCTACCTCTAGAATCCAATACAACCGAGTGGACAGTTTGAATTATGATATGGATTGGACTTTGTGAGAGCGCAAAGCCTGATAAGGAGGGGTGAATGTGAGACCCCTCAAAAGTCCCACATCGGTGAGAAGAAAAGAAATTGATTAGTATATAACATCCTACGTTTGGCCTACTACCTAATTTAGCTTAAGCATTTTGAGCCCGTGGTTTAAAGCTCAAAAGTTATTGGGCCAGCCCAAACGCGGGAATGTTACAAGTGGAATTCCTAAATTCAAGTTTAATTTCATCTAGATTCATAGTTTTAGAGACTTTTATGACTTTTAATTTTTGAATTAATGAGGAATAAGATGTTTTGAGATAGTAATTTGCTTGAGGAGGAGACTTTTTTAAAAGGACTTCATGATGATCTAAAATTTGATTAATGTTTTTAAAAGCAAAATTTTCAAACATGGATAATTAGGTCATTACCTCTCCTTGAATACATTGATTTAGATCAAGTTTAAAAATATTGTTACGATATGGTATCATGCGAAAAGTTAAATGCACGTGTTCCCCTAGTCATTATGGTATGGTGCTATAACAACATGGCACACGCAGTCGGAGTGATCTGGTCAATACCCAGTTGCTTTTCTATTTGCTCTGTAGGGAACTATTCCAGCAGCAATGCCCAAAGCCTCAGGTTTGATTGTGCTGCCGCAACCAGTCTCTGACAGTGACCTAATTTTCTGAAAATTTGAACAATATCTAAAATTAGAATTCAAAAAATAAATTTTCAACAACACAATTTTTCTTGATGAACAGTAACCCCAAATTCTAGAAAACAATTTCCAAGAATTTTAGAAGACAATTTTCAATGAAACGAAATTTTCTCCAAAATAAATAAAAATTAGAAACGAATTTTCAAAATGCAACTTCTCAAATTAATCATCAATTATATATTACACAGTAAATAATTATTCATGACCAATTGTTATGTGTAGCAAATCAAAACACATTGTTCTGATACCTCCATTTAAAAATTGAATTGTCCCAACACACCCCAACAAAATGGAATAGCTAAATGGAAGAATAGACATTTTGCAAAGATTTGTAGAAGCATGTTGCCTGCCAAAAATGTTCCTTTGTGTTTTTTGGTAGAATTTATGAAGATGGTAATTTATGTGACTAATACTTCAACTTACGTTAGATTTTATCTCTTCAATTGAGAAGTTGTGAAATGTAAATCTAGTGTTGCTCATGCATAGTACTTTAATGCATTTGTTACATGTTCATGCCAGATCACCTTCGAAGCAAATTTGACAAGAAGGCCATTCGTTGCATATTCATTGACTATGACAACTAACAAAAAGGATGGAGATGTTGTGATCCTACAATTGGGAAGTGCTATGTCTCAAGAAATGTAATGTTCGATGAAGTATCATCCTAGTGGTCACCACAGGCAATATTATTGCCAAATTCAAGGGAGAGGGATGAAAAGCCATAGGAAAGACTAGATGATAACTAGAGGCCACTAAAGTTAAAGCAAATCAAGAGGGAGATGAAGAAATAATGAATGTCTATTCAACTTAGAAGAATAAAAGTCCTTGGCAAACTAAAGTGCATACTCAAGCCCCGAAAGATGAAAGACCATGCCAGTATAAGGAGATTGAAGGCAATGCTAATTCTATTGTATAACTACACAAATTGATGAATCAAGTTGACTGCCTAACTTTGCATTTATCAACCTTGACAGCCCTAATGTTATGCATCC
Source organism: Mitragyna speciosa (assembly GCA_024721245.1). Classification (NCBI taxonomy): domain Eukaryota; kingdom Viridiplantae; phylum Streptophyta; class Magnoliopsida; order Gentianales; family Rubiaceae; genus Mitragyna; species Mitragyna speciosa. Next base: position 15,532,370 of record CM045568.1, read on the forward strand.
ATCCAGCAGCCTAATCGGCATCTGTTTATTTCACATTGTCAAGTCTGGTAACCCAAACCTTGCATTGCATTCATCAATCCTGACAGCCCAGAATCATGCATCCGTCTAGTAGCCTAGTCAGCATCTGTTCATTTACATTTTCAAGTCTGGCAGCCCAAATATTGCATTTAGCTTATCAGTATTTATTTTGTCTAGCAGTCTGAATTCATTTTTGTTCTATTAGTTTAAGCACTTTATTTTATCTTGCAGTCTTTACTGCTTTATGTTATTCTTGTTTAGCAATTCAAATGTCGCAGTTCCTTCTCTATTTCGATCACAAGTTTTGAAAATTTTGAATTCTTGACTCACCATTTGCAGTTGTGTTTTGTATATATAGTTCACTTGCATTTGAACTACATTTGACCTGATTCCCTTCACCGAGATACGTAAGCAGCTCCTTGAGGGCTCAGTCACATGTTTTCGATGTTCTTTGGTTATTAGTTTATATCTCATCACATTCTCACACTATGCATGACTAGATATTTTGTTTACAACAGTATCCGTCTTCACATTTAGTTGAGTCAAAATTTGGTGTTTTTTACGTCTTTGTCGGAAATCTCTATGAGATTCCTGATAAAGATGGGCAAACTGTAAACACCTAATTTTGATACACCATTTTTTTTTTAAACATTGGGGAAGTATTTATATTTTTGGGGCCAATTTCTAATTTTTTTTTTATAAAAAGGGAGAACAAAATCAATAATGTCGGTAGGCAAAATAGTAATTTTTATCTGTAAATATTTTTGTATTAGCTTTGAGAGTTTTAAATTCATATTTTTACTTTTATATATATTTTTTAATTTTTAAATGATTTTTTCGGGTTTAATTGGTATTTTTCTTCTATATTTTACTAGTGCAAGGGAAAAATGATAATTTCGTATCGCAAACACCATTTTCGTTCATTTCAGGTCCCAAATGTACTTTTTTGACTTTTTAAGCATGTTTCTAAATTTTTTTATTTTTTTGAGGACGATTGCTATTTTTCTGTAAATATCGCTTTTAGGAGAAAATTTATCATTTCACATTTTAAATGCATTTTTCACCAATTTTTGAGTCATAAATGCATTTCGAGGGTTTTAAACTTATTTTTAATTTTTGATAATTTTTCGAGACCAATGTTATTTTTTTGTGTATTTTCGTTGTCCAAAGATAAATCGTCTTTTCACACTTTGAACGCATTTTTGGCCAGTTTTAAGCTCTAGTCTTTATTTTTTAAATATTGAAATCTACTTTGAAAATTTTTGACAAATTTTGGAGTTCATTGTCATTTCTTTGTATTAATTTTTAATTTTTTTAGGTCAAAAATAATTTTTAAAATAAAATTAAAATTTTTATTACTGGTGGCATTTTTGTTATTTTGTAATATTCTTGGAAGCCAAGATTGGTAACTCTATAAATACCTCCCATTAAAATAAAAAAAAAAAGAAAAGAAAAAAGAAAACCGTAAGAACGCACACCTTTTTTATCCATTAGGGATCAAAACACACACTCATACACTAAAGACACACACGTTCAACTGTCATTTCAAGAACTTGCTACTGTTCATCGTCAACGTAGCTTATTATTCATCACTGTTCATCATCTTCATCATTAGTTGTCTCCAACTTCAAAAGGTAATATCTTAGTTAACTGTTTTAGTTTGTTTGATTCATTTTTCTTCCTTTTTTTTTTTTTTTTGCTTTGAGAAGTTGATTAAAAGTACTAAGAAACAAAACTAAAATCTAGAATTGTTTGAATTTTGATTGGATTTTTGGTTGGATTTTTTTGGGTTCTTGCCTGTTCTTTTTTAATTTCTGGGTTTTGTTCCTCACTGATTCTTCCCCTCTTCTACCACTGTAAACCTCAATCCCACCAATCTCTACCTGCCAGACCACCACTCAGTCAATCCCTAGACATCAGCAAGTCGTTAACAACCCATTCTCAACTAGACCACCTCCCTAGCACATATGCCTCAACCGATTATAACAAGCCCCTAAGTTCAACTAGTAGCTCCACCACCTACCTAGTTCAGTAGCAGCCATCCCAAATTCAAAACCCACACCACAATTACACGCACATACACAATCAGGAATACAAGACCACAGTGTAATCCAAATTGCCGACCATCACCACCGAACCCTACCCTTGCTCAGCCCACAGTCAATCATCATACTCTCCCCTTTTCTCCCACTTGCCACCACCAGCACACAGCCACCGTCTCCTCCCATCTGCACCATCACCTGCAAGCAAAACCCACAGCCTCTCAAAACAGCGACTCCACTTGCAAAAACAAAAGTCCTACAATTAGCAACCCACCGCCTCCAACCATCGCAAATCAGTCACAATCTCTCCCTTAGTTTCTACTCAAAATGTCATACATCAGCCCATAAGCATCCAATTGCAACCTGCAGAAACAACCCATATTAGACCCTAAAACTACCATCCCAAATCAATTGAACCACCAACAGAATCACTAGCAACCTAACACAACCCCCTTCAACTAAGTTCCCACCACTAATCCCCTACAATTCCCATCGACAGCTGCCTCCCCTGTTTCCAGCATCTCCCACCGCCTGCCAACCTACTCATCACCACAAACAGATTTCATCACCACCAAAGAAACAACTATCAGCCCCCCAAAATGAATGAACATCTATTTTCATAACTCCACACATCAACGTTAGCTCATAGTCACAAAATCACTACCCCAACCATCAATCAGGCCATTGTACAAACCACCTCCATCGCAACACAACAGCAACCCAAACCCCATGGTCACAACCATTAATCATCTCCCTACTCCATTTCTCCTTTCTTCGAAGCCCCTGCAAAGAGAACAAACGAGAGAAAGAGAAAAGTAGAGAGAGGGTAGAGAGCTGGTCAGACAGAGAGTAAGGCAGAGAGAGAGGCGGAGTAACTGAAAGCAGAGAAAGCGAGATTAGATAAACCATCAGAAAGGAAAAATAGAGAGAGAGCCGAAGGAGATAAATGGCGAGAAGAATAGAGAAGAGAAATCAAGGAGAATAGAAGAGAGAAAATGGAAGAAATGAATAGCGGAGAGAATAGAGAAGAGAGACTAAAGAGACACAGAACATAGCGAAGGCGGCCGGAGAGAAAGAACGGCAAGCAGGAGAAAGAAATCAAAAGAAGGAAAAGGGGAAGTGGTTTTTGGAAGAAAATATAGAGAAAGAAAAGAGGAGGAGAAGAAGGGAAAAGAAAGAAGAAAATTTGGAGTGGAAAAACCAAGAGAAAGAGAGAAATTGGAAGAAAGAAACTGATTTTGCGAAATTTTAGATTTGCATTTTTTTGATGTTTTGCTTTAGCTTTAATGAGTAGTTAATGTTTTTGTTAATTGTTTTAGTTAACTTATTTAAGTTAATTAATTAAATTTAGTTTACTGTTTTCTTCTAAATTAATCCTGGTTGTGTTACTTTCTTTCTTTTCTTTTCTATTTAGTTTATAACCATTTGCATTTCCAGCCCTTAGGATTCTTGAATAGTTTCAACAATGCACCTTGAAATTTTGTGTTCTGCATTTTTGTATTAATATTTTTCAGATTGCCTCCTCCCTAAGTTTTACTCCTTTCAATTCGAATTAATTGCAATTTGGCCCCACATTTGCTAGAATTATAATTTTTGCCTCCCAATTTTGCTTTGATCTTCAATTGCATCCCCTAGACTTAATGTGAATTTCTAATCTTTATCCCTTAAGTTTTATAGAATCTTATTTTGAGCCCCCCTTAGTTGCTATAATTTATTTTTATCTCAGTTTGTCAACACTTAAATATTTTAGGTTTTGTTTGTTTATACCGAGGTACCTTGACTTGTTTATTCATTTTGATTAGTATTTGTACCGGGTCTTCAAGAGGTATCTCTATTCCTCATTAATCTTTCTTTAGATGCTCCAATGTGCCATTATGTGATTTTTTATGCATTTTTCTTCATATATTTCTTATTTTTCATACTTTTTGCGTATTGATTTCCTTTATGCTATTTAATTTTTTGAGTTTCATTATTTGGTAAAAATGTACTATTTTTTGTATTTAGCTAGTTAATGTAATAGCTAGATAATATTTCTCATATGTTTAGCAAAAATTATGTATTTAGATAACAAGTGTAATAGATAGGCCATTCTTAATTTTTTCCCTCAAAATTGTGGCTGACTCCCCGGTGTCATATTTAGGGCTTATTTGTTTTTTGCTTGCTTATGTGCTTATATGTTTTACCGCTTTCTTTAGGATTTTGCATCTATATATCATGCTTACGTTTTAGGTGCTCCTACTTGACCTTATATGTCTTTATATGTTTAATTTGCTTCTTAATTCATGTTTTACTATTTTAATTTATGTTTTATGTTATTCCGTCATCACACTAGTCCAACGCTAGTTGTGGCTTTCTCGTTTTCCTCGCTAATCCAACACTAGTGGGGAATTCCTAGAAAGGGCTAGTCTAACGCTAGACCCTTGGGACATTTAGTGCTAGGTGCACTCGTGTGCATTACATATCATTTCACACACTAATTTTTTAGAAAATTTTCATTTTTGCATGATTTGTATATATTTCATTATCTATTATATATTTTTGACAAAAATTCAGTGCATGACATTTATGTTGCATTTTTTCTTAGAAGTTAAGTCATCTTATATGCTTCGACTAGAAATAGTTGCCCACTCACTGTGGAAAGCGGTGGCGTACATGCCGTTCCTCTCTCCGTGAGTAGGAACATTCAATCACGAGTTATTAGTCTCCCGTACCCGTTATGCTGCATCCCCACTTTCTTCGACCACTTATTATTTATATTACTATTTTTCTTTTCTTGTTGCATTTCATTTTGCACAGACACTCGTGACTCACTTGAGGTCTCAACTCGGCTTTCGCAATTAATGCGATAATCCTGACCAAGCCTCGACAGGTTAATTTCAATCCTCTCAACACTCACATTTAGATTTAGAATTTCCATTCATATAAACACATTCGAATGTAATAAAATTTAGAGTTCACTTAAGAAAATTTGATTAAACCTCGCAACTAGCCTCGACTAGGTAGAAAAGATGCCTTAGATGTGAGGCCTTTGCTTTCCCTTTCTTCAAATGTGACTCCCGAACCCTTTTCTCTTATTTTTTTCGTAGACCAGAGTCGAAAAAGAGTTTTTCATATTTTTTTTAAATTTTTTATTTTTGTTTGTTTACACGAATTTTCGGGTGACTTGGTACACCCTAAACTTTATACCAATTGGTGACTCTTTTTTTAAAACAAAACCCTTTTTCAAAATTAGTTGGCCAAAACTGTCACACTTTTAGTTCTAGTTTTATTTTCTTTTAAAATGCCATTTTTTGTAAATAACATTTTTTCATCCAAACTCGATATTTTCTCACACACGTGCACTATTTTTCTAAAAATCTATCTTTTCAAAAGGGTTACGGACCGGACAGCCGTCTCGGGGCACAACAGTCACGACCCCACTCGTACCTTATCGATTTGGGATGGAACAATGTGCATTTTATATACTTATATATGTTCTGTAAAAAATTTCATAATTTTTAGAGGTTGGTTGTTATTTATTTAATTTTTGTATTTTTGTTTGTTAAAGGCACGTTTCTCAAGAATACATAAATGTTAAAATTTTTGAGTCAAAATTTTAGTATATGTATTCCATATAATGATGTATTTTGTGTACAATTTTTGTGACTTTTAAATGTCATTTAAGTAATTTTCGTAATTTTCAAGAATTTTTTGTCATATTGTGTCACTGTTTTCTAATGCACCTGTTATTTAAGAATTTTTGTGTAAAAAATTGTATATGTGCATTTTATATATTTATAAATTTTATGTAGAAAATTTCATGGTATTTTAGAGACTGTTTGGTATTTATTTCAAAATTTTATCTTTTTGTTTATTAATGCTCGCTTTCCAATGTTACATTAACTTTTAATTTTTTATTTTTACCTTGAAATTTCATTCTTCTTGTAATGTTGAATTTTATTTTTTTTTCCTATTAATTTTAAGGAGTCCAAGTGGTTTTATTTCATTTCTATTATTTTGCTTACAAAATTTCAATACTTAAAAAAGAAAAAAAAGAGGAGGCTGCGTTTGCAACTTGCTACTGTAGTAGCATGACTGCTACAGCCACCAAAACAACCCCTATGGCCATATTTCCAGCCACCCTATACCACCAAATCTACTTGATCCATCTGTCCATCAAACACCATCATTATCACCTTCCCAACTTGCACCCAATTCAGCAAATTTTGGAAAATTTTTGCTTACCTTTGATCACTCACCATCATCACCAAAAGCTTCACTTTGACAAACCAATTTCACTCAACTCTTCAAAACTATCTTTCGGTTTTCTTCACTTCCCACACACAGACAATTCACACACCACTCCAATACACTCACTCTCATTTCCCTTGGCAACACACTACTACAATTCACACAAAACTCTCTCCTCTCTTCCCTCCTTCCCTTTGTTGCACCACCTCACCACCTCACCTCACTTCACCATAAACACATTCACATACCACACTCGACCTACACTCTCCCACACAATTCACGCATCCAGTTCACTACACCATTACACAATACAAACATAGATCACAACCATACCCTCACAACACACCTGCAAAAACACAAAAAACACACACCATCTCAACAACACATAATAGATTACATTCATAGTCATCAAACTCCCACGTTCACACAGCACACAACATACAGCCACATTGGCACTTTTTTCAGAGACCATCTTCAACTCTTCTCTCTCTCTCACAGCTTTCATTAATATTGGCACACAACACATTCACACCACCACATGCATCATCACAAACCAACACGTTACTACAGGCATAATCACACAGTTCTTCACATTCATTCACATTCACACACAATATAGTCACATACCCACCTTACACACCAATACCACAACTCACCAATCACAAGCACATGCACACAATTCATGCATAGTGACACACAATTTCACACACGAACAGGACCACACATACCTAAACAACCGATCTATAAAGAACCACTGTAAACAACCAGCTTCAACCCACACCATTTTCCTTCTTCACCATTCACAGACACACAATGCACAACCATAACATTCAAACAAACATCACACACACACACACACATGGAGATTCACATACAACACACAATCATATATAGAGATTCATTCACTCATTCCACATACACAAGCACACACCTCATAAACATACATTGTACACACCTGCACAACATTACCAATTCACTCACCTCACATTTCACATTCATACACAGCTTACTCAAACACAACTACACTATAAACACACATAAACCAGCAGTCCCAAATAAGCAGTTCCACCAGTAACCCTCCCTACCACCACCTCACTCACAATCACACATTAACCCACCATAGTCACCACCAAAACCAGTCAAATTCACAGCTACAATCGCTGGAAACCTCCAGCTCAGCCTCTCCCAACCGAATCAGACCACCACTGGCTACAACAAAAGCAGCCACCCAATCTCATCGGCCACTTGGAAGCTCCACTGCCACATTATCGCCGTCATCTTCCTCGGTCAAGAATAGTGAAACTTTCCCTTCCTTTTTACAGATTTTGTTTAATTTTTGTTAGCTTTGATTTATGTAGCTTAGATTTGATAGTTTTAAAGTTTGATTGGATTGTGGGGATATTTGGTTTTAGAAGTTGGAGGAAGAAGAATACAATTTTGGGGAAAAGGCATTCGGTTAGGAAGGGGAGAGAGATAGAGAGAGAGAGAGAGAGAGAGAGAGAGAGAGAGGGAGGGAGAGAATAGAGGGAGGAGAAGAGAGACGGGAAGGAGACCAGAAAGAAAGAAGACAGAAAAAGGAAATCTAGAGAAGGAAAGTAGAGAGAAAGAAAGAAATAGAGAAAAGAAAGAAAAAATAGAAAAAAGGAGAAAGAACAAGAAAAAGGAAAAACGAACAAGAAAGAGAGAATTTTTTAGGGAGGAAAAATTTCTGTTTTTGAGCGCCAACGTTAAAGAATATGACAGAAAAAATGGAAAGATAGGGATCTGATGTTTTGTTTTCTTTTTTTTTTTCTTTCATTATTTATTTAATCATTTACTTTTGAGATTTGTTTCTAACCTAATTATATTTGGTTGTTAATCTGAGTGTTTGATATTAGTTTAGTTATTTGATTTAGTTTAGTCTGATGTTGAAGTCATCTTTATTATAATGTAACAACTTATGTTTTGGTCTCCTAAGATCTAGTTATTGCAATTTATGCCTTTTACTCTTTAAATTCTATAGTTTGACCCCTCTCAGATTTTGTTCCTTTTTCAATTAGGTCCTCATTATTTATAGGTAACCCCTAGCCTTTTCTGGAATTTATGTTTTAGTCCGTAGTTGCTGAAATTTTTATTTAGTCCCTTTAAATTGTTGAAATTTGTAATTTGGTCCCTCACATTTGTTGGAATTACATTTTGCCCTTATGAATTGCTGAAAATTATAAGTTTGAGTCCATATGTTTGCTGGAAATTTGATTTTTTCCCCACCAAGCTTGCTGAAATTGCATTTTTGCCTTTAAATGTTGCTGAAAAATATGTATTATCCCATCAGCTTGATGTAATTTACATATTTGGTTTTAAACTTGCTGAAAATTAAATTTTTGCCCTTATATTTTGATGGAAATTATATTTTAGTATTTAAATTTGTTGTAAATCATATTATTACCCTAAGTATTGCTTAAAATTGTAATTTTACTATTTAATTTGCTATAAATTACATTTTGCTATAGAATGTTGCTAAAAAATTTCATTTTTTTAAACCAAATACTTTTTTTAATTAAGTCCTCAAAACTTTCAATTATGCCCTTTTTGTGTTTTTACATTTGAAATCAATGCCCAAATTTTATTTTTTATTTAATTAATGCTTAAATTAGTTTCTTTGTACCTCCTTATATTATTTTGATGTTTTTTATTTATGTGTTAAAAGTTTAATTCCGTATCATTCTATTTTCTTTATTTAAACTAAATATATATATTTTTAAATGTTTAGTTGGTGCTTTTAACTTTTTATTTGTTGTTGTTATTATGATTCCCTTGTATCTTATCCCTTGATTATAGTGATTAATATTCCATTATTCACGTTATGATTTTTTTATCCAAAATAGTGGTGCCTTAATATGTTTGTTCATGTTGTTAGTTTGTATACCGGTTATTCAAATGAGTGGTATTTCTATTATCCTTTTAATGTTTCTTTATGTGCTCTTACGTGCTCCTATGTGTTTTTTTTTAGTGTTTTTTTATGTAATTTTTTGGTTATTGTTTCTATTTATGTGTGACCATTTATTTATGGCATGCTATTTATTTGAATTTAATTTTAATTATTCAAAGAAATGTAATAGATAGTTAATATTTTATTTAACAAAATTTGTATCTTATACAGTTAATGTAATAGATAGGTTATATTTTATTTATTTAACAAAATTTTGTATTTTAGATAGAAAATGTAATAGATAGGTTAGATAGGTTATTTTCTTATTTTTTTTCCCATTTAGAGTCTAACTAGGTTTCCCCGATGTAATAGTTGGGGCTTTTGCATGCTATGTGCTTATGTGTTTTACTCGCTTTCCTTAAGACTTCGCATTTAGAATATTATGCTTATGTGTTATGTACTCTTATGTGCTATTATCTATTTATGTGTGCTTATTGCTTTAATTTATGTTTTATTTGTTTATTTATTTACTTGTTTTATTATGATATATGTATATCGTCGCCACACTAGTACAACGCTAATTGTGGTTAATTCCGATTTCTTAGCTAGTCCAACGCTAGCGGGATGGGCTAGTTTAATGCTAGAGCCTTAGGTCATTTTAATGATAGATCACTCGTGTGCATTTTATATCATTTCACACACTTTTTTTCTTTTTAAGGTTTTTTCCATTTTTTATGTTTTCATATGTATCATTATTCTTATTATCTATTTTTACATACATTAGGTGCATGACATTTAGGCTACATTTTACATAGAATCTTAGGTCATTTTGTATGTGATCCTACTAGAAATAGTCATCTATTGACGTAGGAAGCAGTGGATTAACAGGTCGTTCTCTCCTCCGTAAGTAGAAAAATACTAGTCATGAGTTTATTAGTTCTTCATACACGTTGTGTTGCATTCCCTATCTTTGATCACTTATATCTATATTCATATTTTATTTTTTCAATTTTGCATTTCATTTTTGCATAACTCGTGACCCCTTCAAGGCTTCTTTTTTGGGTTTCGCAATTAATGCGATAATTCTAATTTAACTTTGAAGGGACGTTTTGCCCCTCCCGATACCCTCATTAGATTTAGGATTTGCATTCATTAAGACACATCCAAACGCGATAGAATTTAAGGTTATTTTAAAAAAATTTCAATTTAACCTCGCAGCTAGATTTGTCTAGGTTGAAAGGGTGCCTTAAGCGCGAGCCTCTACCTTCTCTTTCTTCAACTGTGACTCCCGAACCTTTTTCTCTTGTTTTCAAACACCTGGAGTTGTCTAAAAAACTTTTTTTTTTTAATTTTTCTTACTTTTTCCTAAAAATGTTTTTTCTAAAAATTTGTTTAGTTTTGTCACTCTTTTTTCAGTAAAATATTTTTTTGGTGACTTAGTACACCAAAACTCAATACTAAGTGACGACTCTTGTTTTTCATAAAAGCCCTTTTTAGACTCTTTTTTCGAGCCCAAAACTGTCGTATTTTCAAACGTCCCATTTTAGAACCTTTTCTTTTTTCAAAAAATAAAAAACATTTTTACAAAACTATCATCTTTTCCACACTTAATATCTTTTTTCCTTTTTTTTGAAAAATGGGGTGCGACAACCCCTAACTATGATATGTCACATCCACAAAACCATCATGTAGTATGACAACAACTTTAATCTAACAGCGTAAATGTATTACTTGTCTTCCTCTTTTAGGGGAAAAAAGAACTATTTTATTAATATTATCAGTAATAATTAATTAATTGCTTATCAGATTAATTTTAAATCCCTTAGGAATCCCATTCCCTCATATCTTCCAAGAGACCCATCCAAACAGGGAATAGGATTATTTTTAAAAGCACTACTTCCAACATTCTGATTTCTCTTACATTCATTTTATCATACAATCAACATCAAATATTTTTTCATACAATCAGAATACTGAAAAAATGAGTGAAGGAGAGATCTAGAAGGAGAGGAGAAGATTTTGGATTACGGGACACACTCTACAACAAATGCCACTTAGGATACACCTAAATCCCCTAAGATTAAAGTTTATGTTGTTATATACATTTTAGGTGAAATTTATGCTTGATCTGAATTAGAGTTTTTATACCCAAAAGACATGCCTGGCTATCCTTCATAAAACCATTATATGATAGAAACGTGGCTATTATTCATAAACAGCATTGTCAATGGAATTGAGCTGTTTGCGAACACAGCTCCATTTGGCTATCATTTATAAATAACATTGTTAATCAAATTGAACTATTTGCGAACACAACTCTGCTTGATTCATGAAAGTTCGATTTAGCTTGTTCATCTAACTAAACTAACCGAGTTCAAACAAAAATTAAGCTCATTTAGTAAATGAACGAATACGAATATTGTTCGTGAAAACTCGTTTGTGTTCACGAATATGAGTAGTAATGTCTTTTCACACTTAAGTTATTTTTCAAATACCCTAAATTTTACCTCATATCCTGTTATGGTATTTATTTTTTATGTTAAGTTTAATTAACAAGTCACTGAATTGTAGTTTGTCAAACTCAATTCATTTTGTTAAACGAGTCAATCTTGCATTAGATCTTTAACTAATCGTTTTATTTAATAAACAAAACTCAAATACAAATTTTAACTCATCTGCTAATCGAGCCGAACACAAGTTTGCTCATTTATTAAATTTGTACGAGTTTGAATATGAGATACTCGTCTCATGTTGTTTATAGCTCTATTCATAAAGAATTATATGATAACATATCGCACTGGAACACATTATGGGACCCCAAATATCACACACATCTACCACTTTGAATTCTAAAATAAAAATAAGGGTTAATTACATTTAACTCCCTTGAGGTTTGACCAAATTGCAAGTAAAACCTCAAAATTTAGCAAAATAAGAAAATAAACCCTGATATTAGTAAACGTTTAATAGATAGCCCCTTTCTGTTAGTCAAGAGTATTGACCGTTTCAAATTTGACCAAAGTCAAGAAAGAGTACATGTGAATGTGCAAAAATACCCAACAAATCCCAAAAACTCATTTTTTGTTTTAGAAAAAATCTGAAATATGTATTTTCAAAAATAAAATCCCCAATTTTATTTTGCCCCTTTGTAATTTTTATTTTTGTATTACTCTAGTTTTTTATTACCAATTTTTACTTTCACCATTTCTTTTTTGTGTTTCATTTCTTATTCCAGTAATGCTCTTCTCCATTGTTATAGTTATATTTTCCTTTTATTTTATTTCTCTTTTTAATTTAAGGGATAATTACAGAAACCTCCCCTGAGGTTTCTGACAATTTCACTTGGCACCCCTCAATTTTCAAAAATTACACAAACCTCCCTTGCATTTACTATTATGGTAACAAGACCTCCCCTTTTAATAAAAATTTTAATTGAAAACCCCATAATGCCCTTCTCAATCTACAAAAGAATAAATAAAAAAATTTATTCTCTTTATCACTTGAACCACTGTACCACCAACTTGACGAACACCGTCGCTAATAACCAAAAAACAATCCCATCAACACCAGTACATCACTATCAACTAATTAGGAAAATAAAAATAAAAAATCTATCTAGTTTTTAGCACTTGAACCACTATCATATCACACCAGCTCCATTTTCGCTAGTCACTACCACCATAAGCAACCGGATTATAGAGCCAAAATTCATAGAGATATTCCTTAGCCAGACATTAAAATCTAGCCCAACTACATAAATCCCAACCAAACTCAAATTCGTAGAGTTTTTCTATTTTTATGAACCCTTTTTGGTAAAAGATTGATTTCAAAGGGTATTATTGGAACTTTAGTTAACCAAGGGAGGTTTGTGTAATTTTTGAAAATTGAGGGGTGCCAGGTGAAATTGTCAGAAACCTCAGGGGAGGTTTCTGTAATTATCCCTTAATTTAATGTCTTTGCCTTTTCTTTTTCCTTATTCCAGATTTCCAAATTTTTATTTATATTTATTTTTAATTCGTTTCTTTTCTTCTTTGTTTTGTCATTAGCGTTTCATCATTGAACATTAATGGGCATTTTGCCAGGGCAGCGATTAGTGTTGCTACTGCAAAACGCCGTGGGTAGAGCTCCAATGATGCCCACATATAATTTTGCAAACAAGCGTGACATCATGAGAGGGATTAGGGTTGCTGTGTGTGACACCGCGAGAGGGATTAGGGTCACAGTCGAGCAGCCAGCTAGTTGGATTACAGCACTGGGGAAACATGTTCATGGAGGAGGAGATGTAACATGGGCACATATTTGAGCCTTGATGGCTCCATCTGGACCATTGGGTCCACATAGACCCAGTCTATTCAAAAAAAATCCTGTAACATGTTCATGTTTATTTTTGGACTACGTTGTGTTAGGCCGACCCAGAAGTTAACTTAATGGGCTAAGCCAAGGATTTCCTCAAATGGGTTTCGGGCCTGAGGGTTGTGTATTGTTTTCTTGGGCCAAGGTTTTAGTCTTAACGTGTTTTTTTTTTGTAATTATGATAGGCCGAATAATTTTATTTGGGTCTACGCCGGAACAAGCAAATGGTGGTAAAATAACTTTGAAAATATTAATTAGTTCAACTTAATTATCATTCTCATAAGCCCAATTTTTACCTGATTTAATGAATTTTTTTATGGCGTGAGTGAGCAAGTGTATCATTTTTTTTTTCCAAAATAACATAATAAATATATTACTGAATAAATATTACAAGGATTTTAAAGATACAGCTAACTTAGTACTTCATAGTTACCAAGGCTACAATCATGTGTTTTATTAATTCATAGTTTTTCATAACATGAGCATGTGTCTCATCAGATAGTTATGTATCAGGTTTTACTTTAGTATTAGTAAAATTCCCGCTATTGTGTATTTCTTCTACTAGATTTTGGGTTTCATTTAATAAAATCCTTTTGAGTATAGCTGTGTATGTTATGATGCCTTGTATCCTAAAGGTTGGCCTTTTTTTTTTTTTTTAACCAATCGTCAACATCATTCTTTCCTACTCCCAACCTACTCTATGGAGGGAGGCCCAATTGGGCCAAAGGAAATGTAACATGTCTAAAAAGTGCATGTGTGACAACAAATACAATATAAGAATCAAGTGCAATATTTCAGAATGTATCACAGTATACAAAACTTTAGGAACTAATTTTTTCACATACATGGCAAATATATACATGCTAATGTAAATGAAAATAGAAAGAAAAATTCATTTGTATAGATTTAGGAGAAATCCTCAAACGAAATAATTTTTGAGAAGAAAGGTTAAGTTTGAGCTTTCCTTTACTGTTTTCATAGCTACATGAACCTAATTGATGGCATAATTAAACCAAATTTCAAAAGAATTAGAAGTTACTTATTTAATTTTGGAAGTAATATTTTAGTTTAGGTTTTTAGAAAGTTTATTAGGTAAATTATAGAGTATTCTTAGTTTCCTATTAGGATTATATTCCCTATCTCATTTAGGTTTCTTATTCTTAAGGTTTTGTGGGTTATAAATAGGGAGCTTTATCATTGTATTAAATTGAGAAGAGTTGAGACAATTAAGAGTCTAGAGAAATTGTAGATGAGGTTAAGGTTATGATGCCGTGAGTTTATATCGGTCTCGATATGAGAGTCAGAGATGTTTTATTTAGTAACTCCTCTTCTCCCAACATATTTTCATATGTGTTAAATAAAATTTTGCTGCATGTTTTTTTGTGCTAACAAGTGGTATCGGTGCCAAGGCTTTTGATCCTAAGTTGTTTGGGTGTTTGTTAAAATTGTTTCTTGGAGTACTGATTGGTGTTGAAGATTAGACCAAAAAAAAAATCAACCTAATTGAGCAGAGATTAAAAATATTCTGCTGAAAATTGTTTGGAGAGTTGGGCAAAGATAAAATAAAAAAAATCTTGCGAAAATGTTAAAAAATATTGTAGGTTTTGATCAGGTTGTCTTCAAAGGACACTTGGAATTGAAGACAGACCAAGCGATGAAGTTATATTTATCCAGGTATGTGGATTGCTTGAATAAAAATTTGGAAGATGAAAATCAATTAAACATTGGTGATTTGAAAGAGATTTAAGGATGCATCAACAAAGTCAGTAGATATCAATTGATCGCATGCTGTTCATGATAGATCCACATTCTTCGTGATGGAAGAGAAATTTTGATTTAAGGGAGGTATCAATGACATAATTAAACCAAATTTTAAAAGAATTAGAAGTTACATATTTAATTTTAGAAGTAATATTTTAGTTGGGTTTTTTAGAAAGTTTATTAGGTAAATTATTGAGTATTATTTGTTAGTTTCCTATTAGGATTATATTCCCCATTTCATTTAGGTTTTGTATTGTTAAGGGTTTGTGGGTTGTAAATAGGGAGCTTTATCATTGTATTGAATTGAGAAGAGTTGAAACAATTGAGAGTCTAGAGAAATTCTAGATGAGGTTAAGGCTATGATATCGTAAGTTTATATCGGTTTCAATATGAGATTTAGAGGTGCTATTTTTTTGTAACTCCTCTACTCCCACATATTTTTTATGTGTTAAATAAAATTTCGCTACTTTTTTTTTTTTTGGCTAACACTAATTAATATCGTTGGTTCTAAGATTACCCCTCACCTCCGTTTTAGGAGTTTTTATTAAGTTTTTCTCATATGTACAAAAACCAGCATAATTTTCAATACAATACCATTTCCCTCTCCAGTCATTGTTAAGAAAATTTAGAATTTTTGTAACTTTTTATGTTTCTTTTTAAGTTACCTTCTGTTTTGGTATATTATAATATGAAACCTACGAGCAAAAATGTGTACTCTTCAAAGTCTTGGAAGCAGTCTTTGTAATTAAGACAAAAACATCGAAATAGAGATTATGCTAGAGCATGGAACAAGATTATGACGTACGTACATGGAGACAACAAGGTTATGAAAGTAAATATATAGTTGTAATATTTGACCCCTCTGTATTAGTGAAGGACGGATTCAACAATTGTTGAAAATCAAAGACGTTTAGACTTGATCAAAAGATTAGTTTAATCTACGTATTGTAACCGTTACTATAAATAATGTTTAAGTATTGAGGCAAAGTGGTTTTCTTCACCTATAAATACCTAAGCAATCAACTCTTTGTTGCCATCATTACTAACAAGTGATCATATGGTAGTTCTTGAGTTGTGGCTTTGATGATGAGAGACAAAGGAAAAAAAATGAATTTGATATTTGTTGTGGCTTTGATTTACCCTAGACGCGAGGTGGCAATTCTTTATCATTGGTACCAGATTTGGTATTGGAAAAATGACACTAAAGATCACTACTCTTATATGTAGTACATATTTAGATGGTGTTAAATCGCAAATAAGTTAGACTTTCTAATTCAGTTAGACCACATTTATCCATATTGTATACACACCAATATGAAGCTCTGGCATTGCCTCAGAAACAGCGGAGGCCTCGGAGGCTTTAAGTATAAATATTGCTATGAAAATAGCCCAAATGAATAACAGGATCTGTTTTGCCTTGAGGGACGCCATTGTTGCCATCTTAACCTTTTTTTTTTTTGATAACATCTTAACCTCGTTAATTAACTGCGAATATTCATTTGTTAGTATCATCAAATTCAATATCAAAGCCACAACTCAATATCAAATTCAATTTTCCACTTGGTATCATCAAATTCAATATCAAATTTTCCACTTAAATTACTATCAAATTCAATTTTCCACTTGGTATCATCAAATTCAATATCAAATTTTCCACTTAAATTACTACAAATTAATCCTGGTACCCACATAAATTGTATCATGATCATTATTATTATTTTCATTACATAGACGTTAGTCTCCTAAGTTATTTGTAAAAAACTAAGGTTCCTTGTTTGCTATTTGATATAATATAGCTTATTGATTGAAAAACATGCTTGCTGAGGGAAGAAAACTTCTCAATGTGTTTAATACTGGACGCGGAGCATACAATTAACGCTTCTAGTGAAGAGGCAAAACAGCAATATCAAAAACTGAAGCTGATGTATTCTCTAGCAGATTTAATTAACTTTATATCTACAGTTGTTTCTTAGCTTATATGTATAAAGGTGGTGCTGAAATAGCATACAAATTTATTGCTATGCTATTATTGTAAGTTCAAGTAATATTTTCTGTTGTGTTTGTGTTTCAATAAAGGTAATAATTTTTTATGTTTTGGTCATTCATCAAATTAATAATGCTCCAAAATAATTACAATATTTTTTGAGAAAATATTATCAAAGTAGAATCGACATATTTTTGTCTTTTTCTTTTCCATTTCAATATGAGGAAAGAAGAGGACGAGATGAGGGAAAAAAGAAAGATCAGCGGTTTGAAAATGGAACTCTCATCTTAGATCAGAGGGGAAATTTCTTCAACTATTAGGTTGTACTTATTTTTTGAGACTAAAAAAAAATGAAAAGAAAAAAAACTCCTTTAACTTGATGTTATGTTCCCTTGTCCACCAATCGTAAATTTTTTCGTCCGCTAAATGCAGACGATGTTAGCGGTGGCGGATTCCTATTTCCTAGGCCTTCTGTTTTAAGAATATCAGCGAAATTGCTACATAATTAGCTTTACGTAAAGGCTTGTGTGATTCAATTTGTTACGAGATTTGTGACTTTCGCACTTAGAATATGCAGTCAATTAATTTGAAATATCTTCCGGGGAGCTGATGTTCCTGCATTTTGGTATTGTCTTCATCTTGTATATCCATCTTTGCTGCGTAATTAAAAAAATTGAGATTCTCCCCGTTTACATAAATTTTTAATTTACTTACCCAAAACAAACCAAAATTTTAAGTTTCCAGAATTAAAACAAGCCATAATCTTAAGTTTGGTATGCACCTTAGGTCTTGTTCTCAATGGCATCTGATTTTTATAAAAATTGATTTTAGAAAAGTTAAAAATCAGTTGGTCCTGATTTTAACTTAAAAATCCAAAAACATAGTAAAAAAATAGTTGTGAACATTATAAAATAGATTTTTTAAAAATCAAAAGCTAAAATCAAGTTGAAAAAAAGTTATTGAGAACAGACCCTTAGAATTGGAGAATTAAATTCAAATTTGGGAACAATCATCTTAGGTTTTACTAAATGTTTTGTCCAAAACCCTCCAACTTACTAAGAAATTAAGAAAATCTAAATGTTTAGATATGTTTCTAAAATTCCAATTTCAATAGTAGTAATCCAGATAATAATATAGGGCTTATTCCAATTTTCCATTCCAAAACCCCCTTATCAAACACGCGCTAACGAAAAAGAGAAAAAGAAAAGTTAGGTTATAGTTGTACATAAAGGATTGTAAAGAGTAGAGTATATGTTTTTGAGGTTTTGAAAATTTTGTAAGTGCTACTTGTTGCAGCTGAAACAATTCCTATCAATAATAAAACTAATATCTTACCCCAAAAAAGTGTGACAAACAAAATACAAAATTCGAAGATTAAGTTTTGGTAAAGAGATATTTCAATTGTCATAATATACAACTAGAACACAGCTTAATATACTCATTGAGATAAAGCTATTCTCTTTAACAAGCATGGGGTCTATATTTACTTTACCCACCCAATCTCTTTAACAGGCATTGAAGCAAATTTTGCTATAACATGGCTTACCAAAATTCCCACTTCCAGCTATATGTATGATAGGAAGTGCAGTCAAAGAAAAAGGATCTCAATATGCTAATGTCTTCAATATTTTCAACCACAGTTTTACAGTCAGATTGTATCTGAATTCCAGTCCATCCTTCTTCCTAGCTCTAATTAAAGCTAATGTTATAGCTAGAGCTTCTTCTTCCGCTGGTTCTCGGCGGCAATGTTGAGGAACAGCCCAACTGCAATCAACTTTTCCCTCCAGTCTTTTGCCACTATACCATGACCTGCTTGATTCTCCTTCTGATTCATGTCCAGATAAGTACGATAATAATTTATGTAATGATTTGTATTTTTTCACTTTAGTTTGCCATGTTTTGAGAAATGCCCAAAAAAATTTTATTACAGGTGTATTAATCTTGTAAATTTAACAAAAAAATGCTAAAAAATTTAGATAAGGGTAATGATATTCACAGACTTTTCAAATATTTTCAAATCAAATGACAAGCACGTATAATAGAGAAAATACATAATAAAGATGTACAAGAAACTAAAAATGTGTATGGATATCATTTGTTAGATCAAAAGTAAAAGCACATACCGTAACGTAGCAATACCATAATACTGATCAAGCGAGATGGCTTCGGTGTTACCATATCACTTTTCGTGAGGTTTAATTTATCTCTATCATAATTTGTGCGTAAGAGAATTCCACATATTAACCTCTAGAACACAATGAAACTTAATATTTATTGCATTTTGCACTAACAAAATTAGCCCATTATGCATTCAAGTGTTTAAAGGTCTATTTTATTTTGTGGTAGAAACATGAAGAACTAGATAATTGGCATCATCTAATACTTCTTCATCCATGACTTTTGCGAATACGCACGTCTATTGACTAGAATAAATATAATTAATTGTCATTTATGTAAAACTGATAGATTTTATTCGATAGTGGGGAATCTTCCTATAAATAAGCACCAACTCAACTCAAATGTATTAAAAAATGGCTAGACCTCTGCAACAACGGCTTCGCTAGCCAATGCTAGACTAAAAGATCTAAAACAAGGGCTAATCCTACGATCCTAACTGTGTGATCAGAACGTGTTTATAAAAAAATACACGTGGACAACAATCAAGCGGGCCAAAAGGTGTGACCCCGCATGCTTTCTCTATCGCGTATGTTTTCCATATCATGTTGATATATTAGGAGTGAGTATTGCGTGAACCACGCGCGCCACGTGGCGTGTCATGTGGTGTATTAGAACCAATCACACATCGCCAAATAATACAAGGTATGACCCACCATTGCCACATGGTGAAAATTTATTGGTTCTAATATACCACGTAACAATACACGTAGTGTATTATATACTTTTCCGATATATTAGTACTCTCATGCTTCTTATTCTAATAATTTTTTCAACATCATATTCCATTAAAAAGTTACTAGACAACTTAAAATTCTGCACATCAAACAAAAGTCCTTGAAAGCTTATTTCTTTTCCCAAGTTGATCTAAAGTTGAAAATGCGTTGCTCATGTATGACCGCGATTCGTGAAACTTCCCAAAAGCCAAAACTTATTTAAGGTCTTAAGTTATAATATTTTTGGATGGAGAATTTTTTATAATAGAAATTATCACTTCATCTACCCCTTTTTTATTTGAAATTATCACTTCATCTACCCCTTTTTTATTTGAAATTTGAGATTATCTTATTTTAGTACAAGGAGAGGTCTTAGAGGAGGGGATAACTAAACTGGGGAACACCTCCTGCTATTCCCATGCTGCACCTGCTTACTATCCTGCCAAGTTGCAATAATGTTTATAATCCTACTATTATTGTGCTACACCTGCTTGTTGTCCTACCAAGTTACGATAACGTTTATAGTCTTGACAGGTAAAGGAATCAAACTCTTGACCACTAGGGAGAAGTCATAAATCTCCAACCACTCGTGCACTATTCGTTCCTCCGTCTAGTTGCTAAAATATTAGGAAGTAAAGTCTAGTTTGGACTATATTCTTTCGAATAGTTTTTGAAGTATAACACTTATTGGGATGTTGTCTGTGAGATAATAACGCAAATAAAGATACAATTAGAGAATATGTTAAAAAATAATATTAAAATATTAATTCAGAGTAATTCTTCTCCAAGCAGACTTTTCACATACATGACAATTATATAAATGCCTATGTTAACGAAAATTTTTTTAAAAAAGTATATAAATGTATTTAGGAGAAATCCTCGACCAAACAATTCTTGAGAAGGAATTCTCTTGAATAAATTTTATTGGCTTTCCTTGACTATTTTCATAGTTACAAGAAGCTAAATGATGCTTTGGAAATTACCCTTTCCTCCGCTTTTGGGAGTTTTGATTAAGTTTTTCTTGTGTACTAACCCAACATTGTTTTCAGTTAAAAACCATTTCATCTGTGGTGATTGTTAAGGAAATTTCAAAAGTTTTGCAATTCTTAGTGTTTTGGTATATATCCTAACATTAACCTAAAAAAAGGTTTATTTCCTATTGGTGTGTCAAACCAGCAAAATAAATTCACCTACTCAAATAAAAATAAAATGAAGTGTAGTGATGAGTAGGGTCGTATCCATAGGAACTAGTGGATTTATTTTCTTTAAAACTAAAAATTAAAGGAGGGGGATTTGACAAGAATTAATCTAAAGGAAATTCAATTTAAGAAATCTAATAATTAACTAAATAAAAAGGGATTCAAATAAAGAAGTCTAATAACGCAAAATTAATTTAAATGAAATCAAATAGTAACTAAGCTCTAGTCAAAGGAATAATATCAACTCTGTTTCAATTTAACTGATCATCGATGTAATAATAAATTCCTACGTTCATGAATAAATTGGCTATGGTTGTTGAGAAACTCTAACAACCTACTCTTTCTTACTGTGTCGGTAATCAAGATAAGACCATTAATTACAACCCTAATCAAATAATAACCCTAAGTAAGACCTTAGGATTCAATTATTCAACAGCTTTGAATCTAGAAAAGCTACCAATTCTAACCAGCAAATACCTAAGAGGCTTTGTTCAAATTAGATTATCTATTCTCATGATATAATCCAAAAGTTTATATTACAATTGAATTAATCACTTGCCACAAATACTAAAACTATCAAACAATTACGAATTTGACGTTTTAAATGGCTTTAGATTATTTGACAATTAAATAGTGGCCAATTATTTAACTGCGCAAGAATAATCACACAAGAATGAATACAATCACCTTAGAATTAAACAGAGAATAAATAAATACCCAAAAATGCAGAAAATAATAAAAATAATTAATTCTCACAGTAATAGATGAACCAAGAGTTTTGATTATCCTTCAACTAGATAGAAGAGTCTAGCTACAAATCATGGCTTCAAATCTCAAAAAATATTTAACAGGAATTTTTGTTTGTAGAGAGAGAAAAAGAAAAACTAAAGAACTAATGAAAAACTCTAAAACTAAGGCTCTAAAAATTTTTTCAAGGCTGGTACGTTTTTTTTCCTAAAAGAGTTGTGTCCTACAGACCCCTCAAAAGTTTTCTTTTGTTGCCTTCCTTCTTTCCTTTTTCTTTGTTTCCTTCTCCAACTCAACTTCCTTGTACAATATTTGCTTTTTGGGAAGATTCCTCTTTTCTAGTCAACTCTAATTCTCTCTAAACTTCTTCTCAATTCAGATTCACCACATAAAAGAAAGTGGGACCCTCCAATTGTAAATTTCTTCTCATTCACATCCAGAATTCTGCACAGCAATACCAGTAGACCGTGGTCACGCTCTATCAGACATAGTCTTCTGAAATTTTGACGAATTTAAAGTATTTTCTCCATAATCTCCTACATTAAGCCCAAATAACAAAAAGTGAATAAATGGGAATATTAAACACAATTCTTTGACTAAAATAAGAAAAATTAGATATAATTCATATGACAATTTAACGCCCTAACACTTCCCAAAATCCCAGAATAATTATTTGTGACTAGGACAAAAGTTTGATAATTAGCCAATATATATATATAGACACACACACTGTGCAGGGAAGATAATTACGGCGCAAGTATATGGAGAAAATTATAGTAAAAGAAATTGCTGTAATTACTTAAATTCTCTATATTAGTGACGGATGGATTCAACAATTATTGAAAAATTAAAGACATTTGGATTTAGTCAAAGACTTTGTCTCCTATCAGCTTCTCTATGACTCAATTAGCAAATTCTTTAATGAACGTATTGCAATTGTTGTTATGAAAAATGTTTATGTATCAAGAACAAGTCCTCCTCTTCGCCTATAAATACCTAAGCAATCGACTCTTTGTTACCATCCTTAACCCAAAGTGACCAAATAGTTCCAGTGTCTTCGTAAACTTTGCACTTGAAAAACAAGGTTAAAACATCAACAATGGCGTCCTTTAAGGCAAGTCAGGCCCTGTTGATCATCTGGGCTATTTTCATAGCAATGTTGATGCTTACAGCCTCCGAGGCCTCCGCTGCTGTTGATGAAGCAACACCAGAACTTCATCTTGGTAATCCACATTTTTGTTGTTTAACATAGCTTATATCGTACTAAAGCTAAATTCAGATTCGATACGTGAGGAGATGTAAAATAACATAATATTTTTTAGATAAAACAATTGTATAAGGATTAATTTAATTTGCAAAATAGAAAAATTCACGTTGTTTGATGTTCACCATGATTTATACCAAGCTATTGTTTCTCGTTTGTTGTTTGACATAATATTGCATTATCATTGAATTGTGCTTGCTGCAGGAAGAAGGCTTCTCAATGTGTACAATACCACAGGACGTGGAGCATACAATTAACACTCCTTTCGAAGAGGCCAAATAATGAAGGTGTTACAAAATCAGAAACTGAAACTGAAGCTGATGTATTTTCTAGTAGATTAAGATATGTGTCTACAGTTGTTTGTTAGATCATATAAACTAGACGATGAAATAAAACATGGTATATCTTTCTTGGTATGCTATTATTGTAAGAACGTGTAATTGCTGCTGTTGGCGTTTGGAGTTTGTTTTAATAAACATTACTTCTCTTTTATATACATGCAACTATAACTGCGTCTAGATGGTTGTTTTTTAGGATATTTTTTAAAAATAATTATTGTAGCAGTTTTAAATATTGTTCTTGATAAATATGTATGCGAGATAAAAAATAGTTGAAAAACGTGTTTAAAATTTCTAAAAGCATGTTTTTAAAAAACATCAAAAAAAAAAAAGCCTATGTTTTCTTGAACGAAGTGGCTGGCAGGCAAATGAGAATGGAAAAATCACTCTTATTATTTAAATCTTTTATTCAGCTACTTTTTGCTTGTACACTTGAAGCCATAATTGTAGCTGTCTCCATATGAATTTCCCAGCATTATGTTCAAAGAAAAGATTAATCTTGATTCATGTCTTACTCCATTTAAGTTATCTCACTATTTATGAATTTTGTGAATTTTGTGTTATCTCCATCAAATAAAATTCTACCATGAATAAGAATTCTCCAAATTTTCTAGCACTTCTTCCAAAGAAAATTGTGCAGAAAATCTTAATGAATCATTTTTTTTTAATGAATCATTTGTGACTCTAAACTTTATAATAGGAATAAATCTTTTTTTTTATTTAATGGTGAGCATAAACCTTAAAAAGCAGAAGAAGGAAAACAAAATTTTCAATTTAAAAGTGACTCCCAACCTTGAAATGTGAAAAGGAATATAAAGAACTGAAAAATCATATCGGGGAACGAATAAAGGGTTAAGCAATTAAAACTTCATGATTCCACCGAGAGGTTGGGTTTGAATCCACAAATACCAAATTTTCCTTCCCCGTGTAAATGTAGGCTTAAAGTAGACCAATACATCAAATTAGAGTTTCCCATATTTGCAATTCAGTCATGGACTTTAAGGATTGCCCTAAACTAAGGAACTACGATATTGGGCTTTTTTGTGATCTCAAAGGGAGGCTCTAGATCTTTGTCCGAGTGCAAACAGAAGTCATCTTCTGGACATTTTTGATACTAAGGGCCCTATTATATAGAAGATGGGCTCCCAAACTCCCAAACATTGGGTCCACAGTTTTGGGTGGCAACATATATTATGACATTTTTCAAATTCTTTTTTTTTTTTGGGACCACTTTTTTCAAAAGTTACCTAATTTCAAACATTCAAATTTGTTAAAAAGTGAACCGAGAAGCATCTCTGATCTACTCAAAGGAGGGGAAAATTAAAAAAAATAGAAAAACCTACTTTCTACTGTTCTTCCATGTACTCCACACCATAGAATAAAAACTCAACTTTAATAATTCGTATATATTTGTAATTTTAAAATTAGATGAAAGACTATTGAAAATATTTAACAAATTAGACAAAAGAAGAACTAACGATACAAGGCACCATAATTTCTGAAAACTATAACGCACACTTTTGTTTGTGTAATGTGAGCAATAAGATATTATTGTGATTTACACTCATTTAGACAACAAAGATTGTGTTAATTCCCTTTTGATTTGTGGGGCTGTCCATTTTTGGTATCAACTTTTGCAGCAAACGGCCGAAAGAAGTTATGTTCACCATCCTCCACTATCATAACTTTATGAAGGACAAAAATGGAAATGGCAGTCCACTCAGTTTCACCTAGTTTACATTTTTTCTCGTCAGTGGAGTAACTTTTTTTGGCTGTCCCAATCACAATACAAATATAAAGACGTGGGCCGACTAAAATGCCTCGAACACAGAATTAATTGTTGGACGGTGAATCGGCACTTTTTGAATTTTGATACCTCCCCTGCTTTCTGTGCACGGCTGCAAATGAACAGGGGAGGTTGAATCTTATCGAAAACACAATTTAAATGTGTTGCTTTTAGGTGAGAATCCACTAGACATTCATGCTTCTGGTGCTTTTTGGTGTATTGGGTTTTGGAATTCTTTAGATTCTCTTATTATTTATTTTAAAAAATTTTTTCGATAAATATATTTATAAAATAAAAAATTAATTAAAAAATATATATAAATTTTTTCCAAAATGTGTTTCTAAATAACAGAATCAAATAAACAGAGCGTGTTGGAACATATTTTTTAGACATATATATTAAAAAATTAAACAATTTTTTTAATTTTTTTTTATATCACATACATATTCATTTAGAAAAAATTTCAAAGATACTAGAGCAATATTTTTTGAAAATAATATTATTAAAGACAACTTATCCAAACGAAGTGAAGATACTAAATATACTTTTTCTATAATTTAGAGTCCCTATTGAAGACATTCTACTAACCCAGATGATGCCAGGAAAAGTTACATCCCTTGTTGTTTGGCCGGGGAAGGTAAAAGATTTTTCATCATTCTTGAATATAGACACTTAACTTTCATTTCGTCTCTTTTTTTTATATTAATTTATTTATCATTATTTGTTTTTTACGGCAGCGCCAACAATCACACTATGAACCTACTTCTGACTGGGTCACGGTAAACTCGGTACTTATCTCCAAGTTTGCCAAATTTATCTCCCTTGCTGAGGAATTGTGGCTTAAAAAAAAATGGATCAGATCTTCTGTCTAATTTTTTGATGCCCATATTTATGTTGATAATCTAATTTCAGAATTAACCGTGGTGTGTCTTAGAACTAAAAAAAAAGATTTATTTATTTGAAAAAATACAATACACCTAGACGCTTCTCGTGGATTTTTATAGCCGTGTTATCAACTTGGTCCAAAATGGAGCCGAAGACCAACTAGTTAAAACAAAAATAAAATTTCTGAGGACTAAATTAACAACATTTTTAAGATTTTAGAAACTGATTACGGTCACTAGAAACTCCACAGAGACCCAAATGACTTACCCTGAAAGATTTAGTTCGTGTTCTATTTTTCTATGCAGTTGTTTTGCCTTAAATCACACACTCGTTGAATAATCACGATTGTATACTTCTTTCATAGAAGTCTAGGGACAAAACTTTCTATGGATTATTCATATTAGCTAAGGGTTTAAAATGGTTGAAGCTAGACCTAGAAGAAGAACATGCAACTGTCATTGCTCTTTCCCACGATTGGAAATGTAAAACCAAGTGAAAAATACTTGGCATGAAGTAATACGTCAGGACTTGAATTTAACAAAATATGCATCATAGTAGTGAAATTTATAAACTCGTATAATAAAATAACATATACGTTTAAAAATAAAGATCATGTTGTAATGTCTTTATCTTGCTATATTACCGTATGATTTTAAATATTCCTTCATGAAGAGTGCTATTTTATTAAAACAACATCCTGCTCGTCTTAAAAATTTTTCGTGTACAAAAGTATGATGAGCATGTAATCTTGATACATAAACATCATATTTCTGAAAGTCTTGAAACCAACTATCTATGACCAGTTCCGCACGAGAGATCCAACCGATTCAAGTATCAAATTCAAACCCCACTTTGACCTAAAAACAAATAGAATAAGAAAGAAAGAAAATGGTCATTTAAGGTTATCTATATTGGATCAACCAATATGTGTGTATTATAGTCCCATACCAAATCAAACTATATATGATTGTATCAGTTGAGAAAATAGAAGAGTTTTACAAAGGGTCAAGAAAGTAGAAGTTTGTAGCATTCAATGAAAGCCATGTCAAAGCTTCCATGTCCTCCTTAAATGGGAGAGAATGGTGATTTTGACCTGTGAGATGTCTTATGAGACCCTTCTTTCTTTCTTAATTAATTTTATGTGCAATTCTTTGGAGACATAAATTGAATTTGAGGTCTCGATTAGTTGGGTCAAGTCAACACATGCGGCTAGATTAGCTTGCGGCATTTTTCAGTCATCTTTGCATCAATTCGATTGATGGCTAAATCTATATTTAGGCAACACACTCTTTTGATCCGTTCATTGAATGTTGGCTGGAATTTAATCAGATGCCAAACCAACTTTTAATTCCAACGTCACAGTAAGAAATAGAAAACAATGTCGTAATCCAGATCTCAATCAGTATGAGGAAATCAAGCTTGTTTTTCTTTTTGCCATGGGAGAATTTTATTTTCATTACTGTAAATATGAATTAAAAAGATCAATAACAATCTAATTCATGCTTGACAAGTAAATAGAATGAAGTAGAAATTGTTTTGCTTAAAATTAATCTACAAGAAAATATAACGTTAAAGTATGTATAATTGCGGATATATTATTGTGAGAGCCAAAATGAAGAGATAATGAGTAGATAAGAATTAAAAACAAAATTAGTGTGGTAAATAAATATTAGAAAAGTAGGTGCTTGATTAAGTGTCACTATTGAACTTTTCAGAAATAATTTACACCCATTAAGTCCGTGAGTTGTTTTCAGCCAAAGGAAGGATAATTAAAAAATATTTTACACACAAAAATATTTTTCGTTCTTTTGACACCAAGAAAAATACTGAAAATATTTTCTCAACCTAACCAAAAAGTCCCGAAATTGCTGTAATTTCCATGTGTCTCTTCGTAGTCCAGCAAAAGATATCTTTGATCGGTTCAATTTTTTTTATTATCATCAGACTAAGAACCCAGTTAAAATTTATTTCTGGTTGTTTCTCAGCTCGATACGTATTAATTACTTTTATGGAACTTAACAAAATCAACAGTGTATTGGCTTTGGGTTTTCTATCTGATAATATTTAAGGTGTCATTTGTTATCTATACAATCTTTTTTTTTTTTTTTTTTTGAGTAAACCTACACTATTACATGGGGAAGGGTAATTTGGTGTTGGTGGGATTTGAACCCCCAACCTCTGGAGTGGAGTCGTAGAGTTTTAACCCCTCAACCATCTATTCGTTTCTGTTATCTATACAATCTTAATTAAACGTCACACCTACATATATGCATACATACAAACATATATAGATAATGCACAAACGAAAACATATTCACTAATAAGAGAGAACATAAGATGGAAGAGAACATGGCTTTGACAAAATTGAAAGTATCAGAATTAAATCATCTAGAAAGCAACCAAAATTAGCATAAGGAAGACCATTTAGTACCTTCGACTGACGTTTTGAAGAAGTAAAGCATTAGCACTAATTAAGGTTTACTCAGTCAGACTTCCCTCAAATTCCTGTGACGTGATTTGTCTTCTATCTGCAATTTCCTGAAGGCATTTCCATCATGTTATGAAAATATTTTGGCCTATCTTTGGGTTTATAGTGCTTTCCTGAGGTTATACAAATTGTTACTATCTTGATATCCAGAAAAGTCTATTTTCTTTTATTATTTATACTTCTATGGATTATTTTCTCAGAAAAAAGTTAGACGACAATAACGGAAGTTAATTAATTGAAAATTCGATTGAAAATCTGTAATAATTCTTGTCACGTCCCATAAGAATAGGAAGAGAAAAGTAATTTCTGAACTTCATTGAATATATGTTCTTTTATTCTAGGTTGTTTCAAAAATAGCATCCAAGGGTAGTTAATCAGATTTAACTTAGGTTTTGCGTTCAAAAGAGTTTGTACTTGTGCTCTCAAACGTGTTCATTATTTCACCGGTTATGAGCGGTTTTTTCCATCTTTACATTTTCTTTCTTAAAGTTGGTACATGAAAAGAGTAATTTCTCTTATCTACGTTGGGACAAAGGGATTGCTGTGTTGAGAAAATAATTTCTTGTTAGACTCATTAATTAGCAAAAATGATACATCAATTGATATACATGTATTTCCTTCTTTATAAGTTTGGGACTCATTATTATGTGGATATTATATACATCAACCATAACGCCGTCTAGGAACTAGGTTAGTAGTTCAAAATCTTATTTAATGAAGCATTATCTGAATGATATACAAGTAGGAGTGGCAATCGGCATGGGTTTCGGGTTGGCGGGTCAGATTAAGGCCCAAGTATAATAGGAGACCCTCCAACCCACCACGAGCTGGTGGGTTGACTCGTAGACCCAAAAAAAGGAAGGAAAGAGACTAATACACATTTTTCACATATACAAAGATCAAACACATTTTTTGCACACACTTATCAAAGTCAGACACCAATACACAATTAATTTCTCTTACAATTTACTCTTTATAAACCTAGGTAGAATTATTGATTTCTCTTATAATTTACTTGATTAATTATCCAATTATTGAAATTTGTATTTGAATGTAGATGGGTAGAACAAAGCTGCAAACTGTTAGTTTTTTTTTTCTCCTATTTTCTTCACGGGTCAGTCAAGTCCGACCCAATTTTGACCTAAATCCGCCAAGCTTAAACCCAAACTCACTATTTTCGGGTTAGGTTCGTATTGTGTTTTCAAGTCGTGTCGGAAATTGCCAACCCTATATACAAGCAATTTATATTAAGAGCTGAAAAGTAAAAGCCTTAATCGAATTTTAATTAATGTAAATTTATTAATGTTGTTAATCATCAATGTATTAGTTATGTGTTTATAGAATATGTAACTATAAACAGTTATGAACGTGTGTTTACCTTGCATCCTGTTTGTGATTGGTATGTGACAGTGAGAGGCAGTGTAGAAGTACTACATAGAAATAAAGAAGGTAGTGAAACTGGACAAATCAATTTCAATGAATTCTAAACAATTTGTCTGCTTTACTGGTTTGCACATGGTGATGGAAAGAATGCATGCACCATTCTGCTTAAAATAACATAGATGTCTCCAATGTTCACATTCAATTTGGATAGTTTACAAGAAATTATACTACCTTTAGATTACTCAGATTTTCTACTTGAATGGGTCCAGTGCAGTTAAGACGGCAATCCAAAGGTTTCTAAACTGCTCCCACTAGTTTACTTATCTTCCTTTCTAGAATCCTAAATATTGATTAAATACTGCCAAAATAGAAGAAAAAAAAATACTCACATGGTGCAAAGATTGTTTTTAGAGCTATTTGGTTTGAAATTTCAAGTTTCCTGCCTACTTTTGCAAAATGTACATTTTTAGTGCATATCATGCAAATTTACATCTTACAAATTACACATAATAAAATTGTTTTTCAAGACGTAATTTTACATGAGCATGTCAAGCTCAAAACAAGCAGCCTCTTACGTATTTATCCTCACTTCATAGTGTTACATTTATAGGAAGAAACATATATTTATCTCTTAAATGTGGTCCACTGTCAATAAACATTCATAAATGGGGTAGATTATCTATAATTGTTCTTGCAGTTTACACCCATATTTTTATTGTACAAAGAATTTCAACTGCACAAAAAGCTGTTGTTTATGATTTTTCATTGGTCCATATGTCAAAACAAATCTGAAATTCCACAAATTCCAAGCAGAAATATTTACATAAAAAGAAAAACTTTTCTAATTTCTTTGGAAGCCAGAAATTAAAGTGTGCAAAAAGTTCACCGCACTTTGGCTTGCTTCATTCATTACATCAACTAATTTCGGACAAGGTCTCATCCGGTTGATGGCCAACTGTAGCTAACTCAATTACTTCTCGCAGCTTTTTGGGACCCCTTACTCAGTGTTGTCAAATTAATTGGTTCATGTATTCTCATATTAAAAATTATTTAGACATATTTCACAACCTATTTATTTTCTCAAAATCCATTTTTTAGTTGATTAATTACCCCAATTGCAATTAAAACAAAGTCTAAAACTGTAGCTATCAAACATGGATATTCTGCGTCATCAAGAACCAATCTCACGCGGCTCGAGTCATGACTCCTTCCTTTCCCCCATACCAGCCCCCCTCTCCCTTCAAATTTAGACATGTTCAAACATTCATAACACTACGAAACCGGCCTCAGCAAACAATGCATATATTTTATTCCAAGGAACCAATAATTACTTATTTCCTTGTGTTGTATAGTCTTCATATTCATTGACTTCGACTCCTTATATAATATGTCACTCTCCTATTTTTTATTTTCTTGATTTATATAACAACAATTATGCCATTTCCATTATCACCACAAGATTCATATCCTTCTTCAATTCGTCCTCAAATCATTGACTCATCAGCACAAATATATCACCATGGACATTCCGGACTACTCCGCCGGGAAGTCGCCGAGGCGGGAGCTCCAAGGACCCCGGCCAACGCCACTAAAAGTAAGAAAAGATTCTCATAAAATAAGAAAACCACCAGTACCACCACAACCATCACAGCCACTGGCACCACCTCGGCCGCCGGTTATTATATACGCCGTTTCTCCCAAGGTAATTCATGCAAACCCTAATGAGTTCATGAGTTTAGTGCAACGTCTCACGGGTTCAGGCTCTACGTGTTCTACATCCATGGTTGTGAAATCAGAAGTTCCCTCATCTTCTTCAAATTTTCAAGATTTTAGTGGGGCAATATCACCTGCAGCTCGTTTTGCATCCATAGAACGAACAAAGTCTCCAAAAGGGAAGAACAAGGCAAAAGTTCTTGAAAATGATATACCAGTAGAAGGGATAGAAATGAGCAGTAAGCTAGAAAGATCAAATGGGCTTTTTCCAGGGATTTTGTCACCAAATCCAGCTTCTCTACAACCTATTCCGTCCACTTTTTTCTCCCCTCCATCTGATCCAAATCCCTTGGGATTTTTCCATGATTTAAGCCCTGTCTTACACAGCAACAAGAATTATTTAGACAATAGTTTCCTGTTCAGTCCTTCAACTTTTATTTCTCCTCGAATAGGATCCCCAAATACTCCAAATCTAGACCTTTTTAATCATTTTTTCGACCTATGATTAACCTCAGTAGTATGTAGAGAACAAACGCAGGAAGGTGTTTCTGGCTTATTGGAATTTGGAAGACGAAACGGCTTGCAAGTTGGGGGGAATTCTGATTGAGGATTTTACTTACTTTCATGAAATTGAAATGGGGGACTGCAACTTAGTATTGTTTGGCTGAATTATAGCGTCTTTTTGTCTTTGTAGTCATCTTAGTTTATATACCATTTTTTCTCATATACTTCCTGGCATGTAATTTTTGCAACAGAACAATTATTACATTACTAACTTATTGATTTCTCTTGCTTCATTTGCTTTTTTCTTTGTTTTTTTTTTTTTATCTTGTTCAATTCTTGCAATTGGTATTTTCTCCTCCCTTTACTTTTGAATCAGATTCTGCTGATTGATTGCAATTACAGATAGACATGAGATGTGAATCTTGCCACAATACAACATGTTCTTTTTGGCAGGTGGAAAATTAAATTCATATTGGCCACAGTAGGACCCTTGCCCATTAACACATTTAAAACCCTCTGTCCCCCTAAACCCTCACGTTATCAAAGTGATCTGGTTGTTTCTGGACAATGACTGGAGGTGAATATTCTAAGAAAGAGTACTTGCGACTCACAATCTAGAAAGAGACCTCCTATCTTACGTAAAGGGCTGCGTTGAAGATTTGTATATTTTGAAGAGGATTTTGGAGGTGTAATTCCATGACACAATTGATAATTTAAATTAGGATGTGATTATGTGGATCGTATAGGACCTATTTGCTTTTTTCTTTTCTTCCCTCATAAAATAAAAAGTTCAATATGCCCAATTTAGACTGCAAATTGTTGCAATTCCCAAGTCCTTAAATCCGTTGTTTCTCACACTTACCGGAAGATTAAAAGCAACAAAAAGGGAAGGAAGAGGAGATAGACGTTTTGTGCCAAAATATTGTCTTCGATTCATTGAACTTTACCCCTAAAATATCATTTTGTAGCAAATACTCATTCCTAAACTTTTAATTTTGGCATTTAACAACCTTACAATATAAATTTTTTGGGGATATTGCAATTTTCGTACCAAATATTTCAATTTCTCAACACATTTAATCATTCTGACCATTTTTATCAAAATCTTACCGGAATCTGTCACGTGATACTCACATGCCGGTTACAAAAGTTTTTAAAAAGAATTAGAGAAAAGGAAAAAATTTTAATTACCATAATTTATAGTTAAAAGCACTAATTGAGTTCATACGCGATAATTATGCAAATAAAATTGAAAAAATCTACTTAGATAGTGCACTTCTATGTGTGCCTTTAATTACAAATTATGGCAATTAATTTTTTTTCCTTTTCTCTAATTATTTTTGAAAACTTTTGTAACCAACATGTAAATATCATGTGATAGGATTCTGATAAAATTTTGACAAAAGTGGTCAATAAGACTAAATGTGCTAAAAAATTAAAATATTTGATATTAGATTTACTTCCAAACTTTAGGGGACTGAAACTGCTGATACTTCAAATATTTAATACCAAAACTACAAATTTTTTAATTTTTATGCATTTTTTGAAATAAAAAAAACTCTGACAATTAAATCTTAAATTCCACCATAATTTGTAGTCAGAATACTCGTCTACTCATAAAAAATGAAAAAAAAACTAAAAAAATAAGTGATATTTTAAGTGATAGCATAAAAATAATAAAATATTCAACATAATAAAATATAAATCCAATAAGAAATCAAATAAACCAATCTCAATCCGATTTGATAACCAATTTCTAATTCAATCGGTTGAATTGGCTGGTCTAGCAGGGTTAAAGAAAGCTACAAAATAGCGCAGGAAATTTTTGACTTTACTAGTTTATACTAAATTAGCATCACTGTGATAATCATCGAATTGAACTCCAGTTTCATATTTTAAGTCTAGAATTTTTTTCATATATTTTTTTCTTTTTTATGACATAATAAATATTTTTTTTAAGGACCCAAGGCACCTATGTTATTTTTTTCTCCAATAGAAAAAGTAATAATGGAACATGAATGCAAATTAAAAATAAAAAATAAAACATAAATGTTTCTTTTTATACAAAAACAAGAAAATAGTTGAATTAAATAAATATTCAAAAGACTTTTTAGTGATTTTGCCATTTTGCCTAACATTCAAATTTATCATTCTTTATTGCTATTAGTCAAAAGAGAAAAATAATAATAATCCGTTTGGATAAGTTTTTTGGCGCATTTTTTTGAAAAATTTTTCCCAAACTTGTTTGGAAAAATAGAAAATTTTTTGGTCAAAAAGTTAAAAAAATTTTTGGTCAAACTTTTTCACCAAAATTTTCCACCAAGTTTTCATTTGAAATTTCAAATGAATTTTAGAGACTTTTTATACAATTATTCACAAAAACAAGCATGTTTATGTTCAAAATTTGTTTAGAAAAACTAAAAAAAAAATTGTGAGTAACAAAATAAGATCCATTTTCGATGGGTTTTGAGCTAAGATGACGAAGTGGACAACGAAGCAAACATCCGCTTCTTTAAGCCAATGTCCGCTTCAGAGACAGTGTCTTCGTGAGCATAACTTCCATGCCTAATGCTCGCTAAGACATTTTTATCTTTAAAGCGAACATCCACTTCACTACTTTTTTCAGCTATATGGATTCTATTTTGATAGGTGCTTGTTTCATTTTGTTTAGATAAATTTTTTCCAAAAAAAATTAATGTCCTTCTTCTATAATCATTTAAAAATAAGTGCAAGTTGGTCTAAAATTTTTGAACCATAATTTTTGAACCATTCAAACACTTTCCCACACTAACTATTCACTTTTCAAACCACCATCATGTCACTTCAAAAAAATTTTCACATTCAAACACTATTTCACCCTTCCAAAAAAGTCAACAAAAAACAATCCAAATATTTATTTTCTAATAATTCTAAAAAAAACACTCCAAATAATGTTATCCAAACGAAAGTTTTTTACACTGGGCAAAGTGAGATAAAATCCATATTCCAAGAGACCAAAGCATAATTAATGAAAAAATTAAAAGGAGGGAGCATCATAACATGCAATTCATACCTCCATTCTAACTCGAGTCATACCCCCAATTTCCCCACAATTCAACTTTAGGAAGTTTAACTAATTAATGTGTATCAATAAATATAACGCAATACTTACCAAAAAATACTGACAATAGTAAAATAAATAAATCGAAAGTAAAAAAAAAATTAATTCATTTTGGAATCTAAGGCATATATAACTAGAAAACAAAATTTACGTATTGAGATTATACAATTTTGAACGTTTGATTAAGTACAAAATATATTTTCACCTTTTATATGCCTCAATATCAACAGTAGCCGTAACCTTTACCCACTCTCCCCTTTACCAAACAAAACTTACATCCTTAAAACCACAAAGATTTCTTACCTATACCAAGTTTTACTAGATAGAGATAACCTTTTAAGTACCAAAAGAAATAGGCAATAGGTGTTAATAGACAATAATTTAAGTCGCCTTTATCTTTTGTACTATAGTTAACGAATAAGACAAATGCTGATCGAAACATAATGTCACATCTATTAACCCAATTTTTCATGCATCTTGACAACTACAAAGCAACAAAAGTCAAAGAACAATAAACATATTTTTAGCACTATTATAATCATCTTTTACTGTTTTTCTTTTTGTTGTTTCTTGAATAGGTTAATCTATTACTAATTGCTTCTTTTTCCTCTAATCAATTCCAAAGTCGTATAGGGAGTGGTTGCATACTTGTATGCCATTAGGTTTCGTAGAATTATAAGCTTGTAAAGTTCTAATATATTCGTAGTAGCACTAAGAAATGGCCATCATTAAAGTAAGAAGACGAATTATTGAAACATATTTAATTACGCAACTTCTAAGCTTTAGTTTATGTATGAATTTTACATGTATTGGCAGGATTTTCTTACATGAGGCAATTTAGATGGATGCCATGTACAAGAAACGAATTACAGATATCATTAAAGATAATATGTCATGAATTCAATCTTTCTTGTAAAGAAAAATTTGATATGTCATGAATTCAAACTTGCTTGTAAAGAAAATTTTCTACCACTATCGGTGTATAGAAGAAGAATAATAATCAGTGGATATGGTAAAATACATTTTTCTCTTCATGACTCCAGCAATTTGATTTTAGTTTAGCTTCTAATTAACCAATAATTAATTTTGTTGTATGAGATGAAATACGATACATATTTCAAATGATACAGCTCTTGTAATTTGCAGAAGCTAAACGGTGTGATGTTGGCTGGCATGAATTTGGGTACCTTGGCGAAACGTTAGGGTACCATTAAAATTTTTTTGGCCAATATTCAATCCAATCATATTCCTAACTTATTTTATGGGGAAGGTTCAACTAGGCCTAGGAAAATTAATAGGAACTGAATCACCATCGGATCATATAGGTATATTATGTACTTAGCTGGATTTTTTATAGAAAGTAAGATTTAAACACCTAACCTATCACCTCACTTGCCTTTATAGGCTTTATGGTGACTACTAGACTAAAGTCTAGTGATTGTTAGGATACCTTAAAAGATGGGTTGTGATACGGATTGCTATTAAATACACTACGTACTTGAACTAGTAATTTATTGTTATATGGTGATAGTGAAAAACATCTTGTATTACTTGGTCATAAATGATTGATTTGAGTACACCATGTGATATGTCACGTGACGCACGTTATGTAATTAGTACTTAATCATCGTGCTATTTATTGTCAGAAACTGGGCAGCTATACTTTCAAAAAGAAACTGGGCAGTTATATTTATAAAAGAAAAAAAAGAAACTGGGCAGTTATTTTACTGCTTGTACTAAGTCTAATTGTGTGTGTACGCACACACAGCAAATGTCATATCCAGGAGGACAACCTTAGTAACTATGTCTAAATCTTTTTTTTTTTTTTTTTGATAAGAACTATGTCTAAATCTAATCGTACCAGCTCCTGCTCCCTTATTATCTTACCTAATACATGGGAACTGTGTGGCTTTTGACGACTAAGAGATTAAGAAAATAAAATAATGGATGTTGAGTAATTAACTTTTCTTTTGATTAAAGAAAGAAATAAATAATTTCATTATAGGGATAATTCCGAAACCTCTTTTGAGATTTCTGACAAAAATTCATTTAGAATATCTCCAATTTAAAATATTTCAATGACCTCCTTATTTACTTAACATGACCACAAGAACTTTACTGAAAATACTTCAATAAAAGGCGGAAAAAATAAAAATGTCCCCCTATTAATTAATAATTTGGCCCTCGTGCACCTATCCCAATACCACTGCACCATTTTATGCCCCATGCCTTCCTATAATTTCTTTCCCTCTCTAATATTTAAAAAAAAAAAAATCTACACACAACCAAATCAAATTGGCCATTTATTGGGGAAAAACACAATCAGCATATATTCATATGTGTTTGTAATGTGCATATATGTGGACTTTTTGTAATGCGCACATTTGGAATTTGTTGTTTTATTTGCATAAACTCTCTCAATTTGTTCTATGTGCTCAAAATTTTTGTTGTGTTTTTTATGGAGGACTGACTTTGATGATTCAAATTTATTGTGAGGTGGTGGACCGCAAAATTTATTATTATTGTTATTTTTATTTTGGCAAGTTGTAGGTTGATGGAGATGGTGTTGATTGAGGTGTATGTTGAGATACTAATAATAGCGTTTTAAAAGACATCTACGATATAGTATTGGTATCGAATTTTTTGGGATTAGAGGGATCACTAATGTGTATGTTTTTTGACACTTAGTTAAAATTAGTGGATATGGTCGTGGAGGCGGCAGCATTAAGGGAGGGGGTTATAAAATATTTATATTTGTTTTGAACTTTCAAAGGGGAAATTTAGAACATTCATTAGGTTTTTTGGGCTTAAATCAACTAATTAGGGTTTTTTTCCCCTTACAAAACATGTAAAAATAGGCTATAATTGTAATATTTTAAATTAGAAAGTTGCTAAGTTAAATTGTTAGAAAGATAATATATACTCAATTAGCCCCTGAGCAAACTTACCAAATCAGAAAAAAGACGTTGAACAAAGCTACACCTTTGGACATTCAAATCATCAAAGATGGTGTTTACAGTCGATCCAAAACATGTTATCCTCGAGCCTATTTACGTTAGTCAAAATGATATCTACCTGCTAGCCCTATTTATCCTTTGATTTTCAAAAGGCAAAAACACAAAACACGGGAGATATATCCAGCATGAATTCAATTTTTTACCAAAGATAAATTTCGAAGTTACAATTCAACACGTCTGACGAATTCAAATGCAAATGTAACATGTGGTTGAAAACCATAGAGCTCAACTTTCTTTCATATATATATATATATATATATATTACTGTTTTGGTCTTAACCACTTCAGCTGCCTTGGTCTTATTTGACACATTATGTCACAGATTGGCTCTATTTTGTGATGCATGTGAGTGGATGTATTCAGCTCTGGTAGCACAGGATGTTAACACTAAATAAACACATGTAGTAAAGCAATGATACAAATTGGTGAAATGGATTAAAAAAGTTATTGTTTCGCTAAAACTAAAATGATGGTCAGTATTACTTATTGGACTACTTGAAATTGAAATCATAGCAAATATTACGAATTAGATTATTTAAAATGGAAATAATTGCCAATATTATGAATTATGTTTGGAGTGGTTGCAATATTTTATGCTACTATTTTTCATGTGCTTTGCTTGAGATAATTTGTTTTACCGAATATTAACATTGATTGAGAACGTTAAATTTCACCAAAAAAGAAAAAACAAAGATTGCAATTACATGATAATCAAAATCATACATTGTCAAACTTCTCGAATTACTAAAGTAATAATTAATTATGTGATTAACAGAATAATTAAAAAAATGAATATCTTATATCGGTTGAGTATATTTGAATAGTTGTAAAATATGAAATGCCAAATGAAAAAAAAAAAGTCAAAGAAAACTAACCAAAGAAATGGTGTTTCTCTTTATTTTCCCCACAGCTACCACATTGGGGCTCAAACATTAATCAGAGCCATTGAAGCAAAACTACATGTGATGTACTGACGATGAAGTGAAGATTACATTTCTCATGTTTTGGCTCTAGACTTGATTCATATTGCCATTCTTTTTGTATTTGTTCTACGTTTTTCTTTTCATTAAACAAGAAGAAGATACGTAATAAGATTTTCTAATCTAAGAACATTTTTTTCGCTCACATCATTTTGTACATAGGAAAATTATCCTGGAATCTATGTACCAAAGATAAAAAAAAAAAAAAAAATGTAATAGCATCTATGTAGGATAAATGTTTAGAGTCACTTTTAGAGTTTGTTCAATGGTAATTTATTCAAGAGCGGTTTGTCGATGAAATAAACCAAATTAAAACCCATCATGAAACGTAGTATTGAGATATAAAGAAATTAAATTAATTAAGTTTGACTAGAATTCACTTGATAAAAACTCGTTTGAACACAAGTTTATAGTTATCAAAATAACGTTATATATAAATTTTAGTACACTTTAAACCAACCGTAAATATTGAGGTATTCGGTTCGTTTAAATAGCCTTCTAAATTCTTTTATTTTTGCCAAATGAGTTGCGTATAGGGCCTGTACTTTTTCCTCCATTAGCCACATTCTTTTGCTTAGCTTCTTATTAACCGAGGCAAACTAAATTTTTTTGGCTCATTCATGCACTAAAACTAAGATGTTAATTATCTGTATCTTCCTATATTGTAGGAGAACTCCGCTGGTATCATGGTAACACTACCAGTCTCAAGCCCAGATAGAGGAAGAGGGTTGCGATAGGTTGACAGCCAGCCTAAAATTTTATCACACTTAATTATATGAATCGTATAAAAACATTGTAGTTGTTCCTATGTAGCAGAAGGTAACAACATTTATTTCTCTATGTGCCTGTAATTTGATCACCTCGTCACAAAAGTATTTTGCTCTCAAAATGAACTAGGAATCAGAATCTTTGGGAACTAGCCATACTATTATGGCAAACTCTAATCTTTTCTTTTTAAATATCCTTCTTACTATCTTTCAGTTTTAAATGTTGCTCTTATATTCTTTATCTTGAGAACAAAGAGGCAGAAAATCGTGAAAGTTTTGAAAACAGGGAAATAGATCTTCACAGGTATGCAACTAACATCCAATGGCTGTCTTACTTCTATCTTCAACACCCCCCAACCCAAATCGCCAACCGACTGTCTCAGTAGTAATGAAGGACACTTCTGAAAAACACTTTGGAACAAGGATGTAAAACCCTTTTGCATTGGTTATGCCTGCTTCTTCTGCAATTTCTTTCTCCCAGTAGACTAAAAAGTCACTGATTTTTCTTCAGGAATTATATTAGTTACCAAAATAAGGAGTCACTGTATTTATTAAGGATTCACACAAGTTACCAAAATAAGATGATATAATCTGCTGTATCTGTGATAAAATGCCATGCTGATACATTATCTATCTTTTTAAGTATGTTACAATTTCTACACTTCAGCACTCCTGTTCTTTATTGCCAGAAGCAATAGGCAAAGATCCATCAGAAGTTCCATTAAAAGATGGGAAAGCATATATCTCCAAAAGGGTCCATAAATCTTGACCACCCTCAATGGGCAGTCCCCTGATGATAAAGAAGACCCTGTGGTACTACCTTATTACCAAATATTCAAGCCCCTGATGCATTTTAACAACTCAGTGAAAAGATCAAAAATTTCCGCTCCATTCCTCTATAAGGTTTAGTATGTTTCCATAGTGTATAGCATTCAAGGAAACAGTACACATGTTTATTTATCTTCTACTGCTTTCAACAATTCCTTTCAGTTAACAGAATAAAGAATCATGCTTTCATAAAGTTAACACAGTCGGCTGTATAAAAATGCTGAAGCATGCCATTCATCATTTTTCTGTATTTCCAGACAAATGTCTTAGGCAGAAATGTGCAATGAAATTATTCTTCGGGAAAAGCAGCTGTTGTGATTGATTTCCAAGCTGAAAGTGTTGTTCTAATGGTAGGTGATGGCCAGTTTTCAGAGATATTAAGCCTGAATTCCCTATTCTTTCTCCAAATTCCACCTCCCTTCCCCTCCTCCCTCCTTCCCCTCTCCAAAACAAATTAAAACAGAAGAGGGAGCATAATTGAAGAGAAAAAAGTTAATAAATGGAACTTTTAGAGGAGAACGTTTAGCAACTATGCAGAGAAAATGTACTCCCAGAAGACTTTTAAAGCTGATTAGTTTAATTTTTTGCTTTCTTTTCTTTATTGGCTACCTATATATGACTAATAAGGGACAATAATATGTATCCTTACTAACAACGAGAATCTATACTTACATTTTCCCAGGTACTACACAAATTACTATCTTGAGAAGTTCAGGAACAGATTGTTGGATATCTCAGAAGAAGCGTACTGAAGAATATGTAAAAGAGACAAAAAGATCACACATTTGATTTAATTGAAGTATCTTCAGGTCAGTCAGCAAATTAACATGGCACGTATTAACTAGACAAGTTGTATATTAATTTATGATAGAAGAAAGCATTTTTTATGTCTTCAAAATCAAGTATACAGGTCAGACACATAGTTATTCAGTGGTCAAATCAACCCCTGATACCTTAATGGTATGAGTATTATATTTTTATTGCAAACCATATAATATACCTCAGGAAATGAACTTGCAGACTTAGAAGTGTTATCCTGAATTATGAAGTGTTGCAGGTTAGGGACTAAGAGATTAACTCTGGCTTGATTGGCAAGGTTCTTATAGCATGAAGAACACAAAGGAAAAAAAAGTAATCGAGCGGATCTAGCCCCCACCTCATAATTATGATCTATTTCTAAATTATCTTGGTAAAGATATTAATTGTTGCATCAACCAGAGAAGCAAAGAAAGTCAAGAAGATTCTATGCACCAATTACTTCATTTTAACTGGAAAAAAATGGTAACAAGCTATGAATGCAACAAACACAACATGAACAATATTTTGTGGCTTCAGTTTTCTCAAAGAGTTTCCTCTGATTTTACTTTTGAAATTGAAAACAATGTACAAAGCATGTCTTTTGCAAAAATCTGAATGTATCTTACATT
Source organism: Mitragyna speciosa (assembly GCA_024721245.1). Taxonomy (NCBI): domain Eukaryota; kingdom Viridiplantae; phylum Streptophyta; class Magnoliopsida; order Gentianales; family Rubiaceae; genus Mitragyna; species Mitragyna speciosa. The sequence continues at coordinate 15,574,983 of CM045568.1, forward strand.
TGACAAAATGCTTTGGAGCTAGTTCCTGCTAAATTGAGTTTCAGGGGTTAACCATGGTGTCTCATCCACTTCTTCGCCAAAGCCTGTTACTTCTTCACAACAGTCTGGAAGAACAGATTGAATCCTAACTGCTGGTTTCCTTGGTGGCAAAGGAGGGAGTGGAGCTTCACCTTGAAGCATCCTTGCAGCTTCTCTCATGGTAGGCCTCTTCTGATGATCAGGGTGCACGCAACAAAGTCCAACCATAAGCATTCTTTCCATTACTTTCCTATTAAAACACCTTCTCAGTTTTATATCAGCAGCCTCAATTAAATTTCCTTTTTCCCACAATCCCCAAACCCAATCGGTAATCACAATTCTGTTGTCATCGACAGGCCTCCTACCAGATGCAACCTCCAGTAATACAACACCAAAGCTGTAAACATCAGTTTTCACTGTTGGAACACCAGAAAAGACATATTCAGGAGCTAGATATCCCATTGTTCCAGCTGGTACAGTAGCATTTCTTGTTCTGAGGCTATGTTGATAAACTTCTGCTAAACCAAAATCCCCAAGCTTGGCATTGAACTCAGCATCAAGCATTATATTGCACGTCTTAACATCTCTATGGATTATCTGATTTATGCACTCTTCATGCAGATATACCAGAGCAGAGGCCACCCCAAGAACTATTTTTAATCTTCGCTCCCATGTGAGGAACTTTGCGACGCTGCAACGGCCATGTAGGATCTTATCCAGACTTCCATTAGGCATGTACTCGTAAACCAGGACTAGCTCATTCCTCTCACAGCACCACCCCTTGAGCTGAACTAAGTTCTTGTGTCTCAAGCAGCCAACCATTGTGGCGAATTCATTGTCAAATGGAAGGCGTGAGGCATTCTCAAATTTATCGTGAGAAGGGCCTATGCTTCTTCCTTGATTGAATCTCTTTATTGCCACATTTCCACAAGAGGGAATTGCTCCCTCATATACAACTGCCGACGCCCCTTCACCAATAATTCTGTCCTCATTGAACCCCTTTGTAGCTTCTGTTATCTCATTCAGTGACAAATATTTCGGTACTTTATTCCCATGAAATCTGCCAATATGATCTTCACTGTGCTTCTCTCTCTTTACGTTACTTCTACTCCTCCTTATGCAACATAAAATGACAAACACAACTACTCCAACTAAAATGATTGTGGTTGCAACTGAACCTCCTAAAACAAGAAGCAACCCAAATTTCCATTTTCTTGAATGATTAAAATTTGGGCCAAAATCCCCTGGAAAACACATCAAACAATCCCCTTCTTCAACTGTATCCATAGACAATGATGAAGATCGAAACCAGAAAGTCTTAAATCGCCAACGACTAACACTATGAATAGCTGATCCTCCACCATTAGAAGCACTAAATCCCACATGCATAAACTCCTTATAAGCCTCAGCAAAATCAACTTGGGCAACAAGAATAGGACTCAGCGGCCTGACTTGAGAATAACCCATCCAAACCCTGATCATCTTCTCTGAATTTCGATATTCAATCCAAGCAGTCATCTCCCTTCCAGCTTTAAGATCAATCCCTCTTGAAACAACGTCAACTGAAGCCAAAGATTTAATATTTCTCACATCTACACCAACGTGGTTCCCATTAATATCATCAAAAAAGGGATTAAAACTCGTATCGAATTCGATAGCAATGAATGAATCTTGGTTGTTCGAAACTTCTTCTAGAAGGCCCATACAACCATCGGTAAGGCTTAGAGAATCCATATTAGAAGCGATCAGAAATGCAAGTCCATCTCCAAAAGGGCAAGAAGGAGTAGGAAAAATGGTGAATGAGAAGCTGCAAGAAAATGAAGCAGCAGAGGCTTTGGATGAAGAATCAAGAAACCGAATTGGATTGATGTAAAATGCTCTGCCAATGCCAGAAAGAGATGTGGAAGAAGCTGATTCTGGAGTGGATTCAGATGAAGAAGAAGTACATCGGTGATCTTGAGTTAGTCTGATGGAGTTGTTCTCAAAAGATGCATCACCAAAAAGGGTGACATTGTTTGCAGGATAATAGAGTGGAGCAGAGGAAGAGAAAGATGATGAAGTGAAGAGATGAAAGAAAAGAAGATTAGCCCAGATGAGCTTGAATGAAGATGAATGCATGGTAGAAAGTTGGGGATTCAAGTCAAGATTCAGAATTTGTTCAAGAATTGGAAAGTGGAGTTCTTGGAGGCAGGTTTCTTGGGATTTTTCATGAGTTGATTTTTGATCTCGGGAGTTTATGAGGAATGAAAGGTTCTTTTTTTTTTTTTTTTTTTTTGTGTTTCTTCCCTTTGGTTTTTGTGTGTCCAGTGTACAACCAGGGATTGTGGAGAATGTTGTCAAGGATCAAGAACGTGAAAATCCAAGGGCATAACTGCAGAAAAAGTGAAGAAAAAGTATGAGGTGGGAGAAGGGGTTGAAGCTGGGAAATTGAAATATGGAATAATTTCGCGGGGAAATCAGTTGCTGCTTAGGAGTAATCAGGATCTGACGGCGGGCTGAGATTTGAGTGTCAGAGAGATTTGGGCTCGAGGGCTTTTGTTTCTGTATTTTATTTTTTATTCTTGTGTATCTGCCTGGTTTTACCTAGTAGTGTTAATCTTCTACCTTTAATTTTAACTACTATTAGTAATCCTCTATATCTACCAGGCCTTTTGTTTCTGGGATTAAAGAATTTTTTTGGTTGTGTTTGTTTTTTGGGGTGGGCGGAATTAAGACACTGGTTCGACTGTGAAGCCCGACCTTTTCCTTTGCACGGCTTGAAGTTTCCTTTGAACCAAAAAAATGGATGTTGCAATAACAACAAAAGGTTTGGGTGGAATTGAATTTTGGTTTGCGCGTTAAGTAATTTGACAAAAAACCAGCTGTAGGATGTTCGTTTGGGTACCTTCTGCCTGATTTCAACGTTTTCCAAATATTTTTTGTTCCAATTTTAAGGTATTCCGTACGAAAATGTTTGATCAATTGCAAGAATTCATCCGTTCACCAGCAGTAGAATTGTTTATTTTTGCAGTAACAAGCCATTGAACAAGTCATTTTCCTGCAAGTTCGATTTTGATTGTGCCCCCTTTTGCGTTATTTTCTACTGTGCACCGGCGAACAACTTGCTTCTGTTTAATCATTGCATTCACTTGTCTCTTGTAAGAATAGGCCCTAACCAGATTGCTTTACGGAAATAAAATGAAAGCCATGACCCTGATGAAGTCTGTTGTCCGGATTGGAACAGATAAAACAAAGTTGACTTTTGGCAAAAAAAAAAAAAAAAGATTGGAACCGATGACCATGAACTTTTGACAAGAAGTAAAGCTCCATATTTCTGTCTCTCAAATTGACATTTTTCCACGACTACAAGGAGCTTTCAGTTTGCAAAAGCTGCTGTATCTTAAGGCATATATGGGAAATGTGAACAATACAAGAAATTGTTTCAAATGCTTGGCGACAATTTAGAGCTAAATTTAATACACAACATTGTCAGGTGTTAGATGTTCAGGCAAAAACTTCAGCATCAACTGTATCCAAGAAATGCAACCAATTGTATCCCAGAACTTCAGCATTCGAATTCCATAACAGAGGTAGCTGGAGGGAGGGAACAACCTGGATAGCAAGTATTTGCATCAAAATCTAACTCAGCCAAGGAAGCCATGTAAGGTTCATAAATTTTGCAAGTCCAGCTCATTTGTTGTCGCGCCATTAGGTCACATATGTTGTCCTTCCTGTTGTAAGCTTTACACTGCCAATCACTAACAATTTTTCAAACAAAAACAAGAAGAATTTAAAGTCGCAAATTAGGGTAACACTTCACAGCGCTGCTTGGCATTTCTAACGGGTGCAGAACAGAAATGTAAACCATTCTGAAGTACTTCTCAACCACAATGGAACACATAACTGCACAGAAATAATGATAAAGAGCAGCAATCTTCAGTGGCTCTTGAACAGAAATCTGGGAAAAGTTAAAAAGGATACGCACATATGCTGTTTTCCTAAGTCGCTATCCATAACAAAGCTGAGTCATAAATTCTAACAAGAACACAACCATTTAGCTGCTTTGTTAAAATGTTCATATGTCAGACATTGTAATTTATCAAGAGACATTAAACCAACCTTATGTTGATGAGGATCCAATCGCATTTGTTCCCATTATCCCTCCTAGTTGGTCACTGCACCTCATTTTTTATGCAATCCACCACTCTCTCTTGTAAATCCATGAGACAATAATAGTGTCTCTATTCAGAAATATCCACTTTCCTTTCTCCAACTCTTGTACAGGGTTTTCACATGACAAAAGTTTCTCAGGAGTCAAATACTGGTATAAAAAGAATACTCAAGCACAAGAGCTTTGCCCTCTCTTTTCACAAGGCACATCACATTTTAATTGTGTTATGCCTAATCGGAAGAATAAGAGGGTAATAATGCATCAACTAGTTCGTGATAGAGACAAGTTGCAGCAATCAGCTAAGGTTTATAAGAGGCGTGGCAAGGATGCTTCTAATGCCCAAGCTTTCATTTGGCATACTCTTGATGACAAGGAACCTACTTGGGAGTTGGCTTGGGTCTAGAGAATCTATTTTCTGATTTTCTTCATCAGGGGTATTTTAGTAATTTTAGGGGTTCGCAGGAATTTTACTTTATGGGAATTTTCTGTTTGGTAATTAGTTTTAATAATTAGTATTTAAGTTGTCTTGGGGAATAAGGGAGCTTAGCTTTCTAGTAGAATTCTATTTTAGTTAAGAGTCTTAATTAGAGTTGGAGTCAAATTGTGTCTTAGATGTTCATAAGTATCATACTTCTCTATCAAGAGAAGCAGATTTTTTACGTTAATAAAATTTCCTGCAGACTCAAGGTCTTCTTCTTGGTTTGTGTGATGCAACCTGACTTTGGGTGTGATTCCTAAAGGATCCTAGGAGTGATTCCTAGCGTTACTAATCTGATTTTTTTCTTCCTATTCATATATTTCTGAAATCCACTACACGTTTACTGCGATAATTGTGGTGAATTCAAGTCCAAGCCTGTTAACAAAAATCTGTCTAGCCTACCAAGTTTCCGTGCTGCGTCAGTTCGCCACTTGCTTAATTCAGAAAATGAAATTCAAAGGCAGCTGTGCACATCCTGCTTCCCCTACTCCAAGAAATAGAAATGCTTTCAATTTTCTTGTTCGAAAATTTCATTCTCCTTGAACTAGGATTCACTAGACTACTTGCAATTATCATGCATTCAGGTTACACCTTAAATAACTTCCAAGTAACAAATTAAAGGGCAATGCAGCACTTCTTTGATTCAAAGACTGGAAAACTTAAAATGAGATAAAAGCATAAATTATACCTATTACACATTTTTTTGTGCTTTTACAATGTCCCTTCATTATTTACTCCACCAGGGATTTCATCTTTACCAAACTGTAGTCTTTTGCAGCTGTAAAATTTACTCTTAGGCCCTCTCATATTAAGTTAAGGTGCAGCAGCTATGTTTTTTGTTGACTCTACACACACACACTCTCTCTGCAATTTACTTAACTCCTTATTTAAATTCCAGCTTCAATTTATTGAAATAATTCTTCATCTTTTTAACTTATGACACACACACTTCCTAACGAATGGATTAAACCATGTATACATTTGTTGCCAGCTAAACTCCACCTCTGCAAACTAAAAATTTTTACTAAAACCGTGACCAAAATAAGTATGAGATTTCCAATGATAAGAGAATCTAGAAGCCAGGCATGAGCTTTGAATTCTTAGAATAGCATTTTGATCAATAAAAGGCTGTTACAGGGCAGTAATTTGAACTATTAACAGCCACTGGTAGCACCAGTGCAAGAGTTATTAGAACATTAAATGATAAAGTAAATATCCCAAGTCTTCCATCCACAGTCAAACTTTTGTCTGCAGAATGGGTTATACCTCATTGATATGCTTTGCAGTAGTATTTGAAGTCAAAACAAAATAATCACAAGAAAAGCAGACCTATGTTGCATAAATGGGAAATTTTTTATTTTAATTATAATTAAGTAGATAATTTATTGGTACTTAGCTATTGCATGTATTCTTGAATTAAAAAAAAAAAAAAAAAAATCGCCTTACACCATCAAGATGAATATGCAAATAATAGTCCTCGGTTATTGCCTAGGAAAGACTACGGGGACATTGATGCTGCCAAATGATCATTACACACTGTGATTGAAAAAGTCATAACTTTGTGGGGACACTAGAGATGTCAAAAAGAAATTCTAGCGCTAACTTCTTCAAGAATTATGCAAACTTTGCAAAACACCCTAAGACAGCACTAAAACCAATTAGCCTTCCCTGGAGAAGATGGGGAAATATAAGAAACCAAAACCAGAAAGTCCATACTCATTATCTATAAAAAGGAAAATAACAAAGCTCGCTGCATTCAAGTCAAAATTCTCTCCCACATTAGAATTCCTAGTAGGGGGGTAATCGAGTTGAGCTGCTCACGAGCTCATGAGCAATTCGGTCAACTACTTGGCTCAAACTCAAGTTGACCGAGTTCTAGTAGCTCGATTGGTCAAACGAGTCGAGTTCGAGTATTGATTTTCCAAGCTCGAAAGCTCGTCGAGCCTAATCGAGCCTAATTGAGCAAACAATTATTTAATAAGTATATTTTTATTCATTATGTATTTACTATTTTAGGTATGAAAATTACAAAATTTACCAGAATATCCTCGAGTACTCGAACTCGAGCTCGAGCTCGATCAACAAAATGCAAAAAAAAAAAAAAAAAAAAAAAAAAGTGCAAATGAGTCGAGCTCGAGTACTCGAACGCTACTTCGAGCTCGAGCTTCACAATTTTTTGCTCGAGACAAGTTCAAGTAGCACCATGGTGACTTGGCTCGATTGCACCCCTAATTCCTAGTCGAAATTTTTGGGTTCACAAGCATACCAGGAAAAGGATAAGAGCAATTATGAAGGCAAGACCATGCAAGAAGGAACAAGAGTTACTGGTGCATTGAGCTAAGTTAAGCTCAATTCAGTTAATTGTATGCTTGCCTGTTTAAGAAGAAATTGATGGTCAGACCATGTTCCTGATGCCCACATTGATTGCATTCTCTTTGACTACAGCCTTGCCATAATTAGACCCGCAAAGTGAAATAATTCAAACATGAGCCCATATTCTGTTCTTACTTAAATTTCTCAGCATTTATAATTCAGTACAAAAATGTTGTTTGGACACCTAACAGAATCAGCTTTAAATGTCAAAAGCTACAGCCATTTCAACCATCACATCATAATCAAACGAACAAAGCAAATAAGCTAACCTAACTCAATTTCCTATTCTACTACTTAAAATTAACAACAATTTATTAACTTTATCATTCTCAGAAACACTTCCTAGCACAAATTTAGTTTCGAGTTTGAACGGAGTTTTATTAGTAACTGAACGAGCATTATGGGCCTTCTAATTGCATCAAATAACAACATCTTCATGACGGGCTCAGTTCAAAAGAAAAGAAAAGTATTCGAGCCCAACACCCTGGCAACTTCACAATAATAGTACCAATACTGCACTATTACACATTAATTAATCAAATCATTCATAATGAGATTAAGAAACAAAACTATTATTAAATGATGTGAAAACCTGCTTCTTGATTGCTCATCGAAGTGTATCAAACACAACCACCTACTACTACTTCTAGCTCATGGTCTTTCTGAGCCTTGCAAATTACAATAATGTGCTCAAGGACAATGACAAGCGACAGAGAGACCAAGAATTTCAAATCCTAAAAGGAAAGCACAATCATAACCTCAGATTCCTATGAATAGTATAAGTTTCTAAAAAATGTATCTTCTGCCAGCAATCCAATCTGTCAGCAGTCTCAATTAGTTACACTAGAACCAGACATCAAAATAAATCTACTCAAATTAATATTAAACTGCCATTTTTGCTCCTTTAGTTATTTACAAAATTTTAGACCTGCCCCAAATCCAAAACAACATATTTTACACAAAATAAAAAGAACAGTAGGGAAAACAATCCAAATTAGGTACATAAATAGAAGTCTTTTCAATAAGATGTAATTGGTATGTTTATATTCAAGATTTTTGATAAGATATGGTGCTGTACAGACCACATAAAAGGAAAACATACAAAAACTAAAAACTAAAAAAGAGCAGCATTACTCTTGGTAAATTCCCAAGCAGTCTTATAGAGCAAATAAGAAGTGAACAACCAGAAAGAAACAATGAAACAGATAATGCAATTGGCAATCTAAGAGAGAACTACCTAAATGTAGGTGCGCGGTACATAACTTCAACTTTATCCACTTTGATTGATCGTGGATGAAGAATCAAGAGCCATATCCTGAAGCTCTTTCTGCTTCAGATACTGATGCAAAATTGTTAGCCTAGCCGTCTCAAAAGCAAAGTATCCAATAGCAGAAAAACAGGCACTATGAATAACTCTAGGCCCCATTCCACGAGTAAACCCCACCCAACCTTCTTCCTTTAAAATCTGTTTGACAGTAGCCCTAACACCACTATACATCACAGCTGTAACCTTACTCACAGCCTCCCCATGAGCCTGAGTCATCAATCTAGTCTTAACCACATCCAAAGGAGTTGTCAGTGAAGCTGATATTGCTCCAGCCAATGCACCACAACAAACACTCTGATATGGCTCCAAGTGAAATTGATTAGTCCTCCTCAATACCGCGGCTTTTAGATACTCAAACGAAGAGTAACTCAACACCCCAGCAGGCAAATTTCTCAGCAATGTAGCACTATAACCAGCATACAACCCCAAAATTCCATCTTTTTCCAAAATCCTCAATAAAACCTCCCAAGACCTCCCCTTTGCACCAGCCTGCATCCTTTGAGTAATCAATTCTTTAGGTACCATTATAGCAGACGAAACAATATTCCCCATCGCACCAGCGGTCGGAGGAATCAAAACAGCTGGATACTGAGGGATTTTCGACAGAATCGATTTCCCAAACTCACAGGTCCCAAAATAAACAGCAGAAGAAGCAGTGGAACCAACAATTACTGCAGAAACCCCACTGTAAAACCCCAAAATTCCCCTGTTTTTAAAGGTCTTCACAATGGCGTCAACTGTACCACTGTAAATTTCTGATGCCCCTTTTGTTTGGAGCTTAGTCTTGATTGTATCAAGTGGATGAAGACAGACATAAGTGAACGCACCAGCAATGCCACCAGCAGCAGCACCAATGAGCGCTTTTTCCAAAACAGACAGATTCTTGAGCAAAGCATAGACCTTGGAAGAGCCTCTAGAGGCTGGTTTTAGCCAAATCTGAGATGTGGGTTTTTCTGGGCTTTTGATTTGAGGTTGAATAGAGATTGAAGTTGATGAAAAATTGAGAATTTTTTTTGGACCAAAATTCTGATTATTCGTTACTTTCTTTGTTCTACACGGGTTATCTGTGAGATGATAAAGAGGTAAGGTATTGGTGGATAAGAGGGAGGTGTTAAGGTTGTTGAAGAGGGAATTGAAGTCTTGGAGAGTTGATGAAGTTTGTGAATTTGATGAGAGGAGACCGAGGGATTTGCTGCTATGGATTTCCATTGATTGATTGGTTAGTTGGATGGTTTTGGGGGCCGGTAAGGTATTACTTATTACTGCTGTTTGTTCAGGCCATGGTGCGAAGACATTGAGGGGACTTAGGACGTGTTTGGATACGGCTCAGAAAACCAGGATGCAGGAGGCATCTTCTGTGTTTGTCTCTCTTGGGCTCTCTCCATTGAGAAATTTTTTGAAGGGAATACAAAAACCACCTGTGCAAGTATAAGATTTTTGGTAATTGGTAACTCTGGTCTGTGGGTGTGTATGATTTGGTGGAATTGAAGACAACATATTAAAAGAAAATGATTTTAGAATGATTTGAGAGAAGAGACAAGTTAAAGGATCTTTTCTTTTTGAGAAATGGCTAATATACTTTGTAATATTTTCAGTTATTATAGTTTGAAGTAAAGTAATTTATTTGCAAGTTCATTAAAAGGGAACAATTTGCACAATCTATCTATCTATCTATTCTCAATATAAGTAATTTATTTACACTTATTTTTATCATCAATTTTTGTAGAAGGAAAAAAAATCATAATAATTTTAACACTATTGGTTTATATATAAAAAAGTCCTAATATTTATTATTTAACTACAGTTATAGTTGAATACATGATAAATTCAATAAAAAATTTAATGTCAATATTTTATGTCATAGTGCCAGCTATATATTTTCTTCAGAGCTTTAAAGAAATATTTCAAAATTTTGATATTATGACTTCATATTCAAGCTATGTTTTTTAACAACAATTTTACAAAAAAAAAAAAAAAGCATATAATTGCTTTAGTATTTATTTAGAATAAAAAACTTACAAAAAATTTAGCAATTAAAAAAGTTACATTTTTGGGGGAAGAGAAACTTTCACATGCAGGGTACGTGAGTTATTACTAGTTTACTCAAGTGTTATGAAGCAAGAAGGAAAAAGGCAAACTTTAGCACTCTTATGAGTATGATACTAATCCATATGCACATTATGCATCATACTAATTTGGGTCTCATTTTTAAATTATGGATTGGAAACGATTGTTGTAAATTCTATGGCTAATGGTGTGATGACATTTTTTTGAGATGATATTCGTTTGAATGTAAATTCTACAATAAATGACTTAAAATTTTTATATTCTTGCATAAATCATCAATGAAATGGTGTAAAAGGGACACCAACATTTTTGTATGACGACCTTTTGACTCCTCCCCTTCCCACTATCAAACATGTAATGAATTTGTAGTTGCCTTACACATAATTTTGGACGTAATAACTTAATGTAATTTTAGACATGAGCATAAACAATAGAATAGTTATCAACACATATTTCCTCACCAAATAAACAATAGATCTAGAATCCCACCACCAAAATCCCCTCCTCCCCCTTCCCCTCCGCTAACTAAAGGTTGTTTTTAGTAGAGCTTAGTAAATAAAACTTTTGATAAATTCACCATAAATTCCGTTTTGTTATCGTAATAATCATGCGAACAGTGATTCAATTGGTGATGAAGAGAAAGAATTCTTGGTCTAGTTCTCCACCTACTAATTAGGAACATTGAACCTCAATTATTAAGAACATAAATTTCTAGATGTTTCAAAATTGATTGTTTATTGATAACCTTGGCAGTTGTACTCCTTTGTGTTTAGATAATAGGGAAAAAAAAGCTACAGCTTTATGAAGATTTCAGCAGATGTGGAATTAGCTCCTATTTTATTTTTGAGAAGTTAAATAGTTCCATGAGACATATTGGGCCTCGACTCCTATTTTTGTCTCTGTTTCTTGTTGGAAATCCAAATCGCGCCACATGACTTGCTGCATACATCTATTGGATCACACTGTTGTCTTATGGGAGTGGAGAAATCGGCCCAATCTTTCTCTGGTAGCTTAAGAAAGTCAGCTTCACTCTTTACAAAATAGGGCCCAGCTAATATTGACCGTTGAACCAGGTAAAGCGGCAAACACTAAATTTCAATCTACTTGTAGTGGTTAATTTTCTTGTGCATCTTGCTTTACGTAAGATCCATTGCCCTCGGAAAATTCTTTTATAGACTCGATTTATCATTTTACTTGTAGACATTGTAGTTTAAGTATATGTCACAATATAATTCACTTGCTCACTTTCTTATTTTAGCATCCACCACATAATGCATGTGACATTTATTTAGAACTTAAAGTTCATAAACAAAATCATGAATTCGAACCATGCAAGAATTTTTCTGCCCTTGATTAAACACAAAAATGTAAAGCAAAATTTCATTTCACAAAAAATATAGTCATTCACTAAACGTTTTGCGTCCAAGTAAACCAACTCATAAATTGGAAAAAGCAAATAGTAATTATAAATTTCAAAAGCCTCTCAACTAGTAAACAGGGAAAGATTTTTTTTAACTAAGATAAGCTAGCACATAAACTCCAAGCCATTAGACTTAAGAACATCAACAGTTTTTTTTTTTTTTTATCAATTACTATTGTATTACAATGTTTGTTGCCTCACACAAGTAGAGTGAGACTCTCAATGGTGTATTGGGTGAAACCCCAGACTAATTGTCATACACAATTTGGAGGTCTAGCTTTCCGAAATCTACTTAAATCCCCTCTCTTGTAAAACCCTCTAAATACTGCAGGTAGGATTTGATCTTAGGACCTGCGACAGGAGGAGACCGTCTCCCTTGACCATTGGTCGTTAGCCCAGTGGCTAATAGTTTCTTTTCGCAAAACGGCGAGCTTCATCTAAAGGAACAAAGAAATATAGCGAAAAGGTATTTCTGATGGAAGTAAGAGATTCGGTTCCCAAATTTAGAAAGATCTTTTAAGTCTCTTACTTTGTATGGACATATGTTAAATAAAGCAGTATTCCCTAGCTTATGGCATATTATTGACTCAACCGTAATGTAAGTTTCTTTGAAGAAAATTAAAGAACTTATTCACTCTCTTTCATACCATGCATACGCCCCTGTGATAAAATTTAAAACACCTATTGGGTCTTGATCAAATTCAAGCTGTTTAATGGGATAAACACAATAATTTCGATTGACTACCGAGTCACATATGAAATTTTTGTGTAAAAAAGCTAAAACTTTTACAGATCGCATAATCAAACATAAGGTATGTATGATTATGACTTTTGTTTCCTTACTATGCCTTCACCTCTCTAGATGTAACTAACACAACCCTATTTATGATTTTATTACTCTCGTAGTTTAGCATACAGAGAAAACACACACAACTACATATGTATGTATATGTATATGCATATCTATGTCTATATAAGTGTGTGTGCATGCACGCGCACATACATACATATGTGTGTGTATCTATGTGTGTGCGTGCGCATGCGCGTGCATATATGTATGTATGTAATATCAAGGATGATTTTGGACATGGAGTTCTTGTATTGTAATTTCCAAGTCAAAAGCAAAAATTTCGTCTCCATTTATAACTTGGGGTGTGTACTATATATATATATATAAAGGATGATATTGTACACGGAGTTCTTGTATTGCAATTTCCAAGTCAAAAGTCAAAAGTCAAAAGCAAAAACTCTCTGTCCATTTACAGCTTGGTAGTCCATCTTTTCAACTGCAAGTATACTAATTCCCAACTAAGGGAAGAAAGAGAGAACAATTTGGTTTTGTAATGGTTAACTATTGAGTCAAATACTACAAGTCATACTATTCGACAAGCATGCAATCAATAAGGCATAATATGGGTGGTCCTGGTCTCATAACTCGCCAAACACGACTTCGAATTCTTTACCCTCAAAACCTTGACCAATTCACCACACATTTGCCTCACGCCGGCACTACAATCGCTTTGCATCACTAACAACACTTTGGTCAAACCATTGGCTTTGATCACGGCCTCCTGAGCCGTCCGATCTCGAGCCAACCAACACAAGCTCCAGAGCACCATTATCCCATGCTCCGTTGCCACACCCGAACACTTCATTAGTCTCTTAACCACTCCCATAATACACCCCTCGTCTTCACTAATCGCAACTCTCCCGTCCGTACACGTGGCAATTGATACCAGTAGCTCCAATGCCTTTTCGATCACCGGTCGAACCGGATCTGGTCTAACCGGATCCGAACCGGATAGAATCTTCCCTGCGGTTTTAACGATTCCGAATCGGACCAGCTCCTTCTTCGCCGTTTTCGAGGTTGTTATTGCAATCAGAGCTGATAAACTTGCTTCGATGGCGCTGCTATCGGGTTCTTCGTTGCTTAATTTGTATAATTCGTGTAATAATCCTTCTTTTTCAGCGATTTTCCGTTGAGAATCCGCGTCGAACGCGATCGATTCGAGAATCTTCGCTGATGCAATCCTCGAGTTCAAGCTGCCTTTCTGAAAAAAGCAGGAGAATTTCGACAAATAATCGAAATCGCTCTTCAAAATCATTTCGTTCAACAATTCTTTCACTCCATTTTCCGGTAAAATAATCTCCAGTATCGAAAGAACCTGATCGGAATTCGGATTTTCTTCGCAATTTCTCAAAATTTCAACCAGATCGGAGACACCGGCGGCTGAGCTCGCAATAAACCTCCGGTTTTCCGCGGAGAACTTAACAAAATCGACGAGTTCTGCCGTTCGACCGCCGGAGGAGAGGTTTTTTATGAGTTCGAGGGCTTCCGATGGAGAGAGGAGAGAATTTCTTCTGGAAGATGACGACGGCGTTGAGCTCGGACTGAGGTCCGCCGGCGAGGAGGAGGTGTGTTGGAGGTAGAATTGAATGAGGCGGCGGAGGGTGAGATTGGGAGTGAAGTCGGTGGACGGAAGAACTTGCATGGTCGCCGGACAAGTGTTGTGGCCTTGAGAAAGCCACGTTTGGATGGAGGTACGATCGTATGTGACGCCGGTGCAGAGGCTCACCGGAGACTTCATCACGTCCATTGAAATCGGACACCGGAATAAGTTCGGTACCGTTAGATTGAGGTACAACTCATCTCTCTTAATAGCAGCATTACTACTTGTACCTATAGCAGTTGTTGTTGTACTCTTGTCACTCACCATTTTTTCTCTGTTTTTAGTTGGAAAGATAGCGTTCCAGGGGAGAAAATGGGGGGTTTTATACGAGGAGGAAGAAGCAAAGGATGACGTCGTTTTGGTCAAAGTTTTGGGAGTTGTTTAAAGTACACGAGTACGACTAATGACCAAATGGGAAATTTTTTAATTGAAAATTTTCTTCGGTCATTTTTGCAAATATTGTAGGATTTATTTTTTTGAGAATCAAGGTTTGTACGTGTTTATTTTTTTGAGAATCAACGATATTGTAATATTTTAAAACTATTAAACACTAACAGTATAAAATCTTTTCACACTAGTGAGTCTATGTGAACGACGCATAATGTACATATTCAAGATTGAAATAATCTTTGTGATATCTATATGCATTCACACGCTCTCATGTTAGAAAAATCTTTGCATAATTGGTGTAAAAAATCTGATATTTTAATGCATAACATATATTCAAATTTGAAATTCTCATTCTGATATGTGCATGCATTCACACGTACTGGTGCTAGAAAAATCTTTGCACAGTTAGTGTAAAAAAATCTAAAATTGTCGTGGTTGGAGTTTGAAAATAGATTTTTTTTTGTATGGGGCTGTGGGCCTACGCGTTGAAATAACAGGTGGATGTGCGTTGGAATTATGAAATTGATGCATGAATTGTGTGTGGGGGATTATGGCATCCAAGTCAAACTGGAGTTTTGGATCTTGGTCCAAAATCCCGTGTTGTATTAGGTGATGTATCAATATATATATATATATATATATATATATATATATATATATATATTTTAATTCTTGAAAAGAAGTGATGTATCAATTTTGGTTAAGGTGCATCAAAATGTTCTTTGAGATTGAAGTATTAAATTAACCACAATGGAGTCCTAAAGTTGCTTTGTAACCAACAAAAGATAAGGAGTTTTAGTGGGAGCAGATATTGGGATTGTTCCAATTATGATCCAGTTTCAAGGGGTTTGAGTTAATCTAAGTTAAAATTTGATACATTTTCTAGTTCGAGTTTGAAGCCATGGGGTTGAAATGTCAATAATAATACAGATTATCGAGAGACCATGTTTACAGACACATTGAACATGCTGAAGAATCCATCTGAACCTGAACTGTTTATCATCAAGTGGTCAGTTTTGCAACTGATTATCACCAAATGGAAGGAGGTGAGTTTTGGATGCGTGAAGATGTAACTAATAAAAAGAATGTTCTATCTTGAAATAGTACAATTATGTGTTATATGATTGGCATATTTATTTTCTTCTTCAGTGTTATCAGACTGAAATTTAATTATAACTTGTCCATGGGTAATAGACAGAGTAATCCGAGCTATAAGTTTCGTTTGTGTTGGTCTATTGTGTGTTCTCTGTACATGGGTTGTCACACCGAAATAAAGTGTGCTGTTCGCCAATAATGAACTTCTAAATTAACAATCTCTCTGTGAATTACATTATATTTTCCTGTAAAAATGTCACACCTTTTTCCAAAAAGTGACAGAAGGCACCCTTTTATTTTAGGGAACATAATGGAAGGGCCGTTTTATTTAAAATGAAGTGCTGGATATACTTTGATAAGCACCTTTTGTGTTCTGTATTTGTTGGTTTCTGCTGAGTTTAATTTTTGTACATTTCACATATGAGAAATAATGAGCCAAAAGTTCACCAAATTCCAACGACTCTCTCTTTTAGCTACTTTGTCTCTTTTTTCTTTTTTCTTTCTTTTTTTTTTTTTTGTCTAGGGGATTTATTTTTTCCTTTTTTTGGGGGGATGGGGGTGTCTAGAGGGAGTTTGCTAGAAACGAAAATGAATTTTTTTTTGGTTAAAACTTTTTTCAAGCTTTTCTTTTGAAAAGGTTATGGAAAATTACTCCATACACGCTCTTTAATTCAAATGAAGGCATAAAAGAAAGGACAAGAAAACGAGTATTTTGGTTTGTCAAATTAGTGTTTTATAGAACGTGTCTTGCAATGTTGACTCGGTATAAACACAAATTCCCTCTCACCGAACCCCACGAATGGTGCAAAATGCACATAACTACATCTGGAAATTATATCTTATGAGTTGCATATAGGCTTGTGATGCATGATTGATGTATCTACTGGGTTACTTTATTCCTGCTAGGTTTACATAATATCAGAATCGACAATCCAGAAGGAAATAAAATGAGGGCTATAACCTCAAAAATAATGTAAGAACCCTCATATACTCCAACAGGTCTCTGTCCTAGCTTCCAAATATCGGTAGCGGTCTATTTGGTTGGATGTAAATTACAATTTTTCGGTAGTGATCTATTTGGTTGGATGTAAATTACAATTTTTCGCAAAATCAAACATCACAAAGTATTGCAATATTATCAATTTTTTCTGTAATGGAAAAATTATTTTCATAAATGCCACTATATAAGATTTAGCTACCAACCTCCTCTTCTCATGTTTATGTCTCTAATACTAAGAATAAATATGATCCTATTATAGCTAAAATTATAGACTTTTTTAATCGTATGAAAATAAATTATTTACATTAGCAAATCTAAAGAATAAATATGATCCTATTATAGCTAAAATTATAGACTTTTTTAATCGTATCAAAATAAATTATTTACATTAGCAAATCTAAATGCATGCCTCATGTCATCATCTGCAGGAAAATGATTTCAATGCATGTTTAATTTTATGTTTATGTATCTAAAAGTGTTTGCACTCTCAGTTTGTAAAATGACAATGACTTTTTTTTTTTTTTTGAGTTTATTTGCACATTAATTAAGACCTATTATTTACTTAATTTTTGTTCATATTCATAATTTCACTTAATGAAAGTTCATCCTAATATTTTAAGAAATGGTAAAATACCTTAGCTATAATTTGAAATAAATAAACCACAACTTCTCCTTCAAATACCCAAAAAAAATTTTAACAAAATGAATTACCAATGTAAAACATAAATCAGTGACATCAAATCACCAGGCATTTAATGTCGTTATTATATTGTGCCCATTTGTCGACATAGAGACTCAGATTAACCTCTCGCTACTTTCTTGTGTAAAAAATAAAGCAAAATAAAATTGGCGATAATTACTTTTTCCTTTCGTATTTTCTGTAATTTACCCCATTGTCATTTTCACTCTCTTTGCTATTACCGATCCATGAAAGCTTTATAGTGTACAAGAATCTGTGTTTTTCTTTCCCTTTTTTTTTTTCCTTTTTCTGTCAACAACTTATTATATTGCTCTATAAATCGAAAAGGACGTAGTAGAAAAACATTCCACAATATCTACAATAAAATTATAGGTAAAAGATAGTTTTTCGGAGACCTTTGTGGTTAATGTTACGTACATTGGTTACTAGTTTTCGAGTGCCTTTGTTTGGAGGCCTTTGTGGTTAATGTTACGTACATTGGTTACTTCCCAAAACAAGATGGGGAAAATTTTCTTTTTTCTCGGACCCAAAAAAAAAAAAAAAAAAACAAAGAAGAAGAAGAAGAACGCTTAATACCAAGTAACGTGTCTTCATACAAGCCGATGTAGTACTCCTTTTAGAAGCATCCTTATTCGATTGAATTAATGTAGCATTATACAACAATTTTCCAGCAGTTTGTTTTGCTCTAGAGTACAAAAACACTCAGTCGTTCTTGAAATGCTTAAAATGTATAGAATGGAAATATCAAATTGTTACAAGAAGGAATAAATCAAACGAAGAGACGAGGAGAAGCATCTTTTCAATGTGCTACATTTTTTCCGTCAAAAAATAATAATAATAATAATTCTAAGGATGCATGTACAAATTTTGAAGCTCTTTTTTTTTGGTGTTTTTGGTTTTTTTTTTTTTTTTGGGGGGGGGGGGGGGGGGGGGGGTTGACCTACCAAGTCAAATTTTCACATTGAAAAATATATCTTCGCACGCTATGTCTAACTGGGGAAGGTGTTATACCAACACGCATAAAATATTGTATTATATGAAAGCAGAAGAAGAGAAAACGATATAATTTTCTGTTACCAAATCATGATTCTTTTGTCTTATATAATGGTACTCATGAGCGATTTTAACTTTCCAACTTTTGGATGAGGTTTTTCAATTGTATATGCTGAAATATACACGTCTCCTATTAGTGGACTCATATGTAACCTTGCGAGTGTCGTAAATATGTCCACCAATTAGCTGAGGTGACCTATAAAGCACAGTGAGCTAATAGAGATCCTCCACGGCTCCACCCATTTATATTTTAATGATGCATATCATTATTAATGCATGTGGGGCGGTGAAATTCTTGCTGGAAGCCTTCTGTATAGTGCCTGTTAGGTGATTTTGAGCATCTCAAATGAACAAGAAACAGGGAGGGGAAGGGGAAACAACATAGCAAACAGAAACACACACAAACACACACATGTACAAGCAGACTTAAATTATGAATGTTCTGGTGATGAAAGCCAATAAGGATGATTGTCAGAACAGTAGAAGGATGATTGTCAAAATTCCACCATTTAAATTTTGTAGCATCTGGATTACATGTTGGAACAACCAATAAAGATTGGTAATAACACATATTTGTATTGTAACTAACTAGTGTATATATTTCTTTCTCTACTTCTTTATTTATAGTTGTAGTATCTATGTTATTTCCACGAATTGAATCTGCAATTGCTTTGTCTTGGGTCCTAAACTTCCTGAGGATGCAAGTCTATTATGATATCTGAATCGACAGCATTATGTCAAACCTCATAAACCACATGGGCACATGGTTGTGAAATAATGTGAACTGCAACACTAGTTAAATGAAATCTTTGAACCTATATCTTTTCTTACAATGATTGAAATTATCAACTGATTCTGTAACTTTAAGCATTTAAGCAATTCACTGCATTCGAAAGATTAGCATGTTAAAGAGTATGTGAAAATTTAGCACTTTTCATTTATATGGTCAAAATTTCATGTTTTATGGCAATCAATTTGCTGCAGCGAATAAATTTGTCGAGCAAATACAGAGAGAGTTGAAAAGTTTTAGACTGGTGCAGCTTTCTATCTGATGTGATTTCACCACATTACATCATTTTGTTATTGTCCTTTCCAATATTAGCCAATACTAGGATAGAACCTGTCTTAGTTTACTTTTATTAAATAAATTTGTTTAGACAATACGTTAATTCTGGTCGTTAATATTAAGTTAATTGACTGTACAGTTACCATTCCTTTGAAACTATATCTCATTTGGATCATATTCATTTCCAGGGTATGCTTAGGTAATATTTTTTGCATTCTCTTCTCATTACTTTTTTTTTTCTCCAGTTTCTGGTTTCTTTGCACTACTATATATATTACAGCAAGTAGCATTTTAATAGACTAAACCAAGGAATTTAGTGGCTAATATAAGGCCGTTTCGTGTTATACTTACCAATCCCCTACAACTTCAAAATCATTTTGACAACAATTCATTTTATTGAGCATAGTAACTATTACCTTCCATTTTGCTCGAGCCCAAATTCATACGCGCATGCATGAAGTTTTCTTTGATAGTTAATCTTGATGCCAAACGTCATTTTGGATTTCTCGATACAACAGAAAGATTTGGTAAAAGCTAGTTTTTGGATGTCAATTAAAATATATTACTAGAGTAATTTTCTTAGATAAATATGTATATAAGATAAAAAGAAGACTGAATAATGTGTTTAGAGTAACAATTCCATCAAACCGAGCATACTTTTTGATTGCTAATCATGATGCTAAACTGAGTCTTTTTGGACGACTGGATAGAACAGAAAGATTGAGAAAATCTACACTTTTATGGCATCATGCCTTTTGTCTCAGTGGTGAAAAAGATTCAAAGTGAAGGTATCAGAATTACAGATGTCTCAAGTCACATTTGCATTGATTATAAGTCGTGTTTCCCTATATGAATTCTTTCCATCCTTGTTACTAAATCAGTTGTTGATCTTTTATACGAGCAAATTGTACTAAAAAATTAGTACATCGTGATAATAGATTCTTCATTCCAAATTCAGAAAAGCATACCCTTGTTGCATTCATCCCGATTAGGTTTCTATTGGCAGGTGCAATGTTGTGATCCAAATGAACTTGAAGATGTAAAAAGAGAAAAATGCATGTCATGGAACATAATAGATAACCATGCATTAGTTCTTTAAAACCAGATAGTCAAAGGTGACAAAATCCTCTATCGTCATCCCTAAATTGAATTAAAGTTGTATCAATTTTCAAAGTCTGGATTCCAGAAAATGTTTTTTTGATGATAAAGATCGACAAAGACCAGGCTTAGATTTTCCAAACCAAACCAAGAATGTCAGCAAACTTTTGAGGGATGTGGGGTTCTCCCCTACCTATATTCCACTGACATTTGTCAACAATCAAGACTTATTTGATTGGAAAAACATATGTTATATACGGGTCTCACGGTGTATCTATATATGTAGGTCTTGTCATTTGGTGTTTATATTAGGCTGGTATTATGAAAATGGAGCCACTTGGTTATCTGTTTGAATATTGCGTTGTAGATTCTTGACTATGCAACCAAAAGACATTAATAAGGCTTTTCTTGAATTATATATAACTACTCTACTGTCTTATTCTTCATGCATTGATACAAACTTCATTGACTAATGGGAAAAAAATGATTAAAGAAAATGTTTCAAGCTGTTCATATAAATATATGATGTCTTTTATTGTGTCTTTTTCTTCCCCCTCCTGTCAATAGTAGTGATGGTAGGCATACACCATGAAAATTTAGGAAACAATTGTGCGAAGTTCTAAGATTCGTGGATTGATTTGTTTCGAAATTCACGAGTTTTTGTCACGTTCTAGAATTTAATAAGGTCAAATATTATGTCTAGCTTTTGTCTGCCACTTCTGTTGGCAAATTTATTGGATTACCAAGTTGTTCTTTTATAATTATTGGAAAGAGACTGCGCACTAAGCAATGAGTTCTTTTTTTTCTATTCAATCCTTCCCTTCCATCGTGCGTTGACATGAAATTGCTCCATGTTCTGGTTCAGCTACCTTGTAAAGAAAATTTTGATATATTTTACCAAAGACATAGCATTCGACTGACACCAATCTTTCTTCTAGGATGATTTTGGTGGTTTGATCACCGATATTATTCTCTTTAGCATGAGATGAAGTCCTCTCTATTCCTATATAAGTCAAGCCAAACCAGGAAAGAAGCAATCAGTCTTGTCATGATTGCATTTGAGTTTTGTGATTTTATTGGAATTCTATGTTGGTAAGAACTTCTACAAAGCGTTTGAGCGGGAGAGAAATGAGGGTACTTAGATTAATTATGCTTCTAAATTCCAAGATGTTGTTCAATGGTCAATTGGTAGTTTTAGGCTTGGAGATTATGATATAAATCATCTTGTTATTTTCTTGATTTGATTTATGAGTTGGTGTCTAATGGTCAAAAAGAGTTGGCAAATACACGAAATTTTTTTGTTCAAATTCTAAATAATTAAGTGCCTATGTATGAGTTGCATTTGATTGCTTGCTTCGCTGTTGCAAAGGATGAGATAAAACATCAAACCAACAGCAATTACCTGGATGGAGTCAATTCTACCTTAGGTTTCCTCCCTTTCCCCGCTCTCTTAACACTTTGGGTTATTTTTAAAAAAAAAAATCAGCGTAGGTGCCAAATTGGATCTAAAAAAAAAAGATGGCAAGTTTGCAACGCACTGATATATGTTTAAGAGCAATATTTCTTAATTACAATTTTTCAGTTTATTTCTTCGAATTTTCTTTAGTATATCTCACAAAATTTGTATTTATAATTTATCTTGCAAAGGCAAAACGCTTTCGTAGCTCAGTTGGTTAGAGCACCCGTTTAGTAAGCGGGAGGTCTTGAGTTCGACTCTCAACGAAAGCATCTTTTGTTTAGTCGCTTAGGCTTATTCAAGCCTGGCTTTCTCCCTGCTCGCTGAAAAGGAAACCCCCCCCCCCCCCCGTTCTCCCCGTCCCCAACAAAAAGTTCTTTTACAGAGCTTAATCTAGCTAAAAAGTTTAATTTTAACCTGTACTTTTTTATTCAAAAATGTTAATTACGTGTTCTCAAAGGAGTATATCAATATGGTTGTATAATTTTATATTTATGATTTGGCTCTTTAGATATCAAATACATTTGTCTCCAATAGGCTACTAGTAACTCAAAAAAAAAAAAAAACTCATAATTAAGCATATAAGAGTGAACAATAAATCCAACAATATTCGAATCAAGTTTGGCTTGATAAGAGTTCAATCAAGATTGGTTTGATAAAGGTTCAATCAAGATTGATTCTTTAATTGATCAACATATTTGCTGCTTGTTGAATTTTGAGCTCAACTCGAACTCATTTGAGTAAAAATTTTGAAATTCACATATGAGTCAATCTACTTAAGTTCAGTTTGGTTTAAATTTGACTTGATGAAAGCACATTTAAACTTGCTCATATACTAATCAAGTCAAATTCAAACAAAATTTTAAAGTAATTAAGAAATTCAAATCAAGTTTAAAAAATTATATGAGCTTGTTTATACCCTCCACCCTTCTATTAAAATTTTTGCTTTACAATGCCTAAGTTTTGCGTCTCTTCATGGTTCTTTATGCATTAATTTTCTATTTTCGTTGAAACAAGGACATCATAAATGTTTAGTCTCTTCATTGTTCACTACTTCAACTCCCCACAGGAATCTCTTACAAAAACTTCATCACCTTAATTGAAATTAAAAGTTGAATTCGTTCAACATTTAAAATGGGCAATAATTGGTCTACTTATTTGAAAAATTAAAAAAACAATGGCTTGTGCTCACATACACCAGCAGCAGCCCTTTTAGAGTTCACCAAAGACAACTCTGAACAAACATTGAACAAATCCAAAAGTTTTCCTCTACGAACTAGCTCTCCATCCTGCTGGCATAAAGGATTTATCTCACAAACCGTGGTAGTGCTATGAGACTACCACAAGATTACAGGATCAATGAATCTTGCAAAGCTGATAAAGTGCAGAAGGACAAAACAAAGGCATCCCTACAGAGATAGCCCAGTTAAAAATGTAAATGTGACGGAGTGACACTGTAACTACGAGGAATTAGGAGAGTAACGTTAAAAAAATAAAATGGCTGAACATTTTGATTAATAATGGATAAGAAATATTACAACAATGGTAATTACAGAAGCAGAAGAACTGTATTAAGTCTAGCTGGAACTTTTCTTCTTTTTTGAATTTCTCAATTCTAACTCACTGAAAGAATATTTCTCAATGAGGCTAGAACTAGGTAATTTCAATTCAAAGGTGATCTTCTGGAAAATCAGTGACAATGTTTGAACATCTGCAAGAGCTCTATGAGCAAAGTCTATTAAAGGGATTTTGAAAATCTCGCGAAGGGCTTGCAATGATAGCTTTAAAGCTCCTTTAAATCCTGATTGCAAAATCAAAACCAATCCAACTCATAAATTATGCAATGCAAATAGAAAACTTAAGCAAAGAGAATGTGGGCATTGGGGGAGGGTGGGAGGAAGAAGGAGAAACCTTTGGATTTCACAGCTTCCCTTGCTAAAGGAAGGGTGTCAACAAACAGCCAATCTGATGGAATCTTGTAAGAGCACCTACTTAACTCTTCACTTAGGAAAGGAACATCAAAATTTCGAGCGTTGTGAGCTATCAAAACCACAAAACCACCAGGTTTCTGGCGGCTTTTGACATATTGCAGTAAAATGGGAATCAGCTCCACCATCCTGAAAAATGTTAACCAGATTAAAACAAAGAAAAATATCAAGTGCTGAAAAGTACAAGTCTCTCTATTTTTGTTTAAGCTACCATAAAATAAAGGACGACATCCTTCATACTATTCAAACCATGCTTCCCAATTCAAAAGCCACCCAGTCAGTAGTATTTGTTTAAAAATATACTAATATACAAGTGCAGTTAAAAAAAAGATGCCTATGTTGTCTGGGAGTATACCTATACAAGTACTTTTAGTGTTCATTACTAGTTGGTTTAAATTTTTAAGCACTTCTACCCTTCAATTCTAAACTAGCAGTATAATAGTCAAACTTTATGTTTAATGGTTTTTCACATTGAAAAGCTATCTCAAAATCACCAAACTTCTAACTTGTGCTAAAAGTGCTTTTGACGCCAAAAGCTCTACTCCAAATGGTATGGGAAGATGATCCCCAAATTCCATTAATATGCTTTTATTGTCGAAAACAACTATTTTGGTAAAAGTACCACAACTCCAAACGGTCCCCAAAAGGCTGTAATCGAAGGAAAAAAACCTTTATCAGGATCTCTTCAGTAAATTTTCAGCAGAAGCTGACATCTAACTTGCTAATCCCTCATAATGATTGAAAATAAGATGGCATTGGCTGGGGGAAGGGGGCCGGATCTTAGGAAATTAGTTTGGTTGAGAACCTTAATTTCACGCCAAAAGGCAAAAGCTCTACTCCAAAAGGCACAGGAAGATGATCACTAAACCCATTAAAATGCTTTTATCATCAAAAGTTACCGTTTTGTTTAAAGTACCACAACTCCAAACAGGCCCCAAAATGCTGTAATCGCAGAAAGGAAAAGCTTTGTCAGGATCTCTTCAGTCAGTTTCAGCAGAAGCTTACATCTAACCGGCTAATCCTTCATAGTGATTGAAAAAAAAGATGGGATGGCTGGAGGAAGGGGTCGATATGTTAGGAACTTAATTTGGCTGAGAACCTCACCCAATATTATGACCAATAACTGCGGCTTCTTCTTTCTTTCTGTTTCAATTATTCATAAGTTTACGCCCTATCTTGTCAACGCAGCCTGTAAGCCTCCAGAATCTCTCTCAGTATATTGACTCGTGCCACTAGTATTGGTACTCCATAGATAAGCCGGATTTACTACTATACATTCTTGTTTATGTATGTGTGTGTGTGTCTATATATATCCTTACTATGCATGGATGAAAAGAATTCATGGTTGTCTCAGAAAATACGAGAGTATGGCATGGTTTTAGAGAAACGTAAAGGGAACCATTCTAAGAAAGATGGCATGCCCGTTCTGTATAGTTTTAATTCAGATTTTTTCGTAAACAAGAGAACATGCATCAAAATCACCAAAAGGATAGCATGCTCATGATGAGCTAAGTGTGAACCTAAACTTATTTGTTGACATGGGGGAAAAAAAAAATTCAAACAGGAAACTTTAAATTCGAGCTATTCTGATGTTTTTCTGCAGCCTAATCTTGTCTAGAATTTCCAAACAGGACTTAAGTAATTACATGTAAGAATAATTCCTTCAACTGTATTCTCATGATCACCTCAAAGCTTCAATACCAAAGATTTACACTTTATTTTCAGCAGATAATCAAATTTCCATATGTTCAGAATTAAAATTGATATGAAAAAAAAATCATTAATAGATTGAATTTAGAGGACATAAATGCTAAACCAGTGCAGATTATAAGCTGAAATTATAAGTGATACGACAAGAAGATGAATAACAAGTTATAATGCAATACCTTGGAACATTAGGTCTATTAACCATATGGGTTGAAATGCCATGGATATGCGAATTTGGCACAGAGCAATTGGGATTCACTAGAGTCTGGAAAGTGCTGTTTTTACCTCCTGCAAGATCCTGCAATGCTATTTCAATAATCCGGTCCTCCCTTCTGCTAAATCCAGTAGTCTCGATATCAAAAATAATAAAAGTTACAAGTTTGGCCAGTTCTTTGTTTTCAGAAATCTCATGCAGCATATCAAAGACTTGCGTCCTCGCTACCTTATTTAATCTAGATTTATACAAATTTGAAGTAGTTCTGTTTGCTTCATCCAATATTTCGTCTTTTATACTTGTTTTGCTGTTCAAACTGTCCTTTTTTCTTCCTTCTGATTTCATGGTTATAGTTTGTCTGCTATAACTCTTATACTGTTTTCCCTCAAGCCCATAATTACCAGAACCAAGAACCTTGAAGCTAGAAATGCTTCCTGCCCTCCTATTCAAAATGGGGAAAGTTTCCCGCCAAGAATTAGCCAAAGTATGAATTCTGTGTCTTGGTAACTGTAACAGTGAGAAGCACATTGCAACCTTTCTCATCTGAACTCAAGAATTACCACTGGAAATAACAAACGGATTTAACCTGCAAATGAAGTTGCAACCTGTATCAAGTTGCTGTATAAAACAGTACAAGCAGAACTCTATGTGAATCTAGACAAGCATACCAAAACTTCAACAACATGATAGCAATATGCAGAAACAGCTCAATAGCACCCGCAATGATCATTTCATACTATTTCCCAAGTCATGAGTCAAATTAATGAGTCGGTAGTAGAAGAAAAATTC
Source organism: Mitragyna speciosa (assembly GCA_024721245.1). Lineage (NCBI taxonomy): Eukaryota > Viridiplantae > Streptophyta > Magnoliopsida > Gentianales > Rubiaceae > Mitragyna > Mitragyna speciosa. The sequence continues at coordinate 15,601,822 of CM045568.1, forward strand.
ATTATAAAACCTTAATGTGGAAGAAAGATCCCACATGGAACAAAAATAGGTCATTTAGTGGACCTCAATAAAGTTGCAAACTTTACCAAAGAATTCTCATGAACAATAATACAAACACTTGGTAATCGTTGTGCAACTGAACATATAATTCAAGCACGCCACAGAAACCCGACCTGAAACCAATACATATTCAGGTAAAACAGAGAATTTAAACCCAAAACAAGATTTTGAGGCCGATCCATTTTCAGATATCAAAAATCAAGTTCAGAATATTATGAACTTGCCTCGGGATTGCACCACTTGCAAAAGAGCATTCACTCACGAATGACCTTTTTCAGCACAAATAGAAGATATAAATAACTAGGGGATTAGAGAAAGGAAACAAGGAGAAAATTAAGGTGAAAATGGACGAGGAGAGATCCCTGAGAAGAACATGAATATTAAGCATAGAAGAAATGATTTTAATAGTTGAGATTGCTAATAAGAAAAATATGTAGCGTTCACTGTATTAGTCAGTCAAAATATAAATAGGTAACGGAGCAAAGCATAAAATCTTTAGCGTATGTTGCATGGATTTCACCAAGGTACAAAGGTGAGTAACCTTTATATCACCTTTATATCATACGTACAAAAAGTTGGCGGTTGACAGTGTACAAAGATCATATGAATTGTTAATTTAATTTATAAATAAGTGAGCTCAAATGAGTTGATAAAATTCTATTTGTTCTTTATAAATTTATTTTGTGCATCATAGAATTATCCATTGCATAACAATGTCATTTCATATCTCATCAAGTAAGTAAGAAGGGTTCTCTTTGTCCGCTGGTTATTAGACATGGAAGACTCACCTTAGTTATTTGTTGACATACGATTAATATTGATATACCATGTGGCGTGACATATTTATTACGCAATATGTGTAGATAACATGTAGGCATTAGTAGCCTATAAAATATTTTAAATGAAAATGTATTTGAGTATTTAAAATTTTCATTTAAAGGAAGTGAACATTAAATTGAGATAGATTTAGAAGGGTAAGTAAAACCTTTGATTAGAGACAAAGGGTTATTTTTTTCCCTTTTTTATCTAGTTTGCTTATTATGGTTGCTTGTTTAAATAGATAGATGAACGGTAGGGATTTCTTGAAATAGAGGTGGATAATTTAGATAAAGGGTTGAAAGGAAAGGGATTTGGGGAGAGGAGAAATATCTTCTAACCCATGTATGTAGTTTGGTTCAGCAATTTAAGGAAGAAGAGAATTTTAGAATACATGAATTTTATTTTCAAAATTTTTGGTAAACGTTTAGCTATTCTTCATAAACAACAATTGACCAACACTCATAATCCTTACCTTAAGTAAAAATTCAAATAACAAGATCATGACTTGAATAAATAATTAGTGGATGCGAAACTTTTAAATCAACTTATTAAGATCACGACTTGGATAAGTACATTAATGAATTTGAAACTTTTACTTTGAGAACAAATTTAATATAAATACAGGCACCCCCAATATATTCATATTTTCTTCTTAACCTTATGAATATTTGAGGACTTACCATACCTCTTTATCCCTAGAACTTGTCGGATTGTGGTTGAAAAATTATACGACATTCTATTAAAGATAAATGATACTTTATACACGAAACATAATTTGTAAATTTATGTTTAATTTAGAAGAGACTATATCAAACTTCTTTTCTTCAATAAATGGGTATAAATTATAAAATTCTTGAAAAAGTATATGTAGAATTGATATGAATTCCATTTCGAGGCCACATAATATTTACTAGCATTACCATCTTCTTTTTCATTTTCCATTAGGTTATAGCAAGTCCTTACACTTTCTTTACACACCCTTGCATTATTAATACTAGTAAATAAACTTAAAAGCGAAAGGTTGGGAATGGTTAAATTCTTAAAATTACAATTTGTAACATTTTTTTAATATGTTTCAATGTTAGTATATAAGATATTTTAAGAAATCATTGAATTTGATATTTCACCAAATCTTTCTTCTCTCATTCATATGTAGTTAGATTAGATATGAGTATTTCTTGTTTCGCGAGCCAAATTAGATGTTTGCATAGAAAAAATATTAGGAATTTGTTTGCTCACCTGGAAAGAAATGTTGCATATGGCTGTCTAGTTTGCAACTATTTTCTCTACCATAAGAGGAAAAGAAAATTGACTGGTGGTGCTGATTTGTCTACATTTAAAGATTAGTTAATAGTCGTTTCTATTAATAAAGCATGAGAAAACAAAGAAAAAATTTCTTCCCTCGTTTTTACTATTTATTTTCAATTATTTCCTTTCAATTTCTACTTACAATTGTGCACACACATAGAAAAAATAAAATATATGTCACATTGTTATGAAACAATAAATTATTTTTTTCACCTTCTTATATTACATAAAATATTTTTTCTAAATGCATACACATGGTGTGCATCCATACATTCCTTGGCCCATAACTTCTTAAATATAAGAAAAGACAGAAATAAAGAAATTGAAAATAAGCTTTATTGATTCTGAAGAGCTGGCTTGACAATTTCTACAAGAAGCTGCTCTATTTGTAGAGTTGTAACTAACTAAAAAACTTGGAATTAGGAAATGCAGCCACTAACTCCTACAGACTAGGTAAACTAACAACAAATCTAAACTAGTAGGATAGACCCCAAACAAACTCCTGTTGACATGGTCAATAGAGAAATACAAGTAGCTATTCCTAACAATCCCTCCTTTAAATTGAAAAGCTTTTAAACTTTCAGTTTAATAAGACTTGTCGGAGTGCACAAACTCCAAACAACTCCCTTAACTTCTGAAATGTTGGTAACTTCAATGTCTTGGTCATTATGTCAGCTACTTGATCTTCACTTTTGCAGTATAGAAAATCAATTTTTCCATCCTTTCAATTTCTACTTACAATTGTGCACACACATAGAAAAAGTAAAATATATTTCACATTGTTATGAAACAATAAAACAAATTTTCACCTTTTTATATTACATAAAATAATATTTCTAAATGTACACACATGGTGTGCATCCATGCATTCCTAGTCCATAACTTGTTAAATATAAGAAAGGATAGAATAAAGAAACTGAAAAAGCTTTATTGATTCTGAAAAACTGACTTGACAATTTCTACAAGAAGTTGCTCTATTTGTAGAGTTGTAACTAACTGAAAAACTTGAAACCAGGAAATGCCGCCACTAACTCCTCAGAACAGGTAAACTAACAACAAATGTAAACTAGTAGGATAAATCCCAAACAAACTCCTATTGACATGGTCAATAGAAAATACAATAGTTATTCCTAACAATCTCTCCTTTAAATTGAAAGCTTTTAAACTTTTAGTTTTGATAAGACTTGTCGAGTGCACAAACTCCAAGCAACTTCTTTAACTTCTGAAATGTTGGTAACTTCAATGGCTTGGTCATTATGTCAGCTACCTCATCTTCACTTTTGTAGTATAAAATCAATTTTTCCATCCTTCATGAGGTCCCTCAAAAAATGAAACTTCACATCTATGTGCTTGCTTCTCCCATGTAGAACAGGATGTTTAGAAAGTTCAATAGTAGAACTATTGTCACAATAAATTGTATCCCTCTTGCTAGAAATGCAACTCTTCAAGTATTTTCCTCAGCCAAATTGCTTGGCAAGCATAAACTGTTGCAACTACGAACTCTGCTTCAGTTGTTGACAAAGTGACAATAGCTTGCTTCTTTGAAGATCATGAAATAACTCCTGAACCAAACATAAAACATAACCAGACGTGCTCTTTCAATCATCCAAATCTCCGGCATAGTCACTATTTGTAAAGTCGAACAAGTTTGATTTTTCACTTTTCTTGTAGAACAGACCATAATTTGTAGTTCCTTGTTAGTAGTGAAAAATTCTTTGTGTAGCTTGAAGATGTATCTTCCTTGAAATTCCATATATCTACTAATAAGACTTACAACATGCATAATGTCTGGCCTTGTTACAATCACATACATCAAGCTTCCCACAGTCTGTTTGTATAAAGTGCTGTCCACCTTTCTTCCATCATAATCTTTCTTAAGCTTCAAACCAAACTCAGTTGGTGTGCAAACAGAATTGCAATTCTTTATCTGAAATATATCTAAAATTTCTTGCACGTATCTTGTCTAAGAGATAAATATACCAACTAAAGTTTGCACTACTTCTATGCCAAAAAAGTAATGCATCATCCCAAGATCAGACATATCAAATTCAAGCATCATGGATTGCTTAAAATTTTCAAACATAGCACAATCATTTCCAGTATAAAGCAAATCATCAACATATAGGCACACAAGAAGCATCTTTCCTTCTTTTCCAATCTTAATAAAGAGAGTATGCTCATATGGACATTTTTGAAATTCTTCTTTCAAAAAATAGGCTTCAGTACGGCTATACCAAGCACGTAGAGCTTGTTTAAGCCCATATAATGCCTTTTTGAGTTTATAAACCTTACTTTCACTTCCAAGTTTCACATAATGAGGAGGTTGATCAATGAATACCTATTCATGAAGATCACCATGCAAAAATATTGATTTTACATCCAATTGGAAGATAGGCCAGGAGTTTTGTGCTGCTAAAGCGATCACCAATCTGACTATATCATGCCTAGCAACTGGAGCAAAAAACCTCTTTATAGTCGATGCCATACTCTTGTTTGTAGCCATTTTCCACCAAACGTGCCTTATACTTATCAACTTCCCCATTCTCCTTGAGCTTTGTCTTGTATACCCACTTCACACCAATAGTCTTTTACCCTTTTGAAAGCTCTGTCAACTCCCAAGTGTTGTTTCTTTCAATAGCTGCAATATCAGCATCCATAGCCTTTCTCTATTTGGATTCTTTGACAGCATCATCAGAAGTAACTGGATCACAATTTGAAAATAGTGCAAAATGTGTAGTGGGTCCTCAAATTGATGAATCCCAGTTACCTCATAGTCTTCCATCCATGCAAGCCTTCTTCTGACACATTAAGGTATTTCCTCTTCTCCAACTGATGGAATATTTTGAGTAATAGCTTGGCTGTTACTCACTATTTATAGGCTGGTGTCTTCTTTCTTCATTTTCACCATCAAAATCAACTTGTATCTGCAGTTTAGGATTGTTTTCATCACAAGTCCAGAATTCTTCTTCATTGAAAAACACTTCACGACTAATGACAATTTTCTTAGGTGACAGGATTGTACAATTTGTACGCTTTTGATTGCTCAGAAACACTAAGAAAAATGCACTTTTCACCTTTGTCATCAAGTTTACTCCTCTTTTGATTTGGAACATGTGCATATGCTATGCAACCGAAAATTCTGAAATGGTCTACACTTGGTCTTTGTCCACTCCAAGCTTCTTCAAGCGTCATATTTTGTACAACAAGTGTGGGGCTTCTGTTTAGCACATGAAAACTCCAATTGACAGCCTTAGGCCAAAAGGATTTTTTAATTCCACTACTTTTCAAAATCGTTGGCACCATGTTCAAGATTGTTCGATTCTTCCTCTCCGAAACACCATTTTGCTGAGATGTATAAGCTGTTGTAAGTTGTTTTTGAATTCCATGTTCCTCATAGAAATTTACAAATTCTTGTGAGTTGTATTCTCCCCCACGATCGCTGCGAAGTATCCTTATAGGCAAGCTTGCTTCTTTTACAACTCTTGCCTTGAAGTTTTTGAAGGCTGAAAAACTTTCAGATTTTTCCCGCAACAAATAAACCCAAACTTTCCAACTATATTCATCAATGAATGTTATAAAATAACGTTTACCACCATTTGATGTTGGATTTATGCGTCCACATAAGTTAGAGTGAACTAGCTCTAACAGCTTCTTTGCTCTCCATGATCTTTATTTCGGAAAATTATCCCTATGTTGTTTCCCAACTGCACATTCTTCACAAATTTGAGAAAGGACTTTTATTTGTGGTAGGCTAGCAACCATGTTCTTCTGCTGCAATGTTTTCAGCCCACCAAAATTAAGATGCCCACAGCAAAAGTGCCACAACCAGGCTTCGTCTTTTACTCTAGCAGAAAAGCATGAGTGAGTAGTGTTGTTGAGATGCAAAGGAAACATCCGATTCGTCGTCATGTTGACTTGAGCAATTGAGCCTGATTTTTCATCTCGAATGCGACAAACTTCCTTTTTAATATTAATCTCATATCTCTTCTCCTGGAGTTGACCAACACTAAGCAGGTTAGTTTTCAATTCTAGAACAAAGTAAACTGTTAGAAATGATTTGAGTAGAGTTCTCTTTGGTGTGGATCTTAACATTGCCTTTGCCCATGATAGGAACAGTATATTTGTCACCAAATGTCACAGTATTACGATAATGTCTCATCTAATTCTAAAATACAGAGCTTATCTCCACACATGTGATTACTGATTTCCAGTATCTAAGTACCACACATGTTGATGAACATCTTCTTTTGAGTGACATGCCATCAAGATAGAAACTTCTTCTTTCTCTACAAAATTTGATTGTGCACGAGAATCCTTTCTGAAATTTGTCTTGCATTCAAACTTGTAATGTCCCATATTTATGACATCGAAAGCATTTGATGTTTGACTTGTCACGACCTCTTCCTTTGATACTTGGGTTAGCTGTATGATCCTTCTCTACTTTAGAGTCGTGATTATGATAAGCCTTTTTATAAGAATTCTTGTCTTTCTATTTCCCTTTTCCATATCCAGAACATTTTGGATTGGTTGCTTACCTTCAAAACTTGCTCTTCTTTCTCCTGTTAGACAATTATCTATTCACGAACTAACAAAGAACTTTGTAATTCATCAACTGAAAGCACATCAATGTCTTTAGATTCTTCTATTGAACAAACAATGAAATTAAATTTCGGCGTCATTGATCGAAGAATTCACCACAATAGTGACATCCTCTAGTTTTTCACCGTGGATCCACATCTTATTAGTAATCGCCATCGTTCTAGTGAAGAAATCCATAACAAACTCACTTGAATTCATGCATAAAGTCTCAAATTTAGACTGTAGTCCTTGAAGTTGCACTCACTTTGCCCTTGAGTTTCCTTGATGCTTCTTCTTCAAAGAATCCCAAATTTGCTTGGAGGTATCTTTGCAAAGAATTGTCTCCAAGGTTGCTCGATCAATAGCTTGGAAAAGATAGTTCTTGGCCTTAAAATCTTTCGGCTTCAATGGTTCTAACTCCTCTGCGTCTCCAACAACACTACTCTAGCCACTGCCTCTTCTATTCCAAATTCAACAACATGCCAATACTCCTTGGACCTCAAGAAGTTTTCTATCAACATGCTCCAATGATCATAGTGACCATCAAATTGTGGAATTGCCAGCTGCACAAATGTTGTTTTAGATGCCATTTGCTACTGCAAAATAAAATAAATTTAAGCAAAAAGACCTAATGTCACTACGCTATCTTACTCCCTTATTTTTCCTCGGGTTTATTTTCTTTCACTCACATTACCCTAGGTCTAATACCACTGTTAAATATAAGAAAGAAGGACAAAATAAAGAAATTGAAAATAAGCTTTATTGATTCTGAAAAGCTGACTTGACAATTTTTACAAGAAGCTGCTCTATTTATGGAGCTGTAACTAACTAAAAAACTTGAAACTAGGAAATACAGCCACTAACTTCAACAGAACAGGTAAACTAACAACAAACGTAAATTAGTTGGATAGACCTCAAACAATCCTGTTGACATGGTCAATAGAGAAATCTAGTAGCTACTCCTAAAGTAACCAAGGTTCTCCGCTCTTTATCTCATTAGCAGCCCAATCTTCATTACAGGAAATTATGAAGCCCAAATGCAATCTCGACCCACATGTAAAGGTTAAAGCAATGACCATTGGGCTCAAGATATAACAGAGCTGAGCAATGAAACAAGGGATGAATAAAACAAATAGCAATCTCAAGACTTTGTTTGTTTGATAGTGTTTTTTTATAAACATATTTTGTATAAACTCTATACACCTTTTTCAACACCTTTTTATCTCATATACACAATTATAAAAAAAAAACTTTAAAACAACTAACAGTAATGTTATTAAAAAACACCTCTAAAAATATCCATCCAGACGTAGCCTTAAGAATTCCATAAGCACAACACATACAATTGTTTTGTGGACTTGTAATTTAATAAGATCCAAGAGGACACAGAGCCAACAAACATCAAGTCGTCACCTTCAAATAGTTAAAGAACTCATTAAAGACTCATTGTTGATGCTTAGAATATAAGAGAGAACACTTTAAATTTTCTATCCTGTTTAATTGTGATTTGACATAATTTTTCGTTAGGACACAATCGGACAATAAAAACATTGAACAGATAATTTGAAATAAAAAAATAGTAATGATATCTGTTCCCATATAATATTAATAAGATAACAATGACAGTATTTACTATCTCCTTTAAATGAAAAAAATAGTTATGAGATCTTAGTTTGACCTGAAGCACTCAAAAACACACGCGCACAAAATTCTTAACTTTGGAAGGAACCTTAGGTTAAGTTTAATTATTTCTTGGCACCGGGATGTAATATACCTTTAAATTTATGTGGAATTAATAGCTAAAATTATTTTATATTATCGTGACTAATACACAAGTTAATTACATAAAATCATGTTCTAGAAGTCTAGCAAAGAAGATCTGGTCGGGGGTATACTAGTATTCTGAAACAAACTTTGTATATTTGTAGTCAAGGCGCATTATTCTAATACTAGCTTCTCTTCTCTTATCCTTAGCAAGGTCGAAAAGAACGCTCACAAGAAAGCACCCCTCTTAGCCTTAGCATAGTCGAAGAGAGCACTCACAAGGAAGCACCAAAAATATGAGAAATAATGGTCATGATGCTTGGGGCAATCCTATGTTGACGTGCATTATCGTGATTTATTACTGTTTTCAGCATAAAATTCATCACTCATTTGGTACAACATATCAACAACTTGATAAAACTTACCACTAGTTACTTTTCACAACGTACGTCACTACAATATTTTCTTTGAAAGTGCATAGAAACAAATGACTGATAAGTACGAAAACCATGCTCTGTTAGCTAATTTATTTTTCTTTTTCTCCATCGACTAGTGCTGAAAAAATTAGTATTTTCAACATACCTTTGGGATTATTAATATTTAGCTAGTCATGTGAAAACTTACATACGATTCATCCAATTAATTACACGACTGTGTAGAATTATTAATCTGTCACTTTTCAAATATTTAAAACTTCATAAAATCAACTTGAGAATCAATGTGCTGGCCAGCCTTTGAGGTCTCACTATTCTTGGGCAGTCATTCATGTAAAGATTGACTAACAAAGTACTCCTTAAGCTGACATAGTACAAATCTGTGAGGAAAACCCCATAAGAAAATTTATGGTATTTTTTCCCAGACAAGAGCTCCTAAGAAGAGACAATAATCCCTGTTCATAAGAATTTGAATTAAGTTAACAACTGCACAAGAAGGCGGCCATTTGTCTCCATTGGGTCCACTTGCTCACCCAACACTACGACATGGTTGCATTTTTTCCTCCCTTAAATCTCCATCATTTTGGGCATTCACCTTTCTGTTTTGCTTCAATTTGTGTTCGTTCTTGGATTTATATAGCAACCACAAGATCATGTTCTGATGTGAAATCCCTCTAAAATTCAAATCAGAACACTAAAATATAACTTCTTTGGCTTCTATAAAAAAATAAAAAAAAAAGAAAACACATCATCTATTATCAGAATTAATGCTAAGAGTGAAAAAAAAAAGGACCTGCAATAAATTGCCCCATGATTCTACCCAAATGTTTCTTTTCTCCTATATATATTTCAGACAAGAGTCATCTCAACGCAAAACAGGGTCTTTTTGTGTGTTTCTTGCCGCAGCGGCTGCACTTGGCAAGCACACGCTTTTCTGCTGACAACTGCCGACCCCAAAACCATTGAGACTTAGAATTAATATTGGATTCAATTCATGGTTAAAATTGAGAAACTACTTTCAAATGGTTTAAATTAAAGGTCAAAATATATACGTGCACTGTTCTTTTACATGTAGCAAATTTTCCAACTATAAATAACAATAAATACCTCAATTGTATACTTTATATTGTTTTACCAAAATTGCTTCTTCTAATACTAGGAGGAGGTTATTGATCCCACATTCCATAACCTTAGACGGCTTCCCCTCTTCCTTATCCAGGTAGTCCTATGCTACAATTCGCATTAGCGTTTAGAGCCGCGAAATGCTTCAAAAAAGCAGGAAGCTTTCTCACTTTGTAAAGTATCTAACAGCCCTGTCTGAAAGTGCAGGCACACTCTGTAATATAGATTTCCTCTCCCATAATTGCTCCCTCCCCCAACTCTACCCCCACCATGGGGGAAAAAGGACCGAAAACGATGGGGACCTGGGTCCCTCTGCTCTTTTTGTGGGAAGAAAAAAGAAAACTGCCCAACCCACATCTATCAGTGACATAATAGTGACATAAATTTCAAGATCAACTATCATCCTCTATTTCATTTCTACGACCTATACCTCCTGAGACAGAAACCAACGACAGAAACTCTCTCTCTCTCTCTCTCTCACTCTCACACACACACACACACACACATTTATCGGCTGTACAGTTGCTAGACTAGCTCTAAAAGGCGCTTAATGGGCAGAAAATTTCCAAGGATTTTATCTGTCGTGATGATTTTCTTTGGTATTTTACTAGTTGATCATCATGTTCATGGAGCAGGACACACGCAATTCTTCAAGGCTAAGCCATCAAAACCCCACAATTATCCTCCTAAAAGTCTCTATGGATTGTTGCCAAAAGGGGCGCCTGTTCCACCTTCAGGTCCTTCAAAGAGGCAGAACAGCATAGGGTTGGATAGCTCACAACAAAGATTGCCCTGATGATCAAGGGATTAAGTAACACCAGAAGTGGTAGTTTTCTTTTTAATCTTTTTTTGAGTTATATCATCTAGATATAGCAAATGAAGATTGAAAAAATACTACAAAAAGTTCTCATTTGTAAATGTGAGTAATTCTTTTTTTTTTTTTTTATGTACTGGTTACACAATTGCAGAAGATATATATTACCAATTTGCTGTCGGTGTTTTCTGCCAACTCAAGATAATAAAGTTGGCCCTGACATTTTACAAGAATGAAGAATTTTGATTTTTGTATTTCTTCTATACAGAAGGAAGATGTACTGAAACTGAATACACTTTTGTTTTATTATTCTTTCCCCAACTAGAAAATGTAAGAACAAGAAAATTTGAAAATACTGCAGATTTTTAACTGGAGTGCAAATTTTGATGCCAAAAAGCTGTTAGTTGAACGTTCATTTACTCTTTCTTGAGGTATAGCTTTTCTGAGTTCATTCGATTACCATATGGGAATTCTTTCCTTTATGCAATTGGTTGTAAATCATATTAGATTAAATACAAGCAAATGATAGTTTAAAAATAAAACATGTGAAAATATCTTAACTAGTTGCAATGCATTGTGTGATTTTCGTGTTATAATACTGCAATGATTTTTCAGCCCGAGTGCAATGTATCATGAAATCTGTACCTTTTTTTTTTTTTTCTCTTTTTTGGAAGAGATTTGTATGGGTTTTGATGCGTAGTTTTGCGGTTCTAGCATAATTAAACACGTTTTAATGTAATCTGAAACTTCTAAGATATAGTGTTTGTATAACGCAGTGCTCTATACAGGTACAAATGAGTTCATCAAATTTCTTTAAAATAAATAAAAAAATATAGGAAATATAATGTATAAGGATGTTAATAGTCAGCGCATATAAATATTTTCCCAATTATTTCTCTCGTAATTATTTTGACATAATTAGAGAAATTCATATTAGGGTGCACATATATTATTTAATCTTCTTGTTGTCACTTGTATATTTTTTAGCTAGTAATGAAATTAGAGAACTTACATTCTCATCGTGTATAGGAGGACTTATTAACAAGGATAAATAACAATAGAGGAATCAGAAAACTTGTAAGCCCAAGTGAAGAAGAAGAGAACAAACAATTGGCTTGTTTTCTTTCGTTCGAATATTAGTTCATCTCTACGTGATATTTACAAGAAGCAAGGTTTTTCTTTTTTTGTTTAAAAAAAAAAAGAGTTTGTGGTCACTAATGTAGATAGTTGGGAAAATTGTTATATTATTTTCTATAAATTAAGATGTCAACGTTTTTCTACTTCTTGTGAATAAAGAATGAGTTTAGAAATTTAATATGCTATGTTTGTATTGGAGACTTTCTATACATGATGTAAAAAGTGCAACCATGAGACTATGATGACGAATGGCAATTTGGAGGAAGTAAAACTTTAGAATTTTCGCATTGTCAAACATCTTCCTTTTGTCAGTATTAGTTTGAGTTGAATATGAATAAGAGAACAATCTTGAGACAATAAAAAGAAAGGGAAAGCAGTACCTTTGTTTTTTTCATTGTTTAATTAAAAATTGTTGAGAAAATTGGGAAGGTAATCTAAAAGGTAGGTACTTTGTCTACCAAAATAAAGCGAGCAGCTACATAGATTTTTGCAAAATCTTTCAAGAACAATAAATGTAAATAGGTATCTTAAAAATAAAATCAATTACTAAATTCCACAATCGTTTTGCGAACTGAAAACGTACAGGACAATCTCAACTTCCCTTTCTCTAGTTTTCTTAAGTTATCCTATTCTTTAAACTCTATCACCTAACTGCAGATCTTGCAAGGAAAGGGACAAAATAAAGTGGATTTAGCTGGAAAAAAAAAAACTGTTTCAATGCTTAATTTGATGTGCCGTATATTACAATTCGTTATTTAATGTAAAATGCCAGAATTCGTAGTATTTGGTAGTGTCGATACTAGACTTTCTGAACACCTACTCCCTATAAAATGGATATTCTTTTTCCTTTTGGCCCTCTTCAACCAATTTGAATACTAGTCGAAAAATTGTTCGATTCCAATTCTATGAGCTTCAAGGGTTGAATTTATAAATTAGGTGAAATCATAAAGTCTTGCTATAAATTTAGCAAAGATTCGAATCCACTCAAACTCCTAAAATCAAACACGACGCCAAGTCCTCTACCATGTATTTATTGCTTACGACATCAACATAGGAGAGAGACTAATAAAAGAAACGATGTTTATTTTAAAATTGCCAAGAAAACTTAATGTCAAAGGTTGTTAAATTACAATTGAAATGTTTTTTCTAGGGTAAGAAAAAATCAAAAGATAGGTTTGGTGGAAACAAAGGAGGTCTTTCCACATGTATCTTGCAAGGTTTCCAATATGAGAAAACTTTCTCTGACTTGTGACATCTGTGTCTATTCAGTAGGTGTGTTTTTAAGTCAACAGCTTCAACTTTTGCCTTCTCTCCATTGCCAAGCCACCCTGCCGAAACAAAATAAAGGGAACTATTAAAAGAAAAAAAAAATGTAACACGAATTTGACAAAATCAACAACTTGACAAATGGCAGTGAATAACCCTCAAAATTCATGCAATGCAATAGCCAATCCACTAATGTTAAACAAATAATATATTGCAATCTAGTGAACATATAATATATTGCAATCTAGTGAAACCCTAAGTTTATTAATCAAGAAAAGACTATTACAAACATATGTGGAAAAAGCATCAAATCCAATAGAATTTTGTGAATCAATTGACATCCTAGTATATCATGCACATATCTCCAGCTAAAAGAGGATACATACATACATACATACATATATACATAAATATTACATTGTCGACATTCTTGTGAAGTAGAGTATAGAACTTTCTCCTCCAGATGAAACTAAGGATCTTGATTTTTTGGTCTGATGGAGGTGAAATCGAGGATCTTCATCACATCATGTGCGTTATGAACTCAGACAAGTGAAGTGCATGGATCAGCTAGAGAATTATTTTTGTTATTATTGGTATCATTAATTTGTTCTTACATATCTTCTGGAGGAATTGATTCGAGGACAATGATGATACTGTTACCTTAACTTCCATAAAAATGATAAATTTTTGTAAAGAAAAAAGTTAATTTTAATAAAATTTTTCTAAATTTTCTGTTTCCTTAAACACTTCCGTCCCCATAATAAAGAGTTAGCTGACCAAAAGCATAATTCATCCAACGTTGCCACGTTGAAAGGAATGTCAAATTTTCTATGCACGTGCTAACTGGAGGGTTCAGATGAAAGCCTCGGTCACATTCATAACAACCGTAGTTGACTTTGAATTAACACAATCTTTGCAGTCAACGGACGACTGGACCATCTGCTGTCTTTTGCTTCAACTGCTAACGCGGAGTATTTGCTTTTCAACTATCATACTGCAACACAGAAATAAAAGAATCATCCTATGACTTTGTCAGTATTAGGGCTGTAATCGATCCGAATCAAACTTGAGCAAGCTCGACTCGATTGCTAAGTGAGTATGCTCGAGCTTGTCAAATATTTAGATTCAGTACTCGAGCTCGATTTGAGCCATATTTGAGATATTCAAGCTGGAGCTCAAATTTAGATTTGTTAAATTCAATTAAATTTAGAAGGCCAACTTGTAAATTATCAAAATTTTATAAGAGAGGAAATGGCAAAAGAATAAAAAGTTACATGTTTTACATATTTATGGATAGGTCCTTGAAATATTTGTAATTTTCAAAACGAGCTCCTCAACCAAAGTGGGTGGTGGACCACTGTCAGCTGTCCATCACCTACGGTCGCAACGAATAACTTTTTCACTTTGAAATTACATCATCGCCTAAATTCAGATTTCAACAAAAATGGTCCAAATTGTACAAATCTAGCAAAAAAAAAAAAAAAAAGGCAGCTAGGCCAACATCAACCCCAGCCAAATCACCTCTTATTCAAACAATCTTTACACCAAAATGACCAGGATTATCCGTAGAACAAGATAAGACAAACAATCAGTGATACGTAAAGTCAAAAATATATAAATAAAAGCTTCAAAACAACGATCATCTTATGTGAGTGTAGACCTCATGATTGAAAGGGTGTATGGTCTGTGTGTGTGGGTGTGTGTTTATGCGTGTGAAGTGGGCTTGGGAAGGGTTGCGTCATTGAAGAGAAGTAGACAATAGGGCAGAAAGGGAGAGATGGGGGAGGGAATGGGAAAGAAAGAAAGAAAAGAAGATCATTTGTGTTTTTATTTTTGTAATTTTATTTCTATATTAATGCAATATTACCTAATTACCCTCTAGAATTCAAAGTTAGAAGATGGTAAAGGATGTAATTTGCCTACAAAAGTAATTTTACATATATACAAAATAAAAATAATAATATATATGGGCTTGAATAGGTCGATGAACACTTGAGCCAGATACATAAATACTTGAAATCGTCTCAATGACATATTCGAACTGCCGAGCTCAAGTCGAGCCTTTGATTGAGCGTTTACAACCCTAGTCAACGCTAGAATTCTGCACATTCGCCTTAAAAGAAAAAAAGAAAAAGAGTAGCAAAGAGTTGTAGTTCTACTCCTTAAAGTTTGATCACTGTTCAGAAATGCTTCTTAAAGATTCAACAAAAATAATCATAAACATCTGTATTACAAACACACATTCTCCCTTTATAGAGAAAATTACAATTTTGGTACCAAATGTTTGGAACATTGGTAGTTTCAATCCCTAAAGTTTGGACAAAAGCAAATCTAGTACTATATGTTTCAATTTTTTAGCATTTTTAGTCCTATTGACCATTTAATTGTCAAAAAGAATTAAAAAAGAAAAAAATTTAATTGTCATAATTTGTAATTAAAAGCACACATGTGAATGCACTATCCAGGCGAATTTTTTTAGTTTTATATGCTTATTTATCATATATGAATTCAAATTAGTGCCTTTAATTACAAATTAGGGCAATTAAAGTTTTTTTTCTTTAATCTAATTCTTTTTGAAAATTTTTGTAACCGGCACGTGAGTATCATGTGATCAGATTCCGATAGGATTTTTGTAAAACTGGTCAATAGGACTAAGTATGCTAAAAAATTGAAACATTTGATACTAAATTTGCTTTTATCCAAACTTTAGGGACCGAAACTACCGATACCCCAAATATTTGATATCAATTGCAATTTTCTCCCCTTTATATGAGTGTTAGTTTTCTCCAAAAATTTAGCCTAATTAGGGGGTGCGCTTGTTTTGTATAGTTAGGTGGTGAAGATTGGATTATTACTTGATCAAAAGTTATAGTTTGTGATATATATATTTTCCTAAAATAAAATCTATTACCTTGAAATCAATTGTAATATTAGTTTTTCCATATTTTTCACATATACTAACAAATTTGCCCATCTTACCTCTCCCCCCACCTTGCCTCTTTAATAATCAATTTCTAAAGCACCAAAAAACCCTTTATAGCATCAATCCCATCCAAAATTGAACATCTTCATTTGTCTGGACACGCATTTTAAGAAAGAGTTAAAAATATATAATATTTTAAGGGTGTAATAAAAAACACGTGACAGTTGAACTAAATAATTCAATTTTAAATAGTAAGAAACGAGTAGGAAAATTAAATTATTTTCTATAAAATACTTAAATATAAGAAATATTTTATGAGTTTGTTTGATGAGTATCAAATTGATACTGGCCCATATGTTATTATTGTAAGAAAATAAATCTAAATAAACAGTGTCTAAAGGCACACTAATTCATTGTAAGCGTGTATTTTTATGGTAAATTAAGTGTGTAAATTATTGTCCATTGGGCACCCATTGAAAAAAATGTTATCTTATAATTTAAAGTTTTCATATAAGAAAAATAGAAATTATATCGAGACCCATTAAAATGTAATGAAAACATCTAATTTGAGACTAATAAAATACGTTTTTTGCATTTATGGTACGGAAGAAAAATCTGTGGCAACTTTTTTGTTTGGCGAACACATCTTTAATTTAATCATGAATATAGAATAAAAAATTGATAGAATTGATAAGAAAAAGTAATTTAAAACATACTTTAGATACCATGAACTTAAACATGAACATAGAATAAAAAATTAAGAAATATAAAACAAAAATTTGCATTGACAAAACCTTTTGAGATTGTAGAATGGTTTAAATATTACTATCTTTTATTTTCAAAGAAGGCAAAGATGACATGAGATGATCATTTTGTTGATTAGAAGTGGGATAGTGATAAGGTAACGTTTTATAGAATGTTAATAGAAGGAAGTTATTGCTTGTGTTGATTCCCTAATTACTAATTGATGTGTATATAGTTAGTCTTGCATGACATCCTTATATAATGAAAATCTTTCCTTATTTGATTTATTGACTTTAGCCTATATATGGGCACTTTCTACCATTGTAAAATATAGTAAATAGAAATATTCTTGCATTTTTCTCACACGGTAGAGGCACTAAACTGGTGTTAATTCTAGCATTGACCTTGTTTCTTGTTCCTAAAATTATTATGTAAAAATCGAAGTTCTTTTTTCCCTTTAAATAGCTTGGCATTCGCATGCTTGAGCATCTTCTGTTAAGATTTTTCACTAACCACCACCAAAAATCACTATATCATCGTTTGCTAAATTGAAACTATTGTTTGTATCTGTTTTCATTGCTCTATGCACTAGCACGTGCCAGGTTCAACTGTAGGAAAACTGGACCTATCAAATTGATCCACATCTGATTTTTTTCTCCAGTCCCACATCAGCAGGTTCCAAGTCATTAGCTACATCAAAGCCATATTATTTCCATGTTAGATAAGGTCTGCTCAAGTGCCACGTCAGCACCAACCCAGCACCACTTTGGATCTTATCCAGGTTGATTTGGTTGTCAATTTTCTCTTGCCAAATTTGGTCTAATCTAATCCGATTCATGAGTTAAGGCTTTTTACTATATAGTTCGAGCTGTTTTGTGCTGGTTGTTTCCTGGTTAAGTTTGATTCCTTACAATATCAAAACTTTTCAACAATCGACTCGATGACCTAGAAACAAACTTTGACAGTATAATTCTTTTATAAGTTTGTTTCACTGGACTCGATTATCTCTTTTGTTTTTGGTTACTTATTTTTCATCGACTCCTCATGGCTCATTTAGAGGTTTCTCATCCTATCTCATCCAATTATATTCTTTGGCCTTAAGCAATGTAAAGAATTTATGTTTCTAAATCATCTTAGTTTTGATGATTAATAAACTAATGATAATATTTACTAATAGTTTGTCAAGTTATATTTGCAGCAAAATCAATTAAGAACTAAAAGAAGATGAAAAATACAAATAATTACTCATGAAAATGATCAACCGGACATAGCAAAGGAACATGCGGACGTCCAAACAGCTAGAAGTACTCAAAATGAATTGGTCAGAGAGCATGCCGATGAGGATGCAGACATTTGTATCAACTGGATGACTATCCAAATGATGTAACGGCTAGTTTTTCATTATTGTGAATTTGATTGTTGGAGCTCATTTTAACTCTTTTTCTCACTCCTATAAATATCAAATGTATGGAATGATGAAAAATCTTTGCCTACTTAGTTTACAAGCTTTTTAAGAGTGATTTTAAGGAAAATACTCTTGTGTGAGTGTGTGCTTGTAGTTTTAGGTGAGATAGTTGGTTGTGATTGTGAGAGCTTTTCTAAGTGTGAGTGAAAGCTATCAAGTGTAGCAAGGTGTGGGTGAAAGCTATCAAGTGTAGCAAAGTGTGGGGATTGTGAGTAATTGTAAAACTCTTAGTTAATCTCAGTAGAATTTAGTGTAACCAAAGTAGAGATTTTGGGTAAACTAAAGCTAGGAAAAGGGTTGCAAGTGTGATCCTCCTTTTTGTGCATGTACGTTAGCTTCACCAAGTTGAGAAGAAGCTCATAGCAGATTAAATTCTAAGTTGTTAAACTTGTGAGTGGATGTAGGTATTGAGTTTGATACCGAACCACTATCAAATTCTAATGTGTTTTTTACTTTACTTTACGTTTATTCTTGTTTTCATTTTGTTTTTTTTTTTTTGTAATAATAGGAGATAAAATTCTATTGCTGGAGTTTCGAACTCCTGAGATACCAAACAAGATTACCAATCCAAAATCAAAGCATAGATAACGAAGCACTAAAACAAAAATACTAATATTTCAACTCCCACTTATTATTAATTTAATAACTGCTTAAATTTTATTCCTAATTCCCCTTAATCATGCATCATGAAGATATGCCTCCTGCATAAGCTATTTATTTGGATTTAGGGAACTTCAACTCCAATTCCCACTCTTGAGGGTACTGCTTTAGCAACTCCCCAATTCGGGCACTCCTCGCAGCCATGTCTTTCACGTCGTACCCGCACTGATTCGACGGCTGACCCTTCTCTGGGCTCTGTCCCTGACCCTTCTTGGTCTTCTCGGCATCCTTGGTCTCACGCCCCTTAGTCTCACGGCCCGACATTGTGCAGCAATTTGGTTGAAAGATTTTTATGTTGGAAAGGTGTCTTGTTTTCATTTTGAGCTTTATATTTGTTTATCTTTATCATTATTATTGCAAGTTTGTTTATTGCTATATTGGTTGCATTATTTTTGTGACCAACACAATGAAATTTTTAAAGGTTAAAAGTAATAGTAAATTGTCAGTGATTCTTCTACCGTGTCCGCTCTTAAGACATACGAATCAGAGTATATTTTGCTGAATGTGTGGAAGATTGGGATAGCAAAAAATTAACTCATTATCACTTGGATCCACAATACTTCTATTCTATCTATTCATCTACATTTTGGTCACTTTAATACTGCCAAGGGATATGGGATTTTCTTACTCATCAGTACACTAAAAAATAACTCATTGTGTAGATCCTTATTTGTTCACTCAACTAATTCAGTTGTGTTAACATTATCTTCTTCATTACTTGAGATATAGCATTCATGTATAGGCCATATTTTTCTAAGATAATCTATTACCAGTTAAAGATGATCATTTTGAGTTTCTTTCTTGTTAACGTACGATGAGTTATACTTTAACTTTTAATAAAAGTGATTCTATTTCTAGTACAATTTTTAATCTTATTCATTTTGATATTTAAGGACCTTCTCCTGCTACTACTATGGGAGTACCTGAATATTTTGTTAAATTTGCTAATATTTTTCTTGTAATACACATGTTTATCTACTTTGCGACAAATCTGATTTGCCACAAATTTAATGAGATTTTGTTAATACGGTTAAAACTCAAATTTTAGTGTTATTAAATTCTCTATATAGACAAGACCATGGAATACAAAGAAACATCATTATTTAATTTATTTCATCACAATGGCATTTGTGTATATTAGTAATGTCCCGATACTTCCCAACAGAATAGTCGTGCTAAAAGAAAGCATCGACACATGTTAGGCACAATACGTGCCCTGATAATTTCCTCTTTTTGTCCTAAAAGATTTTGGGATGAAGTATTCTTATAACTGTCTTTACAATTAATAGAGTTCCATCTTCTGCCATCAATAATCAAAACTGTCAGGAGCATCTTTATGGGCCTTTTATTTACTATATACAGTTAAACTTTTTAGTTGTGCATGTTTTGTCTTTTGTCAACCTCATGAACACATTAAACAAGAGATCCAAGCTTGTTTGTGTTGTTTTGTAGGGTATGGAACAGAAAATAAAAGTTACAGGTATCGGAATCCTCAGTCCAAGAGACTACATGTTTCTCATCATATTGTCTTTTGGGAACATAAAATGTCTTCTTCTATCTTTGAGTTTTATCTCACTTCTAACTATTCATCCTTTGAGTTTTACCTCACTTCTAACTATTCATTAATCTTCTTTACTAATCCATTACTGATCTTTTTATGATGAAAGTAATCCAGGTATATCCATTGATCATTCATCAAATCTGATAGAATCTTCTTATGACAACTTAATATCCAAGACTCTATATTAGACTGTGATCTTGCTCGTAAAGTACCACTTGTGCCTCGCTGTTAGCAATCCATTTGTAAATCTGAACAAATAAGAGAACTACCTGTTTGCTTTAATGATTTTCATTATTTTTCTACAGTTTTTTTCTCATGTGAACCTACCTCCTACAAGATGCCTGCTCTAATCTCGTTTGGCAACAATTTATGTTAGACAAATTACAGGTAACAGACAAGATGAATACTTGGGGTCCTTTTGATATATGCGGTTGCAAATTTCCTATAAGTTGCAAGTGGGTTCATAAAACTAAGACTCACTCAGATGGAACCATTGATAGGTCTCATCTAGTTGCTAAAAAAATTTATTGAGGAGCATAGCATTGATTATGAAGACACTCTTGCTTGTGTTGCTGGACTTGTTTCTCTTCATTGTTTACTTGCCATTTCTGCAGTTTGATGTCGACAGTTATTTCAAATAGATGTAAAATTTTTATTCTCAGCGGAATAATTTTAAATACTTATATACAACCCCTTTTTTTGCTTGATAATTCTTAATTTCCAAATCCCCTTTATTGCCAGTCCTCCATTAATCCCCAAAATTAATTGTGACTAAATCATCTATCCAGAAATCTTGTCGTCATTACTATCTTTATCAATATTCAACTATTTTGTCATGATAATCTTCTTCAAAGCCTTCCCCATGATGAATCCATTTTGTGTAACTTTTCTTAGCCTTCCAATAGATAAATGTCTTTCAAGATTAGTTTGTTTGATCAATAAACGTTATTACATTTGATGCAAAGACATAGGCTTGTATTATTTGGATCCTTAAGCAAGCTTTAAATAAATTTTCACTCCTTCATAGGATAGATGCAACTTATCCTTTATTTGTACTCAAGTCTTATCCATACCCGCTCTTTTACGTGAGAAATTTTTTCAACATCTCGAAGGATAAACAATATAAAACTTAGTATAAAAATGAAACAGTAATGCAACAGTACACATAGAACAATCAAAGAGGACTATTTTTGTTTTTTGTTTTTTTGGTTGGGGGGGGGGGGGGGGGGACTTCCAGTAGATAAAAAGTCAAACATAATACGCAATTTCAACCTCATTCTATTTAGAAAGGCAATGGCAATGAGTTCGAAGTTCGGCACACCGTCTACTGAGTACTAAAATATACACCGCATTTACTTCTTACAAGATTATATATTAAAGTACCAACAAAAAGAAAAATGCCATACATAAACGTGATTATTCGACAACATAAGATCACTTCAGACTCCTATAATATAAAAGTACATAAGGAGGAGTAAAACCTGTTTGATGAGCGCACGGTTGCATATGCCAAGACCCCTTGGATTTTAGGTCAACAACTCGTTGAACTCAAGACCCCGTTGGATTCGTAAACCTAAGAACCCTTGACGTGGAGTTGGTGTGCTCACGAATCTCCCCTTGAAGATGAACACGTCCATAAGAAAACTAGATTAAACCGAGTTGAGCGAGTTCAATCGTTTAATCTAATCTATTAAGAACTTGATAAAAAACTAGAAGAAACTCTAAGCAAGATTGTGGTCGCCACAAGCAAAGCTTGATAAGACCAAAGGAGTAGTTCTTAATCACCAAAGAACTAAGAAAATTCTAAAAAGAATTCACTCAAAATATCATCATATGGCTGCCTCCTACAGTAACGATTTTAGGCCTTTAAATAAGCACACAAATAACATGCTAGGGTTTTGTAGTAAAACAAACTACTTAACTAAATGGACTAGCTTAAACATATTATAAACGAACTAAACTAACTATAATCGGTCCAAACTAGCCCAAGTGAAGTGGATTTGAGCTTAATAAAATGCGCATGCTCCAAACCAGCCCAAGTGAACCATCTTGACACCTCTTAGCCCGTTACACTACAAATGGATCAGCGGCCTCCAAATCTTCAATCCTCACACTTAGCTGGTTATTTGGACCTTCTTCTAGGCCTTGTTCAGCCCAAATGGTGTAGACCAACCGTGGAGAATGCTTAGCCCAACTTGCTTGGTTTTCTTCTTCAAGTGTATCCAAAATTAGTCCATGAAGAGCATCTTTCATTCTTCTTATTCTAGCTCTAGTCATTGGTCCATCCAAACCTCCAAGTACATCATTAGCATTCTTGGAAGTTTGCTCAGCTCGTCCATCACCATTGGAACGTCCTTGTTCATCCTTCAACCCTTGGGACATATCACTGTTACAAGTTGAATTTTACTAAATTGAATTTGTAATTGAATAATAATATACAACCAAAGAATGACCAGAGCATAAAAATCCACTAAGTAAAATTCAAAAGTTATTTATACATTTTTAAAAAAATCACTTTTATTTCCCCTTGTTATTCAAATCCGATATATTATCCCCAGTGGAGTTCCAAGTACCCATGTTGGCAAGTCCCAACTTAATCAAGTATAATAATCCACTAAAATATCAAGATAAGATGCCAAACCTCCAACTGTCTACTATATGAGTATGTTGAATTTATCTGCGATTATGTTTTTTGGATATTAATCAAATAATATATAACTCACACTTTTTTCGGTTATTGAATTAAAAACTATTTCCTATAATACAATAGAAAACATTAACAAGAGGTCTAGCAAAATTAAACATGAAATAAATATGTGCAAATGAAAAATAAGTGAAATGGAGCAAAAAGATGGCGTCTTTTACTTAAGAATGAACCCAAGAAAACACCATCATTGTCTCTTTAGTGTTTTGAGAAGTTACACTGATAGGAAGATAAAAAAGATCTCGTATAATAGGGAGACTATTGAGATTGTGCAAAAAAGAAACTTGGGATCAAGAAAAGATTCTGCAGAAATCCCTCTAAAACTTTCAACATCAAAAGATTAACTTTATTTGAAATTTTCCATAAATATTTTTTGTAAAATTTTAGTAAGGGAGGTAGATCAATGCCCGCATTCACACACCACCCCCATTTAGAAATATTAGTAGCTTATATTATGCATAGTGGAATAAGCTAAATTTTCTCATCTTTTGGGTCATTGTCATAGAATGTATATACAGGTCTTAAGTTTTAAGTAATGTTTTGAAACTCGGACCGTTAATTGAATCGGAAAGGTTATCGGGTTGCGATTCAACTAGTCAGATTGGTTCAAACCTAGTTCAATAACTTTTTTTAAATAAAATATATAAATACCTTAACATTGTATGGATTAATATATGACATCACCTAATAAAAATTTAAATATTTCTAAAAAATTTAGACTTTCACAAATAAATATATAAATTGTAAATTCAAACAAATAAATTCATCTCAATTGTACCTACAAAAAATAATAACAATATTAAATCTTATTAAAAAACAACACTACATCCTAAAATTAAACAAAATTCATCAAAATTGCTGAAGTTAAACAAAATCCATAGAATTTCAAATTTAAAATCACAAGCAACATAAGTGGAACATTAAAATTTATCCCAATTACACATCCAATTATTTAAATATTAAAACCGTATGTCAAAATTACAAAACTGACGGTTCAACAGTTCAAACCAGTTCGTACGATTTTCAGCAGTTTTTTAGGTTAGTCAAATCAGTTTTTGAATCGGACCGGAGTCATGGCGATTCGCTGTCTGACTTGTCGAATTGACCGGTCTGGTCCGGATCTTAAAACACTGGTTTTAAGTTGATATTTGCACTCACTTTTGCTTGATTGGTTAGTTTTGGTAGTAGTAGAAATTAATCAATAGAATTATGTAGTTTGGTTTAGCTTGACCAAATACTGAAAGTCGTATTTAATAGAATATTATTTATAAATTAATATTTACCTCTAAGAGTGGAAAAGGATAAGTATTATTCTATAACTTAGATTTTTTTTTATCATATTGTTGAACTTTCTTCACTAGTTAATTATGACAAAAAAATAAAAATCAAAGAGAACATTTGAAGATCATTATATTGATTAATCATAGATTCAAGTTATAGTGAGGACACAATAAATCAATCCATCAATGAATCGTCTAAGCTTATTATTATGGGTTCAAATCAAATTCCAATTTTATAAAATTTTAATCAAATTTGAAAAAAAATTAGGGCTTTATTAAGTTACCAAATTGACTTTGAATTTATAAATGTTTACCTTAATAAGAATTGAGTAAATCTTTAGCAATTTATATTTAATGCACAATAATATTTTTTATTAAAAAAATTATATTTCATATCAAAGCATATATATTGTCATGATAGTAATCTCAAAATTTTATAATAAAAAATTTTTGAACTTTTGATTCAGACTTAAGCCAATCGAGTATAAGAATCGAATCAAGTTTCATCTCAAAGTTTAAATTCGTACCCAATTCAAATTTGAGTTCGAGTTTAAAATTTTGAATTGAGTCCAACAATTTTAAAATTTGATTGGATTTGTTTATAGTTTTATATACAATAGATCATTGTCTTTTACTTAATAGTGATGATAGAATTTCTCAATAAAAGAAATATTGTGAAATGGCCACATAAAGGGTGTATAATTAAAAAAAAAATCATGTTCATACATTTAAAATTTATTCATTTTAAGATATATTCTACTCCTTAAAAATTATTGATAGGATGCAAATTAGTTGTTAATTTATGTCTAATTCCTCCTTATTCCTACCAAATATTGTGTTAATTGATAGATTCTACTTATATTTGGTAAATGATTTTAATTGTATGAATAGAAGAAAAGAAAGAAAAGGAAAAGAAGCTAGACAGTAATTTTTCCAGAAGACCTCTATGCTATTTGGCGTGGATGCGTCAAAGTCCTACTGTCAAAGCCAAGAAATTCATAATTTTTCTGCATGTATGAAGGAAGCTTCCAAATCTAAATCACACTGGGATAAATATTTTGTCTTTAGTATTTTATTAATATTAGGAAACTATCATTTCTTTATCTTTTTTATTGTAGGATATCTCTTCAAAAAGAGAATTTGGAAAGTATTAGATAGCCAAAAATTAGGAGAAAAAGGTGGAGAAGATTTTGGATTGAACCTTTTTTGGGAAAAAGAAGAAAAACGTTTCTCTAAAGAGAGAGATAATTTTTCTTCATCTTTGTATGGTGTTTTCCTCCATCAAGAGCAACTAAATTACTCTTTCTAGTCAAAGGTCAATTTGAAGACATATCTATGCGATCGAATTGATTTTAATTGCTTCTTTTTATTCATTGATATTATTCATATGTTATCTGATTTAATTTCTTATTATTGTTTTGTTATTTGAATGTAAGGGCCTGATATTCAAATTAATCAAATAATCTATTGCCATATTAACTGATTAAATCCGTAATTGTTTGATTGGTTAATTTTAGTGATAACTAGCATGATTAGTTTCATGTTAGGAGAACATATATCTAAATTAAATAAACCCTCGTAGCATGTTTATTGGTTAGGATTGAGCTTTTTTGGTCTTTAATGCAATTAAGGAATTAAATTCTAAGGTCGTATTTAGGGTTATTCCTCGGTTAGGGGAACAGGCAACCGTTATACATTAACTATTGCTAAAGTAAGGAAAAGTTGGCTGTCAGAACTTGTTGATGGCTATAACCAATCTATTATTGAGTAATTGAACTATTCTTGCATCAAGGATTAGTTGTATGAACTGTGTTTGAAAAATTGCACCTTTGGCTAGAGCTGTGTTTATCATTAATTTAATTTCTCTTTATTTGTTTGAATTGCTTTTATAATTGGTGATTATTTATTTTCAAAATTTTCAAAACTAATGCCCTATAACTTTTACTCTAAAAGAAACAAATTTGTACTCAATTCTTGTAGAGACGACCCTACTTGCTATTGTACGCAAAATTTTATATTTTCTAGAGTAGGATTTTTATTATTGCACAGATTCAACACTGTGAATTATATTTCATATTATTTATAACTTAATCCTAATACTTCTCAAATTTTTTTATCCAAAATGTTATGCTCCTATACGATTTGTTTAAAAAAGAAAAAGAACCTACATTTGAAAATTAAGTTGCAACTGGAAGAGAAAATTATTCTACAAACCAAATATTATAGTCACATAAAGTATAGATAATGAATTTTGGACTAGGGATTCAGCATTTATTGTCTTCCATTTGAACCAACTAATGAGATTTGGATGAACACAAATTGTTGTTTGCATGCTAAAATGCAATTTTCTTTTTGAAGAATTACTTTGTTCGTATTGGAATTTTAATGGTGCTGAATAAACAAAATAGACATCCTAATCTATCTTAAACTTTGTGGTGTACTTTTTTTAGAAAATCATCTTAGGAGAGTATAAGATAGCCAAAACAACCATAAAAAGCAAGTAAAATTTAAATGAGGAATACTATTCCCTTATAAATCTTGTGGCGCCATAGGTAAACTATTCGAGTCCACACCTATTGCAAGCTTAACAGCCATAGGAAGCTGTTAAAACAAATTCTGTGTTCTTCGTATTGGCAATTTCAATCCCGCCAATGCATCTGCCTCTGAATTTCCTTCTTGAAAAATGAGAAGTTGATGTGGATAACGAAAGCAATAAATCTTGTATATGTTTAAGAGTGTTGGCCACACATCGCAAAGATACTAAATGAACAAGCAATTGAGAATCTACTTCCACAATAAGTGGGCAAAGACCCAATTCTAAGCAAAATTGAAGTCCATGCAACAACGCAAGCCCATCTGCAGATAGCCCATCTATATCTTCAAACTCCTTGTAGTATGCAAAGATTGTAGTCGTGGGTGCACAAATATTATATTTGTGTGTATTTGTCTTATATGACTTTTCAAAAATTATTATTGACTTGAGGGCTTTTGTATGAAGTTGATTCTCTTTCTATCTTCGCATGGTTTTTCACATGATTAGCATTTCTTTTTTTTCCCTTACTAACAACAATTAGTACGTTGAATAATTGTTCCTAAATTTAACCATTAGGACTATTCTTGTTTGAGAAATTCTCAAATTCACTATTTTAATTTGCATTATAACATCTTATGATTTTTATTTGAATATATTTTGACTTATTATATTTTATGCAACTTAATTTATTTCATACTTTATTTAATCTCAATGTACCTTAAGAAGTTTCAAGTTGTTTTATGGTGTCCTATTAACTGCAAATACACATCTTATGTAATACCAACTACAATCTCCATGTAAAGTAATTGAACAAAAAAAAAGTTAGCATTTTATGGTTATGTAATTGTCAAAAAAAAAAAAAATTAGCCAAAGATCTCATATGCTAACTATTATGTGACTGTTATAATTTAGTTATTGATAGTATTTTCAAAAAAAAAAAAATCACATATTCATTCTTTCATGTTATGCATATAATTATAAAGTTTTTCAATTTGACAACAACTTTCAATAAAATCTAAGATAATTGAACAAAAGAAAATTAAGTAGAGAAGTTGTTAATATGCACTTTGAAGGATCTCGGTGGCAAGATTTGATATCATTGAAAAACACTTACATATGTAGTAACAAGACAGTTTTCTTATTGGTGAAAATTGAATATGTCATGATGACAACTTAAAAGTTATCATTAAACATTGAACAGATTTTGCACTTTGAAAACAATAGGGAAAAAAATTTGCACTTTTTTGTTGACAATAAAAAATATAGTCAAAAATACATTTTTTTTTCTTGTAGTGCATGTTTTATTATACGCAAGACCTGTATTTTCCAGCACTAAGCAATAGAATAGTATGTTCCTGGAGACTTGAAAAGAAATTTGGAATATACATGATGAAGGTAAAAGTTGATATCAATGGATGTTAAGGTGGTTAATGATACAAGTTTCTACTGCGAAGTTTGTTAGCAGATTAGAAGGCCATTCATCCAGGCCATGAATCACAAAATTCAATTCATGTGAGGATGTGAGTGATTTAATTGATTAGCAGTTCATATCATAGAAATATAAACAACATTCAAGTTCTTCTTACCCAACGATGCAATGGCAATAAAGATTGTTCATATAAAGGATGTGTTTGGCACTTGGTGTCATATACATGATTGGATACCTGGTTCTATGTTATTTTACGTTTAATAATTTTTACACATGAAATTAGTCATTCCAATAAACGAAGTAATTCCTTATTTATGTGGAAAATAATTTCTTATAGAGGAGCTAGAATGACTCATCTCAAGATCAAGATTTATAGTATGAGGGTGAGCAATCTTTCTCTCTAAGCAATCATTCCCCCTCATCAAGTTTGAGAATAAAAAATTGTTTGACAACTATAGCAAGAATTGAGATATCTCATTGAAAAGCGTCTATCATGGGTTTGATATGGCTTGAAGAATAGGAATTTGATTGATGGAGATCACAGGAGAAAAAGACAAATTTAAAAAGTGAGAAATAACTAATTTATCGTATTTTCCTTACTAAGTGATGTCTTCCTCGCCTTTTTTGCTTTAGGAATTTTTTTAGGAAAATAATACTATAAAAAATGATATATATGAGATATAGTGATTGGACTGCTTGAAAATTTTTATTTTTTCAAAAAAATCTTTTAACATTACTCATTGTCGCACATATGATTACAATCTAAACCTACACGTTTAAAATTATTTTCACACTTCTCTATTTCTTACACATAAACTCTTCCTAGAATTGTTCTAAAATAATATGTTTCTAAAAATAATCAAAACAAAAATTAGAAGGACTAAATGAGTAAGAAGCAAAAAATATACGGGACTAAGTATAATTTAACGAAGAATTGAAGGACGAATTGAGCCATTTTACACAAATGCAGCTCCAACGCCAATCAGTATCCCCAAATCGCTTCCCCAATCCTCCCCCAGTTTTCTTACCCAAATAGACAACGGCGGGCGGGCGGCTGAGCTAAGCTAGGGTTCCACCACAACTCACCACCACCTATCAGGTTTACATTCTCTCTCTCACACACAGAATTCTGGTTGTATTGATTGAAACGAATGAATTAATGAGTGCTATAGTGTGGTGTGGTTTTTGTAGGAGAAAAGAAATGGGGGATCCCTATTGGAATAGACAAGGTGGAATGCACCCACCATCAGCCGGAGGAGGAGGGTTGGTTAAACGTCACCGTCCCGATCACGGTAAAAAGTAGTTGCTAGAAATTCAGCAAATTTTTTTTGTATATTAGTTTGAACTTTAACTGAATTCTGTTGTAGTTTGAGTTAATCTGTTAGAAATTGCCCTTGTTTTATTATTGGCGGTTGCGGTGAAACATGGGAGGAAAATCAAAATATGTTTAAAACAGAAACCCTAATTGCTATCAGCACTCTTCGAAGAGTCTGACGTTCTGTGACCAAAAAAAAGGGAAGTAAAATGCAGATTTTGGGAGAATAATTCTGAGTGTTTTTCGTTAAGTGGGACTGTCAGGCAGGAGGGTGAGGGTATAAAAAATGTGTATTAAGTTCTTTTTTGGATGCTTCCGTTGTCACATTTGGAAAGTTAGATTTCTAAATATTGCAGTAATTAGTAAACAATACTACTTTTTTTAATGTACTTCATGAGGGCTTTTTGTCAACAGAAATGAATAATGGACAAAGAAAGACACTGGTCCCAGTTGTGATTTAATTTTGGTGGACTAAAGAGTAGAAGTGAGGAAAGTGCAGGTCTTTTCTATTGACGATATTGAGAGGTCCAAATTAACTTAGCAATATGAATTTTGGAGGAAAAGTTTAGAATGTTGCAATTCGATATGGCATTGGATTGCTGATTTTCTGATGTTATATTGTTGTTTGAAGGTCAGTCTGGAAGGATCTTCAGGGTAAAAGTTTTTATAATAAAAACGTGTTTTTCAACTTGCGATCAAATATCTCATCTGTTTTAGAACAGTATACTGTAGTTTTTTCTCGGTTCAATCCATTCGGCTTTCTATGTGGTTAGTTTTTGAAAGAAGGTCACTTTAAGTCACTCTTAGTTTGTGAATTTTTCTCAGGGTGATGTCCCTCAATACAGTTTATTTTTCTGGCAAGCCACTTTTCAAGTCAATGAATTAGATCACAACTAAAGGGGACTTTCTGATTGTTTACATGCTATTTGCACTAAAGGTATTTAGAATTTGATTTAGTGGAATAAAGAAACTTTGCTCTAGTCTTTGGTTCCAAAATGAGATTGTCTTTTTTTCATCAGCCTCTCCTTTAGTGGAATAAAGAATCTGTGCTTTAGTCCTTTGTTTCAAAATGGGATTGTCTTTTTTTTTCTTCAGCCTCTTGTTTCTGATCCTTTTTCTTCCTGCATAATTTAAGTGTCAAATTTAAGTGTTAAATGAATTAGAAAGTTTGTCCTTTTTCATCAACCAGACATAAGACCTAAGACCTCATCAATATTTTGCTTGCATGCCAGGCTGATTATTATTATTTTTTTAATGCAATAGCAATTGGGGTCTCGGGTCTTATGCCTGGTATTTTTAGTTTGGTCCCAAGAGTCCAAAAAATGGTGCAGGTGAATGTGCAGGATTATGATATTTGCTGTTGCCTCTTGTTTTGCATTCTCATAAAAGTAGTTGGAATCATGTGGTTGTCAAATTTAGGTTGGTTATCTTGTGTATGGAAACCTACTGTATAGGACATAATGACTTTTGATGCATGCTGTCAAATTGATTGCAGATCATATAATTTTTACTCATCTATATTTCTTGCCTCACTGATTGGCAGTATCTTATTTTCATTCAACTATGGGACCTCTCTGATGTATTTCATTTTCATTTTGCTGTCATGCATCATCCCTAAATAGAACAGATTTGTTCTTGGTCACTCTGGACAAAAATTTTGTGGAACATTTAGGTTATAAATGGTTAATTTTTCAGTTGCTATCCTTCTAGTGCTATGTGGGCAAAAGTTATGTGG
The DNA here is from genome assembly GCA_024721245.1 of Mitragyna speciosa. Classification (NCBI taxonomy): domain Eukaryota; kingdom Viridiplantae; phylum Streptophyta; class Magnoliopsida; order Gentianales; family Rubiaceae; genus Mitragyna; species Mitragyna speciosa. The sequence goes on from CM045568.1 coordinate 15,633,473, forward strand.
ATTGTACCTGTCTGTTTGTATGCTTCTCTCTTTATCTCCATTTCTCCAAATATTTTGTTTTTGTTGTTTTTTTGTTGAGGGGGGTTGGGGGATGAGTTGTTGTTCACGATGCTTCTTTCTGTGATTTAATAGAATGCACATTGACAAATGTAATTTCTCAAAAGCACAGATATTGCACCATCTCAGGTGGCTTTAGGACATGAAATGCATAACTATTTAGGTCCAGATGATGACAGTGGTGGACCTTGAATGGCAAAGGATACAAAAGCCCTTGGATCAGCATATGACCGATATCTTCAGAGTTCGGTATTGTTTAAACCTTGAAGGAAGAAATTCTTTTTTTTTTTCTCATTGTGCATATTTACCTGCTGAACGTTTAAACTTTTCCGTATGTAGCAACTTTCTCTTACTTCTGGAGAAGGTAGTAATTATGGTGGAGGAGCTTTGAGAGCAGTTGGAGGTGGTATGCTTGGACTCCCAATACATGATCCTGTCGCGGCCGGCAGTCCTGAACTTGCACCAAACAGCAGAAGGATGGGGTTTAATGGTCAAATCCCCTTGGACGAAGTACCCAGGCCTCGTGAAACACTTCCTCTTCCTCCGGATGCTTCGAGCACATTATATATTGAGGGACTTCCTCCTGACAGCACAAAAAGAGAAGTAGCTCGTATCCTTTTGGATCCTCGGATCCTCTTTTCTGAAACAAACTCTATTTGTGTTTATGATGGGTGCTTTTATTATTATACTTCTTGTTCTTATCTTTGCATTGGTCAATGTGTTACTTAATGTCACCTGTAGATATTTTCCGTCCTTTTGTAGGGTATAAAGAAGTAAGACTTGTTACCAAGGAATCCAGACATGTATGTCAATCATTACAATATGTCAACCTTCTTTGCTTTCTATTAGTAAGCTGTTGTTTTTCTTTTCTATGGCAACTCATTTAGTATCAAGGTTTCTCATCTTTGCAGCGTGGTGGAGATCCTCTTATACTGTGTTTTGTTGATTTTGCTGACCCTGCCTGTGCTGCTACTGCTTTGAGTGCCTTGCAAGGTGATCTTTTCTCCTTTCACGCTGTCATCCTTTTAGCAGCTCATAAACTGTCTATATCTGGTAATTGAAGACGTTATAGTGTACAAGGTCTTTGTTTCTATTACTTTAGTGAAACTTTTTGGTGATTCTCTTTGGTCGTTATTGTTTCTTGGTTGTCGATATATATAGATTATAATCAAAATCACAGATGGCAGAGGTATAAAATGCAATTTTTGATTTGTTCTCTCTTTTTATCTTTTTGGCTGAATCCAAATAGCTTGATTAATTTTTCTAGCTTGGCTATATGCCTTTTTGGACCAGAACAAAGAACGTCTATCGTCTCCCTAACTTTTTAATTTGTTTTGGTCATAATCAGCATAACCAGTATGTTTTGCAGTTGGGTGTGATAATAATTTTCTTTTGGAGAATCTAGTTCTACTAGGCTTCTATTCTGGTCCTGCTGTAAAATTCTTGATGTGGCTGAATTACCAGGTTATAAGATGGATGAACATGACCCAGACGCTTCCTACCTGCGACTGCAGTTCTCAAGGTTTCCAGGTCCTAGGTCTGGCCCTGGATATCGCAGGAAGAGATAGACAAGCTTCAGGCTGCTGGTACCAGATTCAATGTACCTCAAACAATATGTTTTTTAGGTGATACTCAATTTCATGTTCTCGACTGAACTTAGTGTACACCTGTTTTGATTTGTTTTCCCTCTTCCGTTTGTTGTGGGAGAAGAAGAGGTAAGAGAGAAATCTGCAATACTTTAATGTTATTCGGAGTAATTCAAATGGTTAGGGTTTTTCCTTGCATGGATGGTAGAAGTTGCATCTTCTCTCAATTGCAGCAGGTGTTTGTATTACTAAGTATCTTTTCTTCACAATACCTTGACAGGAGTTGCATTTAAGATTTCAAAGTTACATTACATTGTTTCTGATTTTTTTTTTTTTTTTCAGATTTTGCCAGTCTTTTCTGGAAGGAATTTTTTGCCCAAGCATGTTTTCCAGTATTTGATTAGATTTTGGCCGTCCGGGTTGTTTCCACGACAAACAATCCAAGCATGTCATCTTTTCATATGCTTGTTAATAGTCGAATGCTGGTTATCAGTTAACATGATCTGGTCATCAGTTCTTTTGTTTTTTGTTTTTGTTTTTGTTTTTTTGTTTTTGTGATTCAAGTGAGATTCTAAGCTTTATATGGGGAAATGAAAAAATGAGATAGATTTATTGTCGAAATAGGACTTCATGGGGGGTTTTTTATTTTATTTTATTTATTAATATTTTTTTTTAATTTATTTTTTGGAAAACAGGACTTCATGGTTTGGTCCCTTGCGTGCTTCAAAAACGACTTGAAGTACATCTGTTATGTATCCAATCGATAAGGGTTATGAACCGATGATCCATACGCCCATTACTCACAGGATATAGCTTTAGCTTTAGACGCCACAGAATAAGTCAAAAAGCGTGCAGAGGCGTTATTAATTATCAGAAGGATAAGATGCCGATAATACACTAGCTAAATGACATATCTTAGGTGCATATAGTTAGATGAAAAAATTGAAAATTAAGATTTTAAGAGGACAATGTGTCTATATAAAAAAAAGAGGGGACGATGTGCGTTAATGGAAAAGTATACAATACACCACGTGCATTGTCACGTGGTATACTAGAACCAATAATTTATCGTCATGTGGCAATGGTGGGTCATACATTGTATTATTTGGCAATGTGTGATTGGTTCTAGTGCATTACGTGGCACGCCATGTGGCGCGCGTGGTGCACGCAATACTCACTCGTGTGTTTATTATGTACTTTTAGGGTATATGACAGGTGGTACGTTTTGCTCCATTAAGTGGTGTATTACACATTGCTAAAAGCATATCGGTCAAAACTAGCGGAGACAGGCACAAAATGGATAAATTTGAAAAAAAAAAAAAAAAAAGGAATTTATTTGATAGTGGCTAATGAGAAGCTATGAGAAGTTATACTAACATAGCTGTATTAGTGGAAAGTACAAAAAATGTTACACCAATTTGGGTTTTTTTCTTCTTTTGGGGGGGGGGGGGGGTGTGGGGTGGGGTGGCGTGGTTGTTGGTTCTTATATGTTATAGTGGTAATGTATTTGAAGACAATCGATGTTTAGGCATTATCATATTTAAAAATTCGATGTTATAATTTGCAGCATTTGGATGGGAAGTTTTGGATTTTTTTTATATGACTTCAGCATTTTTTGAATAAACGTATTTGAGAAATAAAAAGATAGTTAGAGGTTGTGTCCTTAAGATAATTTTTGAAGAAAATGTTAACTAAACGTACTCTGTCTTCGACAGAAAATTGAAGCCTTGCAATCAATTCTTTGACACGACACGTCTATAAAATTTCAATCCTTGGTTTATCAATTCTTTGACGCAACATATCCTACAAACTCCACATTGGTTTCCTGCTTAAATCACGTTTACCAGCTTTGTCGCACTAACTAAAAAGAAAAGCCACAGTTCGAAAAAAAAAAATATCAACTATAGTTCACTCAGGATTCGATTTCGATGTACCTTCAAATCGATGGGATATATAATCCGACAAAAAGTGAAAAAAAGAAAGCAAATATAAAATTAAAAATAGAAAGGGAAGACACCCAATATTTTAGGATTTTGTTCTCGGGAGAATTCCTATTCAGTTGATTTTCAAGTGGCATGGATCATGTGAATTCAAGAAACATTCAGCATTGCATTTTTCAATGCTTTTACATCTCCCATATTCCAAATATCACATATAAGTTAGATATCAAATATTCTAGTTAGTAATTTGTAGGGAGTGTTCGGTTTAGGAAAATCAATGAGGGGAATGGATATTAGTAGTAATGACACCCACTATTGATGCTTATAAAAAAACTGTCACTATCCTTCAATCGAAATAAAAGTGATAAACTAGAGTCTATGATTCCCTTTATAAATTCTATTTTATCAAATTCATTAAACCTTTTCAATAAGGGCAAGAACCCAAAATAAAATGGTTTTTTTATTTTTAGTTTTTTAAGGTTATTATTTGCATAAAACTAAAATCAGAGCATGACTTTATATATAATTGAAGAAGCCATCTAGAATTTTTTATAAAAAATATACAATAAGAAAATCAAAAGTTATGTATATTATAAAAAAGATATAAAAAAATTTTAAAATTTAATTGAAATTCATTCCTCATTATGGGCAAACAAAACAACACATTCTATTACTAAACCAAACATGTTGAAGAAATTGTCAAAACTGACACTCATAGTAAAATTAATGATATTCATCGTGATAGTAATTAAGAAATTTGAATCAAACGGCTCCTTAGTTGTGATATGTTTCAGGAGAGTTTAATTGAAACGAAACAAATGATGCGTTCAAATTATTCCTAAATTCTGATAATTTAAAGGAAACGATCAGAACAAGCAGTAAATACTGAAGAGCCAAAACCCATTATATACCAAGTAATTAACCCCAGCTAACCCCAAAAGTGGAATTGACATGTTCTAAAATGATTATTGCTACTGTATTTGTTTTGTGAAGACAACTCAGCAAAAAAAATAAATTATTTCAGTCAGGTTGTCAAAATCTGCTATCGATCTTCAAACTAAAGATAAAGTTTCAAGGACGATCTAAAAGCAATTATGGCTTTGTGCTTATTCTTTACATTTTGAGGGCCTTCCAATAGTTGCAAGAGAAATAGCCATTATAAATTGATTTCAATTTTCATTTAGGTTCAAATATTATATATTTGCCCTTATGATTGGTAATTAGTATAAAATTTTCTTGGAGAGTCTCTGAAAATTATTAATCTTTTGACTTGTGAGTTATTTATTTATTTTTTTATTGAATAATTTTCAAGTAACTGTGCTAGTTGACCCACAGTTGCAAGCTTTTCCAGGGGAGAAAGTTAACAATCTTTAGTTTTCAAGTAATAATAAGAGGCTTCAGAATGTCCCTTAGGCCTATGTGAGGATTTCATCTCTCTGCCGTTTATGGCGTCGCATTTTTTTTGTTCTTTTTGGTTCTTTTGTGAAACAACTCTTTTTTTTTTTTTTGTTTTCTTTTTCTTAGCTAGAAAACCGATGTTTTTCTTCCTTCCACAAATCGCTTTCTTTATCATTTATAAACCTTGGCAGTTCTTTTCAAAGTAGGAGACTTTTATTTCTGAAGTGATCCCACCCAGAATATAACTTTTGCTATGAAAGTGAAAGGAAGGTAAACTTGGAAGTTTATTAGTTACACTTGCTAAATAATTCCTCATTAGCGTAGAAAAATAAAAGTATCACAAACTGTAACTTCTAATCAAATTACAATTCGAATTTCACTCCAAAATTATACAAAATAAAATATGTCCCCTTAATTAGTCTACATTTTAACAAAAAATTAGCACCTCATACAAAAACAGTTTGTACGCTCTGTATTAACAGAGTACTACCCTTGGCGTAAATTATTCTCTACAAAACAATTCCTCACTAAGCCACAATCGCCACCATAATTGAAAGTCCAGTGGTTACACTAACATCAAGACACGTGCTTGCTGCTTGTCTTCCATAGTACTAGTACTAATTTTGTGTATTAAATGGAGCTAGCACGCCTTTTACTTTTCCAAAGAACTATTTCTAATTGATTCATTAAGGGTTACATCATGAATCATAATCGCCATATTTTTAAAGAGGAATAGAAGCCAGAAAAAAAAAAAAGACCATAATTTGGTCCGTCATCTCAGTCCCACTTGGTACCCTACTCTTTTCGCATTTTCAATATTTTTGCATGGCATCTTCAATGCATATACCAAACAGAAATCATTATATATCCCTTCATCAACTGAAAAGGTCCTCTTATCTCATATGCAATATGCAGCTCTGTCACCTCACCATCCAGTCCATGCATGGTGTACTACACACACAAACACACACACAACTAACACACGCAGCGTCACAGAGAGGGAGGTAGAGAGGCCAATCATTGTTGTAATAACTATTCTTTTTTCCGTGTTCATCGGTAGAAAATGTGAGGGTGGCTGACATGCACCACATGTCCATGATTATGAAGTTTCATGTCTTGTTTTTTTCTAAGGATAATTTCAAAGTTGCTTAGATCTTAGAAACATTGGTAGTACTTGACAAGGAAAGGCAATGTGGAAAGAAGAAAAACTCAACCTAAAAGCATGTTGAGATTACTAGCTACAACAAAGAACAAGTGGCTTATGGTGGAATAGGTGAGATATTGACTAGACACTGTTCTAAATTTGCAATCTGATCCATCCAATAGCATTGGATCATTAATTATTTTATTTTATTTTTTACTTTTTCTAAATATCTTGAGGTTCATTACAAGCTTTCATACTTACAACTTTTTAATTGAGAACTTAATTTAAAGGACTATAATAAAAGATTATTTACATAAAGATCCCATTAGTTGTACAAATCAAGTGTCTTTTTGTTTCTTGGACGTTATAATAAAGGAATTAGTTACATACTAATGATACCAATTAGTTACAGGAACTAGATAACAAAAATAAAAGAATATTATTGACACACTTGCTGTTAATGCAGTGAATCTTCTGCTAATTGGGATTATATATATGTGAAAATTAATTTGGCTGTCGGTGGATTAGTTAACTAATAGTTCATTAATCATGATCGAATAAACATGCAAGAATGTAATAAAAAATGGTTTCTGTAATTTAAAGTCACAGCTATGCATGTCTAGACACGAGGGCAAAGTATATTTTTATGATTTGGCAAATCAAGGATATGATAAAAAAAATTACCGTTACCTGCCATGACGAAATCAAGATTTAACTCGTCTGCTTGAGTGTGTGGGAAGAGAAAGGGCGTCTTTAAGTCTCTATCAATTTAAAAGCAGTACAAAACTGTGGAAAAGTCATTTTAGAAATGTCAATATCGTGCAATCTTTTGGACTATATTATGGTCCAAGTTCATTTTTTGGCCTAAATTTCTGTCCAAGTTCGTCTCCCAAACAAGGATGCCATTTCGAGGTTCATCAACAGGAGCTAATCTTGGACTCAATTTCACTGATTAGTAATAAAGATTTAAGCCTTGACTAGATTCATATTCTGTTAATGAAAAGTGAAAGGAAAAATAAACATGAAAAGAGATAAAGGCGTTTATGACACGAAAATGTTGCTTTACATTTTAAAATCTAGGACACAGGAAAAGCAAGTGTGTGTCCAAATTTCTGCATTCTTTAGATTGTTTTAGTTATATTTTTTTTCTTGATTTTCGTAGAAAACTAGAAGCAAGAAAAATTGTTATATTTTATTGTTTACTTCACTTAATTCTTAGTATAAAAATGAGGGTGCTTTCGGTACTTAAAATTCGAGGTTTAGAATTCAAATATGAACTTCTGTCTCTTACTGAGCAAAACTCAAATTTTGAATCAACTTAACTTCCACAGTTAATAAATTTATAATCAAAGAAAAGCTAGAAGAAATAACTATTTCCAGATAACATCTTTCACATTTTAATCCTCTTTCTTGTCGGCCATCCGAACAAAATAATTGTAGCAGCATCGTGTTGGTTAGATCTAGATCTTTCTTGATTCCATTTGACTTTGTTTAACTCTCTCACTTGTTATTCATTAGTTTAATTTACCAAGTTTAGGAGAATTTTCCACCTAACACTGGCTTTTTTTTGTGTGTCAAATATACTATTAAATATCTTTATCGATTGATCTTCTAGATTTGAAGGTTCACGGTTCACAAAATTTGAAATTTTGGACATGTTGACAGCTTTGCTTCTTCTTTTCTTTTTTCTAGTTTTGTCCAGAAAAATTGAGAAAGACAGAAGTAAATGCAACCCACAGATTTTCTCCACACGTCAATGTGTGTTATGCGTGCATAATTGGTGATGTGGAAAAATTTTGAGAAAATGGCAATGATGTGTTATGTGTGCATAATTGGTGATGTTGAAAAAACAGAAAAATTAGATCAATGCTTGACTATTTTAATTACACAGAGCATTTGTGTTTGTCATTTTATCTCTAATACCACAACATTTGATGGTTGTTATTTTCATTCCTCGGTCTGAGCATCAACACATTCTTTCTTTGTATCCTTTGAGTTCATTGAAACGCAAGTCCAGAGAATATACGTTGAAAATGAATATAATGTTTTTGATTTGACATTTACTATTATTTGGTGACTCATTTTATGCTTCCACATAGCATATTGTTTGAGTCATTCCACCAATTTTATGTATCCATATATTGATTGGTCATTCATATTTTTTCAGCTCAATTCTGTTGAAACATTTGCATGTCACGACCACCTAACTAATTTACTGTTCACAGTCAGAAAATGCCTTGAGCCGCCGGCATTCTGTCTAATTTCAAAAGGGTCAGTAAAGCCAAGTCAGCCTGTTCCACTTTTTATGCTGTTGATAAAATAAGGAAGGCCAGGCAAAATGAATTTTACATGGAAATCGAAGAACAAGATCAATAAGTCAGATTCTCGCGAGGAACTACTTATGAGAGCAATTAAACTACTGGTACTTCCACAGTTTCTTTTTTGTTTCTTTTTGGGCCATACAGCGAAAAGTTGAGATCCTCAATGCCAAAGATTTTAGTGCTAATTTTGTACTAATCACAATAAACTGATATGTTGCCTTCGCACTTTAATATTTATCTTAAAGGTTTAAAATTTACTAATTGTAAACGTAATGTGTCAGTTTATTATGATTGGTACTGAGGATTTCAATTGCCTGGTTGAAGATGTTTTGAAATTTCTAGGGAAGGGGGAGGGGTTGTTTGGTTGTGGGGCAGCATTTGCTTTTTTTTTTTTTTTTCCTTTCTTTTGAGGAAAGCATTTGCTTTGAAAAAGGTCGTCAAAAGTTAGGAATCCATAGATATATTCTCAAAATTTGCTATTCTAATGAAGAACCAGTAAACGACATCTCTAGGACTGATTGCATGAAACAGAGTCAATAATAGAGTGTTTCCCCTGTTTGCTGAGTCCTTTCCTGGGCTTCTTGTCGCTGTAAAACAAGTCTAAGCGCTTAAGTTATGACAACCCGAGTCAAACTGATCCAATCACACATGACAACCACCTCAAATTTACTACTACTTTTCATATTTTAATCCTGTACTGGGCCATACGGTATAATTCTGATGATAAGGTTTTACCATGATTAATCATTTGATGACTAATAATAGTCGAAGGGATGAAAATTGAGCTATATAAAGGGTTGAGAGGTTTCCTCATTGATAGCAAAAGAAAATAACGCCTCATTCAAAAGCAAAGATGGGGAAGGGGTTCAGAATGGCCTCTCTCTTTACCACTCTTCTAGTGGTACTAGTGTCCCTTAACTTGCCCGCCGAAACCTCAGCAAACTACAAGTACCCTTCTCCACCACCACCTCCAGTTCACAAGCTTCCTCCCTATCATTACAAGTCTCCACCGCCTCCACCTAAGAAACCTTACATTCATCCACCTCCAGTTCACAAGCCTCCTCCCTATCATTACAAGTCTCCACCACCTCCACCAAAGATACCTTACATTCATCCACCTCCAATTCACAAGCCTCCTCCATATCATTACAAGTCTCCACCACCTCCACCAAAGATACCTTACGTTCATCCACCTCCAGTTCACAAGCCTCCTCCATATCATTACAAGTCTCCACCACCTCCACCAAAGATACCTTACGTTCATCCACCTCCAGTTCACAAGCCTCCTCCATATCATTACAAGTCTCCACCACCTCCACCAAAGATACCTTACGTTCATCCACCTCCAGTTCACAAGCCTCCTCCCTATCATTACAAGTCTCCTCCACCACCACCAAAGAAACCTTACATTCATCCTCCAGTTCACAAGCACCCTCCCTATCATTACAAGTCTCCTCCACCACCACCACCTCCAGTTCACAAGTATCCTCCATATCATTATAAGTCTCCTCCACCACCACCACCTCCAGTTCACAAGTATCCTCCATATCATTACAAGTCTCCTCCACCACCACCACCTCCAGTTCACAAGTATCCTCCATATCATTACAAGTCTCCTCCACCACCACCACCTCCAGTTCACAAGTATCCTCCATATCATTACAAGTCCCCTCCACCTCCACCACCTCCAGTTCACAAGTATCCTCCATATCATTACAAGTCTCCTCCACCACCACCACCTCCAGTTCACAAGTATCCTCCGTATCATTACAAGTCTCCTCCACCACCACCACCTCCAGTTCACAAGTATCCTCCATATCATTACAAGTCCCCTCCACCTCCACCACCACCTAAAAAACCTTACAAATACATTTCTCCTCCTCCTCCTCCTCCTCCCTACTACTAAGAAATCCCATTAAGATGTTATTAAAGGTAAGCCAACATGACAATAGGCCCACATTTACACTTCACTTAAAAAAGCTTTATAGTTTAAAAATAAGTAAATAAGAGTGTTTTTTCCTTCTTCAATATGCTGTATTTTGGAAATTAATATTCACCCAACAAATGCTTTACTTTTAAGACTAGATAATTGTTGGTCGTACAAATGCTCTCATTTCAAGCTTGCAATAACAATATTTTCTGTATTTTTGCAGGCAGGGATTTGTTGAAAAATAAAATAAATATGGGAAAACTGCAACTTTCACGCGAAGATAACGAAAGCAACAAGAATATGAGAAACGACAATAAGCCAGAAGGATATGTTATTGTTAATTCTCATTATCTTGGTGTTTTGAGACTGTAGAAGTGTGTGACTGTGTGCAAGTGGCCACCTTAGTATCTGTACGTGATAATGTTAATAGGATGCTTTGTAAGATTTTGAAGCTTTTGTGTTATGTTTTATGGTTTGTGATCTCTTGCAAATGCTGGGGTCATTGCACCAAACAAAATAATAAACATTTCTCCAGAAATCCTGTTCCTCTTTCTTTAGATTGGCAGATCGATTATTTTAATCAAGATTTGCACGATCTGCATGCATGCTTTTGTCGCAACATGCAGGAAGTCCAACTACAAAAGCTACAATTGTATGATTGCAATAATTGAAGAAAACATAAATACGTGGCCGCCTTCTATCTGTACGCACTTCAACTTTTACGTTATATAGCAGACAAAATAATTAGCTTTTATAAAGCGTTCAAAAAACTTGTTCATTGTTCTTGTGATAGTCATGTTGGAGATGAAACAAAACAAGAACAATATTTTGCGCTACAAGTTTAAGAAAAAATTTTGCTATAATAAAAAAATTACTACCAAATTTTTTTTAGTTTTTTTTTTTTATATATATAGGACGAGTAGCTAATAATTTATAGTGTAATTGCTCCAAAAACATGAAATGATAGTCTAACGATACCATTAATTTCTTGACAAGGTTAGAGAACAATTTTTTTCTTTGACCTCTTTTTTTGTTTTCCTTTCAATTTTACAATTAATGCACCGTGATATTTAACTTCAAGGACTTCAATTTCACATGTTTACAAATCTTAGAAAGAACAAATGGCCAACTTAACTTCTACCAAATGCCGATTTGCACCGTGAATGTCTATATTCTTATCAATTTTCATCAGAACTTTTTTCCCATTTGCCGTTAATCTGCAGTAGCCATCAACACCAACAACAATAACAAATTATATACATGACTAACAAATTCTTATTGGACTATGATAATCAATTTACTGGCTGTTACTAGTTTCAAAGGGTGACTTGATTTGTCACAAAATTGACCAGCTCTAAGAAGATTGAAACTAATAATTTCCTACAAACTAAATTAAGCGAAAATCTATAAATCAAAGTTGCAAACCAAAGTACCGATAAAAAGCAGATTGCAAGTTGTGAGAATGTGGATTTTTTCAGGCTGTAAAGTTTTGAATGACACCTCGATTAAAGAATTCAATGAAAACTGTCATTTGTACACTCTGTTATAGACCAATCCCATAGATAAAGACACGGTTGAAATTACACTAAACGAATGCATTTATTATTTATTATTGTACTATTTACGTGGTCCCTGCTATTATTTCTAGCAATAAGTAAAAGCAAACTTTTCGTTATTTCCAAGGAACGTATAATTTGTAGCATGCACAGCTGAGACCAATTGCCATTAATAATATGTACAGCAATACAGCAGAGGTTGACAAGGGAATTGCTTCTACGTGTAAGACTTGTAGGAAAAATCAGTTGCTTGTTTCTGATGTTTAAAATTGAAGAACAAATCACTTTGTACTTTCAATATTTTTATCAGTTTTTCCTCTGTAATTCCGGGTTTTATGTTAAATGTTTGCAACCTTAAATTATTGAAAAATCATGAATCATCTAATTTGGTCAGACTATTTGTGAAGGTGGATAAAGTTAAGTATACACCATTTTTTTTGGACAATTTCACATTTCTCCCCTAAATAATTTCACCAAAAGCTACTTTTATATAATGACAATAATTGAAAAAACATAATTACCTTACCACCTTTTTTTTCTGTCCAGCACTTCAACTTTTACATGATGGTGAACAAAGTAATTAGCTTTTATAAAGTGTTCAAAAACTTCCTCATCGTTCTTGTGCTACATTTACATATAGTAACGTTGGAGATGAAACGAAACAAGAACGATATATTGCGTGCAATTTTAAGATAAAAATTTTGGTATATGAAAAGGAAGAACTATCTAGACTTTGTTTAATTTTTTTTATAGGACAAGTAGCTAATGATCCGTTCTGTTATTGCTCCAAAAATATGAAATGGTAGTCTAACAATACCATTAATATTTTAACAAGGTTAGAGAACAAATTTTTCTTTTGCATCTTCTTTGTTTTCCTTCCAATAATGGTTGAGTGATTTAAAACTTTACAATGCAACGTGATATTGAAATTCAAGAATTCCAATTTTTACTAATGTTAGATAAACAAATGGCCACTCAATCTGAAATTTTCACAAAATGCCGATTTGTACCTTGAATATCTATGTTCTTATCAATTTGCAGCAGAAAGTTTTTCCCATATGTCTTTAATCTACAGCCACGACAAATTAACGTAGCTATCAACACCAACAGCAATAAAAAGTCAAACAAATAATTCACAAGTTTGTACTGGACTAAGATATTCAATTTTACTCTCTATTTACTAATTTCAATACGTGACTTGGTTGTTCACAAAGATTGGAACTTTAAGAAAATACAAGCTACAAAATTGGTAAAATTAAATTAATCGAAGTTTAATAACCGACGTTATCCTAAATCAGCGCCAAAATTGAAGTTGCAAACCCTAGTACCGAGAAAAAGCTAATTGCGAATTGTGAGAATATTGATTTTATTCACCCCGTAAAGCTTTGAATGACACCACCGAATGAGTATTTCGATGAAAACTGTGATTTGTACACTCCGTTATTTACCAATCCCATAGATAAGAGAGACACAGTTAAAATTACACTAAACGGTAGAATGCATTTACCCTTTTTATATGCGTACTGTTTACTGTGGTCCTTGCCATAATTTGTCCACAAGGACCACTAATAGTAGCATGCTCAGAAGATACCAATTACCTGAAAGAACAGCTATGTAGTAGAGGCTGAGAAGGGAATTGCTTCTATGTGTAAATGTAGGGTATGAAATAATAATTTAAATTTATGGAGTCAAGATTTATTCAAAACAAAACTGAGAAGGAGACAAGTAGATGCCAAATAATTTTGGCGAGTAAAAACTAATCCTATATTAGACCAAATTTCGTAATTTTTTTTGTACGCGTACAATTATCCAATCACTAGTCTTTAAATGAAGTAGAACTAATCCAAATTGTTCAAGAATCATAATATGGCGCATGGGATAATGATGCGCACGAATTGCCAAGAATGTCTTGAAAACCAGGTGAGACAAACGGTTGAACTCTTGACTTCTATCGAACTTGTCAAAAGACTTCAAGACGTGAAGTTAGTTGCACTTTAAATCCCTTCGGTTTTGTTGAATTCAACTCTTTAGGAGCAATCTATACCCTAACTCAATCTGTGAGAAGATTCCTACTTGACTTGTTGAATACAACCCTTTAGTAACAATCTATACCCTAAATCAACTTGTGAGAAGATTCCTACTTTGCAACGCTAAAGGACTTAGATCAAACCCGTTAATAGAAACTCTAAACTAATTGGTTGGTTGCCACTAGATCACCTTGATGAGACCAAATGTAATTCTAATCCAAGAATCAAAGAAGAATTTTCTTGAAAGAGAAAACTCAAATTTATTAATCAAATCCTACGTAATAAATTTGTGAACAGTAACTAGCTTATTTATAGGCTTACAATGTTGTTTAAAGAACAATGTAGAAGACTAACAAAAGCAAACTTGTAAACTACGAAAATTTCTAACTAAACATAAGCAGTAACACTTAACATACACAACTTGTAAACTAATTAAATTACTTAACACAATACAAGTTTTGACTTATTTAATACTAAATATAAGACACAACTAAGGCTTCTAGAACACTAATAGAATCCACGCCACTTGCATTGGGGTAGGCTTGGTCATGCTTCATCAAGTGGTTTCTTAGACTTCAGTTCTTTTCCAATGCATGTTTCATCCAAAATCACCAAGCCAACGCTTAGTCCACATTTATCCTTGGCATACCTTTGAAGATATGTTTGATCCTAAATCAATGAACCAGCTTTTGGTCCATATTTGAAGCCACCATCCAACATAGTCTGAGATGAAACTCCTTTGAACTTTCTTGAGGTTTGTGCATGGACCCAGTGTCCATGTAACAGCTTTAATATCAAGAATCCAAAACTTACAACTCTTCTTACATTTGTTCAATGTTGATGATGTCTTGAACTCTTTGTGAACGATCAAGTTAAACAGCCTTTGAACATTTTGGATTTATGCAGCTTGATTGTCTTTCCAAACGACTTGGATATAGCTTGCATTCTTGAATGGTATAGGTGCTTTTGGATTCCTATCATTAATACTGGCAGTTAGTTCCAAGATCCATTGAGATCCCATACCCATATCTAATTTGGGCGGGATGAGTACTAATAATTTGAGATTGTGCTTGTTTGAGATTATACCCAATGATACCCATTTAAATATGGGCAAAATTGAGAATTATTTGAGATTCTCATGCCTCAAGATAGAAACAAACTTAGTAGAATTTGTATTTAGTCAAAGTCCATCTTTTTCCACAAACTCTTTTGACTATATCATTTTTGTCTTTCCACTACACTGAATGTTTTATACTACTAGGAGTATTTTGAAAGAGATTTTTTTGGTAAGAATACAATTACTATTCTCCTTGGACATACATTCTAACATCAAATCAACTATATAAATATTATTGCTAAATACTTATCAACAAAACTAGTCTTACTCGTGCTTTCCATAGATCGCAATGGAGCAACAAGAACAAGGTGATGTATCATTCAAATAACCAATATCTCTATTAATTTGGGTTTTTGCTTGGGATTATGTCTTTGTTTCTGTACCTCTTTTTTTGTTTTCATTTTTTCTGTGTGTAAACTTCTTCTCTTTGGTATATTTTTGGGCTGCACTTGACACAGAAACAACATACACATATCTGACACATACTTGACAACCTTAGCGCATGAGATTTGAGCAAGAGTGCTAGATAGAATTAGGTATACATTAAGATTTATATTATGTGTCCAGGGCCTATATACAATGGCATACATTTAAATTACGTGTTACATTAAATTTTCCAATCAAATGATATCTTTCATTTACTTATATTTAGTCCTTTTGGATTGTGACATGCACTGTTTGCGCTTAACATTGTTATTTGGAACTAGTACATGTTCATAGATAAATTAGATCTCTGTATATTCTTAATCTATCTTCTTTACATGTAATCATTGAAAAATTAGAGCTTATAATTGAAAAGTTAGAAAGCATTAAAAATTTATATTTATAATTGAAAGGTTAGAAAGCATTAAAAAATGAGATTAAAAATGTAAAAACAAAAAATTTTTGGAAATTTATAGATGTTGAAAAACTAAAAATATGAATGATATATAAAAAAATATATATTAAGGTTAAATTAAAAAAATTAATTGATATTTAAAAAATTCATTGATTAATAACGAAAGATAGTTTTAAAAAAATTAATAAAATGGGATTTATTGGGTATTTGGGCGGTATCAAAAGGGACTAACCCATTTTTGTCCCGCCCATATTGATCCCATAACAATTATGGGATTGTTTGGGTCTGACCCTTATTTCACAGTTCTAATTAAGTCCTACCCAAATTCCGCCTATCTTGCCCATTTGCTATCTTTACCTATCATATATACTCTCCCTCATCGAGAAGATTCATCCTCAAATTGTTTACACCATAAATACAGAATAAAAAACAATAAAAGCTCGAGCCATGTTGCTATGCCCACCTTGCAAAATGCATTTGTAGGCTTCCTCATGAATCTTTACAATGAATTTGAATTCCACTTGGAAGGGTTTTAACTCACGATCAAGTACAAGAAGTTTAGGCCTTTTAATCAAAGCATTCTTTTCCTCACTTTTTCTATCTTCTACTCTCTTATTTTCCCCTTTACACTAAGAATTTTTCCCATCAATTCTTTTCACATTGCACTCAGGTTGTTTTCCCTTAATACTTATGTCACTCTGTCTCTTCTCTTATACACACTTTTCTTTCGCCTCACTCTTTTCTTTTTGTTATGTGGATACTAATTTTTCCAACTCTTTGCAATCTTTTGCAATTCTCTCTTGATCTTTAGTTGCCTCAAGTCATGACAATAGTGCTAATCTAATTTTTAACCCATTCGAATTGAAAGAGACTCTATGACTCAACTTATCATAATAGACGCCCCTAGAGTATATGACAAGTTTGTATTGGTACCACATATATAAAACCTTATTATGATACTTTTGAATAGCAAAATCCACTGCCACTTACTTGGAAACCTCTAATTCTCCATTCTCATTCAACTCTTACAACTTGTATGGATTTGGAAGTATTAATGTGTGCAATTCTAATTTTTAACAAATAAGATACTAGCCATGTTACTGCAACTTCCATAACTAACGATCATACTACATACCTTATTACTCACTAAGGCATCTACTATTGAATTTGCTTTTTTTTTTTTTGTTGCATTTCCTCTTTAGACTCCTTAATTGGTTGTTTCTCTTCATGATTTTGGACAGCAAGAAGAATTAAGTTGGTTGGCACCTTTTTTTATTCAACTTGATGAGTTGTCTCTTTTTCTTTACTCAAAATTCAATTAATAATATCATCAAGCTTAGCAAGAGAATCATCCCCCTTGGATTTTGGATTAGCGTGATCATGCCTTACATGAGAATTGGTTTTAGAGCTCTTTGACTGCAATGGTCAGCTCTCCTTTCTCCTTAAAGTATAGTAGTCCTTATAGTCATAATCCATCGTATACTTTTTAGAAGATTTGGATTGAGATTTGGAGCAACCCTTATTTACTACTTTTCTTTGGATTCTTGTTGAACCAACCTTGATTCCAGCCTTTTGAAGCATTCCTCCAATTGTTCAAATTCTTCATTTATAACATTATAATGCTCTTGGAAAGACTTTCATAAGCAACTTGCTTTTGCTATCCATCCTCAACTTGGAATTGTAGGAATATTGAGGATCTCCTTTCCCAAACATTGTGTTCAAGTAAAATTTTTTCAAACGTATTAATAAGCTAGACCCATACTACAAGTTGCCTCATGCCATAAATAAACTCAAACACTCAAAAAATCCGTTAGATATGTAGATTCACATTTTACAACTAATGCAATCTTTAGTTCTTAGAGCAAATGCAATTTGTTTAGCTTGACATCTATTGCAAGGTATCATTTCTAAAACATCGATCGGATCGATTCCATGATTATGTTCATAACCTTAACCCATTCCTATTTTTGAAAGAACAAGTCTACTAATTCTTCATTTCCAGTTAGTAAGAGGGATCTTAAACTAAGAAATAGAACCTAGAAGCTAAAAAAAGTTATCTTGTGCAACTGCAATAATCAGGTTCATTAATATTCCTGATATAGTATATGATGTTACACATACAATCATACTCAATTCAATGGAATTGTTTGATCTTAAAGGAGATCTTCTATCATTTTTCATGTGAGAGGTTATTTATTGGTTTTGTCTAGTCATTAATAACTTAATTAGCTTTAAAAACATACAAGAAAAAAGTTAGTAATAAAAACAAATATATCCTCACCACTCTCTTAGTGTATAAACTCAATTTCTTGCGTATCACTCAAGTTTATTGCTTTTTCAATAATGATCTTGCCACTAAACCTTTTACCACTCTAGAGAATTCTTCTTGTATGGCTCTTAAATAGAACTTGCTCAATAAACCTTACCACGTATATTGATGTCAACCAAAACAGTGAGAGGTATGTGTGAATAAATGAAAAGAATAGCTTACAATAGGGAGTGATCACAACAAAATTTCAAGGATGAAGGGATAAATCAAGACTAGTGTCGCTGCCCCATTTTTCGAAAGTCGGAAAAAGAGAATTAATAAAATGTTCGTGGATTGTGCTTATTTATTGAGAAAAGAGTGTACGTTTTTGTAAAATGATTTATTAGAAAATGCTTTATAAAGATAGTTTGACAAAAGATGTGATTTTTTAGAAAATGCTTTATTTTGAGAAACAAAAGAAAATGGCATAAAATAGGACTTTGAAAATGCGATGGTTTTTGGGTCCGAAAATAGAGTCTAAAAAGGGGTTTTAGTAAAAAGGGAGTCGCCACTTGGTATTGAGTTTTGGTGTACCAAGTCACCAGAAAATATTTTACAAAGGTAAGAAAATCGAGAATGAGTTATTTAGAAAAGATGATTTTTGGAAAAATATAGAAAAAACAAGAAAAACCCTTTTAGACGACTCCAGGTCTTTGAAAACAAGAGAAAAAGGTTCGGGAGTCACAGTTGAAGAAAGGGAAGGCAAAGGCTTACACCTAAGGCACCCTTTCAACCTATCCGAAACTAGTTGCGAGGTTTAGTCTAAATTTTCCTAATATAACCCTAAGATTTTATCACATTTGGATGCAACTATATGAATGCAAATCTAGTCCTAAAAATGAATATCGTTAAGGGACAAAATATTCCATTGAGGTTTGGTCGGGATTATCGCATTAATTGCGAAACCCGAGTCTAGACCTCGATGGAGTCACGAGTATAGATGCAAAATGAAATGCAAGAGAAAAGGAAAATAGTAGTATAGATAGTAAGTGAACAAAGAAAAGTGGGGATGCAACATAACGGGTACGGGGAACTAATAGACTCGTGACTAGCTATTTCTACTCACGGAGGGGGGAACGGCATGTACGCCACCGCTTCCCACGTGAGTAGATGACTATTTCTTAGTCAAAAATCACACAAATGACCTAAAATTCTATGTGTAGCGGAATCTAAATGTTATGCACTAAATATATGTTAAAAATAGATAATAAGTGATAAAGTATATATAAAAATCATACAAAAATGGAAAAGGCCTAAAAAAAAGATAAAATGTGTGTGAAATGTCATGAAATGCACACGAGAAATGATTCTAACACTAAAATGACCTAAAGGTCTAGCATTGGACTAGCCTATTTTTCTATAAATTCTCCGCTAGCGTTGGACTAGCGAAGAAACCGGAATTAACCACAACTAGCGTTGGACTAGTGTGGCGACGATACACATATAGAATAATAAAGCAAGTAAGTAATTAAAGCACATATTAAAGCAATAATCACATAAGAAGCAAATAATAGCACATAGAGCACATAGCACACAAGCATGATATTCTAGATGCAGAGTCCTAGGGAAAGCAGATAAAACACATAAGCACATAGCACACATAGCACACAAAGCCCTAACTATTACACCGGAGAATAACCTAATTACAATCTAAAAATGGAAAAAGAATAAAAGATATCCTATCTAACCTATCTATTACACTTTCTATCTAAAATACATAGGCTTTTGTTAAATAGATAAAACATAAACTATCTATTACATTAACTATCTAAGTACAAAAATTTACTAAATAGAATATTACCTATCTATTACATTTCTTTGAATAATTAAATTAAATTCAAATAAATAACATGACATAAATAAATAAATACTCACACATGAATAAAAATAATAAACACAAAGAGATACATAAAAAAAACATATAGAAAACACATAGGAGCACGTAGGAGCATATAAAGAGACATTGAAGGGTAATAGAGGTACCTCCCATTCGATAAACTCGGTACAAATGCTAATAACATGAACAAACTTATCAGGGTACCAATATTTAAATAAATAAACCATTAATTAAATAATTTCATATTAATCACTATGAAGCATGCCACAATAATTCAAACAATTATAGCAATAATAAAAAAAATTAAAAAATAGTTAAATATTTAGGAAGAAAAATGAAAATTGTTTAAGTAAAAAAATAAATAAATACATAAATAAACAAAATGAAATAAGGAAAATAAAATAATAAAGAATAAAACACAATAATACATACTTAAGCTTTTAGCATCCAAATAAGAATCACCAAAATAACTAAAAGAGAAATAAAGAAACTAATTTGAAGCAATTAATTAGATAAAAGACTAAATTTGGAACATTAAAATAAAATAAAATATGAAAGAAAATAATCTTTAAAAAAACTAGAGGAATTAATTAAATTCCTTTTTTTTTTTGGCCAAAATAAAATGTTCCAAGGTTTGGGTTACAAATGGAAATTTAGGCAATATTCTTAGAGTAAAAATGTAATTTATAACAAACTAAAGGGTAAAATTATAATTTCAAACCATAGTTAAGATAATAATATAATTTACAACAAATTTAAAGGCTAAAATATAATTTCCAGCAAGTATAATGCCCAAAAATAAAAATTTCCAGCAATACTTAAGGCCAAGAATATAATTTCAGCAAAATCATTAAATAATACATAATTTACAGCAGCATTTAAAGGCAAAAAATGTAATTTCAGCAAGCTTGATGAAGTAAAAATCAAATTTCCAGCAATATTTGAGGATCAAAGTGAAATTCCAGCAACTTAAGAACTAAATTACAATTTTCCAGCAATTATTCAAGGATAAAAATGAACTTTACAGCAACAATAAGCCTCAATTTGTAAATTCCAACAAGTATTAAACACCAAATTATAATTTTTAGCAACATTCAAAGGGTTAAAATTCAAGTTCTAGCTACTTGGGGGGCAAAAATATAAATTCCAGCAATATTGGAGGGCAATAAGTAATTCCAGCAAAATATAATGGCAAAAATAAAATTCCAGCAAGGTTTGGGGGTAAGAATGCAATTTTTCAGCAACATGAGGGGTCAAATTTACAATTTCCAGCAACATCCAAGGGCTAAAATACAATTCCAGCAAACTTGAGGAGTAAAAATGAAATTTCCAGAAATATTGGAGGGTAAAAAGGTAATTTCAAAAAAGTATAGGGGTCAAAAATGTAATTTTATAAAAATATAAGGGTCAAAATGTAATTACTGAAAAATATAGGGGTCAAAATGGAAATTAAAAAACGTAGGGGCCAAAATTATAATTTATAAAAGTCGGGGGACCTAAATGTAATTAATTGGGACCTAATTGAAAAGAAAATAAAATTATGGGGGTCAATCTACAAAAAACAGAAATCTAAATGCACAAATCATAAATGCTCAAGGCCACAGTAACATTAATAAAAGTATAAGGACTATAAAATAAATACATATTATTAATTAAAATCTAATTAGAAAACAAAACAAACAAAACGACGTAGTTTTGAGTGAAACTACGTCAAAACGACGTAGTTTCACTAAAATTTTTTTTTTTTTTCCGGTTCCTTTCTTTCTTTTTTTTTTTCCTTTTTCTTCTTTCCTCTCTCTTTTCTCTCTTTTCTTTCAGATTTCTTTTTATTTTTTCTTCCTCTTTTCTCTCTCTTTTTTTTTTCCTTCTTCTTCTTTTCTCTCTTCCCCCTTTTTCTTCTTCCCTGGTTCCTCGATCTCTCTCTCTCTCTCGTTCAATTTCTTTATCTCTCTCTCTCTCTCTCTCTCTCTCTCTCTCTCTATTCCTTGATCCCTCTTTTTTTTTTTTAAACCAGTTCTTCAAACGAAATGGAAGGAAACAAAATTCCCTCAATTCTTTCCAACAATTTCGTCATAGTTAACCCTGTCTAAGCACCAATTTCATTGACTGAATGATAAACAAGAGAACATGAAAAGAGAGGGCTAGAAGTGCTACCTGTTTTGGGGAGGAAAGAAATTGATCGAAGAAATTTCCAGCGGCGGTGCAGGGAGGGGGCGATGGTGGTGGTCGCGACTGATGTTGATTGTTGTTGTTTTTTTTTTTTTAATTCTTGCAGGTGTGTTGTGTGAACTGGTAATATGTGTGTCGTGTGTGTGTGCGCTACTGTGTGTGAATTTGTATTGTGTTTTTTGTGTTGTGAGGTAAGGTTGTGAAGGGGCGTGTGTGCCGATGATACTGGTGTGTGCAAGTAATGTGTTTGAATGTGTGTTTGTGTGTGTACGTATGTGTTAATCTTGTGTGTTTAAATGCAATGGAATTGAGTTTGTAGTATGTGTTTTCGTGAGTGACCTGTGTATGGTGGTATGAACTTGAGGCGAATGAACTGGTGAGCTGATGGTGAATTGTGTGAATTGCAATCAATAAAGTGAGCTGATGGTTGTGGCCTTTGTTCAGTGAGTGATCTGAGAAGGAAACTGAATTGTGTGTGTTCTTGTGAGAGTGCAAGAATGTGTCTGTGAGTTGTGTGTAGTGAAGAATGGTGGGGTGTGTTTGGCCGACAGAGTGTTGCAAAGTTTTTGCAGGTCTAGGAGAAAAATCTGGATCTTGTGTCTGACCAGAGGAAGAAGAAAGGTTGACTAAAGAAAATCAGTGATTGTTGTGTGTTCCTATGATCTTGAGAGGAAAAAGGGAATTGAGAGCTGTGTGTGTAAGTGAAGAAAAAAGAGTGCAAGTAAGGTTGAGATAGTGCAGAGAGGGAGCCAATGCAAGAGTGAATGATTGTGCCAATGAGTTTGGCCGACAAAGAGTGAGGTGAGAGTAGTGTGCAGGTGTGTGTTTTTCTGATGGATTGAGGGGAAAACAGAAGGGGAGAGTTGTCTGTGGTGTGAGTAAAAGTGAGTGTGTGAGCATGAGTGTTAGGGTAGGGCCGAGAGAAAAAGAATGGGGAATTGGTGTATCTGGTCATTGAAAAATTGAACAAGAATCCCCTAAAATCTGATAAAAAAAAATGAGTGCAAATGAGGGTGTGATGTGATTAGAGAGTAGAGTTGGTAGATGATGAGAAGAAGTATGGCTGCCATCAGCCATGGCAGAAAACAAACAGCAGCAACCAATGTTGCTGCTGTTTGAGTCCCTTTTTTTTTTTTTAGGAAGAAATTTGTAAGAAAAATGAAGAAAAGAAAAGAAAGAAAAAAAGAAAAATTAAATAGAATAAAATAAAATAAAAGATACTTTGACTCCTTAAAATTAATAAGAAAAATGCTGAAATTTAGGAATTATAGAAAATTCACCATAAAGTTCAAAATTTAATATAACATTGAAAAGTGTGCTATTAATAGAAAAAGGTAAAATATTGAAATAAATATCAAACAATTTCTAAAATTATAAAATTTACATAGAAAATTTATGAATATAAAAATGTGCACATAAAAAAAAATTTTCACTTGAAAATTTCTCATAAAAAGAATGCATTGGGAAACGTGCCATTAAGTAAAAAATACTAAAATTTTAAATAAATATTAGATGACTCCAAAAAATTATTAAAATTAGAAATAATGATGAAAACAGTAAAATTATGTATATGAAAAAATAAACTAAAATAAAATAATATTTATACGGTGAAATTACTATTTTGCCCCTGATACAACTAATTAGACATAATATACACGAAAATTGTACTCGACCCCCGGAAAATGAAAATACCCCCTAAATAAAGTAACACGCATATTTTTACAAAAGGTGTATTAAAATTAGATGTCTACAACTAGACTCAAGAAGACATGATATCCTAATGTGTAATTTCTTGTGGGTAAAATCTTAATTTTTTAAACTTTCTTAAAAAAAATACAAAAAATATTATTGTGTAAAATAAAAAGTCTAGTTTTTTCCTAATTCAAGTAGGATTTGGCTAAATCCTTATCCAACTAGGATTTGTATCCTAATACTTTAAGAACTCAGATGCAACCCAAACTAATATGGAGCTCAAAAACACAATCAAAACCAATGAGAAATAGACAAGAAAAATTCCGAACACACAATCTGAATACAACTAGGAACGAGCCCTAGATTAAGTAGAAGTAGGATTGTTATTCTCCCCCATGTGTGTGTGTATGTATAACCAGTAGTTTGTTTCCTTTTTTTTTTTTTTTTGTGCACAAACACACAGCTTGCTTTGCCCAAATAATTCAGACAGCCTCCTAATTTTCTTTCAAAAAATAGATGGCCTCATCCTATCTTTTCTCCAAGAACACACTGCCTCTCCCCAATTTTTCTCCAAAACACATAGCCTTCACTATATTTTCTCCAAAGCATGCCTTATCTAATGTAGATTAGGGAACTTGCTCTCTTTCTTTAATACATGTCTTGGACAGTCCTTTATCTTCTTCAAAAAATCATTATTTTGACCAAGAGTTTTGAGAAATAAGTTTCAACAATTCAAGAAACTCAAACCAAAATTAAGAACTTCAAGAAGATGTATTTATCAACTCCAAGAAAAGACGTTCAAAAATATCTCCAACAAACTCAAGAAACCAAGAAAAAATAGAATTTCTTGCACCAAGAAAGTTCGAGTAAGATAAGAATTGAACAATCTTGATTTCAAGAAACTCCAAGAAAACATCACAACACAAGGTGCATGGCCTCGTTACTTTTCCTCTTCTTTTGTTTTTTCTTTTTACTTCTTTGGTGCACGACTTCTTTCTTTTATGTCCACCCGCATTTTTTTGTGACAGAAACGACTCACACAAATACAAAACTTTGAAGAAAATAGATTTCTTGGTTCAAGAACTTTGTTTTCTTAAAAGCTTTAAACACCAAAATCCAAGAAAATAAGAAAAACAGTCAAGAAAACAAGAAAACCACACAAGACCTAGATTCCTAATTCAAGAAAATCAAGAATGACACAAGATGTTCAAGAAAACACTAGAATGATTTTAGGATAGCAAGAACAACATTAGGACAGCAAGATAAAACACCAAGAATAACAAGGAACAACATGAATTAGACAAGACAAAATAGGACATCGATTAAAAACAAAGAAAATGCAGCAAAAGAAACCACACAGGACACGAGCTTGAACAAAGAAAATAAAAATAGATATATTTAGTTTATCAAGAAGAAAACTTCAACAAAAATGGGTGGGAAGACTTAGAATTTTCAAGAGACGAGGTTCTAATACCAATTGACGTGTGATAGAAAAGCATAAATTGCCAAGAGCATCTTGAAAACTAGGCGAGACAACCAATTGAACTCTTGACTTTTATGGAACCTGTCCAAAGGCTCCAAGACATGGAGTTGGTGAAACTTTAAATCCCTTCAACTTTGTTGAAATCAACCCTTTAGGAGCAATCTATACCCCAACTCAACCTATGCAAAGATTTCTTGTTGACAACACTAAAAGACTTAGATCAAATCCATCAATAGAAACTCTAAACTAATTGTTTAATCACCCCGTTCTAATCCAAGAACCAAAGATGAACTCTCTTAAAAGAGAAAACTCAATTTTTTTAATCAAATCGCACATCATAATTTTGTGAACAGTAACTAGCATATTTATAGGTTTACAATGTTGTTTTAATAATAATCTAGAAGCTTGACAAAAAACTAAAAGCCAACTCTTTATCCACATTTATCCATGACCTGCCTTTAAATATGTCTGTGATCTAAAATCAATGAACCAACTTTTGGTCCATAATTGAAGTCCACCATCCAACATGGTCTGAGATAAAGCTCCCTTAAGCCTTCTTGAGGTATGTGTATGAGCCCAATGTCTATGTATCAGCTTTACTGCCAAGAATTCAAGACTTCCAACCCCTCATGCATTTGTTCAATGTTGATGATGTTTCAAACTCCTCGTAAACAATCAACTTGAACAACCCTTGAACAACTCTTGAACACTTTGGATTTGGACAGCTTGATCACCTTTCAAAGTCTTGGACATTGCTTGCATTCTTGAATCATTCATGTGCTTTTAGATTCTTATCAAATAAACCCTTGTAAATTCAATAACCAACTAATTAAAATTAAGAAGTATTAATAATCCTATTAATAACATGTAAACCTAAAACAACTAAAATACTCATTAAATGATTGAATTTTAAATAGCTTGATTTAATTTGTCAACATTGCCATCCTTAAATCAAGCTCACCATAGAATCATGTCTAGTAGTATCTCGAACAACAATCTCCAAGGAAATTTCTATTGCAATATGGACAATGTGCAACTCCAACTTATTGTTTATTTTTGTTTTCATCTTTACATGCAATAGTGGATAAACCATGAACTTTGGATATAATTTTAAAGCTAACTAACGTGGTGTAGATTACGTATAGCAAATATGAATAAAACACACATAAATCAAGTAATAAAAACCTAATTTTCCAACTATACCGCAAGTGCACGAGTTTATTGTAGTACCTGAATTATTAGGCGTCGAATCTCATGGGAATCAATAATATTGCAACTATTAAAGCTTTATGGCTAACTTTTATTATCGAAACACAAACAAATCAAAGAGTGATTATAGGGTCCATTCGATAGAATATGTATATAATTAAGAACAATTGTAGAATTCAATGCAAAGAATCCTAGAACATAGAATCCACCAATGAATCATGCCTAAATGACTTATCAAGTTTTACCTTACCTTGTTTAGAATCGAATTCCATATATGTCACAACTAGATCTCTTTATGAAATGACAAGACTCCAACTATTCTCATGATGAAGTCTTATTAAAATATAAATTGTAATGATTCACTTAAGCATCCATTATTCTTATATGAATAGCTTAAGTATTATTTGTTCATTTTCCATTGTTTCATGCATTTCTCAATGTCAAGCAACAACTAGATGACTCTTGTTATGTTGGCCAAGCAAAAACAAGTGTTCAAACTTGAACAAGTAAATAAACAAATGCAAGCTTAGCAAGTGTATATTGATTAGATCATGTTTGTTGATTCATTAGCTTCATCTATATTCTAAATGAAGCTTTTAGTTCAACATGGTTATTGAAACCACTAAAAGTTTAATTTCAAGACAAAAATTCATATCAACAAGTGAAAGTAAAAGAGAAAGAGTTTAGATTTGCTCAACCAAAGTTGGAATAAGCTTCTCTTCTATTCACCTTCAAAAGTTAAACTACAAGAGTTCTTTTACAATGAACTTCGCTATTCTATTGAAGAATAGAGAGAATTTTACTAATTCTCTACCAAATTTGGTACAAGACTAATGCTAAAAACTACTATCTACTACTAATTCTTTTAATAACTAGATACTAATGCTTTACAAATGACTTCTATTTATAGACAAATGTTCTTCAAGTCATTTTCCAACTTGTAATTGCATTTAATATATGAAATGATGAAGATTTGCATTGAGATTCCAAATAGACATAAAGTCTTCAATTGTATGCTCAATAGAATCTCCAAGTAGGGGTGTTTATGAACCGGATACTCGGTCCATGGACAAAAAATGTGAACCAAATTGGTCCTTGTGGTTCAGCAAAATTTTGAACTGCAAACCAATCCACATATAGCGAGTACTCGGCTTTCCAGTTATCTGTAAAACCGGTTCGGATAGGCTGGGTACATGATCCGGTCCATAATAATTTACCTATATTTTTAAAAAATAAACAAGAAAAATTGCAAAATACTATTAAATCACTAATAATACAAAACATTAATATCTTAAAGTTAAATTACATCCAAAACCTTAATCTTCAAAAAAACAAAAATTAAATAAACAAGAAGACAATCACTTAGTCTTTCAAACTTCATATTTTCATTTCAATCAACATAAAAACATAAATATTCAACAAATAACCGAAAACTATATAAACAAGAAAATAATCACTTAGTCTTTCAAACTTCATCTTCTTATTTCAATCAATGTAAAAACATAAATATTCAACAAATAGCCAAATGAACACCCAAACTAACATGTGAAATTACATAACTACCCCGGCTCCAGGTCGGTTCGGGTACCCGGCGGTTCACATTCGACTTGATTAAAATATAACCTGCTCCAACAAACTGCCCCACCACCTGAAACCGATTTGGTTACCCTTTTTTCGATTCAGGGCGAGTCAGTTTTCTCAATTTTTTGGGTTTTTTTGAACAACCCTATCTCTACGTGCAAAAACCCTATCTTCTCCAAAAAAGTTTGCAAAAACTAGCTGCAAGTTGATGCAAGTTGCAACCCTAGAAAATTTTGGCAAACATGAGAATCTGCGAGTGCTATCCGCGGATGAACTGGCCCACGGATCCAACTCACGGATCACCAAAAGAGGCCCCCGCATGATTTTTGACTTTTGCTGAGTTGGCTGCCATATGTGCAAACCCTTTCTATGCATTTCGACGCATTTTTTATGAAGAATTTAATTCTTCCAAATAATTGCACAATTTATTCTTTGAGTACTCTTTTAAGAAATTCACCAACTTAACCCCTTGAATCACCTTTGATTTTGATGCATCTTGACTTCAATTGACCCAAATTGAGTTTAAGTTTGATGAACTTACAAAAGTTCACAAAAATTGTGCATTAATTTGTTCAAAATAAAAATTTCGCCTCAAAAACTTAATTTCGAGAGAAAAAACCCTAATTACAGGAAAAGTTCAAAAATGAGTCATTTGTGACCAAAATTACTATAATAATACTAAAACAACACCAAAAACACCTAATAAAACATATGATAATATTTGTTAATCTGTTACTTAGCACTAACTCTACTTGATCAAATAAGTTATTCATATTGACCAATTCGTTCTTGAAACATAGGGATTTTCTTAACAAAAACAACTCACATAATTCTTAAAAAATATTATTCAAATTTTCTGCTACAAATATAAATAATATCACAATTTATAAAAATTTTCACTTCATAGTTGTCTTCAACAAAACCTCTTATATCATTCTCTTTTCTCAAGTAATTTTTTTTTAATAATCCTACACTATTACATGGGGAAGAAGAATTTGGCATGATGGGATTCGAACCCCTGATCTCTGGGGTGGAGTCATAGAGCTCTAACCGCTTGAACCTTAAATCAACCTTTATATAATAAGGCAAGAACCTTAAGATAACAAAATTTTTACTAGCAATTTCTTCATCAATTATTTTCACTTTTGTCCTTGCCAAATCAATGATTTCTTTCTCTTCTTCATCTAAACCAACAATTTCTTCTCTATGAGTAATAAATTCTTCATCTTCAATTATCCCAGATAATGAAAACAAATAAAAATTTTCAACCTTCTCAAAATCTTCACAAATTAGTCCATTATTAACAAATATATCCTTTTCAAAATCAACTTTCCATTTCATACAAAATTTAGATTTGCAATCATATTCGTATGGAAATTTCATTAAAATATAGAAAATATCTTACCACAAATATTCAGATAATTGAGAATTGAGATAAAGACTCTTGTAAACTTCTCTAGCCATTAATTTATGCATGATTTAGAAAAAATAATTTCGCCTTCTTTATCCAAATTTCTCTAGGTGAACAATGGTTCAAATTTATCTCAATAGTATCACCTAACTAAGTCATTTGGATATTTATCCATTATTTTTGCCAATTCAAATCTTACATCACAACTACCAAACATGTGCAAAATTTTAAACTTTTCACTGTTGACAAATTCTTCATTCATTATGGCAACCCATGAAATTCATATACTTTGATAGACAATACCTTTTTTCCCTTCTTGAATGTCTTATTCTTTTTGACTATGCTTTGATTGAAAATTTTCAATCAACTGTCACAATCAATAATTTTTACATTATGTTTTTTTTAGATAACTATTCCATATCACTCAATAATCTTGATAGAGTCTCTCCTTTTTATCTCTATCAAATTAGGGCTAATTTTATTCCCTAATAGTCAACAAAAAGAGTAACACAAGACCAATTTTGCGGTCCAACTTCATGCTCCAATTTTAACAATTAACACCCCAGCATCAAATTTTAGACCTATGATACCATATGTAACACACAAAAAAAAATGAAAATTTACTTTTATATCTACTAAAAATAAAATTCTATAGTTATTTTTTGTGCTAACAATAAGACTTTGGGAAAAAATTATATGCCTGCCACTGCTAATTAAGTTTGAATAACAAATTACTTTGTACTTTTAATATTTTTAGTAGTTTTCCTATGTGATTCCAAGTTTTATAATGTTTGCAACCTAAAATTATCAAAAAATCATAAATAATCAAAATTGTTTAGACTGCGGGTGAAGATGGATAAAATTATGCCCATATAGCCTTTTTTGGGATAATTTTGCATTTTTCCCATAAAGTTCATCATTGCTGCAAAAAGCTCCCCTCATGTATGAAGAATTACATATATTTTCTTTATTTTTAATCTTTAACATTAAAAATACATCAAAATGTTTATGACACCAAAATCTTCGTTTGAATAACCAAAATACCTTTTTTATAATAAGAAAGGGCAAAAAAATCAAAAGAAAAAATCAACCATCAGTTAAGAATTTTGAAGATTTGTCACTATGACTCATCTTGCAGCCTCTTCATTCTTGAATTCATTCATTCTCCAATTCTTTTAAGTGTACCTATAAAAATTATGGCATCAATTCATTGATCGTTGAATGAATTTCGAGATTCCATGCTTCCTAATTCATCTTCCCACAATAATGGTAATTTTGCTAACCTATCTTCCACTAGTCTGGCAACTTTGTCTCTATCCAATCCATGCAATTAGCTCCACTATACCTCTCCTTTCTCTTCTTGGTACTATCTCCACATCTAATACCCCCTCTTTTCCCCCTTGTCACTACGATCAGTGATAGGTGATTGAAATCTGCAAAGCACTTCTTGATTTTCATTCCACATCCGCAATCCTTATTGTTTATCTTCAAAACGCATGGCACCAATTCTAAGATTGAAATCTAGTACTACCATCATAGTTGCCAAAGCCCCAAACAAATAGACTTACACCACCATTTCAATACCTACATTATCCCTATGCCTCATTTGGTTGGCTGAAAAGTAAAGTTGACTGAGAATATAATTTTTGGAATATTATTCCATAAAAAGATATTTCTTTACTATGTTTAAATATCGCTAAGAATATTGATAGGAAAGCTGTGCAGATGCTAATTCTAATATTTGGTTTATAATATTGTAACAATGAATGTAATATAATTCTTACAAATTTCTAAAAAAATCTCTACAAACATATGGTGAAAAAGATTAAGATATAAACTATCTAACATTGTTTTTCATTTTTTATTTTCTGTACAGGATTTTAATTATATTTAATAGAATAAGTAATAGGTAACAATTGTTCGTGCAAAAAAATTATTGACAAACTTTAAAAATAAATAAATCTAAATAATAGTTTAATTAATTACAACTTTGAAAACATCTTTTGTTTTATTTTTATAGCAAAAAAACAAAAGAGTTATTACAAGCTGAAACAATTAATCATACAATGAATAATAAAATACTAGCACATAGGATTTTTCTTCATATAAAATAATGTAGCAGATAAAAGTTGAAAAAATAAAAGTGTATTTTGTAAAGATAAGTATTGATGTTTAAATTTTGTGTAGAGCTAGAAAAAGAGAGGGAAGATTTAAATATCTAGTCATTATCTTTATTAGATCAAAATTTAGAGGAAAGTATTCAGAATACATAGGGGATGTGAGGGTTTAGAATTCCGGGATTCAGCGCCTATTTTCTAAATTTTGAGGAATATTTTTACTTTTTTAATAAGTTAAAAATGAATCAAACAGTAGAATTTAAATTTTAAGAAAAAGATTACATTTCTAGATAAGAATTATTGCCAATGAAACTAGGCCTTAGTCTCAACATGCCTTTATATTTGACTTTTGGTGGTGGAAGATTTAATTTGTAAGACTTTGGGAAAAGGGATGGTGGTGGCAGCATCGGTCACAAAAAGAAGGTGAACAACCCACCCAAATAGTGCAAAAATTCTCCTTCTCTGTCACTCTGATGCCTGTTAATCTTTCTATCTACATGTGTATCTCTGCATTTGCCTATTGATTACTAAGGTTAGGGTTAGTAGAAGATTTCAGTTAGGAAGAGAGATAATTGCTGGTCAGGGGATAGAGGGAAGGTTTGTAGGAGATGAATGGAATATTTTTTAGTGTTGGGCCTTTTGCTTATAATTCTTATCTAAGAAATTTGGTTAAGTTGTAATTGAGAGGTATGGTAGTCTTTTTGAATTAGTAAGGGAGGTACGCGTAATTATTTAAATAAAAGGGTAACTTCCTATAATTATAATGAACCTTAGGGAGGTAGGTAAAACTATCCATATTCTTTTAGGGGTATCACAAAAAGAAAGATCGCTTCCACTAAGGAGTATGAACATACTTGTGCATAAAAGTATATCTTTAATTTACTTTAATAACAATGTTCAGATTCGACTAGTTTGTGATGAATTGATAAATTTATAGTGTACAGCATTTAAAATAGAGGTTCTACTATGTAGAAGAAACATGTGGTAGATGTTTGGTTTTGGGGAATCAGGGTAGGGAATGTATGCCAGTAGTAATGAGACTCCTCTTTAATGTTTGAAAAACAAATATTACTTTCTTTCAACCGAAATGAAAGTGATTAAGTAGAACACTCTATAATTTTTCTCAAAATACTATTCTGTCAAACTCATTAACCCTTTGGAAAGGGGTGAGAAGGAGGGGGAGGAGGGGGGGGGGGGGGAAGGAAATGATACCCATTTCAAAACCAAACATATTGAGAGGAATTGTCAAAACCCATATTTATTGTAGGGGAACGGATGTTTATAGTGATAGTGATTGAGGAATTTGAACCAAACAACTCCTTAATAACATGTTATTTTAAGAATCTAAAATGAAAGTTTAGAGTTGAAAATAATAACCAGCAACAATATCGGTTATGCAAAATGACTAGTAATAAAAGTAACACAACTGTTGAAAACCTTTTGTTGTTGCTAATCTGTTTTTCTTTTGTAAAGGAAAATCTAACAACTTCCTCTTTAACTTATAAGTTCTCCATTATTAACATCAGATGTGCTTTTGTAACTTGTTAGTGAAGTAAAAATGCCCGTATCTTCTAAAAGGATTCTATATTAAAGATTCTCTAGGTAATAATCTCTCCTCTAACATGCATTATTGTAAATTGGCAATTTATTCCCAATACCACAAAGTGGGAATCTTTTCATTATAGTCATTTTAATTAGGTTTTTATTGAATCAAGCAAGGAATTTATGCTTAAAAATGGCATAAACTTGGAAATAGATAGAAAAAACCTATTAGGTGAACACTGTAACAAAACGCAGTGTGGAGATATTTTTAGAACTTCATCAGAATTTGTGTATTCATACATGTCACAAAAATATTAAAGTAAAATAAAATAAGCCAACAATCATAGGCAAAACATGGTGCATGCAAAAATGATTATAAGATAATCTACCTAAAACATGGAAATGCTCATCCATGACTAAAATCAATTGATGCCATAACTATTATTGTAAACATATCAAGCTGATCAATTAAAAGTTTGATTCAAGTTTGGTCAAACATCCAACTCAAGTCTAAAGTTATTTTATTTGGATACTTATCGAGCTATTTGAGCTTATCTATGTGTATATACACCGACATATATATACATACATACATATGTATACATGTGTGTCTGTGTGTATAGACACATATATACATACATACATATATACATGTGCACACAAGCATTTATGTACATACATGTGTATGTATATTTTATACACACACATGTAGGGGTGTGTGTTTGTACGCACATCTATATGTGTGTGTGTTTATTTATTTATTTAATTTTATGTAAAATTATTAATTTACTTGTATTCATTATATAAACTATATCTTTCATCGTTTTTGAATTAGCATACATGTAATTTTGTCAAATTAAATTAATACGAAATCAAAAACAAAAGCAATCATAAAATTGTAAAAATATCTTCTTTCTTCCTCATATGTTTTCTTCTTCTGTGATGTTTCTTTGCTTTCCAAATTTTCTGATCAAACATACACCACAGACATAGAGAAACAGCCAAACACCACGCACACATGGTGTATTTTATAACATTTTGTGATGTTCTCTTGAAATGAAAATAATGACGTGTAAAGTTTCAATATATACTTTTTTTTAATTCTTTTCATATATATTGTTGTTAAAATCATGTTCTACATGTTGCCTTAATTATTTTAATAGCAAGATCAGAACGATTAAAGGTGATTTGGATAATGGTCACCAATGGCATCTTCGAGAGTTTATCTTCAAATGTGTGCATTTTGAATATTTTTTGTCCAAATCAGAGTCTAGATCTGTAATTTACGGGATACAAATTTACGGGATAAAACGTGTTTGAGAGGTGATTTATATTTTCCTCTTTTATAACGTTATTATAGTTTTCTACTTAATCCCTTAATATTGTAAGAATAAATAAGCTGGGTTGTATGACTTGAACTCAAGTTTGGCTTCAAGTTCGGCTTGAGTATGTCTCAAGTCAAACTTAAATTCTAAATTTACAAATTCATCAAGCTCGAGCTCATTGTTGTTTATGGGTCCAGTCAAACTTGAACATTGTGATATTTAGGCTTGATTTTAACTTGTTTACACTTCTAGGCATAGCCCTTTAAAGAATTCTCTGCTCGTCTCATTCTCTCTATTTGTTTGTTTATTTTTGTTTGTTGTAATTTATTATTTTTGAATTTATGAAAGACATGCTTTTTAAATAGAAAAACGAAGAGAAAACTCAAAAATTATGATATCATAGTCCCAGATTCTTATGACTTGATACACTGGGATCCACCACATCAAAGTGTCGAATCAATTATTAAGAAGTGGCCCAATCCAAATTTTTCTAGTATTAGATTCGTGAGAAAAATGCAACTTTAGTATCAAATATTTGTGGTATCAGTAATTTCAATCCCTAAAGTTTAGATGAAAGCAAATCTAATACCAAATATTTCAATTTTTTGGCAAATTTTAGTCCTATTGACTAGTTTTGCCAAAATTTTACCTAAATCCAATCACGTGATACACACGTGTTGGTTACAAAAGTTTTCAAAAAGAATTAAAAAAAAGAAAAAATTTAATTTTCATAATTTATAATTAAAGGCACACAAATGAATGCACTATCCAAGTAGATAAAAGTTTTATCTACTTATTTATTGTGTGTGAATTCAAATTAGTGTCTTTAATTACACATATGACAACTAATTTTTTTTTAATTCTTTTTGAAAAATTTTGTAACCAGTACGCGAGTATCACGTGATTGCATTCAAGTTAGATTTTGACAAAATTGGTTAATATGACTGAACATGCTGAAAAATTAAAACATTTGTTATTAGATTTGATTTGGTCCAAACGTTAGGGACTAAAACTACTAATGCTCTAAATATTTGATACCAAAATTGCAATTTTCTCTAGATTCATTAGAGGTTGATGTGACGTTATTATACTTGTCTATTTGCATGACTCATTAAAGTCGTCTGTGAAGAATGTTCCACTTAGATGATGAGAGCTTCTTCTCCATATGATTTTGAAATGAAAAAAAGAATAAGACTTCCAAGTGTTTAACAGCTCCCATATTTTATTATCTCATTGACAAGAAGCTCCGCGTTGAGCGGTTGTCGGAGTTTGATTTTGTTTAAAAGCGTAAGAAACGGAGTATTATTAAAAGCTTCCTACTTCTCATGACTATATAATTCTTACACGTAAAACTAAAATCATCTAATAGCAAAGTTAATAAACCTTGGTAACCCCTTTTGTCAACTCTACGAATCACAAAAAAGAAACAAATGGAAACAGATCAATTAGTGGCAGACACTTAACCCTATAGTATTCGTGCATGCCGACACCCCTCTGAATTATTTTTACTTGGTCTTTTGTGTTAGCAAAAGGTGATATGCCACTTGAGGCTAGATTGAAAGACAATTTCAAAAATTTCTAATCAATTTTAACTGGGATACACATTTTAATATTAGTTAAGGTGGCCTCTATCAGAAGTTGATATTTTATAAATATTCTACATCAAGGGAATCCGAGATAGTGGCAATAATTCTCGTGTGTTTTCGTGTGCTCTTTCAAATACAAGCACAAGAGTGAAGCATCACGCAAGTCATTAGACTTTAAGTAGCTTTGTTTATAATGTGTGTTACAGCTAATTATTTTGACAATTTCTTGATGTAATTTTTTGGTGACATGTCAATGTTTGGCCTTTCTTTCTAACTGTCCATCCTTTGAGGCAGTTTAAAGGACTACTTTATTAGGTTAGAAATTCTTCTTCTCTTTGCTGCCAATTCTATGGTTGATGGAGACCAAGAAGACGTGCAGAAGTGAAACTGAGTCTAATGATGCTTTGAGCACCCATAACCTATGCATACTTCTGTAAAACAATAAAATTTAGAAATTAAAAAACTAGCACGATATACTAATAAATACTTCAGAAAGTCTATATCGTATTTAATGAACAGTGTAAACTCTGACCAGTTTTATTAAGAAATTTGTGTAGTAGTTGTATACAACAATGATAACTAGGCTACCACCACCAACCGATAAATAAATAAATAAACCAAAAAGAAATTAAAGATAAATTGGTGATGTGCTAGGCGGTCTAATGTACATGTTTGCTATGTCCCACTTTACATATATTCTTTGCAATTTTTCAGTAGCATGGTAGGTAGCTCATTGCTTTGAATGTAACAAAAGTATAGCCAAAATCAATGGTCAATGTAATACAGTCCTACGGAAGGTACCTAAGTCTCAAGGCTAATTAAGTACACAACTAATTAATACTATTGGACCGTACCGAATCGGTCCTATTGTTCTCATTGTTATTGTTACCGTAACACCGAATCCCAGTGGCTATTTTTTATGTCCAAGTGAGGACATGCTGACCCTTTTTTTAGGGGGGTATGTTGGTGGATTGAAAATTACTACGATTAGAGATAAAAGGTACAATGTGCAACTGATTCGAGAAACATCATGGTCTAGCTGGCGACTTAGAGAGAGAGAGAGAGAGAGAGAGAGAGAGAGAGAGAGAGAGAGAGCTTAAGCCAGAAAAGAAAATAAGACAAAACAAAAGCAGTATTTTTTTTTTGCTCATATTTGGAGTTTTTTTTTTTTTTTTTTTTGGGGGGGTGGGGGTTGCTTGTTGGATTGAAAAATTTTCAGCATGGTAGATAAATCTAAAATCTCCTTATTTCCTTTGTTTTCTGCCATAATTAAAGTTTCAAATAGTAGACAACAGACCACTTTCTGTTCTCTTCCTTCATTGAATTCTTTCCAAATGTCAGTTCCCAAACGAGCTTTTTTGGATTTCGTGAGAGTGTGCTTGAAGAAATGTTATCGTTGGAGGTATTGACAAGAATGCCATTCACAAAGAAAAGAATAGTCTGAAATATGAATTAAATCTAACCTTGCAACCCAAACTATAGTCTCTTCCCTGCTATTAATTCAAGAACCCTCATAAACGAAATGAATGATCAAATTCAATCTCTTGTTAATTTAAATCCAATAACATTTAAATCGAAAAATTTTAGATACAAATTAATTTCATGGTTAAACTAAGCTTAGAGAAGAAATTAAAACAAGTTATTCATGCTTCTTTTAACATCTCTAATCATTTTGTAGCCTACAGGGCAACTTCCCCATGTAATTATATATCAGCACCTCTTCAAACACAAGCCACAACATGGAGTCAATATTTTACCTTGGCAATTAGTTGCTTTTTTTTTTTTTTTTTTCCTTTGAATATTTACCGCCTGCAGCCGCCGCCACCGACTGGTATATATAATGATAAAGCTTATAAAGCTTATAATGATAATAGAAGTGTTTTTGTATCCATAAATTCATTGACTTGAGCTGTCATCAATTTGGCTACTTCGATTCCATGAGGCCACTCCAATTGACACTAGCTAGAGAAAATGGTAATAAAAGTACTTTGAAAATGGGAGTCCTGAAAAGTTTCTGTTTCTTTGTATTGCCAGGATGCTTCTATTTTCTGTATAAAAAGACTTGCTCCTCAAAAATAGTTGGTAGATTTTGTTACTCCAAGTTGCATGAAAAATTAATCATATCTTCAATGATCAACTTAATAATTTTGCTTTTTCTAGTAGTATCCATACACTCACACGTTAAAGATTGTTGGTTTCATCCTTCCAGCAGTGGACACAATCTATAAATGCAAGAATGATTAATCTTTTTATTTCAATTCTCCACGTAGTGTGTTAAATAAATATGGATTTTCATTTCAAAATCAATTGGCAATAAATAAAATGGCCCAAGAACTTTATACATTAGTATAGAATTTTATGGGATTCCAAATTGAGATTTTTGGAACCCATGAAATTGAAAGGGGTTTAATTGGAGTGCATAAATTGAAAGAAGTTAAGAAAGATTTAAATCACATGTAGAACTGTGGATTAAAGTGACTCCAATACCATATCAAAGAACCTGAGGTTCCATGTTACAATAATTGACAATAATAGAGTAACTCATGAAGTTTCTTACTTTAAAATTATTTAAGATCTTGAGGTGAAATTTTACTTATTAACATAGCGAAGATGACATCTTATACACATGTCGGTTAGGGATGATATTCTCAATCAAATATGGATACATATTACTTTTTGGAGCCCATAAATTGAAATGGATTTGAAACACTGGTAGAACTATGGATTAGGTAAGAATAAAACCCAGAACTATAGATTAGGGTGAGAATAAAGCCATAACTTAACTTTGACACCATGCCAAAGTACCGGTGATTCCATACTAAAATGGATAGGCAATGAATAGAGTGACTCATCAAGTTTATTGATTAGCTTAGAATTTTTTGATATCTTAATGTGGAATATTATTCATTGCCAATATGATATCTTATACCTTTGTCGGTTTAGAGATGATATTCTCTACCAAATATGAATATATATCACTTTTGTGAGCAAGTGCAAAGTCGCATAATAAATTTGTTGTTCAACATGTTTGCTTGTTATTAAATCACAAGTCAATTATCTTTCGGAAATATGACAAAGTGATTCCTAGCAATTAGTCAAAGACGTATACCGAACAACGTGATAATAATACATTTTAGGTCTCTATTATTGAAATTTCCTTGCCTTGGTCATAATGCACAATGTACAGTGTGCTCATTGCCCCAAGTTGCCTGCAGATGGAAATATTATATATAGATACAGTACACTGAATGTTGTCTGGACGTCTATTTTTCAGGGTGACAGTGTTAATAATAGTGTGTATAAACCTTAAATAACGCAAGTTTACAAAAAACTATCAGTAAAAAAATTAGACTATTAGAGGAATTAAATTGGGCATTCAATATACTACAAGATTATTGTCCTTGTCTTCCTGTTCAATTACCTTTCTGTTCTTCTATTTCCAGGGGTTGTGCATAGAGTTTGTGGAAGACTATTTCGTATTTACAAACCAACCAACGAAGATCAAGTCATGGAGACTTCAAAAAATGCGAACTCAACAATTGACTCATTAATTTTAATATGATTTCAGATTTGATTAATTATTTATACTTGATCCTAATGATGTTCAAATAAACGGTTTTCATATTTATGTAGAAAAAGTTTTATTGTTACCCCTATTTCAGTTTTGCAATTAGAGTGGAAAGAAATTTCACAAAATTAATTGACATGCAAATTTGGTATGACTTCGTAATTATACAAGAGTACTGTGTATCAACATTTATAAACTTTCTAAACAAATTGTACTGTTTTTAGAAACCTGTTTTAGAAAAAAATTTTATACACGGTTTTCAATTAACTTTTTATTTTAAAAATATATTTATTGAGAAAATCTTTAAAACTACTACAGTAATATTTTCTAAAAAATACCACAACAAACAACCATTCATGCGCTGGTACACGGGTGTTTTCTGATGTGGAGGATCCTCAACACGCTGAATTACTTGCCTTCAGAGAGGCCTTGGTGTTGTACAGGGCACTGAAGGTGGATGTAGCTATTGTTGAGGGCGATGCTTTGGGCATTGTTAATAGTGTTAAGTCTGTAGGGGTAGATTCTTCGGCTCTAGGTAGTTTGATTGATCAAATTAGAGAGGAACTTAGATCATTGCCATTAGTAGAGATCATTGCCATTAGCTCATAGTCTAGCTCAGTTTGCAAAAGGTTCAAAGGGTGGGACACAATATTTCTCGGAGCTTCCGAATTCGGTTGTACCGTTCTTGCAGGCAGATATGCCTGCTAATTTAAATTAATGAGTTTCAATCTTGCCATCAAAAAAAAAAAAAACATCCATGCGGGTTGGATTGTCCAGCAGAATTCTAGAAAGGGTAGGTAGCTGTGTGGAAAAGTTGGCAGACATAGCTTACCCAAAATCAGACACAAGGCATCTTACATTTCAAAAATTCACTGCGGCATTAACTAATCCCATGGCTTACATGGTCAATCTTTGGACTCGTTCCTGCACATTCCCATTTTTTATTGCACCTTTCTTCTCTAGGTAATAATCTCACAACTCATTTCTTTAGATTGCCACCTTTTATCCTCTCCAAAAGCCTCCACATGTTCTTTACCCTCAAAAACTATTCACCGACTCGCACTGGACGTATGAAATTCATAGAAGAATTCTACCATATTCCAAGATTGACTGTTAATGAATGAGACAATGACAGTTTTGAATGGAAAATAAAGTCAGGCCATAACAAAAGCATTCACACAAAATGTCGATGTTACAGCTAGGCTAAGTTGCAACTCAAGACAAACACTCTTTATTAAATAGGTTAAGATTAACAACCAACAGAATGAATTAATGAATATATAGGTTATTGAATTGATCAAAGTACAATATGAGGACAACCCATTCCAATGTGGACAAGATATTTAACTTTTCCAAGTTTTAGATAGATTTACCATGTTTACCTTTTCCAAGTGTTAGGTGTAAAAGATGAAGACTGGGCTATAAAAAGGGGGGGTAGAGGCTGACCAGAAGCACACAATACGAAAACCAAATCTTGTAGCAATGAAGAGGAGCAAAGCTATGGGGTCTAGTCTGACTCCTCTTCTTACCACTCTTTTGGTGGTATTTGTTACTCTTGGCTTGCCTTCAGAAACCGCAGCTGATTATTACAAATATTCATCTCCTCCTCCTCCTCCTTATCACTATTCCTCACCACCACCTCCAGTCCATTCACCCCCACCACCACCAGTTTATAAATACAATTCTCCACCACCTCCTCCTCCCGTATACAAGTCACCCCCACCACCGGTTTACAAGTACAAGTCCCCTCCACCGCCACCACCAATTTATAAGTACAAGTCACCACCACCACCTCCTCCAGTATACAAATCCCCACCACCACCGGTATACAAGTACAAGTCACCACCACCTCCCCCTCCGGTGTACAAATACAAGTCACCACCACCTCCTCCCCCAGTTTATAAGTACAAATCACCGCCACCACCTCCTCCAGTGTACAAGTACAAGTCACCACCACCTCCTCCCCCAGTTCACGAGCACAGACCACCACCAGTTTACAAGTACAAGTCCCCACCACCTCCTCCTCCAGTGTACAAGTACAAGTCTCCACCACCGCCCTCTCCAGTCTACAAATACAAGTCACCACCACCTCCTCCCCCAGTTTATAAGTACAAATCACCGCCACCACCTCCTCCAGTGTACAAGTACAAGTCACCACCACCTCCTCCCCCAGTTCACGAGCACCTACCACCACCAGTTTACAAGTACAAGTCCCCACCACCTCCTCCTCCAGTGTACAAGTACAAGTCTCCACCACCGCCCCCTCCAGTCTACAAGTCTCCCCCACCACCAGTTTACAAGTACAAGTCACCACCACCACCTCCTCCAGTCTACAAGTACAAGTCTCCACCACCTCCCCCTCCAGTCTACAAGTCCCCCCCACCACCAGTTTATATGTACAAGTCACCACCACCACCTCCTCCTGTTTATAAGTACAAATCTCCACCACCTCCTCCCCCAGTTTACGAATACAAGTCTCCTCCACCACCTCCTCCAGTTTACAAGTCTCCGCCTCCACCCTACCATTATTACTACAACTCTCCTCCTCCTCCTCCTCCTCACTACTAAGCAATTGCTTCCAGGTGTTGAGGTAATTAATACTAGTTAAATATGCACGTTCGCATGATAAACTTATCTTAGCAACAAAAACTTCCGTGTGTAACAAGTCAAGTACATGCATTTAATCCATGAAGAAACAATACATTATTTCCTCTTGGGAATTCCCATTGCTGATAGCCAGCTTATTTTTGCAGGCAAAGGGGAAGAAAATCAGTGTGTTAGAGCTTCATGAAGATGTAGAAAGAAGAATAAAAGCACAATGCAATGGTGTTGTCAAGTTTTTTCTACGTTTGAATTGCTATTTTTAAATTGATTTTAGCGCCTTAATTCCCTGTCATCTGGGGTTTGTATTGTTTTACGTACCACGCCGTACATGTTTGTAAGGTTTTCTATCATATTGGCGACTGGCGGTACTAGAAAAATAAATGTATTTGTTTCATGTCTCCTCAGTCAATATCTACTGCATTTTTCTTTATTTCTTACTTTTATTTTGTATTTAATATCGTTGATTTAGTGGTAATTAATACCGGGTCATATCTTGTTTATATACTTATCTTAGTTAGTTTGCCCTAGCCCTAAACTTAAAGGATGCTATAGTTCGCCATAACCGAAGCATGATAGTGAAAAGTATCTCATTGA
This sequence comes from Mitragyna speciosa, assembly GCA_024721245.1. NCBI lineage: Eukaryota > Viridiplantae > Streptophyta > Magnoliopsida > Gentianales > Rubiaceae > Mitragyna > Mitragyna speciosa. The sequence goes on from CM045568.1 coordinate 15,676,413, forward strand.
AACACAAGGAAAAGTATACTGTAAATTTTGATTTATCACGGATATTTCCTTGTGGAATTTATATAAAACTCAAATTTTGATGATATTAAATTGGTAATTAAGGAGTTATCACTATTATTTATCAGTTTCCGGTTTCAATTACAATTGATTCGAATATTTTTCTTCCGTGACGCAAAACCAATGCCTTCAAATAAAAATCTTCTGCACCTCTTAAGAAGATTAGGATAAGTTTTCCTCTAGCTTTAAGAATATCTACACTAGTGATTACAAAAGCAGCAAAAAATAGTAGTAAAGTTTTCCTCCAGTTTTATGAATCCCACGGCCCCAAAGATTTAACTTGACGAATGAATTACCGGACCGCTTGTCTACAAGAACAAAGGACTTCGGGCTGCACAGAAATCCTCACTCATGAATCAAGTGCCATAACGCATTCTTACTTCCTTAATTTGGGAAATGGTCATAATTCTGTAAGCATTTAAATAAATTTAACGTTTGATAAATTTCTTGTCCGACAACCAGACATCATTGAAAAACACAAGTTACAATATTTCAATGTTTGATGGATTAATACTTACCCAAAAAAATTGGTCGATTAAAGTTTACCCAATTATTAAAAGTTTCTTGGCAGAGTTGACTTTGAATTAAGTGATAATGATATGGAATTGGTGGTCTAATTTGTTTAATGATGAATTTCAAGACAAAATTGATTCTGAAATGTTCATTCCATTGAGTTGAATTTTTGTTTAATCATGCTAACCTTCTTCAATCAAGTTTTTCTTGTCGACCAAACTTGCAGTGTAATTCTTATGAATATGATTTCATGTAAACTTATTTTATCTACGAAAGTGTGTTTTTGCGAATTTCAGACTTTCATTCAATTGCTGCATAAGTGCGATAAGTTGAAGGCATGAGCTTTCTAATCATTATCAAGAACTATTATGCTTTTATTTCTCTCTCTCTCTCTCTCTCTCTCTCTCCCTCCTCTTCCCTCTCTCTCTAACCTTTTCTATAATTGTAGAGCAACAAAACTATAAATTTTACTCTGCATTTTGATTTCTCGACACTTCATCAATCCTCGATGCTCCACTGTTGCTCAAATACAAATGGCTATTTGAAGGACTGCTGATAATCATTCTGGTAATAATGTCGTCATAATGAATCAATCAATTGAATATGAGTTTTTTTTTTTTTTTTAAGCATGCTTTGTGGCCAGAGACTAGAACTCATTGTCAAATTAAATTGAAAATGAAATTGTGGGAACATTTAGAAGATAATACATAAGACTTTGAGAGATTTGAAAATAACATATATTAGTTAGAGGCTTTAAGAGTCTCGTAAAGTGTCTTATGATTGGGGTTGAATAGTCTATTTGTACGAAATAGGGGAGTTCACCAACTCATAGCCTAGCGACATATAACAAATTTATTATCCAGTGACTGATTGAAAAGACTTCTACAATTTTTTTGAACATAGAAGCAAATTGTGAAACAAATTTTTTTTTTTTTTTTGACAATTGGGGGAAAGGGGAAAGGAAACTCACCCACTCAACTCCAATTGAAAGGAGGAATGGAGACTAAGTGTAAACTTAACCTCACAAACCCACTCCAAAACCCATGGTAACTTTTAGAGGGGTCGAAGGAGCTTATACCTAGAAACCTAACAACCAGATCTCCCGATGTGGGATTTTTTTCTTTTTTGACAATTGGGAGAAAGGGGAAAGGGAATTCACCCACTCAACTCCAATTGAAAGGAGGAATGGAGACTAAGTGTAAACTTAACCTCACAAACCCACTCCAAAAGCCATGGTAACTTTTAGAGGGGCCGAAGGAGCTTATACCTAGAATCCTAACAACCAGATCTCCCGATGTGGGATTTTTTATTGTGAAACAAATTTGAATATAGAAGAAGCTTATTCTTCATTATTCAAACTACAGCAAAAATATTGTTTCTTCGTTAGGGATGTAGCTATTATGTATTTCATGTCTCACAAGAAAGAGTCATCAGTGGCATTAATATTGCATTTATGCTGAGATTGATTAAAAAAATATAGGTATTAAGTTAATTCTCAAGTTGCAATTTCTAGGCAGACAATATCTTACCACCAAAGATAAGATAAAACAACGAAGTTTAAATGTGCCCACGCTTGGCTAACGTATCATCCTTATTCAACATTTTCATTTGATAGAACCAAAATTCACCCTTTTATGAATAGAAATTTGATAGTTGAACAAGAACAAAAGATTGGCTTAAAAATGCGTCGATACTAGTACACAATTTCATATCTTCCTTGCAAAAAATATACATTTTCAAGAAATTATTAATAGGAAGAAGTACAAGAAAAACTTTGACCAGAAGAGGGCAAGTTTTTCTTAGCTCACACTAATAATAAATACAAAAGTACATAAATGAGAAAAAGCAAGCATTTGCCTTTGGTTACAGCCATCATTCTGGAAATAAAATTTTCCACGTGCATTAAAAATTAAATCTTCTTCCCATAATTGTTTTCAACTTCAATTTTAAGGCCCACCAATTAATTTTTCTTTTGCAGTTTTTGTTGAAATGATGCCTCCTACTTCTCGAGAGTTGGTGGCGGTCTTGATAATATCAGTATCTGTAACATTGTCATGTTTTGATGGTTTTCAAGTAGACAATATTGGATACTAACCAATACGCTCAACCGAAATGTAAAACATGCAAGGACTGAATGTAAATTAAGATAAAAAACGAGAAACATACTGGAACTACATAGATTTTTTGATACAAAAGATGTAAATGCTAAATACTCTGCAGGTTTCTTCAATTAAAAGAATAAAAGAAATTATTTTGGGACAATCCAAAATGCAGGTAGAGAGAAATTCACTCTGTTTTTTGACAAATTCGGGGGAGTTAGAATTAGCACGAGTATAGTGCTTTACCATAAGCAATATGAAAAACATGAAAAAGTAGTTTCCTCTTCCCTTTTCTAAAATAAATAAATACAAGTGCAAAATTCACTTTGCCATCTAAAGTATTTTCAAAATTTCACATTGCCATCTAAAGTAATTTTTGTTTCTAATTGCCATACAAAGTTAAACAAATTGCTCAATTTGCCATCGTAAGAGGATTTAGTTTGTGAATTTAGTTTCTTGTTGAAATATAAAACTACATAAATAGTAAATTTTACCATCTTAATTTTATTTTATTTCTAATTTCCATATAAAGTACGAAAACAGCTAAATTTGCTATTTTTTTTAAAACATAAAATACCTTGTAATCGGGTATTTTCTGACATTTTTTATTTTAATTCATAAAAATTTTGAGTTCATTTTATGTTATTTATTAGCGTAATTGCTAAAATATTTTTAAAATATACAAATACATTTTTTAAAAAAATTTTAGCTGGTTAGCCCAAAACACATATGAATAGCCATTTTTTACATCTTATTATTTTATTAGCTTACAATTTATTCTCTTATAATGTATGAGTAGTAATTTAGAACTATTTGGAATAAAAGATAAAAATAAAAAAATTGAATTATTTTTCATATAGGAAATACCTTATAATTGTGTATTGGGTTTTTTTTAAGCACAATTATTTTATCTCGTTATATTTATATTCTAAAAATTTTTGTTTGCACTATTGTTCGGGCAAAAATCATTTTGCCATTTGAAACTATTATTAATCTCTCATATTACCATCAAATAATTCTGAATACTAATTATACATTATGAGAGAATAAATTATAAGTTAGGAAAATAATTGGGTTTGAAAAATGACTATTTATATGTGGTTTGAACTTAACTCGAACTAGTTCAATCTTTTTTAAAAAAATATATTTGTGTATTTTAAAACTATTTTTAGTAACTATGCCAATGAATAAAATAAAATAAACTCAAATTTTATATCAATTAAAGTAAAAAATGTCTGCAAATATCCAATCATATGGTATTATGTTTTAAATTGAAAAAATAACAAATTGAGGTATTTTTTTTATACTTTATATGGTAGACAAAAATAAAATAAAATTAAGATGGTAATTTTTTTATTTATTTAATTTTATATTTCAACTTGAAACTAAATTCACTTCAGATGCAAAATTGAGAAATTTGTTTAACTTTAGATGGCAATTAGAAACAAAGGTTACTTTAAATGGTAATGTGGCTTTTGAAAATACTTTTGATAGCAATTGGAAATAATTATTACTTGAGATGGCAATGTGGGATTTTATGCATTTTGGTGGGGGGGTTTCATTGCGAGATAAGTTCATTAGCCTTTTTGTTGTTGTCTTTTGCTAATCGATTGCCTATCTAAATTAATTGAAAAAAAGAAAAAAAATAAAACTTGAATGACCTGAGAAGTCCCGTGCATCTTTTTAGGATCACTTCATGAGTAATAGGTTTGTTGTGTTTAGAAGTACTTCCAATCAATATTTTCTGGTTTGGTTGGCTAGGATTTTGGTAAAGGAAAGTAATTTCTTTTTTAAATTTGAAATTGTATTATCTGGTTCATTTTTAACTTAGTGGGAAAATAAAAACAATTCTCAAAATAAAGAGAGAAAAAATGGATAATAATTCTAGTCTTCCTATTTTTCAAAGTCATATCTAAAAATTATGTAAATTCAAGCTAAATATATCCTCAAAAAGTAAATATAGGATAACTATTACCATTAAAAACCTATCTTTCATTATTATAATTGTCATTTAAAACTATTCGAGTGCCAAAATGCTACAAACTTTGCTTCAGCAGTTTCATATCTATATTTATTAACTTCAAATATATTTTCCTTATATAAAATTTTAAATAGAAAAATAACTCCAACAGTGAAAGAAATTTCTGGGATGATGATGTTTCCTTAAAATATCCTTATGAAAAGGAATTATGAAATCTTTTAAAATTTTTAACTTGTTATCATATATAAAAGGAAACTTGTTATTGTACAAAAAAGGGAAACTGTGTTTGAAGTCCTTAAATTTTTAATAAGTTGGCCATTAGTTTTACATATCCAAAAAATATGAATGAGAGTTTAACATAACTGTATCACAATAAATATTTTTAACTGACTTAATTTTAAAAAAAAATTCGTACTGTTACTTATTTTAAATTGGTCTAATATGGTTTCTCTTTTTATCGAGTCTAACATGTATATAAAAATGATGATAACTTTATTATGTGAGCATACCAGATAGGGACAATTTATAATCTAAATTGATAATATAAGTAGTAAATGCACTAGTCCAGCAATTCCAACTTTTAGATGATGAATCATTTCAAAAGGAAGACTTGTTTATGGCATACAAACCTATGGCTACAATTGTGAAAAAATAAATAAGTTAGTTGAGTTATACCATTATTTGAATTGATGCAATAAAATTGTATAATTATACTTTTTCTTTACATATCATTTGCCATTGGTATTTACTGGGTTATACTATAAATACTTTAGGCAAGTGCACCTATTATTCCTCTGGTATAGTTTATGTAATTTCAAGTGTCATCTCACAGAGACTACGAGTATTAGTAATAACAATCTTTTTATTATCTAGCCTACCCAGAGAATGACAAAATTAATTGAAATATTAACTAAAACTAAAATTAACTATAACAACCTTAAAAATCAATAAAGAGAATTAAAATAGTAGAGGCTAGATCTAGATGTAAAATCCCCCTAAACTTACAATGTTAAGATTTCAACTTGAATTAATAATCAACCCAAGTCACTAAGGCCAAAAAATCCCTTAATTGAATCATATTCTTTCTCAGGTAACACAATTCCTGTCCCTTTGGTTGATTAATTGGAATCTCTTCTCAATAAAAATCTCACAAAATACAATTAGGTTCTATGGATTTTATTTGTGTGGTTAGGTTTGAATCTAACATTGGAAGACTTATGTAATCCTATCTCTAGTAGCCCATTCAAATCTCTTTATTCATGAGGTAATCTAGTTCGTATGTGTAATTTCTCAATCTACCCATATGAATTCAACAATTGAATTGAAGGATGCATGCGATTCCCAAATCAAAATACAAATAAACTCATGAATAAATCTAAGGATAAATTAGGTTTTTCATTAATCAAGAATAAAAATCAATAATAAGAAGCTTAGAATTCACCACATCGAAATCCTAACTTAGTTCATAAGTACAAAAGTAAACCACACAACAAATAAAAAAAGACAAGAAAAACTCATTCTCATACAGTCTTCTTTGATCTTTCCTTGAATCTTGATGAAGTCCCGCTTTGATTTATTTCTCGGAAGCCTCATAAATTGTTCCTCTACTATGCTTTTCTTCACTCTACATAAGATTGTCTATGTGTGTGTTAAAGTGTGTGAAAGATATGTAAGATGGTCGAATTAGTTTCTTCTCAAAACATAAAAGTTGTAGCTCTTTTGGTTAGCTTTACAACACAATAAGAATTAGCTCATTTGGATGTCGGTAGGTTGAGATACAGCCAAAAAACTAAGAACTGATCAAAAGAGCATTGCAGCGCTAATGTGCTTCAGTAACTGGAACTTTTGACTATGGAAACATGAGAACTAGATTTTGATGTTCCATGTGAATTGCAGAGCATACTCTTAGCTTTAAAACGCATCAAGAATCTTCTCATTCTGCTGTTACTAAATCAAGTTATCACCAAAAAAATTGAAACGTGTCATGCTGCCAAATCCTTTCCTCTCGCTTTTTAGCTTCGTAACTTCGATCCGATGCAGTCATTTTGATAAATTCTTGACTTCAACTCATAACCAGTTCCAATCAACTGTCAAAATATCATCCAATTGCCATCCAAATTGATCCGAATTGGTGATGATATGTGCAAACCCTATAAAAACTCTTTCTTAACGACTAAGTAAATAACCATTATGCAACTAATTGTCTTGTTTCAATACTCATAATATTAAGCACAGAAGAAATGATTATACCCAAATTTCACTAGTTCAATTCAATTTTTGAATTTTACCTAATTTTCATAAGTAAGCAAGTCATATAGTTAACAACTAAATTTACATGCCTATGATTACATTAAACTTTCAGCAACATAAGAACTTTTATTTATAAGTTTAGTCTTTATGTGAGACATGAAGTTTTATTTTTTACGTGAAGATCAATATTAGTCAAATAAGGGTCCCTGGTTACTAAACACTTCATACGCCCAAGTTACTGTGTGTACTTATAATTCAAGTACCTTTTTATGTAAAAGTCAACATTGACCAGATGAAAACTCCCAATTGATTAGTATTAGAATCAGAGGAGTAGAACCTAAGCTTGTTTATTTTATTTCCTATTTTCTTCTTTTTTTTTTCAATTTTTTTTCCAATAAGCACAATCTAGTCCCCCTTCTTAACATGATACTAATCATAAAACACTTGTAGCACTTATCAACAATGCTCATTACTTAACTCACAACAATCCTGTAAAAAAAGAAAAACTTTACCAAACATACAAAATTTAAGCATAATATCATCTATTTTACCTAATATACTTTCTCTAAAAACAAAAACTCATAATCACAAAATAGATAGTTTCTAGTCATCCAAGAAAGAAATCCTTGAAAATGCCTAAAATTTTCCACTAAGGTAAGAAAATTTGACAACTAATGGTTATGGAATTTAATTGCTAAGAATTTTTCAAATTGTTAGACAAATTTTTGAAAAATTTTGGGAAAAAATGTTGAACTATTGGCAATTGGTGGCCAAGCAATCACAGCATTCAAAATACAACCAAAATTTTTCAAAAACAAAACTCCAAACAATTCACACACAACAATTACTACGATAAATAATATCTTAAACTTCCCCCACACACTTAAGATAAACATTGTTTTCAATGTGTAAGAAGAAAATGAGGAATGAATAAAAATAGATAAAGAAGCGTTATTCCCCTCTCGTAGCAATGAAGTGTCCCAACACGATTGCCACATTTCATAATCTATTATCTACAATTAGAATCTACAATGATAGCATGTTAAGTAAATATAAGCTGCACAAAACCATTAGCAGTACAAAACAAAATGATAGAAATTAAAATATATAAATTCTACTACTACTTTAAATCTTAAAAGCATATAATACAAATAAATGGTTGGGTCACCTCCCAACAAGCACTTCATTTAAAATCAAAAGTAAAACTTTTCCATCAACTCTGATGTCACTTCCTAATGAAAAACTTATTCGGCCCATTCCTTCTTCTTTTTAGGTTTTTGGATCTCAACAATTGGATATTCATCTTGTTTAGCACCTTGCAACCCAAAATCCTTTGGCTTTGGCGGTAGCATAGCAACAATGACAATAATGCATTCTTCCATTATGGCCTTACTTTTGTATTCCCCTAACTTCCTCTTACAAGGGATGATATCCCAAAAAATCTATCGTAAGAAAAAACCTACAAAATAGTCTTACACAATAATATTTACATTCAGTGGTTTAAAATCATATATATGAGGTGCCTGCTGTAGAATTGAAATAAAAATTGGAAGTGAGAATTCTCCTAATTCAATCAATTCACTAGATATCTCTCCCTCACTTACAACTCTTCCTCACTCTCTCTTTCCTTTTCAGCCCACTCAGGTTATGTCCCTATAATCACCACTGGAAGTTCACTCAATTAATCACCACTATAGAAGTCTATCACTTCCACCAGTTTACTAGGATTTAACTCGTTTTCGCAATGGTGACAAGTCAATCCCCCATTATCTTAATTTCTACTTCCATTTTATCTATCATATGTTTCCTTAACGAAATTAACTACGCCATTTCTAGCTCAGGTTTAGATTCTACAGGGCAAGGATATGATTGAAACCTATAATCCTCTAGTCTCTTGTTAGCTAAGTCCTAATCAGGTTTTTGTTGGTTTTTTTGCCCCTCGCATCTATAAGATAGATGATCCCTCCATCTCGAGTTATATACATTGGGATAGGAGTCATAATAAGGTGGATAGGCGTAGCTGTTATCATATTGTACCTTTCTATAGACAAAACAATCATTGCAGTTATGATGTCTTTCACAGTAGATACAATAAACAATATTTACATTAGAATAAAAAGAACCACTTTTCACAACGTCATCTATTAGTCATTCGAGAGCCTAAATTTTATCCATACCTATAGACCTTATGTGGTTACCTCTTTTATAGGCCCAATCATAGTAATAGTTCACCATCTTCAAGTAAAAATTACAAGATTGAGATATGTGTGTATACTAATCAAGAAAAATAAAAGAAATGCAAGAAACAATAATAAAAGAAATTAAACAATAAGAAACAAAACAGAAAAATGGTTCGAGTAATAAAAATACAGTGTTCTTAATATCCTAGTCCCCAGCAACGGCGTCAAAAACTTAGTATCCACTTGACTATAGTATGGATACCTTAGGCAAGTGCACTTATCGTTCTTGTAGTATAGTGTATGTGAGTATAAAGTATCATCCCACAGAGACTAGAGTACTAGTACTAACATTCTTTTTACTATCTAACTACCCATAGAATGATGAAATTAATTAAAATATTAACTAAAACTAAAATTAACTATAATAACCTAAACAATCAATAAAGAGAATTAACAATAGTAAGGCTAGATCTAGATAAAAAAATCCCTCTAAACTTACAGTGTTAAGATTTCAACTTGAATTAGTGATCAACCCAATTCTCTTCAACCATAAAATCCCTTAATTGAATCATATTCTTTCTCAATTAATATAATTTTGGTTGATTAATTCGAATCTCTTCTCAATCAAAATCTCAAAAAATGCAGTTAAGTTCTATGGATTTTCTTTGTGTGGTTAGGTTTGAATCTTACCTTGGAAGACTTATGTAATCATATCTCTAGTATCCCATTCAAGTCTCTTTACTTATGAGGTGATTTAGTTCATATGTCCAATTTCTCAATCTACCTATGTGAAATCAATAATTGAATTGAATGATGCATACAATTCCCAATTCAAAACACAGACAAATTCATGAATAAATTCAAAAATAAATTGGGTTTTTCATTAAATCAAGAATAAAAATCAATAATTAGAAGTTTAGTGTTCATCACGTCCAAATCTTAACAACTTAGTTCATAAGTACAAAAGTAAGCCTAACAACAAACAAGAAAAGAAAAGAAAAAATCATTCTCATACAGTCTTCTTGGACCTTCTCTTGAATCTTGATGAAGTCCCCTCTTGAATTATTCCTCAAAAGCCCCATAAGTTGTTCCTCTACTATGCTTTTCTTCTCTCTACATAGGATTGTCTAGATATATTAAAAGTATGTGAAAGATGTGTAATCCTTCTTCTAGGGTTTTAATCCTCCTTTTTATAATGTTTCTTGTGCCTTAGAATACAAAAAATTGCTCCCAAGTCCACTCAAAAGAGATAGGTTGTGTCTCCAAAATCTCGTCCCAGAATGCTGAAAAATCACAACTTTTCACAACGAGGCACCACGGTTACAGTCATGGTTTCATTTTAACGCCCTTATGATTGTAGCCGTGGTATGGGTAAGGGCCATGGCTATTGCTAGAATGCTTTATTTCTCTTCTATGGCATATTTTACCTTAAAGAGGGTCAAATTAGCTTTTTCTCAAAACATGAAAGTTGTTGCCATTTGGGTTATTTTCCAACATAATAAGAATAAGGCCATTTGGATGTGTGTAGGCTAAGATATGGCTAAAAAACTAAGAACCAATCAGAAGAGCATCGCAACGCATGTGCTTTAGTAACTTGGACTTTTTATTGTGAAAACGTGAAAATTAGACTTTGATATTTATATATGAATTGTAGAGATCTTCTTAGCTTCAAAATACATTAAGAATCATCTCAAATAGAAAGGCCCAATGAATTGGTATTTCCCTATCGGTCCAGGCCATTTTAGGGCAAGCAGATCATTTATGATGTAGAGGATGAGCTTTAAGAGAATGATTCGGAGTTCTTGCATAATGGAACTGTGCAATACCAGACACGAGATACATCTTCCAAAGAACAAGGCCTTTTTCGAATAAGTCAGTTCATTTGGGACCCTACAGATCCACTCTTTTTCCTATTTAAAGATCAGCCCCCTGCTTCTAACTCAAGTTATCGCCAAAACACTAAAACATGTCATGTTGCCAAACCTTTTCCTCTTGGTCTTTAGCTTTACAACTTCCATCCTATGTGCCACTTTGACAAACTCTTGACTTCAATTCATCATCAACTTCAATCAACCTTTAAAATATCAACCAATTGTCATCCAAATTGATTCGAATTAGTGACAAAATGTGCAAATAGTATAAAAACACAAGAACACCATAAGTAAATAGAACTTATACACTATTTAGCTATAGAGCACTAATATAGAAGAAATAGCAAATAATTAGAGAAAAACTCATGAGAAAATCCTAAATACCTAGCCTAGAATGCTACTAAATATTACGCTACTTTAACTCTTGCAATGATTAATCTTATTTAGTTAGGTGATATTTTTTTACTATTTTAGTTCTATTTTTCTCATAACTATTATCTTTTTCCACATAATTGATAATGTTCTTCTCCTTTATTTACCCTCTACCATAAAAAAAATTCTATTAAAGATATTATATACTAAAACTATAACTCTATATAGATCATGCACTTGAAAATTAATACCTTTTTGTGTTGTATTTTTACATACATACACATATACATATACATATACATATACATATATATATTAAAAAGTTAATAATCTAGTTCTTTTTAAAATGATAGAGATCAAGCATAATGTCAAAGAAATAAAGTAAAATTCCTGTGGTATGATATCTCAGAATAATACACTTTTATTATATTTATATTGAAGTACTCTTTAGTGTATGATTCTCTTAAAATTGACTTAATTTTAATCATCTTAAGCAATTTATAGGAAGATTTAACAAATTCTTATTATATAAGTTAAATATTTGAATATTTGGCTTTTTATTATACATTGGGTTAATTGATCACAGAATATAATCAATTAGCGTTATTCATCGAACTCACAGATTTATATAACGAGTGTGTGTGTATATATATATATATATATATATATTATAGTCAATTAAAATATCATATATTATAAGAATGATGAGTTTTGAGATTTGTTGATAACAATAGCCTCATGATACTTGTAGAACTCTTATGTTTTACATATATAGTGTCAATTAATGCATTTGCATATATTGAGCTTCTCACCTATACGTTCTATCAGTTTTTTTTTTTCATTCTTCTCTACCTAAGATAGGAGTCCAAGAAATAAAATATGCCTCGATATCATGTTATGTGGAATTTTACACCGCATACTTTTTTGTTTATAATGCACATACTTACATTTAGTGCATTTTTATATTTAGTCACTTTTTTGAATTAACTTCACTTTTTGAATAAGTAACACTTTAGGGCTCACTTTACCAATGTCCAATGCACTTGTTAGCTAAACTCATATAGTTTCCTTTGGTCAAACTCTTAGTTATCAGTAAAAACTTTTTCTATTATCAAACTACAAATATTTGAAAATTAATTAGAGTTTGAACACTAATTAACTTTCGCATTAAAAATTCATGAATATTTGTCCAACTATCTCATTTGAGTTTTTAAGAATACTAATTTGAATTTAAAATGCCACATTTGAAATCTCAAGTTGTAACAGAGAAAAAAATCATAATTTTTTTAACGCAAGGAGGTTTTTAATGATTAAAGATGTCGTGCAATCTTGCTATGCATGATGACCTTTTGCTAGAATGAGTCTCAACATTATTAAAATTTCAATTCTTGATGACTCTAAGAGGAGTTTCTTCGAATTGAAGTCTAAGTCTTTTGAATCCTTGCCTCAACTAATTTTTTGTAACATTTTTAGGTTTTAAAGTAATTCCCTAGATTAAGTTTTAGTAAGATTTACATTTGACTCTTTGTTTTCAGGTTTTTAAGATTATTTTTTATATGAACGAGCTGATATGATTACAAAATAGAAAATAATAAAATTTCTCAAATAATAAATGTTGTAATCAAATAGTTTATCTAAATTTCAAATCCAGTCATTTTGGCAACATCTTTTGTGTTCCATTTAGATACTATCCAGGTTCTTTCAATCAAGAATAATTGACAAAATTTTCTTGCCTTTTGGCCCATGGTATATATTACTTCACTATTTTTGTTTGGTAATGTAATAGTAGTTAATTTTCATATGCAATTTAATCTATTAAATTTTTTATTTATAAATTCAGTAACGAAAATCATTAAAAAGAGGAACAAATTAATAATGCTAAATAAATTCACAGTACAATAATGTAACTCTTTTTAAAATTATTTTTAGTTAAATTAGGATTTAAAAAATGGAATTGGCATCGTAGATTTCTCTAGAAAGCCATATTTTTTCTTTTTTATAAATTCAATATTACAAATGAATTTTTATGTTGATCAATGCATGACAAAGTGATTTTCTTTATGTCTTTATGATTTAAAATTTACTCCATAAACTAAATACTGCATCTTTTAACTTTAAGTTTTTAATGAAATTTAATAGTTTGAAGGTTTGGTTACTAATTTTGTATTTTGCTTTTCAAGTTAGTGTGTTAAGATAAAATATAATATTTTTCATCTTTCCTTGCACTATGCTACATATTTTTGTTGCATTTTTAGAGTAGCTCAACGTAGCATCATTATTAATAATATGTAAACTAGTTTATTTAAACATATTAATGGTTGTACCTTCAAGACTTTTCTTTCAGATTTGTGCATTTTGAGGTTTTTTTTTTCAAACCTAAGTCTAGATCTATATTTATAGGATAAAACGAGAAGGAGGTGTAGTTTGGGGTTGAAATACAATGCTGGCAAGTCGCCGGCTATTTGATGACCATCAATTGGGGCCATCTTTTTAAAAATTAGATATAGTTCAAGGATTTATGTGCAAATATTTGATCTTTAATATTTTTTGTGCTTTGTATTTTCCTCCACTATAAATTATAGTTTACAAATTGACCCCAAATTTTGTAAAAGTTAATAGGTTGAGGTGTATCAATTCAAGCTCAATTATGTCTTGAATCGAATTCAAACTCTAAATTTACAAACTTCTCGAGCTTGTACTCAAGTTCAAGCACGAACATGGTCATTTAAAGTTAAGTCGAGTTTGAACATTATGATGTTTGAACTCGACTCATCTCGTTTATTCCCCTGGCCATAACCCTTCAAAGAACCCTAATGCTAGTCTCATTCTCTCTATTTGTTTGTTAATTTGTTTGGTTATTCTTTGTTTTTACTATTAAATATATGAAAGATTTAGATCTTTGAGGAGAAAGCGAAGAGAAGACCAAAAAATATTACCTCACAGTTCCTCATTCTCATGATTTGATACACAGATCCACCACGTCAAAGTCTGGTATCAATTATTAGGAAGTGGGCCAATTCGAATTTTCTAGTATTAGATTCGTGAACAGATGCGACGTTTATACTAGTCTACGTGCATGACTTGTTAAAGGCGTATATAAAGAATGGTCCAATTAGTATATAAGAGTTTCTTCTCCATATTGTTTAACAGCTCCCATATTGTATTGTCTCATTTGACAAGAAGCTCCGCGTTAAGTAGTTGCCGGAGTATGATTTTGTTTAAAAGCGTAAGAAACGGAGTACTTTTATTTTCTCTCTCCCGAATTCAACTCTATTAATTAATCATATTTATCTTTTAGTTTCAAAGCTAATAAAATAAACGGAGTACTAATACTCTTCATGGGTTAATTATTGAAGATATTAGTAAATTTGTATTTCAGTGACTTTTTTTAGTAAAATGCCACTACATTATGGCAAACTTTGTATTTAATTCCCTGGTGTACTATTATTTTATGATAAAACACTATCAAAATTTTTTTACAGTGGCATTTTCTTAGAAAATGTGTTTCAAATATGTTTCATTAATTCAGTTTTTTTGTTGTGGGAGTATTAATTAACAACTTCCTACTTTTCATGACTATATACATCATATACATGTGAATTTTCCATTTGTTTTGCCTTCCATCTGCTTACAAGTAAAACTAGAATTCATCTAGCAACAAAAGTTAATAAACCGTGGCCACCCTTTTGTCAATTATACGAATAACAAAAAAGAAACAAGTGGAAACAGATCAATTAGAGGCAGGTACTTCACCCTATGTTATTCATGCAGACCGACACTCCTTTGAATTATTTTTGGTTGGTCTTGTGTGTTACCAAAAGGTATTATCTCTCTTGAGGCAAAAATCAACGACAATTTCAAATTTTTTAATTAATTTTATTTGTGATACACAAGTTAGTATTAGTTAGGTGGCCTCCATGAGAGGTTGATATTTTCTAAATATTCTACATCAAGGCAATCTGAGATAGTGGCAATAATTGTTGTGTACGCTTTCAAATACAAGCACATGAGTAAGGCATCTCGCCGGTCATTAGACTAAAGTAGGTTTGCCTACAATGTGTATTACAGCTAATTATTTTGACAATTTCTTGTTGTAATTTTTTGGTGACGTGTCAATGGTTGGACTGTCTTTTCTACCTATCAACTAGGGGTGCAATCAAGTCGAGTTGAGCTCAAGTAGCACATGTTCAAGCTCGACTCGATTGCTATTGGTACTCGAGCTTGATCGAGCTAAAACTTGTGGAGCTCGAGCTCGAGTTCGAGCACGAAGTAGTGTTCGAGTACTCCAGCTCGACTCGAAACTCATTTGCACTCCTTTTTTTTTTTTTGCGCTTTGTTACTGGAATTCGAGCTCGAATACTCAAGGACATTCTAATAAATTTTAAAATTTTCATACCTAAAATAGTAAATATATAATAAATAAATATATAATTATCAAATAATTATGTGCTCGATTAGGCTCAAAGAGCCTTTGAGTTTGAAAAATCAATACTCAAACTCGACTTGTTGAACCCCATCGAGCTACTCGAACTCGATCAACTTAAATTCGAGCCGAGTAGTTGACCGAGCTGATCATGAGCTACTCGTGAGTACTTTGGCTCAATTGCACCCCTATTGTCAATCTAGGAAAAACCTTTTAGCTTAGAGGACTATTCTATTCGGTCAGAAATTCTCCTTCTCTTTGCTGCCAATTCTATGGTTGATAGAGACCAAGATGCAAAAGTAAAACTAAGTCCATAGTTTTTGGAAAATGAAAGCCACTTCGATTATCCTATACAAATGCATGACTTCTAATAATTGCTTTGAGGGGAAAAAAATAGTTATGAGCCTTTATCGCATAACCTATTTAATTATACAAATATAATTATGTCCAAATTCATTGCACGAAAGTTTTATTTTTTATTTAATTATAACATAAACAGAACCAATAACCTTTGCATACTTCTGCAGAATAATAAGTTTAGAAAATAAAAAAACTAGCACGATATACTTATAAATAATTCAGAAATTCTATTCTATATTTAAATGAAAAGTGTAAATATACTTTTCAACCATTCCACCACTGTGACTAGTTTTATTGAGAAATTTGTGTGGTAGTTACATAAAATAATGATGCCTTTGCTACCAACAAAACCAACAACTAGAAAAAGAAAACCCAAAAAGAAATAAAATATAAATTGATTTTTTTTTGTTAAGTTTCAACAGTCTAACCTATTTCTAATCTATTCTATAGGATGGTCCAACTGAATTTAGAAGACAATAGCTATTTCTAATCTATTCTATAGGATGGTCCAGCTGAATTTAGAAGACAATAGAGACTGAACCACTATTGGATAAAAAAAAACACTATAGTGCCCTTCCATTTTTTTTAACCTCATTGCCACATGTGGAGTTTGATTCCTAAACCTGTAGAGGAAACAACATAATGAACTCCCTTGACCACCGAGCATTGGCTCGGTGGCATAAAATATAAATTGATGATGTGCAAACATTTGCAATATGCACATGTGCCACCATACATATATCTTTGCAATTTTTCAGTGCATGCTACGTAACTCGTTGCCTTGAATATGACAAACCGCATAGCCAATGTCAACGGCCCATGTAAACTGTTCCATCGTACAACAATACTATTGGACCGTATCGAATCTGTTGTACTGTCCAGTTGCGGAATCCCAGTGGCTATTTTTTTATGTCCAAAGTGGAGACAGGTTGGCTCTTTTGACATAAAAAAATTCAATCTCTTATATCATCTACTATTAGAATCTACAATCATAGCATGTTAAGTAAATATAACCTCCACAAAATCGTTAGCAATACAAACTAAATGATAGAAATTAAAATATATAAATCCTACTACTACTTTAAATCTTAAAAGCATATAATATAAATAAATGGTTAGGTCACCTCCCAATAAGTACTTCATTTAAAATCAAGAGTTGGACTTTTTCATTAACTCTGACGTCACTGTCTAATAAAAAAATTATTAAGCCCATTCTTTCTTCTTTTAGGTTTTTGGATCTCAAAAATTGGATATTCATCTTGTTTAGCATTTGGCAACCCAAAATCCTTTGGCTTTGGCGGTAGCATAGTAGCAATGACAATAATGTATTCTTCCATTATAGCCTTACTCTTGTATTCCCCTAACTTCCTCTTACAAAGGATGATATCCTCAAAAAAACCTATCATAAGAAAAAGCCTACAAAATAGTCTTATACAATAATATTTAAATTCAGTGGTTTAAAATCATATACATGAGATGCCTACTGTAGAATTGAAATTGTAATTGGAAGTAAGGATTCTCCTAGTACAATTAATTCACTAGATATCTCTCCCTCACTTACAACTTCTTCCTCACTCTCTCTTTTCTTTTTAGCCCACTCAAGTTATGTCCCTTTAATCACCAGTGGAAGGTCACTAAATTGATCACCACTATAGAAGTCAATCACTTCCACCTGTTCACTAGGACTTAACTCATTTTCGTAATGGCGACAAGTCAATCCCCCATTCTCTTAATTTCTACTTCCATTTTATCTAATCTATCATTTGTTTCCTTAAAGAAATTAACTACGCCAATTCCAACTCAGGTTCAGATTCTACAGGGCAAGGATATGATTGAAACCTATAATTCTCTAGTCTCTTGTTGTCTAACTCCCAATTAGGTTTTTGTTGATTTTCTTGCTCCTCCTACCTATAAGATAGATGATCCCTCCATCCCGAATTATATATATTGGGATAGGAGTCATAATAAGGTGGATAGGTATAGCTGTTAGGGCTACAATCTAATCGAGTTGCTCATAAGGAGCTAGCGAGCGACTTGGTCTACTACTCGACTCGAACTTGAGTTGATTGAGTTCGAGCCGAGTATCGAGTAACTCTATTAGTCAAATGAGTCAAGCTCAAGTATTGATTTTCCAAACTCAAAGGCTCGTCGCGCCTAATCGAGCCTAATCGAGCTTACAATTATTTAATAATTATATATTTATTTATTATGTATTTACTATTTTAGATATGAACATTATAAAATTTACCAAAATATCATTGAGTACTCGAGCTCAAGTAGGCTTGAGCTTGAGCTTGAGCAACAAAGTGCAAAAAAAAAAAAAAAAAAAAAAAAGTTAAAGAGAAGTGCAAACGAGTTTCGAGTCGAGCTCGAGTACTCAAATGCTGCATTGAGCTCGAGCTCGAACTTCACAATCTTTAGCTCGATTGAGCTCGAGTTGAGTTCGAGCAACACTAATAGACAATCGAGTCGAGCTCGACTCGATTCAATAGCACCGCTAGTAACTATTATTATATTGTACCTGTTTATAGATAAAACAATCATTGCAGTTATGATGTAATTCACAGTAGATAGAATAAACAATATTTACATTAGAATGAGAAGAATCACTTTTCACAACGTCGTCTATTAGTCATTTGAGAGCCTAAATTTTATCCATAGTTGTAGATCTTATGTGGTTACCTCTTTTAATGGCCCCATCGTAGTAATAGTTCACCATCTTCAAGTAAAAATTACAGGATTGAGATCTGTGTGTATACCAATAAAGAAAAATAAAAGAAATGCAAGAAACAATAATAAAAGAAATTAAACAATAAGAAACAAAAGAGAAAAACGATCCGAGTAATAAAAATACAGCATTCTTAATATCTTAGTCCCCAACAATGACGCAAAAAACTTAGTATTCACTTGACTATAATACGAATACCTTAGGCAAGTGCACTTATTGTTTTTATAGTATAGTGTATGTGAGTATCAAGTATCATCCCATAGAGACTAGAGTACTAGTACTAACATTCTTTTTACTTTCTAACTACCCAAAGAATGATGAAATTAATTAAAATATTAACTAAAACTTAAATTAACTATAATAACCTAAACAATCAATAAAGAGAATTAACAATAGTAGGGCTAGATCTAGATGAAATATCCCTCTAAACTTACAATGTTAAGATTTCAACTTGAATTAAAATCAACTCAATTCTCTTCGACCATAAAACCACTTAATTGAATAATATTCTTTCTCAAGTAATATAATTTTGATTGATTAATTTGAATCTCTTCTCAATGAAAATCTCAAAAACTACAATTAAGTTCTATGGATTTTATTTGTGTGGTTAGGTTTGAATCTTACTTGAGAAGACTTATTTAATCATACCTCCAGTGACCAACTCAAGTCTCCTATGAGGTGATTTAGTTCATATGTGCAATTTCTTAATCTACCCATGTGAAATCAATAATTGAATTGAATGATGCATACAATTCCCCATTCAAAACACAAACAAACTGATGAATAAATCCAAAAATAAATTGGGGTTTTTCATTAAATCAAGAATAAAAATCAATAATACAAACTGATGAATAAATCCAAAAATAAATTGGGGTTTTTCATTAAATCAAGAATAAAAATCAATAATTAGAAGTTTAGTGTTCATCACGTCCAAATCTTAACAACTTAGTTCATAAGTACAAAAGTATGCCTAACAACACGCAAGAAAAGATAAGAAAAACTCATTCTCATGCAGTCTTCTTAGATCTTCCCTTGAATCTTGATGAAGTCCCCTCTTGAATTATTTCTCAAAAGCCCCATTAGTTGTTCCTCTACTATGCTTTTTCTTCTCTCTACATAGGATTATCTAGATGTATTAAAAGTATGTGAAAGATATGTAATCCTTATTCTAGGGTTTTAATCCTCCTTTTTATAATGTTTCTTGTGCCTTAGAATACAAAAAAATTGCTCCCAAGTCTCCTCAAAAGAGATAGGGTTGTGTCTCCAAAATCTCACCCTAAAGTGTTGAAAAATCACAGTTTTTTACAACGAGGCACCACGGTTACAGTCGTGGTTTTGTTTTAATGCCCTTATGATTGTAGCCATGGTATGGGTAAGGGCCATGGCTACTGTCAGAATGCTTTGTTTCTCTTCTATGGCATATTTTACCTTAAAGATGGTCGAATTAGCTTTTTCTCAAAACATGAAAGTTGCTGCCATTTGGGTTACTTTCCAACACAATAAGAATAAGGTTATTTGGATGTGTGTAGGCTGAGATATGGCCGAAAAACTAAGAATCAATCGGAAGAGAATCGCAGCGCTAATGTGCTTCAGTAACTTGGACTTTTCATTGTGAAAATGTGAGAATCAAACTTTAATGTTTATATATGAATTGTAGAGATCCTCTTAGCTTCAAATTGCATTAAGAATCATCTCAATTTGACGTCCCTAACCCAAGTTATTGCCAAAACACTCAAACATGTCATGTTGCCAAATCCTTTCCTCTTGGTCTTTAGCTTTACAACTTCCATCCTATGTGCCACTTTGACAAACTCTTGATTTCAATTCATCATCACCTTCAATCAACCTTCAAACTATCATCCAATTGTCATCCAAATTGATCTGAATTGATGACAAAATGTGCAAACAATATAAAAACACAAGAACACCATAAGTAAATAGAACTCACACACTATTTAGCTATTTAGCTATTGAACACTAATATAAAAAGAAATAGCAAATAGTTAGAGAAAAACTCAATAGAAAGTCCTAAATACCTAGCCTAGAATGCTCTAAATATTACCCTACTTTAACCCTTGCAATGATTAATCTTATTTAGTTAGATTATATTTTTTTTTACTATTTTAGTTCTATTTTTCTCATAATTATTACCTTTTTCCATATAATTGATAATGTTCTTCTCCTTTCTTTACCCTCTACCATAAAAAAATTCCATTAAAGATATTATATACTAAAACTACAACTCTATATATGTCATGCACTTGAAAATTAATACCTTTTTGTGTTGTACTTTTACATACATACATATATACATATACATATATATATATATATATATATATATATATCAAAAAGCTAATAATCTACTTCTTTTTAAAATGATAGAGATCAAGCGTAATGTCAAAGAAATAAAGTGAAATTCCTATGGTATGATATCTCAGAATAATACACTTTTATTATATTTATAATGAAGTACTCGTTAGTGTATGATTCTCTTAAATTTGGCTTCATTTTAATGATCTTAAGCAATTTATAGGAAGATTTAAAAAATTCTTGTTATATAAGTTAAATATTTGAATATTTGGCTTTTTCGTATACACTGAGTTAATTGATCACACAGTATAATCAATTAGAGTTATTCGTCGAACTCACAAATTTATATAACAAGTATATATAAATTTTTATTATCAATTAAAATAACATCTATTATGAGAATGATGAGTTTTGAAATTTGTTGCTAACTATAACCTCATGATACTGGTAGAACTCTTATGTTTTATATTTATTGTGCCAATTAATGCATTTGCACATATTGAACTTCTCACCTATACCTTCTATCAATTTGTGTTTTTTTTCATTGTTCTCTACCTAAGATAGGAGTCCAAGAAATAAAATATGCCTTGACATCATGTTATATGGAATTTTAAACCGCATACTTTTTTGTTTATAATGCACATACTTACATTTAGTGCATTTTTATATTTAGTCATTTTTTTTAATTAACTTCACTTTTTGAATAAGTAACACTTCAGAGCTCACTTTACAAATGTCCAATGCACTTGTTAGCTAAACTCATATGGTTTTATTTGGTCAAACTTTTTGTTATCAGTTAAAACTTTTATATTATCAAACTATAAATATTTTAATATTAATTAGAGTTTGAACACTAATTAACTTTCATATTAAAAATTCAGGAATATTTGTCCAACTATCTCATTTGAGTTTTTAAGAATAATGATTTGAATTTAAAATGCCACATTTGAAATCGCAAGCTTTAATAGAGAAAAAAATCACAATTTTTTTAACATAAGGAGGTTTTTAATGATTAAAGATGCCGCGCAATCTTGCTATGCATGATGACCTTTTGCTAGAATGAGTCTCAACGTTATTAAAATTTCAATTCTTGATGACTCTAGGAAGAGTTTCTTGGAATTTAATTCTAAGTCTTTTGAATCCTTGCCTCAACTAATTTTTTGTAAAATTTTTAGGTTTTAAAGTAATTCCCTAGAATAAGTTTTAGTAGGATTGTGTTCAAGTTTTTAAGATTATTTTTTTATATGAATGAGCTGATGTGATTACAAAATTGAAAAATAATAAAATTTCTCAAATAATAAATGTTTTAATCAAATAGTTTATCTAAATTTCAAATCCAATCATTTTGGCAGCATCTTTTGTGTTCCATTTAGATACTATCCTGGTTCTTTCAATCAAAATTAATTGACAAAACTTTCTTGCCTTTCGGTCCATGGTATATATTTCTTCACTATTTTTGTTTGGTAATGTAATAGTAGTTAATTTTCATATGCAATTTAATCTATTAAATTTGTTATTTATAAATTCAGTAACGAAAATCATTAAAAAGAGGAACAAATTAATAATGCTAAATAAATTCATGGTACAATAATGTAACTCTTTTTAAAATTATTTTTAGTTCAAATTAGGATTTCAAAATGTAATCGACACCCTTGATTTTTCTAGAAAGCCATTTTTTTTTGTTTTATAAATTCAATATTACAAATGAATTTTTATGTTGATCAATGCATGACAAAGTGATTTTCTTTATGTTTTTATGATTTAAAATTTACTCCATAAACTAAATACTGCATCTTTTAATTAAGTTTTTAATGAAATTTAAGGTTTGGCTATTATTTGTATTATGCTTTTCAAGTTAGTGTAGTTAAGATAAAATATAATATTTTTCATCTTTCCTAGCACTATGCTACATATTTCTGTTGCATTTTTAGAGTAGCTTAACGTAGCATCATTATTAATAATACGTAAACTAGTTGATTTAAACATAGTAATGGTTGTACCTTCAGGACTTTTCTTTTAGATTTGTGCATTTTGAGTTTTTTTTTTTAAATCTAAGTCTCGATCTATATTTATAGGATAAAACGAGCATGAGATATAGTTTGGGGTTGAAATGCAATGCTGGCAAGTCACCGGTGATTTGATGGCCATCAACTGGGGCCATCTTTTTAAAAATTAGATATAGTTGAAGGACTTATGTGCAAATATGTAATCTTTAATATTTTTGTTCTTTGTATTTTCCTACTCAATCAATTATAGTTTACAAATTGACCCCAAATTTTGTAAAAGTCTTGAGTATGTCTTGAGTCGAACTCAAACTATAAATTTACAAACTTCTCAAGCTCGAACTCAAGTTCAAGCATGAACATGGCCATTTAAAGTTAAGTCGAGTTTGAACATTATGACGTTTGAAATTGACTGATCTCGTTTATTCACCTAGCCATAACCCTTCAAAAAACCCTAATGCTAGTATCATTCTCTCTATTTGCTTGTTAATTTGTTTGGTTATTCTTTGTTTTTACTATTAAATTTATGAAAGATTTAGATCTTATAAGGAGAAAGCGAAGAGAAGACCCAAAAATATTACCTCGTAGTCCCTCATTCTCATGACTTGATACACAGATCCACCATGTCAAAGTCTGGAATCAATTATTAGGAAGAGGGCCAATTCGAATTTTTCTAGTTTTAGATTCGTGAACAGATGCGACGTTTATACTAGTCTACGTGCATGACTCGTTAAAGGCGTACATAAAGAATAATACAATTAGTACATAAGAGTTTCTTCTCCATATTGTTTAACAAAGCTCCCATATTGTATTACCTCATCTGACAAGAAGCTCCGCGTTAAGTAGTTGCCGGAGTATGATTTTGTTTAAAAGCGTAAGAAACGGAGTACTGTTATTTTCTCTCTCCAGAATTCAACCCTATTAATTAATCATATTTATCTTCTAGTTTCCAAGCAAATAAAATAAACGGAGTACTATTACTCTTCTTGGGTTAATTGTTGAAGATGCTAGTAAATTTGTATTTCAGCGACTTTTTTTTTAGTAAAATGCCACTATATTATGGCAAAATTTGTATTTAATTCCCCGATGTACTACATTATGATAAAACACAACCAAAATTTTTTTTACGGTGCCGTTTTCTTAGAAAATGTCTTTAAAATATGTTTCATTAATTCAGTTTTTTTTGTTGTCGGAGCATTAATTAACAACTTCCTACTTTTCATGACTATACATCATATACATGTGAATTTTCCATTTGTTTTGCCTTCCATCTGCTTACAAGTAAAACTAGAATGGCCACCCTTTTGTCAATTATACGAATCACAAAAAGAAACAACTGGAAACAGATCAATTAGAGGCAGGTACTTCACCCTATATTATTCATGCAGACCGACACTCCTTTGAATTATTTTTGGTTGGTCTTGTGTGTTACTAAAAGGTATTATCTCTCTTGAGGCAAAAATCAACGACGATTTCAAAATTTTTAATAATTTTATTTGTGATACACATTTTAGTATTAGTTCGGTGGCCTCCATCAGAGGTTGATATTTTCTACATATTCTACATCAAGGCAATCTGAGATGGTGGCAATAATTTTTCTGTGCGCTTTCAAATACAAGCGAGTAAGGCATCACGCCGGCCATTAGACTAAAGTAGGTTTGCCTACAATGTGTATTACAGCTAATTATTTTGACAATTTCTTGCTGTAATTATTTGGTCACATGTCAATGGTTGGCCTTTCTTTTCTACCTATCAACTAGGGGTGCAATCAAGTCGAGTCGAGCTCAAATAGTACCATGCTCAAGCTCGACTCGATTGCTATTGGTACTCGAGCTCGATCGAGCTAAAACTTGTGGAGATTGAGCTCAAGCTCGAAGTAGTGTTCGAGTACTCGAGCTCAACTCGAAACTCATTTGCACTCTCTTTTTTTTTGGCACTTTGTTACTGGAGTTCGAGCTCCAGTACTCGAGGACATTCTGATAAATTTTAAAATTTTCATACCTAAGATAGTAAACACATAATAAATATATATAAATATTAAATAATTGTGTGCTCGATTAGGCTCAACGAGTTTTCGAGTTTGAAAAACCAATACTCAAACTCGACTCGTTTAACCAAATCAAACTACTCGAACTCGACTCAAATTCAGTCAACTCGAGTTCGAGCCGAGTAGTTGACTGAGCTGATCACAAGCTACTCGTGAGTAACTCATCTCAATTGCACTCCTACTGTCAACCCTTTAGGAAGAACCTTTTAGCTTAGAGGACTATTCTATTCGGTTAGAAATTCTCCGTCTCTTTGCTGCCAATTCTATGGTTGATAGAGACCAAGATGCAAAAGTAAAACTAAGTCCGTAGTTTTTTGAAAATGAAAGCCACTTCGATTATCTTATACAAATGCATCCTAATAATTGCTTCGAGGGAAAAAAAAAATAGTTATGATCCCTTATCGCATAACCTATTTAATTATACAAACATAATAACGTCCAGATACATTGCACGAAAGTTTATTTTTTATTTAATTATTACATAAACAGCACCAATAACTTGCATACTTCTGCAGAATAATAAAGTTTAGAAAATCAACAAACTAGCACGATATACTTATAAATAATTCAGAAAGTCTATTCTATATTTAAATGAAAAGTGTAAATATACTTTTCAACTATTCCACCACTGTGACTAGTTTTATTGAGAAATTTGTGTGGCAGTTGCCTAAAAAAATGATACCTATGCTACCAACACAACCAACAACTAGAAAAAGAAAACCCAAAAAGAAATAAAATATAAATTGATTTTTTTTGCTAAGTTTTAATAGTCTAGCTTACTTTGAACCTATTCTATGGGATAGTCCAACTGAACTTGAGAGACAATGGAAACTAAATTACTATTGAATTAGAGAAAACACTATAGTGTTCCTTTAATATTTTTTTTGAACCTAATTACCGTATGTGGAATTTGATTCCTAAACCTGTAGCGGGAAGAACATAAAGAATTCCTTTAATTTTTTTTTGAACCTAATTACCGCATGTGGGATTTGATTTCTAAACCTGTAGCGGGAAGAACATAATGAACTCCCTTGACCACCGAGCATTGGCTTGGTGGTATAAAATATAAATTGAGGATGTGCAAACATTTGCAATATGCACATGTGCCACCATACATATATCTTTGCAATTTTTCAATGCATGTTAGGTAACTCATTGCCTTGAATGTGACAAACCGCACAGCCAACGTCAACGGCCCATGTAAACTGTTCTATCGTACAATAATACTATTGGACCGTATCGAATCTGTTGTAGTGTCCTGTCGCCGAATCCCAGTGGCTATTTTTTTATGTCCAAAGTGGACACAGGTTGACTCTTTTGACATAAAAAATTCAATCTCTTATTAATTTAAATCCAATAACATTTAATGAAAATATTTTGGATACAAGTTAGTTTCATGGTTAACCTAAGCTTAGCGAAGAAATTAAAACAAATAATTCATGCTTCTTTTAACAACTTCCCCATGTAAACATATATCGGCATCTCTTCAAACTCAAGCCACGATATGGAAGAATGTCTGGATATATTTTTCTCCTAAAGAAAACTTCTTGTTTTGGAGTCAATATTTTGTAGCTTACAGGAAAACTTCCCCATGTAATTATTCATCGGCATCCCTTTGTACCTTTTCTTTTTCCTTAGTTTGTTATTTAATGTGAATATTTAATGATAAACATAATGATAAAGGTTACAAAGCTTATATCTTACCCAGATAATAGAAGTGTTTTGGTATATCCAAAAATTCATTGGCTTGAGCTGTCATCAATTTGGCTTTCGATTCCATGAGGCCACTCCAATTCACGCTAGCTAGAGAAAAACGGTAATAGAAAAACTTAAAAAATGGTAAACTTTCTTTTTCTGTTATTGATAGGATGCTTCTATTTCTATACAAAAAGACTTCCTCCTCAAAAGTAGTCAGTAGATTTCGTTACTCCAAGTTGCATGAAAAAAAAATTATATCTTCCTTCAATGATCAGCTTAATTTTCCCCTTTTTTAAGTAGTATCCATACCCTCACACCTTAAAGATTCGTTGTTTCATCCTTCCAGCTGTGGACACAATCCATAAATACAAAAATGATTAATTAATCTTTTAATTTCTATTCTCCATGTTAAAAAAACACGGATTTTCATCCCAAAATTGATTGCCAATGACCTATGAAAATTATAAATTAGTTTAGAATTCTTTGGAATCTAAAAATGAGATTTTTGGAGCCCATGAAATTGAAAGGGGTTTAATTGGAGCACATAAACTGAAACAGTTTAAGAAGGATTTATGGATTAAAGTGCGAATAAAGCTCAAATATTGACTTCAATACCGTGTCAAAAATACTTGAGGTTCCATTTTACAAATAATTGGTAATAATGGAATAACTCATGAAGTTTATTAGTTTAAAATTATTTGAAATCTCGAGGTGAAATTTATTTATTAACATAGCGAATATGACATCTTACGCTTATGTTGGTTAGAGATTATATTCTTTACCAAATATGAACACATATTACTTTTGGACCAATAAATTGAAACGAAATTGAGTAGAGATGATATTCTCCACCAAATATGAACACATATTACTTTTGGAGCCCATAAATTGAAACGAAATTGAGTCTTGGTAGAATTGTGAATTAGATGAGAATAAAATCTAGAACTGTGGATTAAGGTGAGAATAAAACTCAAAATTTAGCTCTGATATCATGTCAAAGTACCTGAGCCTACTTGAATGAATTGGCAATAAACAAAGGGACTCATTAAGTTTATTAATCAGATTAGATCTTTTTGGTGTCTCAATGTGAAATATTATTTGTTAACATTAGCCCATATGACACCTTATACCTTTGTCGGTTAGAGATGATATTCTCTTCCAAATATGAATATATGTCACTTTTGTGACCAAGTGCAAAGTCGCATAATAAAATTGTTGTTCAACATGTTTGCTTCTTATTAAATCACAAGTCAATTGTCTTTCCGAAATATGATAAAGTGATTCGTAGAATTTGTCAAAGACGTATACCGAACAACGTGATAAAGTTAATAATACTATTTAGGTCTCTATTATTGAAATTTCCTTGCCTGTCATAATACACAATGCACAGTATATTTATTGGCCCAAGTTGCCTGCAGATGGAAATATTACATATAGATACAGTACACTGAATGTTGTCTGGACGTCTATTTTTCAGGGTGACAGTGTTAATACTAGTGTACGTAAACCTTAAATAACACAAGTTTATAAAAAAAAAATTATCAGTAAATTTAGACTATTACGGGAACTAAGTTTGGCATTCAAATATACTGCAAGATTATTTAGGAAGACTATTTAGTATTTACAAACCAATTAACGAAGATTAAGTCATGGAGACTTCATGAATGTGAACTCATTAATTGACTCATTAATTTTAATATGATTTCAAATTTGATTAATTATTTATACTTGATCCTAATGATGTTCAAATAAACGGTTTTGATATTTATGTAGAAAAAGTTTTATTTTTACCCCTATTTTAGTTTTGCAATTAGAGTGGAAAGAAATTTCACATAATTAATTGACATGCAAATTTGGCATCACTTCGTAATATACAAGAGTACTGTCAACATTTATAAACTTTCTAAGCAAATTGCACTGGGGTGTTTATGATCTTTCTTTATTTTAGTCAATTCTTGGAAATAAAGATTACTGATTCCTGAAAAACAGTACAGCCCTGTTAATTTGGATTGTCCAGCAGAATTCTAGAAAGGGTAGGTAGCTGTGTGGAAAAGTTGACAGACATATCTTACATTTCAAAAATTCACTGCGGCATTAACTAATCCCATGGCTTACATGGTCAATCTTTAGACTCGTTGCAGCATATTCCCATTTTTTAATTGCTCCTTTCTGCTCTAGGTAATAATCTCACAACTCTTTTCTTTAGACACCCACATTTTATCCCCTCCAAAAGCCTCCAAACGTATGAAATTCTTAGAAAAATTCTACTATATTCCACGATTGACTGTTAATGAATGAGACAATAAGTGTTTTGAATAAAAAATAAAGTCAGGCCATAACAACGCATTCACACAAAATGTCAATGTTACAGCTAG
The DNA here is from genome assembly GCA_024721245.1 of Mitragyna speciosa. Taxonomy (NCBI): domain Eukaryota; kingdom Viridiplantae; phylum Streptophyta; class Magnoliopsida; order Gentianales; family Rubiaceae; genus Mitragyna; species Mitragyna speciosa. The sequence goes on from CM045568.1 coordinate 15,705,683, forward strand.
GCTAAGTTGCAACTCAACTTATTATATAGGTTAAGATTAACAACCAGCAGAATTAATTAATGAATATTCACGGTTATTGGATTGATAAAAGTACAATATGACGACAACCCATTACAATGTGTACAAGATATTTAACTTTTCCAAGGTTTAGATAGATTTATTATGTTTACCTTTTCCGAGTCTTAGGTGTAAAAAATGAAGATTGGGCTATAAAAGGGGGGATAGAGGCTGCCTAGAAGCATACAATCCTGAAACTAAGTTTTGTAGCAATGAAGAGGAGCAAAGCTATGGGGTCTAGTCTGACTCCTCTTCTTACCACTCTTTTAGTAGTATTTGTTACTCTTGGCTTGCCTTCAGAAACTGCAGCTGATTATTACAAGTATTCATCTCCTCCTCCTCCTCCTTACCACTATTCCTCACCACCACCTCCAGTGCATTCACCCCCACCACCACCAGTTTATAAATACAAGTCTCCACCACCTCCTCCTCCAGTATACAAATCCCCACCACCACCGGTATACAAGTACAAGTCACCACCACCTCCCCCTCCGGTGTACAAATACAAGTCACCGCCACCTCCTCCCCCAGTTTACAAGCACTTACCACCACCAGTTTATAAGTACAAGTCACCACCACCACCTCCTCCAGTGTACAAATACAAGTCACCACCGCCTCCTCCTCCAGTTTACAAGCACCTACCACCACCAGTTTACAAGTACAAATCCCCACCAGCTCCTCCTCCAGTGTACAAATACAAGTCCCCACCACCACCGCCTCCAGTCTACAAGTCTCCCCCACCACCAGTTTACAAGTACAAGTCACCACCACCTCCTCCTCCAGTCTACAAGTACAAGTCTCCACCACCACCCCCTCCAGTCTACAAGTCTCCCCCACCACCAGTTTATATGTACAAGTCACCACCACCTCCTCCTCCTGTTTATAAGTACAAATCTCCACCACCTCCTCCCCCAGTTTACGAATATAAGTCTCCTCCACCACCTCCTCCAGTTTACAAGTCTCCACCTCCACCCTACCATTATCACTACAACTCTCCTCCTCCTCCTCCTCCTCACTACTAAGCAATTGCTTCCAGGTGTTGAGGTAATTAATACTAGTTAAATACGCACGTTCGCATGATAAACTTATCTTAAAAACAAAAACTTCCGTGTGTAACAAGTCAAGTACATGCACTTAATCCATGAAGAAAAAATACATTATTTCCTCTTGGGAATTCCCATTGCTGATAGCTAGCTTATTTTTGCAGGCAAAGGGGAAGAAAATCAGCGTGTTAGAGCTTCATGAAGACGTAGAAAGAAGAATAAAAGCCCAATGCAATGATGTTGTCAAGTTTTTTCTACGTTTGAATTGCTATTTTGAAATTGATTTTAGCGCCTTAATTCCCTGTCATTTGGGGTTTGTATTGTTTTACGTACCACGCCGTACATGTTTGTAAGGTTTTCTATCATATCGGCAAATGGCGGTACTAGGAAAATAAATATATTTGTTTCACGTCTCCTCAGTCAATATCTAATGCATTTTTCTTTATTTCTTACTTTCATTTTGTGTTTACTATTGTTGATTTAGTGTTAATTAATACAGGGTCATATCTTATTTATATATTTATCTTAGGTAGTTTGCACAGGCCCTAAACTCAAAGGATGCTATAGTCCACAATAGCAGAAGCATGATAGTGAAAAGTTCATTGAAACACAAGGAAAAGCATAAAAACTGTAAATCTTGATTTATCACGGATATTGCTTTGTGGAATTTATATAAAACTCAAATTTTGATGATATTAAATTGCTAATTAAGGAGTTATCACTATTATTTATCAGTTTCCAGTTTCAATTATAATTTATTCTAATATTTTTCTTCCGTGACACAAAACCAATGCTTTCGAATAAAAATCTTCTGCATCTCTTATGAAGATTAGGATAATATAGAAGGAATTAATAGTCATATCTACACTAGTGATTACAAAAGCAGCTAAAAATAGTAGTAAAGTTTTCCTCAAGTTTTAAGAATCCCTCGGCCCCTAAGATCTAACTTGTCGAATGAATTACCAGACCGCTTGTCCGCTGCAACATAGGACTTCGAGCTGTACAGCAATCCTTACTTATGAATCAAGTACTATAATGCACCCTTACTTCCTTAATTTGGGAAATGGTCATAATTCTTTAAGACAACCGGTCTTCATTGAAAAACACAGGTTACAATATTTCAATGTTTCATGGATTAATACTTACCCAAAATTTGATCGATTAAAGTTTACCCAATTATTTAAAATTTCTTAGTAGATTTGACTTTGAATTAAGCGACAATGATATGGAATTGATGGTCTAACTTGTTCAATGATAATTTGTTATGGGCTTTTTAAGACAAAATTGATTTTGAAATGTTCATTCCATCGAGTTAAATTTTTCTTTTATCGCGCTAACCTTCTTCGATCACTTTTTCCTTGTAAACCAAAACTAGAAATACCAAAAATTGCAGTGTAATTCTTGTGAATATGATTTCGTCTAAACTTATTTTATCTTCGAAAGTGTGTTTTTTGCGAATTTCAGTCTTTCATTCAATTGCTGCACAAATGCGGATAAGTTGAAGGCATGAACTTTCTAATCATTGTCAAGATCCCTCCTCTTCCCTCTCTCTCTCTCTCTCTAACCTTTTCTATAATTGTAGAGCAACAAAACTGAAAATTTTTCTCTGTATTTTGATTTCTCGACACTTCATCTATTCTCGATGCTCCACTGTTGCTTTTTTTTTAAAGCATGCTTTGTGGGCAGAGACTAGAATTCATTATCAAATTAAATAGAAAATGAAAACAACATATGTCAGTTAGAGGCTTTAAGAGTTTAGTAAAGTGTCTTATAATTGGGGTTGAATAGTCTGTTTGTAGAAAATAGGGGAATTCACCAACTCATAGCCTAGCGACATTTTACAAATTTATTATCCTGTGACTAATTGTTCCTATAGTTATTTGTCCTTCCGTTCTTCTTCTTCTTTTTTTTTTTCCCCCAAATGTTGAACATAAAAGAAGATTAGTCTTTATTGTATTCAAACTACAGCAAAAATATTGTTGCTTCGTTATGGATGTTGCTATTATGTATTTTTAATGTCTCCAAGAAATGGTCATCAGTAGTATTAATATTGCATTTATGTTGAGATTGATTAAAAAAATATAGTTTTAAGTTAATTCTCAAGACGTCAAAGTCTGGAATCAATTATTAGGAAGTGGGCCAATTCGAATATTTCTAGTATTAGTACATAAAGGATGGTCCAATTAGTACATAAGAGTTTTTTTTTTTTTCCATATTGTTTAACAAAGCTCCCATATTGTATTATCTCATTTGACAAGAAGCTCCGCGTTAAGTAGTTGCCGGAGTATGATTTTGCTTAAAAGCGTAAGAAACGGATTAATATTATTTTCTCTCTCCCGAATTCAACTTTATTAATTAATCGTATTTATCTTTTAGTTTCGAAGCTAATAAAATAAATGGAGTGCTATTACTCTTCATGGGTTAATTATTCAAAATGTCAGTAAATTTGTATTTCAGTGACTTTTTTTTAGTAAAGTGCCACTACATTATGGCTAAATTTGTATTTAAATCCCTGGTGTATAAAATTGCCACTAAACCAATGTATTGCACAGTTGAAGTAGTAGTCTTTTATGACAAAACACTACTAAAATTTTTATACAGTGGCATTTTCTTAGAAAATGTCTTTAAAATATGTTACACTAATTCAGTTTTTTCTTTTTTTTGTGGGGGTATTAATCAACAACTTCTTACTTTTCCATTTGTTTTGCCTTCCATCTGCTTACACGTAAAACTAGAATCATCTAGCAACAAAGTTTTTTTTTTTTCTTTTAACCATCTAGCAACAAAAGTTAATAAACCGTGGCCACCTTTTGTCAATTATACGAATCACAAAAAAGAAACAAGTGGAAACAGATCAATTAGAGGCAGGTACTTCACCCGATATTATTCATGCACACCGACACTCCTTTGACTTAGTTTTGGTTAGGTCTTGTGTGTTACCTAAAAGGTATTATCTCTCTTGAGGCTAAAATCAACGACAATTTCAAAATTTTTTAATTAATTTTATTTGTGATACACATTTTAATATTAGTTAGGTGGTCTCTATCAGAAGTTGATATTTTCTAATTATTCTGCATCAAGGCAATCTGAGATAGTGGCAATAATTTTTTTGTGCGCTTTCAAATACAAGCCCATGAGTAAGGCATCACGCCATTTCCTACAATGTGTATTACAGCTAATTATTTTGACAATATCTTGCTGTAATTTTTTGGTGACATGTAAATTTTTGGCCTTTCTTTCTACCGGTCAACCCTTTAGGAAAAACCTTTTAGCTTAGAGGACTATTCTGTTAGGTTAGAAATTCTCCTTCTCTTTGCTGACAATTCTATGATTGGTAGAGACCAAAATGCAAAAGTAAAACTAAGTCCATAGTTTTTGGAAAATGAAAGCCACATCTTATGCACACGTATGATTCTAATAATTGCTTCGAGGGGAAAAAAAATAGTTAGGAGCCCTTATCGCATAACCTTTTTAATTATACAAATATGATAACGTCCAAATGCATTGAACAAAAGTTTTATTTTTTATTTGATTATTACATAAACAGCACCAATAACCTATGCATACTTCTGCCGAATAATGAAGTTTAGAAAACCAAAAAAGTAGCACGATATACTTACAAATAATTCAGAAAGTTTATTCTATACTTAATGAAAAGTGTAAATATACTTTCCAGCCATTGCACCACTGTAACTAGTTTTATTGAGAATTTGTGTGGTAGTTGCGTGAAATAATGACACCAATGCTACCACCACAACCAACAACTAGAAAAAGAAAACCTAAAAAGATATAAAATATAAACTGTTTTTTGTTTTTTTTTTTTTCAAGTTTCAAAAGTATAGCCTACTTCTAACTTATTCTATGAGATAGTCCACGTGGAGGCAGTGAGAACCGAACTAAACCATTATTGACTAAAGGAAGCATTATATTACTCTTCTAAATTTTTTGAAGCTAATTGCAGAGATTCGATCCCTAACTTGCCGCAGGAAGAATATAATGAACTCCGTTGACCACTGAGTCAAATGCTGGGTGGCATAAAATATAAACTGATGATGTGCAAACATTTGCAATATGCCCATGTGCCACCATACATATATCTTTGCAATTATTCAATACATGTTAGGTAACTTGTTGCCTTGAATGTGACAAACCGAATAGCCAATGTCAACGGCCCATGTAAACTGTTCTACAGTACCGAATCTGTTGTAGTGTCCTGTCGCGGAATCCCGCTGGCTATTTTTTATGTCAAAAGTGGAGACATGTTGACTCTTTTTTTGGGTGATATTGGCGTGTTGAAAATAATTACGATTAGAGAAAAGAGAGGTATAATGTACTTATTTATGTAATTATTTTTTTGGTTAATATTAAGCTCCCCCCTTCCACCAAAGAAAAAGAAATTATGCGATGATTAGAGAAACATCATGGTCTAGTTCGTGAATTTTTGAGAGAGAGAGAGAGAGAGCGAGCGAGAGAGAGAACTTAAACCAGAATAGAAAACAAAAAAAAAAAGAAAAGCGGTAAATTTTGTTCTCATGTTTGCAAGTTTAGGTTAAAAAAATGGAGTGATTCTGGACTTGTGGACTAAATTTACTTTTCTAGCCTTTGATGGGACTGCAGGCGTTTTGGCATTCCACATTTAACTTGCTTTTAACTTTCTGTCCATTTTCCATAAATTTGCTTTTAGCTGTCTGTTTTTGTTCATTAATAGGATGCTTCTAGTTTCTATACAAAAAGACTTCCTCCTCAAAAGCAGTTGGTAGATTTCGTTACTCCAAGTTGCATGAAAAAAAAAATTATATCTTCCTTCAATGATAAGCTTAATTTTCAGCTTTTTTTTAGTAGTATCCATACCCTCACACGTTAAAGATTCTTTGTTTCATCCTTCCAGCTGTGGAAACAATCCATAAATACAAAAATGATTAATCTTTTAATTTCTATTTTCCACGGCAAAAAAACGACTTTCATCCCAAAATGGATGATGGCCTATGAAATTTATAAGGGATAATTGCACAAACCTCCCCTGAGGTTTATGACAATTACACTCAGTTCCCTCCAGGTTTGAATAATTACACTTACCTCCCTTGATGATAGAAAATGACTATATTAACCTTCTCTTTATACTCAATTCATGTGTCAACCAATTTGTTAAAGAATAAAAAAGAAAAAAGCAACTCACTTTTTTTTAACCTATCTCTGCCTCTATTTTGTTGAAAATGTTTTTGATTCACTCTCGCTCTCTACTCTCTCTCTCTCTCTCTCTCTCTATACAATTTTTTTTTGGCCTCCCTCCCCCTTCTTCCTCTCTTTGTCACTTGTAAATACCAATCCTTTCTCTCAATACTTACTATCAACTCCCTCAATGATATGGTGATATATAAGATTTTATTTATTTTTTTATTGATTGTGAGTTGTTTTGATTTAATATCAATGCTTATTAATTTTTTGTTTTTGTTGATTTTGGTTCAATTCTATAATAAAGAAGGAGAGGGAAAGAGGAGTTATTAACAGATGTGGAGTGATAGGAATGAAGGGAATTTGATAGTGGGATATTGTTGGAGGTGGCTGTGGCCAACAATGTCATGCCGGTGGTGATAGAGGTTGCAGAGGTATTGTTTATAGGGAATGAATAAGGCATTGGGGATGTAGGGTCTTGGTTGTTTTTCCTAGCAAAAATGAAGAAATGTGGATAAAATAGGAATATTTCAATTATTTAGTTTTTATTGATTGTGGGCTGTTTTAATTTGATACCCATGTTTAATAATTTTTTATTTTGGCTAATTTTGGTTCAATTCTATAGCAAAGGAAACACTGTAATTTGCAAATTGATTGTTGATAGGAAACTCGGAAAAAAGGATGGTAATTATGATTTATTGTTACATTTTGTATTTTATATTTTTGACAAATATATTGGAGATGAATGTTGCTAATGATTTATCTCCATGGAAAGAGGGAATCTACGTAGGGAAAGAAGTGAAGAAAGTGATTGGAAAACATGCAGAGGGTTTGAGCAAAAGAATGGTAATTTTTGTTGAAGGGATTTCTGGGCAGTAAAGTGGGCTCCTAGTGGGAAGGTTTGGAGAATTATAAAAATATAGCCATTATTGGAGATATTGGAAGCTAAAGATGAATATGAGATTGTGATTAAGGCCAAGGTAGGGTAGTTGCTTGTATAGATAGAGGATTGAACAAAAGGATTGAATGATAGGGTTTTGATGAAAAATTTTAGATAGAAATTTTAGTTAATTGTCTTAATAAATAGACCAAGGGCATTTTAGGATATTAATATGTTGACATAAGCAAATGTTACCTCAAAATGTCAAATAGGGGAGGCAAGTGTAATTTTACAAATCTCAGGGGATTTGAGTGTAATTGTCAGATATCTCAGGGGAGGTTTGTGTAATTATCCCAATTTATAAATTAGTTTAGAATTCTTTGGAATCCAAAAATGAGATTTTTGGAGCCAATGAAAGTGAAAGGGGTTTAATTGGAGTGCATAAATTGAAATAGGTTAAGAAGGATTTGAATCACGTGTAGAACTATGAATTAAAATGAGAATAAAGCTCAAAGATTGACTCTAATACATTTCAAAAATACTTGAGATTCCATTTTAAAGCTAATTGGCAATAATGGAGTAACTCATAAACTTTATTAGTTTTAAACTATTTGAGATCTCGAGGTGAAATTTACTTATTAACACAGCGAATATGACATCTTACGCTTATGTCAGTTAGAGATGATGTCCACTACCAAATATGAACACATATTACTTTTGGAGCCTATAAATTGAAACTAAATTGAGTCCCTAGTAGAATTGTGAATTAGGTGAGAATAAAATTTAGAATTGTGGATTAGGGTGAGAAAAAAACTCAAAACTTAACTCTGGTACCTTGTCAAAGTACCTGAGGCTACTTACTAGAATGAATTAGCAATAAATAGAGAGACTCATCAAGTTTATTAATCATTTTAGATTTTTTTGATAGCTCAATGTGGAATATTATTTGTTAACATTAGCCAATATGACACCTTATACCTTGTCGATTAGAGATGATATTCTCTACCAACCATGAACATATATCACTTTTGTGAGCAAGTGCAAATCGCATAATAAATTTTTTTGTTCACCATGTTTGCTTGTTATTAGACCACAAGTTAATTATCCTTCGGAAATATGATAAGGTGATTCGTAGAAATTAGTCAAAGACGTATACCGAACAACGTGAAAAAGTTAATAATACATTTTATGTCTCTATTATTAAAATTTCCTGTCCTTGGTCATAATGCACAATGCACAATACATTTATTGCCCCAAGTTGCCTGCAGATGGAAATATTACACATAGATACAGTACACTGAATGTTGTCTGGACGCCTATTTTTCAGAGTGCTACATATAACAGTGTTAATGATAGTGTGTATAAACTTTAAACAACGCAAATTTTTGAAAGAAATTATCAGGAAATTTAGACTATTATCGGAATTAAATTTAGCATTCAACATACCACAAGAATATTGTCCTTGTCTTCCTGGCCTATTTCGTTTCCCAAGAAATTTTTACATGGATCGGATTTATGATCCCATCTGTAGATATTGTGGTCTAAAATGAAGTCATATAAACATAATGATACATGCTGATGTAAGAAAGTAATATAAAGTGATATACGAATGCTTACTTTTGGCTCTATTTTAGATCACGAAATCTACATGTAAGACTGTAATTCGGGTCCATGTAAGAATTTTCTTATTTCTCTTCTTCTATCTCCAAGGGTTGTGCACAGAATTTATGGAAGACTTGTTTAGTATTTGCAAACCAACCAACGAAGATTAAGTCCTGGAGACTTCAAAAATGAGAACTCAATAATTGACTCATTGATTTTAATATTATTTCAAATTTGATTAATTATTTATACTTGATCCTAATGATGTTCAAATAGAAGGTTTTCATATTTATGTAGAAAAAGTTTTATTCTTACCCCTATTTCAGTTTTGCAATTAGAGTGGAAAGAAATTGCCACGCAAATTGGTTTCGCATCATAAATACATGAGTACTATGTCAACATATATAAACTTTCTAAGCTTGCTGTACTATAAGAAAAATCTACCTTAACATTTTGAAAGCATTTTTTTCAAAAGCAGAAATGGACAATTGCGCCATTGTACTGGGGAATTTATGATCTTTCCTCATTCTAGTCAATTTTTGGAAATAAAAAGATTACTGATTCCTAAAAAGGACAGTACAGCCTGTTAATTTGGATTGTCCAGCAGAATTCGAGAAAGGGTAGGTAGCTGTGTGGAAAAGTTGATAGACATAGCTTGCCCAAAATCAGACACAACGGTCTCTTACATTTCCAAAATTCACTGCGGCATTAACTACTCCCATGGCTTACACGGTCAATCTTTGGACTCTTTCCTGCACATTCCCATTTTTAATTGCACCTTTCTGCTCTAGGTAATGATCTCACAACTCATTTCTTTAGATACCCCCTTTTTATCCTCTCCAAAAGCCTCCACATGTTCTTTATACTCAAAAGTTATTCACCGACTAGCACTTGACGTATGATTCTTAGAAGAATTCTACTATATAACAAGATTGACTATTAATGAATGAGACAATGACTGTTTTGAATAGAAAATAAAGTCAGGCCATAACAAAGCATTCACACAAAACGTCAATGTTACAGCCAGGCCAAGTTGCAACTTAAGACAAACACTTTATTATATAGGTTAAGATTAACAGCCAGCAGAATTAATTAATGACTTCACGATGATCGAATTGATCAAAGTACAATATGAGGACAACCCATTCCAATGTGTATAAGATATTTAACTTTTCCAAGGTTTAGATAGATTTACTATGTTTACCTTTTCCAAGTCTTAGGTGTAAAAAATGAAGATTGGGCTATAAAAAGGGGGGGATAGAGGCTGCCTAGAAGCATACAATCCTAAAACTAAGTTTCGTAGCAATGAAGAGGAGCAAAGTTATGGGGTCTAGGCCGACTCCTCTTCTTACCACTCTTTTAGTGGTATTTGTTACTCTTGGCTTGCCTTCAGAAACTGCAGCTGATTATTACAAGTATTCATCTCCTCCTCCTCCTCCTTACCACTATTCCTCACCACCACCTCCAGTGCATTCACCCCCACCACCGCCAGTTTATAAATACAAGTCTCCACCACCTCCTCCACCAGTATACAAGTCACCCCCACCACCAGTTTACAAGTACAAGTCACCTCCACCACCACCACCAGTTTATAAGTATAAGTCACCACCACCACCTCCTCCAGTATACAAATCCCCACCACCACCAGTATACAAGTACAAGTCACCACCTCCTCCTCCTCCAGTGTACAAGTACAAGTCACCGCCACCTCCTCCCCCAGTTCACGAGCACTTACCACCACCAGTTTATAAGTACAAGTCACCACCACCACCTCCTCCAGTGTATAAATACAAGTCACCACCGCCTCCTCCCCCAGTTTACAAGCACCTACCACCACCAGTTTACAAGTACAAATCCCCACCACCTCCTCCTCCAGTGTACAAATACAAGTCCCCACCACCACCGCCTCCAGTCTACAAGTCTCCCCCACCACCAGTTTACAAGTACAAGTCACCACCACCACCACCTCCTCCAGTCTACAAGTACAAGTCTCCACCACCTCCCCCTCCAGTCTACAAGTCCCCCCCACCACCAGTTTATAGGTACAAGTCACCACCACCACCTCCTCCTGTTTATAAGTACAAATCTCCACCACCTCCTCCCCCAGTTTACGAATACAAGTCTCCCCCACCGCCTCCTCCAGTTTACAAGTCTCCACCTCCACCCTACCATTATTACTACAACTCTCCTCCTCCTCCTCCTCACTACTAAGCAATGGCTTCCAGGTGTTGAGGTAATTAATACTAGTTAAATATGTACGTTCGCATGATAAACTTATCTTAGCAATAAAAACTTCCGTGTGTAACAAGTCAAGTACATGCATTTAATCCATGAAGAAACAATACATTATTTCCTCTTGGGAATTCCCATTGCTAATAGCTAGCTTATTTTTGCAGGCAAAGGGGAAGAAAATCAGTGTGTTAGAGCTTCATGAAGATGTAGAAACAAGAATAAAAGCCCAATGCAATGATGGTGCAAAGTTTTTTCTACGTTTGAATTGCTATTTTTAAGTTGATTTTAGCGCCTTAATTCTCTGTCATCTGGGATTTGTATTGTTTTACGTACCACGCCGTGCATGTTTGTAAGGTTTTCTATCATATTGGCAACTGGCGGTACTATAAAAATAAATGTATTTGTTTCATGTCTCCTCAGTCAATATCTAAAGCATTTTTCTTTATTTCTTACTTTCATTTTGTATTTAATATTCTTGATTTAGTGGTAATTAATACCGGTTCATACTTATCTTAGGTAGCTCTAGCCATAAACTCAAAGGATGCTGTAGTTCACCATAACAGAAACATGATAGCAATGGATGCTATAGTCCACGATAGCAGAAGCATGATAGTGAAAAGTATCTCATTGAAACATAAGGAAAAGCATGAAAATTGTAAATCTTGATTTATCATGGATATTTCTTTGTGGAATTTATATAAAACTCAAATTTTGATGATATTAAATTGCTAATTAAGGAGTTTTCACAATTATTTATCAGTTTCCAGTTTCAATTATAACTGGTTCTAATATTTATGTACTTGTCTTAGGTCGTTTGTCTAGCCCCAAAAGGATGCTATAGTTCTTTTTTTTTTTTTTTTTTTTTGGGTGGTAAAAGGATGCTATAGTTCATCGTAACAGAAACATGGTAGTGATAGGTATCTCGTTCAAACATAAGGAAAATTTTGAAAATTGTATATCTTGATTTAACGCAGATATTTCTTTGTGGAATTTATACAAAACTCAAATTTTAATGATATTAAATTGATAATGAAGGAGTTATCATTATTTATCAGTTTCCAGTTTCAATTATAATCGATCCTAATATTTTTCTCCGTGACAAAAAAACCGATGCTTTGAAATAAAAATCTTCTGCACCTCTTAAGAAGATTAGGATAATATATAAGGAAATAATAGTCATATCTATACTAGTGATTACAAATTAGCAAAAATTAGTAGTAGCAAAACAAATTATAACAATTTCCTTGGGCCCTAAGCTTATTTTGCTTGTCAATGAAGAACATAGGTACATCGGGTACTCATGAATCTAAGTACTAAAACGGGCCCTTACTTCATTAATTTGGGAAATGGTCATACTTCTTTCAGCATTTAAATAATTTTGTCGTTCGCTAAATTTCTTGTCTAACCACTGGACTTCATTGTAAAACACAAACACAATACTTCAAAATTCGAGGGATTAATACTTACCCAAAAATTTGATCGATTAAAGTCTACACAATTACTAAAAATTTCTAACTTGAATTAAGTGATAATGATATGTAATTGTGGGCAGGTACTTAGAATTCATAATCAGATTAAATATAAATTGAAATTGTGGGGACATTCAGAAGATGACATATAAGACTTTGAGGGATTTGACAACAACATCTATTAATTAGAGGCTTTAAGAGTCTCATAAACTGCCCTATAATAGGGGTTGAATAGTCTGTTTGTAGAACATAGGGGAGCTCACCAACTCATAGCATATCGACATATAACAAATTTATTATCCTGTGACCAATTGAAAAGACTTCTACAATTTTGTTCCTCTAGTTGTTTGTCCTTTCATTCTTCTTCTTCTTTTTCCAAATCGTTGAACATAAAAGAAGGTTATTCTTTATTTATATTCAAACTACAGCGAAAATATTGTTGCTTCGTTATGAATGTTGATATTATGTAGTTCATGTCTCCAAGAAATAGTCATCAATAGCATTACTATTGCATTTGTGTTAAGATTGATTAAAAAAATATAGGTTGTAAGTTGATTCTCAAGTTGAGATTATTTCGAGGCAGACACTATCTTACTATCTAATATAAGATAAAACAACGAAGTTTAAACGTGGCCACGCTTGGGTAACATATCAATCTTATTCAACTTTTTCATTTGATAGAACTAAAATTCACCATTTTATGAATAGAAATTTGATAGTTGAACAAGAACAAAATATTGGCTTAAAAATGCGTCGTTACTAGTACTCGATTTCATATCTTTCCTTGCAAAAATATACATAAGAAATTATTAATAGGAAGAAGTATAAGAAAAACTTTGACCAGAAGGGGGCAAGTTTTTCTTAGTTCACAGTAATAATGAATACAAAAGTACATAAATAAGAAAAAGAAAGCATTTCTGTCTTTTTAGTTACAGCCATCATTCTGGAATAAGGAAAAGAGAAAAAGAAACAAAGGAAGTAGAAAAGAATATTTACCTAACATTGATGACAAAGATTATTTAGAAAATAAAATTGTCCACGTATATTAAAAATTAAATCTTCTTCACTTAATTGTTCTCAATTTCAATTTAAGGCCCGCCAATTTATTTTTGTTTTGCAGTTGTAGTCAAATGATGCCTTCTACTTCTCGAGAGCTGGTGGCGGTCTTGATAAGATCATTCTCTATAACATTGTCATGTTTTGATGGTTTTCAAGTAGATAACACTGGAAACAAACCAATTCTCTCCAATCTCAAAATGTAAAACATGTAAGGTAACTTTGTGATTCAACAGAGATGTAAAACATGCAAGGACTGAATGTAAAATTAGGATAAAAACTGAGAAACATACTGGAACTACATAGAACTTTTGATACAAAATATGTAAACGGTAAATAGTCTGTTGGTTTTTTCAATTAAAAGAAAAAAAGAAATTATTTTGTGACAATCCAAAAGGCAGGCAGAGAGAAATTCTTTCTGTTTCATCCCTTTTCTAAAATAAATATATAAAAACCATAGTGGTAGGAACAACTCGTGAGAATCGAGTTCATATTTGAAATGCATGACTAACCGTTGGCTCAAATGCTTGGATGGTTGAGGAATAACTTAATCAGGCTGTGTTGGCTTACCGTGAATCACATTAAAAGCCAGTGGACTAGTGTTAGTCCAGATGTTACAAAGACTTGATTAATTCGAACCCTTGCTAAGGAAATGCAGATTGATTGGTGATTACATGGCTGAAAGCAAATAATACCTGGCCCATATCAGACAACAGATTACAATTGCTAACTTTTAATCCATTACGAGGTATCAACATAGAAAAAAGTAGACAGGAAGTTGAAAAATGAGCAAAGATATTTGGCTCAAGTTTGGCTCTTTAGGACCCGAATGAAGCTAAATCTCGATAAGTTTTAACATCACGAGAATGTAAAGTAAACATGGAATATAAATTCTTGGAATGTGATTCTATAGCAAGATATTTCTTTATATGTTGTCTGTGTAATTTTAGGAATGTTGACAAAAAAGTTAAATAGATTTCAACTATGTAAAAAAAGTTTTTGATAAATTTTAAAAGCTAATAAATCTAAAACAATACACTAAAATTAATTGTGAGTTAAAATACGTCATTTTCTTTTGTAACGTAAAAATAAATGAATGTAAGTTAAAATAAATAATTACACAATAAATAATAAAAAAAGGAAACAAATAAGAGTTAAGGAAAGAGAGAGTTTTCTATAAAGATAAATATTACTGTTTGAATTTGACGTAGAAATACGAGGAGGAGGAGGGAAGGATTAGAATGTTTAAATATCTTTCTTTCTTCCCCTCATGTTTTCTTCCTAGCATCTTCTCTGATTTTTCTTTGCTTTCCAAATTTCCAAATTAACGTGCAAAGCACATAACACATAACATACACCATATACATAAAGACACACACAAACAAACACCTGCACGCAGTTTATTTTATGGTATTTTGTGGAATTTTCTTGAAATGAAAATAAAGACATTTGAAGCTTCGATTTATACCTTTCTTGGTTCATTTGATATACGTTGTTGTTAAAATTATGTTCTTCGTGTTTCTCTAATTGTTTTGGTGTAAAAATCAGTGTGATTAGAGATGATATGGATAGTGATCAACGACTACACCTTGAAGACTTTTCCTTTAGATATGTGCATTTTGAGTTGTTTTTTTTTTTCGTATCAGAATCTAGATATGTAATATACAAGATAGAGCGAGTATGGGAAATAGTTTGAGATTGAAATACAATAATGGCAAGTCACCCGTGATTGGTGGCCATCAGTTGGGGTCATCTTTTTAAAAATTAGATATAGTTCAAATACTTATGTGTAAATGTTTAAACTGTAACAGTTTTTGCTCTTTATGAATTCCTCCTTCACAAAATTTATTATAGTTTACAAATTGATTGCAAAATTTGTAAAAGTGGATAAATTGAGACATATAACTGAGTTTGAGTATGGTTCGAATATGTTTTGAGTTGAATTTGAACTCTAAATTCGCAAAATCCTAAAGTAAGAGCTCGAGTTCGTGAGCATAGCCATTTAAGGGTTGGATCAAATTCGAAAATTATAATATTCAATCTCGACTTGTCTCGTTTATACCTCTAGCCATAACCCTTCAAAGAACCCTGTGCTAATCTCATTCTCTCTATTTGTTTGTTTATTGTTTGGTTGTCTTTATTTTGACTATTAAATTTATGAAAAACTCAAGACCTTATAAGGAGAAAAGTGAATACAAGACTCAAAAAATATTACCTCATAGTTCCTCGTTCTCATGACTTAATGCACGGGGATTTACCGAGATCCACCACGTCAAAGTCTGGCATCAATTATTCGGAAGTGGGCCAACTCAAATTTTTCTATTATTAGATTCGTTAAAGTTGATGCGACGTTTACACTAGTCCATATGCATGACTCATTAAAGTCGCATGTGAAGAATAGTCCAATTAGTAGATCATAGTTTCTTCTACATATTATTTTGGTTGGGCCCACTCCGCCGGGCACTCCCCCCGGGGGGGGGGGGGGGGCGGGGGGAAGATTTGTTTTTGGGCGTTGACTTTCAAGTGTTTAACAGCTCCCGTATTTTATTGTCTGACTGACAAGAAGCTCCGCGTTTAGTAACAGTAGGAGTATGATTTTGTTTAAAGGCGTTAGAAATGGAGTACTATTATTTTGTCCGCTCATGTACAACTCACAAAATTTAAGGGTTTATATATCCACTCAAAAAATTATAAAATTGACAGAAATTAATCACAACAAAATATATGAGAAGAAGGAAAATAAAATTAATTCACAATATTATTAATATCTCATGTATGAAAACTCGAGAATAGCCTTTGTAACTGTCAATAAATTCTATGAACTCTATGGAGTCTTCGCTAGAATCTCTTGAAGTCTCTACCAAAACATAACAATAACTATTCAATTTATAATCAATTAAATTTGATAAACAAGAAATACCTAACACAACTAATTACCAAATAAATTAATTTGTTGTTAAATAGAAAACTACTGCAAAAAAAAACAAAAAAAAAATCTGCTAACTTTTGATTTAATTATTTCAACATTCCTCCCTTAAATCAACATCTTCATCAAATCAAGTCCAATTCCATCCCGAGCATAGATCTTTATTGGAATTTCTGAAGTCTTACGCATGATGCACAACACCTTATAATTGACCTTCGTCTTTACAGGTGGCAGTGGACAAACTTTGTATATTGCAAATAATTTTCGACAAACTTCAATCAAATATTTATTCGTACACACCTATTGGTCATCATATACACAATAGTTGTTCTCATAAAAGTTGCCAAAATAATTGCCCAAAAATAAAAATCATAATCTTCTTATTTTGCCTATGGTTATAAATTTTTCAGCTAACCCTTTTCATTTCAGTGTTCACCATATTTTGCCTATGGTTAGAATCATTTTTGTGTACACAATTGAAGCCAGTAGTATTTTATCATAAAACGCTATTAAAATTTTTTTACACTGAAATTTGCTTATAAACTTTATCATAAAACGCTATTAAAATTTTTTTACACTGAAATTTGCTTATAAACTATCTTTAAAATATGCTCCACTATTTCAGTTTTTCTTGTTGTTGAGTATTAATCAACAACTTCCCACTTCTCATGACTATATAAATCTTATACATCTGAATTTTCCATTTGTTATCTTATTTCAAAAAGTTCTATGCAGTTCCAGTTCCAGTAATTTTTTTTTTTTTTTGGCTTTATCTTAATTTACATTCACTCCTTGCATGTTTTACATTTCTATTGAATCGCAAGCTAACTTCATTTTCATATTGGAGCATATTGGTTAGTATCCAATGTTATCTACTTGAAAACTATCAAAACATGACAATGTTATGGAAAATGATCTTATCAAGACTGCCCGCCAGCTTCGAGAAGTAAAAGGCACCATTTCAATAAAAACTGCAAAGAAAAATTAATTGGTGGGCCTCCAAATTGAAATGGAGAACAGAGATGTGACGAAGATATAATTTTTAATGTACGTGGAAAGTTTCATTTGCTGAATAATCTTTGTCATCAACGTTCGGTAAATGTTTTTGTCCTTTCTTTTGTTCCTTTTTTCTTTTCCTTTTTTCAGAATGATGGCTGTAATTAAAGATAGAAATGCTTTCTTCTTCTTACTTCTGTACTTTTGTATTTATTATTTTGTGGACTAAGAAAAACTTGCCCTCATCTAGTCAAAGTTTTTCTTGTACGCCTTCCCATGAATAATGAATAATTTCTTAAGAATGTTTATATTTGTGAGCAAGAGATAAAATTGGTTACTAATATCGACACATTTTTAAGCCAATCTTTTGTTCTTGTTCAACGATAAAATTTCGAATGATAAAATGGTGAATTTTAGTTCTATGAAATGAAAATTTTTAATAAAGTGGATATGTTAGCCAAGTGTGGGCACATTTATACTTCGTTGTTTTATCTTATCTTAGGTAGTATTAGTGTCTACATACAAATCTCAACTTGAGAATCAACTCAAGACCTATTTTTTTAATCAATCTTAACATAAGTGGAATACCAATCTACTGCTTTTATTTTTTTGGAGATATTGAAATACATAATAGCAACATTCATGACGAAGCAATAATATTCTTCTGTGGTTTGAATGTAATAAAAAATAACCTTCTTTTATGTTCAACAATTTGGAAAAGAAAGAAGAATGAAAGGACAAATGACTAGAGGAACAAAATTATGGAAGTCTTTTCAATTAGTTAGGATAATAAATTTGTTATATGTCGGTATGCAATGAGTTGTTGAACTCCCCAATTTTCTACAAACAGACTATTCAACCCCAATTATAAGATATTTTACAAGACTTTCAAAGCCTCTAACTAATAGGTGTTGTTTTCAAATCTCTCAAAATCTTATGTATTATCTTCTGAATATGAATGTTCCCACAATTTCATTTTATATATTTATTTGATTTTGAACTCTAGTCTCTGCCCCCACAACGCATGCTTAAAAAATCTTTTATCCAATTGATTGATTCATTATGATGACATTATTTCCAGAATGATATTCAGCAGTCCTTCAAATAGCCATTTGTATTTCAGCAACATTGGAGCATCGAGAACCGATGAAGTGTCGAGAAAACAAAATATAGAGTAAAGTTTTGAGTTTTGTTGCTCTACAATTACAAAAAGTTTACAGAGATTATAAGCATAATAGTTCTTGATAATAATTAGAAAGCTTATGCCTTCAACTTATCCGCACTCGTCCAGCTATTGAATGGAGGACTAAATTTCGCAAAAACACACTTTTGTAGATAAAATAAGCTGACATGAAACCATATTCTCAAGAATTACACTGCAATTTTTGGTATTTCTAGTTCTGGTTGACAAGAAAAATTGATCGGAGAAGGTTCGCATGATATGCTTTTACATGCAAGTTGAGCTTAATTATATAAAACTTCAACAAAAAAAAATTAGGAAGACCATCAATTCCATATCATTATGACATAATCCAAAGTCAACTCTACTAAGAAAGTTTTAATAATTGGGTTCACTTTAATCGATCAAAATTTTGGGTAAGTATTAATCTTTGCAACCCAAATTGTTAATTGAACCGGTGAGGCACTTGGACCAGTTCAACCTTGGTCTAATAATTTTTCTAAAAATAAATTATATAAATACCTGAACATTTTATAAACTAATATAAGATATTACCTGATACAAAGTTAAATATTTCTAAAAAATTTGGACTTTCACAAATAAATTTTTAGATTGTAAATAAAAACACATTGATCGAACAATAAAATTATTTAAAAGCTTAAAGAAGTATGACCATTTCCCAAATTAATGAAGTAAGGATGCATTTTAGTATTTGATTCGTGAGTTTGGGGTTGATGTGCAGCCAGAAGAGCCTATGTTCCCCTAGACAAGGGGTCCGATAATTCGTGAACTATAACATCCTTTGAGTTGCTGGTAACTTAGTGCTAGACCAATCTACATAAGATAAGTATATAAAGAAGACATGAACCAGTTCTCAAAAAAAAAAAAAAAAGACATGAACCAGTATTAATTACCTCTAAATCAACAATATTAAATACAAAATAAAAGTAAGAGATAAAGAAAAATTCATTAGATGTTGACTGAGGAGACATGAAACAAATTTATTTATTTTTCTAGTAGCGGCATTTGCCAATAGGATAGAAAACGCTACAAACATGTACGACGTGGTACGTAAAACAATACAAACCCCAGATGACAGGGAATTTAGGCGCTAAAATCAATTTGAAAAAAATGGAAATTCAAACGTGGAAAAAACTTGACAACATCCTTGCGTTGGGCATTTATTCTTTTTCTACGTCTTCATGAGCTCTAACACATTCATTTTCTTCCCCTTTGCCTGCAAAAATAAGCTAGCTATTAGCAATGGGAATTCCCAAGAGGAAATAATGTATTCTTTCTTCATGGATTAAGTGCATGTACTAGAAATGTTACGCATGGAGGTTTTTGTTGTTAAGATAAGTTTATCATGGGAACATGCGTATTTAATTAGTCTTAATTACCTGAACACTTGGAAGCAGTTGCTTAGTAGTGAGGAGGAGGCGGAGGAGGAGAGTTGTAGTAGTAATGGTAGGGTGGAGGTGGAGACTTGTAAACCGGAGGAGGTGGTGGAGGAGACTTGTATTTGTAAACTGGAGGAGGAGGTGGTGGAGATTTGTATTCATACACCGGAGGAGGAGGAGGTGGTGACTTGTACATATAAACTGGAGGGGGTGGCGGCGGTGACTTGTACATGTAAACTGGTGGAGGAGGAGACTTGTAGACTGGAGGGGGTGGTGGTGGGGAGTTGTATTTGTACACTGGAGGAGGAGGTGGTGGGGATTTGTACTTGTAAACTGGTGGTGGTAGGTGCTTGTAAACTGGGGGAGGAGGCGGTGGTGACTTGTATTTATACACTGGAGGAGGTGGTGGTGGTGACTTGTACTTATAAACTGGTGGTGGTAAGTGCTCGTGAACTGGGGGAGGAGGTGGCGGTGACTTGTACTTGTACACTGGAGGAGGAGGAGGTGGTGACTTGTACTCGTATACCGGTGGTGGTGGGGATTTGTATACTGGAGGAGGTGGTGGTGGTGACTTATACTTATAAACTGGTGGTGGTGGTGGAGGTGACTTGTATTCGTAAACTGGTGGTGGGGGTGACTTGTATACTGGTGGAGGAGGTGGTGGAGACTTGTATTTATAAACTGGCGGTGGTGGGGGTGAATGCACTGGAGGTGGTGGTGAGGAATAGTGGTAAGGAGGAGGAGGAGGAGATGAATACTTGTAGTAATCAGCTGCAGTTTCTGAAGGCAAGCCAATTACAAAAACAACTAAAAGAGTGGTAAGAAGAGGAGTCAGCCTAGACCCCATAGCTTTGCTCCCCTTCATTGCTACAAAATTTAGTTTTAGGATTGTATGCTTCTGAGCAGCCTCGATCCCCCCTTTTATAGCCCTCAAATCTCAATATCTTCATTTTTCTACACCTAAAACTTGGAAAAGGTAAACATAATAAATCTATCTTAACAACCTTTGAAAATTTAAAAACATTGTACGCGTCGGAACGGGTTGTCCTCGTGCTGTACTCCGATGAATTTGACAACCGTTAATATTCATTATTCAATTGTGCTAGTTTGAGGATTGTGTCCTAAATTGTTAATTTTAACTTATATAATAAGGAATATTTGTATTAAGTTGCAACGTAGCATTAGAGGTAACATTGACATCTTGTGCGAATGCTTGATTGTGGCCTGACCTTCTTTTCTATTTACTTGTTTTATAAAAAAGAAGGGTGTAATTTAATTCAAAATCGTCATTATCTCATTCATAAATAGTCGATATTGGGATATGATAGAAATTTCTTAGAATTTCTTGCCTTAAGTGCAGGTCGGTGAATAGGTTTTTTTAGGGTAAAGAAATGAGTTGTGAGATTGTTACCTAGAGAAGAAAGATGCAATTGAAGGGGAAGGTGCAGGAATGGGTCCAAAGGTTGACCATGTAAGCCATGGGGTTAGTTACAGCAGCAGTGAATTTTTGAAATGTAAGATGCCTTGTGTCTGATTTTGTGTATTTATATGTTTATCAACTTTTCCACACAGCTGCCAACCCTTTCTAGTAGAGAAAATTGTAATTTTGATATCAAATATTTAGAGCATTAGTAGTTTCAGTACATAAAGTTTGAACGAAGGTAAATCTAGTACCAAAAGTTTTAATTTTTTTAATATATTTAGTTCTATTGATCAGTTTTACAAAAATTTTACAAGAATCTAGTCATGTGATAAAACTAAATAAATAAGCAGATAAAACTAAAAAAACAAGTTCACTTGAACAGTGCATTCATGTTTGTGTTTTTTAATTGCAAATTATGTCAATTAAATGTTTTCCTTTTTTTTTTTTTTTTTGAAAACTTAGTCATAGGCACATGAGTATTACGTGACTAGATTCTAGTAGATTTTTGGCAAAATCAATTAATATGAAAAATTAGAATATTTGGTACTAGATTTGCTTTCGTATAAACTTTAATGACTAAAACTGTCGATATCTAAACATTTGGTACTAAAACTGTAATTTTCTCTTTCCATAATTTTATTGTGTTTCAGGAGTTGGTATGCTCTTTTTTTTTTTTTTTTGCCCCCAAGTGTTGACAAGTAGGTTGGAATGAGGAAAGGCCATAAATTATCCTGTACAAAATACAACAAACCAAGATAAATACTTTTTCTTAAAGATAAATCCTTTTCTTCTTAATGAAAGTAATAGTTTTAGGGGAAAAATTTTAGAAGTACTAAATTTAGACCAGGAAAGATTAGATGTCTTATCTTCCAAAGCTTTTAAAGCTTTTTTTTAACCTAAATTGAGAATAAATCTTCAATATTAAAAATTCATCCTCGTGATATTTATTATCTAGCAAATTAATTATTTATAATTTATACTATATACCTTTGGTGCTTTCCAGAAGGGAGGGAAACGACCGCCGCTCCTGCCTCCCTTCGGCATGCTTGCGGACGAAGCATGTAGGCCCACTAATTAATGAGTCAACTAATGAGTTCGCATTTTATATGCACAACCCCACAAAAAGTAAAAACAGAAACGAAATAGGACTGGAAAACAAGGACAATAATTTTCTAGAATATTGACTGTCTAATTTAATTGCCGTAATAGTTCTATAATTAATTATTTAAGATTAACATACACTATTATTAACACTATTATACGTAGCACTTTGAAAGATATACGTCCACACAACATTTTGTGTACTGTATAAATCTGTAATATTTCCATCTACAGGCAACTTGGGCTGTAAATATGACCAAGGCAAGGGATTTTCAATAATATAGACCTAGTTATTAATTTTCATCATGCTGTTGAGCCAACTCTTAATTTGTACGAATAACTTTATCATACTTCCGCAAGATCATTAACTTGATTTAATAACATGTAAAGATTTTCAACAACAAATTTATTAGGCAGTTTTGCACTTGCTCACAAAAATGATGTGTATTGATATTTGATTGAATACATCATCTCTAACCAACATATGTGTATAAGATGTCGTGTTGGCTATGTTAATAAATAAAACTTCTTGATTAGATACTAAAAAATTCTAAACTAATTAATAAACTTCATTAGTCATCCACTCATTATCAATTAATTTTAATATGGAACCTCGAGTATTTCGAAATGATATGAGAGCCAAATTTTAGATTTTATTCTGACATTAATATATAGCTCCTGCATCCATAGTTCTATACGTGACTTGACTTGTTTTAGTTTATGGTCTTCAATTTCATGGGTTCAGAAATCCTACTTTGGGATACCAAATAATTCTAAACTAGTTTACAAAATTCATAGGTCATTTTCTATTATGCTAATTGGAAAATAGAAATGAAAAGATTGATCATTTTTTGCACTTGTAGATTGTGTCTACAGCTGGAAAGATGACACCAAGTGTCTTTAACGTGCAAGGATACGGATGCTACTAGAAAAAGGGAAAATTAAGTTGATCACTGAAGATATGATTAATTTTTCATGCAACTTGGAGTAACGAAATCTACTAACTATTTTTGAGGAGGAAGTCTTTTCATGTAGAAAATAGAGGCATCCTAGCAAAAAATAGAAAGAGAAAATTACAGTTTTAGCACCAAATATTTATAGTATCGGTAGTTTTCTTTCCTAAAGTATGGACAAAAGCATATGTAGTACCAAATGTTTTAATTTTTCGGCACATTTAATCCTACAGACCAATTTTGCCTAAATCTTACCGAAATCCGGTTATGTGACAATCACATGCCAGTGACCAAAATTTAAAAAAAAATTAGAAAAAAGAGAAAATTTTAATTGTCATAATTTGTGATTAAAGGTACTAATTTGAATCTACACATGATAAATGGCCAAATAAAAATAAGCAGATAAAACTAAAAAAATCATTTGGGCAACTGTAAAAATTCGTTTGGATAGTTGTAAAAATTCATTTGAACAGTACATTCGTGTATGCTTTTAATTATAAATTATGTCAACTAAAGTTTTTCCCCTTTTTTCTAATTTTATTGAATATTTGTTCACCGCACATGAATATCATGTGACCAGTTTCCAATCAAATTCTGTTAAAACCAATCGATATGACTAAATGTACCAAAAAATTGAAACATTTGATATCAAAATTACTTTCATTTAAACTTTAGGGACTAAAACTGTCGATTCTTCAAAAATTTAGTACCAAAACTGCAATTTTCTCGTGACTCCCATATTCTAAATTCTTTTATTACCATTTTATCTAGCTAGTGAGAATTGGAGTAGGCCTCATGGAATAGATGCAGCCAAATTTATGACAGCTTAAGTCAATGAATTTTTGGAGATTTGAGATTTCTCTACAATGATTAAAAATTTTCTATTTAAATCGCAGAAAATGGAGAGAACGCTAATTGTGTGATGTCATCCTATCAAACGCCAGAAAAGTAAATTTGGAATGCACAACTCCAAAACCACTCCATTTTTTTTTAAACCTGAACTTCCAAATCTGAGAAAAAAAAATTACTGTGTTTTCTTTCTCTTATTTTCTCTTCTGACTTAACACCTCTCTCTCTCTCTCTCTCTCTCTCTCTCTGCCGTGATGTTTATCTAAATCGTTGCACAATCTTTTTTTCTTTGATAAAAGAGGCGATTAATATTAACAAAAGAAAAATAATTACACAAATTTTCATTACACCGAAATTACAAAGTCAACATGTCCCCACTTTGACATCAATATAGCCAGTGGGATTCCTTGTGGTACCAAGAACAGAGAGAACAAGACAACCGATTCGTTATGATCCAATAGTGTTAGTGTACTTTTCTAAGTTTTTGGATCTTCTATAGAATATTATTACCATTAACTTTAGCTATTGTTTTGTCACATTTAAAGCAATGATCACCAAACATGCATTGAAAAATTGCAAAAATATATGTATGCTGGCACATACAGTCATATTGCATATATTGTTTATCTTTCATTTTTTTAAAATTTATTGGTTGTGGTGGTAGCCTAGGTCTCGTTGTCTACAACTACCACACAAATTTCTCAAATAAAACTAGTCACAGTTTACAAGTTAGATGTTGAATGGTTAACAATTATTTCTACACTTTTTCATTTAAATACAGAATAGACTTTCTGAAGTATTTATAAGCATATCGTGCTACAGAAGTATGCATAGGTTATTGGTGCTGTATATTTAATCATTAAACAAAAAATAGAGCTTTTGTTCAATGTATTTGGTCGTTATTGTAATATAATTAGATAGGCTATATTATAAGGGCTCACAACTTTTTTTTATTTTTTATTTTTTGCTTCGAGCAATTATTAGAAGTCATGCATTTGTGTAAGTTAATCGAAGTGAGTTTCATTTTTCAAGAAACTATAATATCCCATTTGAAAAAGACACTTTTTTGAAGTCTGAGATCTCATTTAATTACGGAATGCATTTGCATTAACCTTGATATGTTAAATAAATTCATGTGCTTAAGAAATATAGCAAGTTTCCCTTTTGCATGTCTTTTTCTTGGTCTCTATCAACCAAAGCATTGGCAGCAAAGAGGAGAAGAGTTTCTAACCTAATAAAATAGTCCTCTAAGCTATAAGGTTTTTCCCAAAGGATGGGCAGATAGAAAATAAATGCTTAACACTGACATGTCACAAAATACAGCAAGAAATTGGCAAAATAATTAGCTGTGACACACATTGTGGGCAAACCTACTTAAGTCCGATGACTTGCGTGATGCCTCACCCCATGTGCTTGTATTTGAAAGCGCAGACAAAAATTATTGCCACTCTAACTATCTCAAATTGCCTTGATATAGAATATCAAGGGAATATCAACTTCTGATGGAGGCCACCAAACTAATATTAAAATGTGAATCGGAAATTAAATTAATTTAAAAATTTTTGAAATTGTCGTTCAATCTAGCCTCAAGAGAGATATAATACCTTTTAGTAACAAAAAAGACCATCTAAAAATAATTCAAAGGAGTTTCGGTATGCATGACAGCGAAGTACCTGCCTCTAATTGATCTGTTTCCATTTGTTTATTCTTTTGTGATTGGTAGAATTGATAAAAGGGGTGGCCACGGTTTATTAATTACTTTGTTGCTAGATGTTTTTAATGTTTAATTTGTTATTATTTAAAAAAGAACTTGTACAATAAAGTGTAATTATACTTGAAATCCCTAAATTTTTTTACAAGTTGACCACTAATTTTTTCTATCACTATGCTATTGATAAAGTATCAAATGCCACTTTAATATAATTTTACCACAATTAGAATTTCCAACTGACTATTTTAAAAAATTCTTTTGGTGCTTTTGCTTCTTTTAAATTGGTCTATTATGGTTTCCCTTTTCATCAAATCTGTATGTCCCAAGGGCAACCTAAGAGGATAAGAGGGAGGTTGATTAAATTATGAGCCAATTGTGCACAAATTTAATCCAATTTTCACTAATTGAATTACCTAAGTGATCACACCCTTAACTAGTGAACAATAATAATGATATAGCAAATAATTCAACAAATATGCAATAAAAAGACGAGCAATAATTGGTTCAATACTCTCTTTGGCACTTCCGTCCAAACTTCTTCAAGATTGGAGTTTAATCCACTAAGTGCTTTTTTAGATGTTAGTAAAGCAAATAGATTTGTACAAGGAATGTGCACTCTTTGTTTACACTAAGTGCACTCTACACTATAAGAAAAGTCATCATCATTGACAACAAGAAGGATGTCTTTCAATATCAAAGTCGTCACGGATGTCTTTTATTGACAAGAATGATGTTGCCACTAAGTTGTCACTAAAAGTTTGTCAGCAAATGTGAACCAAAGAGTTTTATAACTTCTTTCAAGTTAACTTTCACTGTAAGAAAAATAATCATTAGTTACGTCATTTTTCAGTGACAATATAAATCTTGTCACAGAATAAGCATAGTTTAGACAATGAAATTTTAATTCAATTAAAATTATCATTTGTCTATAAATTATGTTAAAAGTCATATTTATTGTTTAATAAATATTGCCACCTATCATATATTTGAAGGGTCGGTTATTTTGATAGCTAATCATATTGTTCCACGTGTCATGATGAAGTGGATTTTTTTTAACTAAATTACTCCATGTCGCATAATGGAGTGGTACGGCCAATTTAATCATGCCATATGTCTTTTGGCTAATCAAGTATGCCATGTCATATTTAAAGTATTTATTTACTTTACTAGTAAACATGAAATAAAGAGATGATGTAAGAAATATTTATCTCTTTAAATATTAAAGAGATAACACATTATTTTGAATACGCCCCTTTAAATCCTGAGTTGCAGCTTGGTTACCCTTTTTGACCATCCTTCGATCTATCACTACCACTGGTTCTAACATTACTTGACCTTGAGAGTTAACCTCCTTTAGAAAATGACAAGTAGCTGGAACTCTGCCCACTTGCTTCTTGAGGAGTGACACGTGAAATGTGAAGTGTATCTTAGAGTAGGGTGGTAACTAAAGTTTATATGCTACAGGTCCCACTCTGGAGATCACTAGAAATGGACCAAAATACTTCGGAGACAATTTGTGACAATGCTGTGACCTTAAGGAATGTTGCTTATAAGGTTGGAGCTTAACATACACCAAATCCCCAACTTGAAATTCCCTTTTAGACCTTCTCTTGTTCATTTGCTACTTCATTCTATTCTGTGCCTTGTGTAGATTATGCTTCAATGGGTGCATAGCAGCAACTCATGCTGCCATATTTCTTTTTACTGAGTCTACTGCAGACATTCCTAGAAGATAAGGGGCATAGGTGGGAGGAGGTTGACCATAGACCACCTAATATGGGGTGGAGTTTATGGTTGTATGATAACTGGTATTATACCAATATTCCGCTAAAGGTAGCCACAAAACCTATTTCTTGGGAAAATCACTAGTTATGCACCTGAGGTATGTCTCTGAGCACCTGTTCATTATTTTTGTTTGGCCGTTAGACTGAGAGTGGTATGAAAAAGACATGTGAAGTGTCACTTTCCAAAGTCTAAAGAGCTCTTGCCAGAAATTACTGAGAAAAATGAGATTCCTATCTCTTACAATCATATGTGGCATCACATGAAGTTTAAAAACCTGATCCAGAAACACCTGTGCCACTGCCATAGCTGAGTATCAATGAGAAAAAGGCATAAAATGTGCACATTTACTAAGCTTATCAACAACCACAAAGATGGTAGATTTCTCCTGTGAAACAAGAAGGCCATCAATGAAATCTATAGAGATATCCTTCCAGATTGGTTTTGGAATAGGAAGAGACTGTAACAACCCCGAATAAGCAGCATTGTCTGTTTTGCTCCTTTGACAAATACTGTAGGCAACCACTATAGCTACTACCTGCTTATATATATGCTTCTAATAAAATGTCGTCTTAAGTCTCTTATAAGTAACATAGATTCCAAAATGTCTCCCAGTTGACGATGCATGCCATAATTCAATTATCTTAGTTTTCAAAGCTGAATTATCCCCTATGACCAGTTTACCTTTCTTTTTCAATGAGGGATATAGGGAATTTATCCTTAATGGTGTTGACGTTAAGTTTCCTATAGTCAATACATAGCCTCCACGTTCTATCCTTTTTCTTCACTAGTGCTATTGGCGATGAAAAAGGGCTAGTACTGGGCCTTATTACTCCTCCTTCTAATATCTCCTTGACCAACCTCTCTATCTCAACTTTCTGAAAGTTAAGATATTAATAAGGCCTTACATTCATAGGTTTTGACCTATCCTTCATGAAAATCCTGTGATCTTGTCTCCTCTGGGGTGGTAACTCAGTTGGCTCTTTAAAGAGATCTTCATGCGATTCCAGGAGCACAATAAGACCTTGATCTTGTCTTGTTTTCTATTCTGTTTAAACAAGAAACATACTCCTACTTCTAGGTATGTCCTAGATCTGAATCATGCACAAATATGCTGCTGACAAACCAACTGGTTTACTCAATTGTAGCATTTTCTTTTTCCTCAGCATTTGAACAGGTATTTGTTTCGACCACCTTAATACTGTATTCCTTCGTTCCTTCACAAACTCCATCTTTAGTTCCTCAAAATTTCATCTGACTTAGTGTTCAAAGCTACTGCATGTCTAAAACCATTTCGCTTCCTCCTACTAGAAGTACCAATAAGTCAGTTATAAATTCTTGACCTTATATCTTTCATCTGCATTGAGGACAAAGCTGTGCTGTGAAAATTTTATTCCCATTTGCCACTTCCACTACCATTGAAGCTACTTCAATAGTTTTCAGGCCTAGACTCTTGACAGTATTGGGGTGGATGAAATTATGGGAGCTACCACAATTAATGAAAATGTTTATATTTTTATTGCCCGCATGCCCATTTACCCTCATTGTTCTGAAATTAGGCATAGCCATAGTAGTCATGGCATTAACAGAGATGTGGGTAAATTCCTCTCATTCAACAACTCATTTTCCCTTTCTTGACTATCTTCACTTCTGTACCCATTCTCTTTTTCAATAATCTCGATTCTATGGGCTTGTTTCTTTTTGCATTTATGACTTCTATCATATTTTTCATCACACTAAAAACATAAACCTTTGGCCCTTTTCTCATCCATATCACTATTAGATAGAATTCCAGAAGCTTTCTTTTGCGTACTAGACAACACAGGATCTGGGGTTGGGAGTAAAGCTGTTTGTGGCTTATTTTCTTGATAACTTCCCATCGACCCTCCAACCTTCTGGAATTTCATGGCATTCTTGAAAGAGCTTAAGATTTTGGACTCTTCTAATCTTGCCAATGTCCTTGCATGCTGTAATGTTCTGGGCATGAATATCCTTACAAACAACTGTATCTCTTCTTTCCACCCACTTAAGAAGCAACTCACCACATAACTTTTTGGCAACTCTACTCGATTGAGGAGCTCCTCGAACTGGTCTTGATACTCATGGACAGTTCTCCTATGCTTTAACCTCATCAATTCCCCCATAGGGTTATCAAATACACAATCTCCAAATCTTGAGGATAGGGCCCTCATATATTCTTCCCATGATGGAGGTCTCTGGATATTCTTGCCTTCATAAAGATCTGATGCCACTGCAAAGCCTTTTTCTCCATGTGCATGGCTGCTAATTTCACCTTGACATCATAAGGGCTTTCATCCACTTCCAAAAACTGTTCACATTTGAATAGCCACCCTTTGAAGTCTTTCTCAAAAAATTTGAAAAACTCTACTCTTGATAGACGAGCGGTGGACGAGTTAATGGCTACCTTGATGCTATTGGTGACTAGTACTCAATGAACATATGGAATCTTATTCTTCTTCTGAGAATTGACCTCCAAGATCAGTGCTTTTAGGGCTACTATCTCCTTGTCAAACTGCTCCTTTTGCTCCTTTATCAATGTTCTGATATTGTCTTCCATTCGTCTATTGTCCTGTGACCTAGTACCTTCTGCCATGACTGTAATGGAACCAGACTCTGATACCACTGATGCAGTTAGTAGTTAGGTCACTCTCAATCACTCAAAAAAAATGAAGGTTAAGAACACCTTTCGAAAGTGAGAGGAATATTATTGAAAGAATATTGACAATTACATAGAGAAATGAATGAAAATTCTAATTACAAGCATAACCCTTCTCGTCCAACTTACCCCCTATTTATCCCCCCTAGATAGTTATAACAGTTAGTTACTTTGTCTAAACACCTTTTTTGCCAATTATACTAAGTCACTAACAGCTTCTAATTTGACAACTGTTGCCTGATTAATCCTCTCCCTGCTGACTAAGCTATTGACTGAGTTGCTAAGCTGTCTTTGTAACAGCTTTTTTGCAATTGACTGGTATATTTTGCACTTAGGGGGTTTGTCTTCCTTTGGACATGAAATTGCATATAAAATTCATTAAACAATTGACTTGGTCCAGTAATTTCGTACTAATGGCGTGAAGATTTGGGCGATGATTCATCTTTAGAACTTTATTTTGAGAAGGGATAGAATTGATGAAGTCCCTGGAAGCAATGAAATTACAATTCAAGTAAAATTGATTTTGCAGTGACGTGATTGGCCTCTTAATTGAGATTCATATGCACTAAAATTTGGTGCGTCTTTGGTTTCGGCTTATTCCAATGTGGTTTGACTTTGGAAACCAATCAAATTATTTGTGGATGTTAATCAAATTCATCAAGAGAATCAGTTTCATTTGCTGACTTCTGTTATGCATATGTAGCCTTGTTGGGTTAGAAACCTAGTTCGATGAGAATCAGAATTAAATTCAAGACAAGTCATGGGAAGTCATCATTGGAGGCTATAGTGTTCTTTATTATTAAGAATCAATTTCTCTTGACGTTGAAGAATATTTGACCTCTTGAAGGATGGGTTTTGTGTCTCCAAATTATTCTAAGGCTCAATTTCAAGTATGTCAACTTCCAACTTGAAGTCGGTCAAAATTTGCTTGCTCAAGCGCACTTCAAAATTTAGTATTCGCGAACATATTTTGAGGGGGCATTGGCATTTGTAGACAATAAAATTTTAAAATTTAATTTATTTGTCTATAAAAAGTTAAATGGCTTATTTATCTCTTTATTTAAATCAAAGAGATATCATTTCAAATATTTATTTATGTATCTCTAATAAATAAAGAGATAATAGTTAAGAGATAATATTATAAATCTTTTTGAAATGACATTGTACGTCTCTTTTTAAATGATAAAAGATCAGATACGTACCTTCTTCAAATATTTAAGGATAGGAATAGATGTTATCATAAGTCTTCCTCTTTCTCCCATCCACCTCTATAAATAGGGGGTCACCCCCAGGAAGAAAGGGAGATATGAAGAGACACAAGGGCTGTAACTCTGAGTCTTCAACCAAGAAGGTTTTCAAGTCTTTAATCAAGATCTTCAAATTCTTCAAGTCTTCTTCAAGTCTTTGACGTCAAGGAGTCAACGCCGATTTGAGAATAAGTCTCAAGTCAAGTCTCAAGTCCTCAAATCCAAATATGAAGAAAAGAATCGAAGGATTACCATCCAGAGATTATAATTTGTTTTCTTAAATTTATATATTTTTATTTGTTGCTTTGTTTTCTTGTTTGTTGATTTTTTAGCAGACTTGAAATTTTATTACGTGCAGCTATTTGTCACGGAAACGGTTCTAAATCTTGACATTGTTGTTCCAAAGTCGAAAGGAATTCGGATTGGTCATGTAGTATATCAACTTGGAGTCTCAATTTCATTAAATTACTAAAAAATTGAACTCAATTCCCATGGAAATACATCCGTGCTTTGCATGGCTTAACAAAGTCTGGATTCAATTTGATTAATGGGGGATGATGTTTTGCAGTGACATTAATTCTTACTTCTAAATGGAAAAGTTATTGAAAGGATTTCATAATCCTATTTGTTATTACATTTGTTTAACCAATAACTGGAACTACTTGTGCATCTTGATAATCCAATGCATCAAGGAAGTTGGATTGACAGCCTCGTCAAGAAGACATTCAGAATTTCAAATTCTTGGTCAATGAAGACTTCCAAGTGCAAGTGAATTCAAATAGGAATTGGTTTCATATTTCATCCCAGCTAAGAGAAGAAAATGTTTCACAAAGCTAGGATAAATAATTTGATTCTTTATCCATAGAAGTCAACGATGGTGGCTATCCAATATGCATATGGATATGGACAAAACTGATTGAGCAGGTGTTTGGATTTTCATGTGAACAAAGCTTCAGCAAATCACTCTTCATTTTCCATACCGAATCATACAACGTGGTATATATCAATTTGATTGATGTATGAAGTATGGTCATACAAATCTAGGTTTGTGTTAAATCCGTCGATACTTGCTTGCTCGAGCCTCTCCTCAAATGTTCAGCTTTCATAAAGAAGTTTTGATGGGGCATTTGTAGACAATGAAATTTTAATTCAATTAAAATTATCATTTGTCTATAAATTATGTTAAAAGGCATATTTATTGTCCAATAAATATTGCCACCTTTCATATATTTGAAGAGTCGGTTATTTTGATAGCTAATCATATTGTTCCACGTGTCATGATGAAGTGGATTTTTTTTAACTAAATTACTCCATGTCACATAATGGAGTGGTACAGCCAATTTAATCATGCCATATGTCTTTTGGCTAATCAAGTATGCCATGTCATATTTAAAGTATTGATTTACTTTACTAATAAACATGAAATAAAGAGATGATGTAAGAAATATTTATCTCTTTAAATATTAAAGAGATAACACATTATTTTGAATACGTCCCTTTAAATTAAAAAGAGATAAAGATTGATCTCTTTGAAGATATTTAAAGAGATAAGATAAGCTATTTTTTGAAGATTACGTCTCTTTAAATTAAAAAAGAGATAAAGATGGATCTTTAAAAGATAAATGAGTCAGGAGGTAAACCTAAATTACAAGACCTCCTCTTTCTTCAATCCCACAACTATAAATAGGGGTGACCCTAGGGAGAAAAAAAAAACAGAGAGAGAGATGGAGACAAACGAACGTACGCTGTAGAAGCAGCAAGTCTTCAATCAAGTCATTAAGTTCCAAGTCTTCAAATTTTTCATGTCTTTTTCACTAAATCCTTTCTTCAAGTCTTTAACATCAAAGTTTGAAGAAGTCAAGTTTCAAGGAGTCAACGCCGATTCAAGAATAAGCCTCAAGTTCTCGAATCCAAATCTGAAAAAAGAATCAAAGGATCTGACAGAAATTGCAATCTTTGATTTTTTGTATTAAATTTTATATATTTGTCTCTTTGTTTTCTTGTTTGTTGATTTTTCTGCAGACACAAAAATTTTAGTGCGTACACATAGATCTTGTCACAATTGCCATACTGGAAGCATAGTATATAGTGACAACAATGTTATGTTGTCGCTGATTGTTTGCCGCCTAACTTTCCAGTACTAACAAGTGCTAAATTTTGTCACTGAATCTGCATCCTATAGTGACAATATTTTCCAAGTTGTCACTGAAACATATCTGTTGAACAAGTGACAACTCAAGTTGTCACTGAATTTGCACCTTTAGTGACAACTTACTCAATATTGTCACTAAAACATGTCCGTTGAATTAGTGACAACGCAAATCATTACTAAATATACATGACAACTTCTCAGGTAATCATTGAGTATGTGTATCAAAGTAGTAACAACTGCATTCGTCATTGAATTTGCATTTTATTCTGACAACTTACAAAAGTTGTCACTGAATTATGTCTGTCAAAGTAGTGGCAATTTTACTCATCATTGAATCTACACCTTATTCTAACAACTTTTTCATGTTAACACTGAAATATGTTCGTCGAGGTAGTGACAACTTCGATCACTAAATCTGCATTCTTTTTTGAAACTTCCCTAAGTTGGCACTAAAGTATGTCAAAGTAGTGACAATTTTACTCATCACTGAATGTATGCCTTATTCTGATAACTTTTCCATATTGTCATTGAAATATGTTTGTCAAGGTAGTGACAGCTCTAGTTGTTACTAAATTTGCATTCTTTTCCAACAACTTCCTTAGGTTATCACTGAGATATGTCCATCAAAGCATTGACAACTCTAGTCACTATTGAATATGCACCCATTTCTGACAACTTCCTTGGAAGTGTAGGCAAAAATAACCAAAAAATTAAAGAACCACAATAATTGGTCTATTTTGAACTGAAAAATGAGGATAACCAAACCAAATTTTGAAAATGGTTAGATTTACCAAACCTTATTTGCAAAAACAATTTCGGTTTCGGTTTCAGGTATTAATTTTTAAAAACCGCTAATAAATCGAGCCGTTCCATATATATGTCTCAAAGGCTAATATTTGTGAATATTATACAGGAATTGAAGAGTATTAAATTATTTTATTTTAAAGTTTAAGATAATTCGAAAACTAAAATATCTATTTGATTTTTCTTTCTATTTAATTTTTTATTTATATATTATTCCTTGTTTTTATACTTTAATTATCATATCTTTTCTTGATGTTAACTAAAAAGTTACTTTCATATAACTTAGATACAAAATATGGAAAATAGCACAAGTATTTTTTACTTGTATTGTGAAAATTTTTTATTTTTTATTTTTTATTTTAAAAAGAGTGGATGCAAAAGTTTTAATTTGTAATTTTATTGCTTATTTTCAAAATAATTGAAATTGTATAAGTAATTTTTTTTAAAACTTGAACAAGCATTTATGTTATAATATTTTTTATCTATCGTTAAATTTGTTTAATAATATATGATTCGGTTACCCGCAGTACCTAGTTCTCTTTAACTGGGTAACCGATAAGCCGTTAATGGACTAATAAGGGTCAGATATGGTTAGTAAATTAGGTGAACTATTGCAAGAGGTTTCGGTTAGTATATGTATGGACTGTTTAACCGATCTATGCCCACGCCTACTTCCCTGTGTTGTCATTGAAATATGTCCGTCAAATTTGTGACAACTCATGTTGTCACTAAATCATCACCCTATTCTAACAGCTTTCCCAAGTTTGTTGTCACATATATATCTGTTGAAATAGTGACAACTCTATTTGTCACTGAAAATTACCAAACTGAATCTGCATCCTATTCTGACAACTTCTACATGTTGTCACTGAAATATGTCCATTGAATTAGTGACAACTCTAGCCATCATTGAATCTGCATCCTATTCTGACAACTTTTCACTAGTATATATTTATTGAAATAGTGACAACTCTAGTCGTCATATGTCTATATGTATATATGTATAGTTTATAAATTGACCCTAATTTTATAAAATTCAATAGATTGAGGTGTATCACTCGAACTTGAGTATGACTTGAGTATGTCATTGAGTCAAATTCAAACTTAAATTTGCAAACAACTCGAGCTCGAGCATAAGCACGGCTATTTGAGGGTCAAGTCAAATTCAAATATCAGAATATTTGAAGTCGACTCATCTCGTTATACCCCTTAGTCATAACCCATCAAAGAACCCTCTGCTATGGGCCAATTCAAAATTTTGTAGTATTAGACCCGTTAAAAGATGATGCGAGGTCTATATTCTTTTCTTGGAATCAATTTTTCATTAATCAATTCTAAGTACAAGATATTTGCCTTATCTAATTTGGGGTGAGGCTTCCAAATTTTCACCACACGCAATTTGGATTGTGGCTTTCAATATACCTAACACCTAACCTTGCTCCCTTTTTCCCTATTTTCCTAGCAGTCAAGGTAAAAACAGGGGCAAAGATCTCTTGATCAACTTGGCTATTCCAAATTTGTTGCGACGTCTATACTTGTCTATGTGCATGACTCATGAAAGTCGTATGCGAAGAATGGTCCGATTAGTAGATTAGAGTTTCTTCTCCATATTATTTTTTGGTTGGGGAAGACTTTGAAGTGTTTTACAGCTCTATATTTTACTGTCTCATTGAGGAGAAGCTCCACGTTAAGTAGTTGTCGGAGTATGATTACTTTATACCTCCTGAATTCAACTCTAATTTATTAATGACAGTTATCATTTAGCTTCAAAGCTAATAGACCGAAATATTTATGTTATTTTATTTTATTCTTTGTAGGTTAATTTCTTAAGACTAAAATCATCTAACAACAAAGTTAATAAACCATGGCCACCCCTTTTGTCAACTCTATGAAACACAAAAAAGAAACAAATGGAAACAGATCAATTAGTGGCACGTACTTAACCCTGTATTATTCATGCATACCGACACTCCTTTGAATTATTTTTACTTGGTCTTTTGTGTTACTAAAAGATATTATCTTACTTAAGGCTAGATTCAACGACAATTTCAAAATTTTTTAATTAATTTTATTTGTGATACGCATTTTAATATTAGTTAGGTGGCCTCCATCAGAAGTTGATATTCCCTTAATATTCTATATCAAGGCAATCTGAGATAGTGGCAATAATTCTTATGTGTGCTTTCAAATACAAGCCCATGAGTGAGACATCAAGCAAGTTGTTAGACTAGAGTAGTGTGTTACAGCTAATTATTGATAGTTTCTTGCTGTATTTTTTTTTTTTTTTTGTGACATGTCTATGTTTGGCCTTTCTTTCCGGAAAATATTTACATAGACCCGGTCTGTGGGTGAAGTCGTAAATCTTGTGGTTTAAAATTAATCACCTTCTCTGTGGTCCACATATAGTCCATACCATGGCTCACCCATGGCTCACCTAATTAATTAGGTGGCTGATTTTAGACCACAACGTCCACGACCTTACCCATAGACTGGGAACACGTAAATATTTCCCCTTCTTTCCTTCCATTCCCTCCTTTGGGAAAAGCCATTTAGCTTGAAAGACTATTTTGTTAGGTCAGAAATTCTTCTCCTCTTTTGCTGCCAGTGCTATGGTCGATAGAGACCAAGAAAAAGACATTCAAAACCGAAACCGAGTCACATGAAATTTGTTTGACATACCAAGGTTAATGCAAATGCATTCCATAATTAAGTGACATCTCAGAGTTTAAAAAAAAAAAAAAAGTGTCTTTCATGCGGGATATTATGATTTTTGTAAATTGAAACTCACTTCGATTAACTTGTACAAATGCATGACTTCTAATAATTGATTTGGAGGAAAAAAAAAAGGTTCAAATGCATTGAACAAAAGTTTTATTTTTTGTTTTAGTGACCACTTACACAACACCAATAACCAATGCATACTTCTGTGGAACAATAAAGTTTATAAAATTAAAAAATTAGCACGATATACTTATAAATACTTCAGAAAGTCTATTTTGTATTTAAATAAGAAAGTCTAAATATACTTGTCAACCATTCCACATCTAACTTGTAAACTTTGACTAGTTGTATTGAGAAATTTGTGTAGTAGTTGTATTGAGAAATTTGTGTAGTAGTTGTATATGGAAAATTCTTATATAAATCCAGTCCACAGTTTCACCTATATACTTTATGGTCTAAAATAAAGTTACATAAATATCTTAACATTATTTTCTTATATTAATATAAATCACTATATTTATATGACACTATTTTAAATCATTAGATTTACAAATGGGACCGTTGAGTCAGTTCACTTAAAAATTTCTCGTTGTATACAACAATGATTACCTAGGATGCCACCACAACGAATAAATTAAAAAAAAAAAGAAATAAAAGGTAAACTGGTGATAAGTTAGACGCTCTAACGTACCCAATTGCAGTACGCCCGTGTGCCACCAACCGTATATTTTTTGCAATTTCTCAATACATGTTAGGTGACTCAGTGCTTTGAATGTAACAAAAAAT
The DNA here is from genome assembly GCA_024721245.1 of Mitragyna speciosa. Classification (NCBI taxonomy): domain Eukaryota; kingdom Viridiplantae; phylum Streptophyta; class Magnoliopsida; order Gentianales; family Rubiaceae; genus Mitragyna; species Mitragyna speciosa. The sequence goes on from CM045568.1 coordinate 15,743,902, forward strand.
GTATAGCCAAGGTCAATAGTCAATGTAAAACTGTTCTACAGATCAAAAAAAAAAAAAAAACTTTGATTATACTGAATAACACTATTGGACCGTACCGAATCGGTTGTATTGTCACCAAAACACAGAATCCCACTGATTATTTTTTTATGTCAAAGGGCGGACATATTGACTTCTTCTATCTTTTTTTTTTTTTTGGGGTAATTTTGTTGTATTTAAAATTATCACGATTAGAGATAATAGGTACATTGTACTTATTTATGTAATTATTATATTTTTCTTTTGTTCCCCTTTTCCCCAAAAAAAAAAAAAAAAGTGCAATGATTAGAGAAACATCATGGTCTTTTGTGTGTGTGTGTGTGTGTGAGAGAGAGAGAGAGAGAGAGAGAGAGAGAGAGAGAGAGAGAGAGAGAGAGAGAGAGAGAGAAAGAGTTTAAGTCAGAATAGAAAATAAGACGGAAAAAAGCAGTAAATGTTTTTCTCATATTTGGAAGTTTACGTAAAAGAAAAGGAGTGACTAAAAATGTACTTTTCTTGCTTTGCTGGGAGTTTTGCCATTACACAATTAGCTTGCTTTTAGCTTTTTCTGCATTTTTTTGGCATTACACAATTAGCTTGCTTTTAGCTTTCTCTGCATTTTGTACGATTTAAATAGAAAAGTTTTCAGCACGGTAGAGAAAGACCAAATCTCCCTATTTCATTTGTTTTCTGCCGTTATTAAACTTAGCAAACGGTATCTATAAATTCATTGACTTGAGCTGTCATCAATTTGGCTACTTCGATTCCATGAGGCCACTCCAATTCACACAAAGATACAGAACATGGTAACAAAAGTACTTAGAAAATGGGAGTCCTGAGAACCTATCTTTTCAAATTCAGACCGGATATCGACTCGGCTGAACTCAAGAGTTAGGGGTCAATGGATTCGACCTAGAGTCGACTCAGGATCGAATCGGATGACATTATAAATACGTAATATATATATATAAATATATACCTATTAATTTTTTTTAATTTTAGTTGTTAGTTAAGAATGAAAAAATGATCAACGAGTCGAAAAAAATCACATCTAATAAAAAATATTAAAACTTTTTAAGTTTTTTAATGAGAAATTAGGTCTTCCTCTAGAAGAATAAAGTTCTTTTAATTTTTAATTATTGTTTTGATGGATTTGACTTTATCAATTACAAAATCAAATAATTTATCCAAAAACATAATAAATCAAATAGTAAAAATATAACGTCCAAAAAAAGTTTGACACGTTGTCAAATTTCCAAGGCAAACGTATGATTTATCAAGTCCCTGTACTCAAAGTGGGACACACAAATGCACACACATCCCCGTACACACTTGATCCTTTGGTTATGATGATGTCAGATGGATTGAATTGATTTGACTAAATTGGCCCTCCTATTTGCGATACAACTCCTGTCTTCGGAAGTGAATAAGAGAGCAGTCCAAAAGAAGATCCAAACCGGGTTTTATTTTTGATCGGTCAAATCCGGTAATGAACGGTCAAACCCGGTTTTTGATCAAGTTTGATCGAGTTTTTAATTCTCTAATTTTTCACTTGACTCGGATCAAATAACTGACCGATTTTTGGTCTGACTAGTTCGACCGACCGGTCCAATCCGAATTTGAAAACACAACTGAGAACTTCCTGTTTCTTTTTATTGCTAGGATGCTTCTATTATCTATATAAAAAGACTTCCTCCTCAAAAATAGCTAACAGATTTCGTTACTTCAAGTCGCATGAAAAATTGATCAGATCTTCAATGATCAACTTAATTTTCCCATTTTCTAGTGGCATCCATACCCTCACACGTTAAAGATTCTTGGTTTCATCCTTGCAGTTGTAGACACAATCTATAAATGCAAAAATGATTAAATTTTCATTTCTGTTCTCCAAGTAGCATGCTAAAAAAAATGAATTTTCATCTCAAAATTGATTGACAATAATTGGAATAGCCGATCAATTTTATAAACTAGTTTAGAATTGTTTGGGATCTCGAAGTGGGATTTCTAGAGCTCATGAAATTGAAAGGAGTTTAATTAGAACTTATAAACTGAGATAGGTTCAGAAGGATTGAGTCATGTATAGAACTATGGATTAGGGCCAGAGTAAGATTCAAAACTTCGCTCTCATACCATGTCAAAATACCTGACATTCCATATTAAAACTAATGACAATGAGTGCAATAATTCAAGAAATTTATTAATTAGTTAAAATTTTTTTGGGATCTTGACGTGAAATTTTATTTCTTAACATAGTGAATACGACATCTTGTACATACGTTAGTTAGAGGTGATATTCTCTACCACATATGAATATATATCAATTTTGTGACCAAGTGCAAAGCATTGTCTAACAAATTTGTTGTTGAACATCTTTACATGTTATTAAATCAAAAGTTAATAATCTTTCAGAAGTATTATAAAGTTGTTCGTACAAATTAGTCAGACAAGTATACCGAACAGCATGATGAAATTAATAATACATTTTAGGTCTCTATTATTGGAAATTCCTTGCCTTGTCATAAGGCACTCCAAGCTGTCTGGAGATGGAAATATTCCCCAAGTTGTCTCCAATGTAGCGGATCTACAGGCTTCGTCCGCAAGCTGTGTGATAGGGATGCATGAGCGGCGGTCGTTTCGCTCTCGTCTGAAAAGCACCATAGGGTATATAATACATTACCTTATATTTTACAAATAATTAATAAGCTAGATAATAAATATCACCCGAATGAATTTTTAATTTGAAGATTTAATGTTAATTTTATGATAAAAAAGCTTCAAAAGTTTTACAAAAAAAAAAAAAAACGAATTTTGTAGTTCCTTTTTTTCCCCTCAAAATATTACTTTTATTTAGAAGATAAATATTCACCTTAGTTTGTTGTATTTTGTAAAGCTTATCATTACTATTTTTTTGCGCTTGAATTTTGATTAATTATTTATCCTTGATCCTAATGATATTCAAATAAATGTTTATCATATTTATGCAAAAAGGCCACAATTGGAGTGAAAAGAAATCTTCACATAATTAATTGACATGCAAATTCTGTATCCCCTTCGTAACACACAAGAGTACTATATATGTCAATATTTATAAACTTTCTATGCTTGCTGTATGTATACCATGAGCAAAATCTACCGTAACATTCTGAAAGTATTTTTCAAAAACAAAAAATGGCAGCTGCCCTATTGTACAGGGAATTTATGTTCTATCCTCGTTCCAGTCTACTTGTCAATTCTTGAGAAAAACAAATTACTAACTCCTAAAACATAGTCTACTTGTCATTTGCATTGTCTAGTAGAATTCTTGAATAGTTAGATGCGTGGAAAAGTTGATAGTCATTGTCATACACAAATCAGACAGATGGCATCTGACTTTTCAAAAATTCACTGTGGCATTAACGAATCATCAACCTTTACATTCCCATTTTTAATTGCACCTTTCTTCTCTTGGTAATAATCTCACAAGTCATTTTTTTGGAGACCACCTTTTATCCCCTCTTAAAGCCTCCACATGTTCTTTAAGCTCAAAGCCTATTCACCGACACGCACTTGACGTATGAAAGTCTTAGAAGAATATATTCCAAAATTGACTATTAATAATTGAGACAATGACGATTTTGAAATTAAAATACACCCTTATTTTTCATAAGAAAATTAAATAGAAAAGAAAGTTGGGCCATAATAGAGCATTCAAAAAAAAATGTCAATTTACAGCTAGGCTAGGTTGCAACTTAAGACAAACACTCTTTGTTATATAGGTTAAGATTGATAACCAGCAGAATTAATTTATGAATATTCACGATTATCAAATTGATCAAAGTACAATATGAGGACAACCCATTCTAATGTGCACAAGATATTTAACTTTTCGAAGGTTGTTTGGATATATTTATTATGTTTACCTTTCCAAGTCTTAGGTGTAAAAGGTGGAGATGGGCCTATAAAAGAGGGGATAGAGGCTGCCCAAAAACATACAATCCTAAAACCAAATTTTTTAGCAATCAAGAGGAGCAAAGCTATGGGGTCTAGGCTGACTCCTCTTCTTACCACTCTTTTAGTGGTATTTGTTGCTTTTGGCTTGCCTTCAGAAACTGCAGCAGATCATTACAAGTATTCATCTCCTCCTCCTCCTTATCACTATCCCTCACCCCCACCTCCAGTGCATTCACCCCTACCACCAATTTATAAGTATAAGTCGCCTCCACCACCACCACCTGTTTATAAGTACAAGTCTCCGCCACCTCCTCCTCCGGTGTACAAGTACAAATCTCCACCACCACCAGTCTACAAGTATAAGTCACCACCACCACCTCCTCCAGTCTACAAATACAAGTCTCCGCCACCTCCTCCTCCGGTGTACAAGTACAAATCTCCACCACCTCCTCCACCACCAGTTTACAAGTATAAGTCACCACCACCACCACCTCCTCCAGTCTACAAATACAAGTCTCCGCCACCTCCTCCTCCAGTGTACAAGTACAAATCTCCACCACCTCCTCCACCACCAGTTTACAAGTATAAGTCACCACCACCACCTCCTCCAGTCTACAAATACAAGTCTCCGCCACCTCCTCCTCCGGTTTACAAGTACAAATCTCCACCACCTCCTCCACCACCAGTCTACAAGTATAAGTCACCACCACCACCTCCTCCAGTCTACAAATACAACTCTCCGCCACCTCCTCCTCCGGTGTACAAGTACAAATCTCCACCACCTCCTCCACCACCAGTTTACAAGTATAAGTCACCACCACCACCTCCTCCAATCTACAAATACAAGTCTCCGCCACCTCCTCCTCCGGTTTACAAGTACAAATCTCCACCACCTCCTCCAGTCTACAAATACAAGTCTCCGCCACCTCCTCCTCCGGTGTACAAGTACAAATCTCCACCACCTCCTCCACCACCAGTTTACAAGTATAAGTCACCACCACCACCTCCTCCAATCTACAAATACAAGTCTCCGCCACCTCCTCCTCCGGTTTACAAGTACAAATCTCCACCACCTCCTCCACCACCAGTTTACAAGTATAAGTCACCACCACCACCTCCTCCAGTCTACAAATACAAGTCTCCGCCACCTCCTCCTCCGGTGTACAAGTACAAATCTCCACCACCTCCTCCACCACCAGTTTACAAGTATAAGTCACCACCACCACCTCCTCCAGTCTACAAATACAAGTCTCCGCCACCACCCCCTCCAGTGCACAAGTCTCCCCCACCACCAGTTTATACGTACAAATCACCGCCACCTCCTCCTCCAGTGTACAAATACAAATCACCACCTCCTCCTCCCCCCATTTACAAATACAAGTCTCCTCCACCACCTCCTCCAGTTTACAAGTCTCCACCTCCACCCCACCATTACTACTACACCTCTCCTCCTCCTCCTCCTCCTCACTACTAAACAACTGCTTCCTGGTGTTAAGGTAATTAATACTAGTTAAATATGCACGTGCCCATGATAAACTTATCTTAACAACATAAACCTCCATGCGTAACACGTCGAGTACATGCACTTAATCCATGAAGAAAGAATACATTATTTCCTCTTGGGAATTTTCATTGCTGATAGCTAGCTTATTTTTGCAGGCAAAGGGGAAGAAAATCAGTGTGCTAGAACTTCATGAAGATATAGAAAAAGAATAAATGTCCAATGCAAGGATGTTGTCAAGTTTTTTCCACATTTGGATATCTATTTTTAAAGTGATTTTAGCGCCTAAATTCCCTGTCATCTGGGGTTTGTATTATTTTACGTAACATGCCGTACATGTTTGTAGCGTTTTCTATCCTATTGGCAAAGGCAGCTACTAGAAAAATAAACGAATATGTTTCGTATCTCCTCAGTCAACTTCTAATGAATTTTTATTTATTTTTATTTTTTTATTTTTATTTTTATCTCTTTCCTTTCTCGTTTGTATTTAATATTGTTGATTTAGTGGTGATTAATACTGGGCCATGTCTTGTTTATATTCTTATCGGTAGTTTGGTGTAGCATTATTTAATGTTTTTCTTTCATGCCACACCAACCCCCGCCCCCCCCCCCCCCCCCCAAAACCCCACCAAAAAAAAAAAAAAAAAAAAAAAAACCACGCCACCAAGAAACAAAAAATAGAAAACCCCAAACACTTCCCTTTTCAACTCAAAGGATGCTATAGTTCACGATCCGAAACATGATGGTAAAGGATGCTATGGTTCAAATGGCAGAAGCATGACAGTGATGAGTATCTTATTGAAACGTAAGGAAAATCATGAAATTTGTAAATCTTGATTTAGCACTAATATTTGTTTCTGGAATTTATGGTTACAAAACTCAAATACTAATGATGCTATATTGCTAATTGAGTACGTTATCACCGGGGCAAATTTCATTTTGCACCCCTTAACTTATAACGAAATCTCATTTTGCATTATTAATTTTAATTTTAAACGGAGTGCATCCTAAACTTTTAAATTCATCCTATTTTAGTCCAATTGTTAACGGAATCAAGAAAATTGACGGAATTTTCACCCGTGCATACTATCACCTTTAGTGGCAAGCCAACTTTATTATTACACATTACTAACTTAACTCTTTCTTTCACTTTGCACCCCTAAATTCTTATTTTTACATTACCACCCCTAATTTGATTTTAATATATGGTTATCTAAATTTTTAAGTGTACATACATTTTCATCTAATATTTAGCACATCTCACCTGCTTCAAATTTATAAAATTATTTTATAACTTTTATATTTCTACAACTACCAAATATTTATTAAAACACAAAAGGTGAAAATACGTGTTTCTAAATGAAAGAGCGCCTTTCAAGTATCAATATAGGTATTTGTAAAGCTAAACGGTAATAATTTTGTTCATAAACGATTTGTTTACCAATGAATAGACATGTTTAACTTATTGTTAATAGTTTGATAAGATATACCATAATACTAGTGTTTCAACAATTTTAATCAATTTCTGGTAGCATAATATAATTATAGTATAGAAGCCAATGACTAGAATGTAGATATTTTAATCCTAATAATATACATGTTCCACTAGCGTAATATAATTATGGGTTAAAAGCCAATGACTAGGATGTACAAATTAATCCTAATGATATAAAAGTTATTGCTTAATTATACATACATTCATACCCATTGAATGTGGCAAATATACATATTTACATATGATAAAATATTTGTCAAAATAAAATTATAAATCTGACAGTGATAATGTGTGTGAGATATTATATAAAAATCTACGTGTGCCTAATGTATGTTCAAAAAATCTATAATAACATATGAAAAGAATATTTGGAGTTGCGATGTATCCAAATATAAGAGTTTGGGGGTGCAAAGTAAAATTCAACCTTTTGACAGATGGGGTGTGGTGTACACGCACACAAATTCCGTCAATTTGCTTAACATGGTTAACGAAAGGCCAAAGTTGGATAGATACAAAAACTTAGCGTGCAATGTCTAAATTTGATATTAATGGTACAAAGTGAGGATCTGTTATAAGTTATTTGGTATAAGAAACGTGCTAGCCTTAAAAGTTTATATTTGTACACACACACACACACATACATACATACATACATATATATATATAGGTGTGTGTCTATATATATATATATATATATATATATATATATATATATATATATATACTAGAAATGGGGCACGTGCTTCGCACATTTAATAATTGTTTAATAAATGATATTATAAAAGGCCAAAAAAATAGTAATTTTGGTTATTCTATTTTTCAAAGCCATGTCTAAAAACTATGTGAGATTCAAGTCAATTATATCCTTAAAAACCAAATAAAGGATAACCACTATTATTAAAAACCTACATTTCAAGTATTACAATACTACTAACTTTACTTTAACTAGTTTCACATTTATCTTTTCTTAACTTCACGTATTATTTCCTTTTCTAAAAGAATTTGAATAGAACATATGAATATCTCTAATAGCATTTGGCATAATTGTTAGTTTCTTTAAAATATCCTTGTGAAAGAAATTATGAAAATTTTTAAAAAATTTTAAATTGCTATCATATAAAAGGTAACATGTTATTTTATAAAAAGATATAATTATGCTTGAAATCCCTAAACTTTTGATAAGTTGACTAATAAATTTGCATGTCTCTATTATATCTGTAAAATATCAAATGAGACTTTAATATAATTGTACCACAATTAATATTTCCAAATAACTTATTTTAAAATTTTTTTTATACTTTTACTAATTTTAAATTTGTCCATTATGATTTCTATTTTTAACGAATCTAAGATGTGTATAAGAATTATGATAATTTTGTCCTTTGAGCATATCAAATAAGTACAATTTACAAAGACACATATAAGTCTAGTGATTCTAACTTTCAAATAATGAATTATTTCAAAGGTAGCACTTCTTGCATACAAAAATAATGCTACTATTGTGCAAAATTAAGTTATATCATCTATTTTGATTGATTATGCAATAAAATTGTACAATTATTTGTTGAACATATCATTTGCAATCTTGTGATGACTTATCTTATTTAGTTAGGCATTTTTTTTACTATTTTATTTCTATTTTTATCATAATTTTTATCTTGTTTACGCATAATTGGTAATATTCTTCTTCTTCCTCTATACTTTACCCATAAAAAAAATTGTAAACCTAAACATTCTAAAAATATATATTATGTTTTATTTTCTTTACCCAAAATAAACATAATTATATACTAAAACTCTCTAATTGTATACCATGCACTTGAAAATTAATATGATTTTGTTTTGTACTATTTTACATATATATTAAAAAGATAATAGTCCAATTCTTTCTTTCATATATATATTTTTAATGATAGAGCTTAGATATGTATGTCATAAATAATAAAATTTATGTGGTATGATATCTCTGAATGATACACTTCCAATATATTTATAATAAAGTCCTCTTAAGTATATGTTCCTTAAATTTGTCTCACTGTAATGATCTTAAGCAATTGATATATAGATTTTATGAAATTCTAATTTTATGAATTAATATTATTGAATATTTGGCCTTTTCATGGACATTGACCTAACTAATCACTCAATAAAATCAATTAATATTACTCATCAAACTCAAAAAATTATGTAATATATATATAAATTTTCAGTATCAATTAAAATATCATATATTATGAGAATAATGAATTTTGAAATTTGTTAATAACTATAGCCTCAAAGGACTTGCAAAATCTTATATTTTATATCTAGTGTAAAAATTATGCATTTGAAGGTATTGAACTTCTCACCTCCATTTTCTATCAGTTTGGTTTTTCCTTTTTCCTCTCCCTACTATAAGAGTTCAAAAAATAAGATATGGCTTGATTTTGTGTTATATGAAATTTTAAAACTGCAAAAATTTTGTAATGCATAAACTCATATTTATGGCACTCTTATATTTAGAAACTTTTTTTAAATTAACTTTACTTTTTGAATAAGTAACGCTCGAGAGCTTACTTAACCAGCACCCTAACGCATTCGTTAGCTAAACTTATATATATATATATATATATATTGGTCAAATCATTTTGTAATGAATTAATTACTTTGTATATTATCAAAATATAAGTATTTTAATATTAATAAGAGTTTGAACACTAATTAAATTTCACATTAAAAAGTGATAAATATTTGTTCAACTATCACGATTGAGTTGTTAAGAACGTTGATTTGATTCAAAATAGCACATTCAAAATCTCAGGTTATATTAAAGAAAAGAATCATATATTTTTATATAAAGAAGTTTTAATGATTAAAGATGTCATGCAACCTTATTATGCATTGTGACCTTTTCACAAGAATGAGGTTTACATTTTTTAAATTTCAATTCTTGGTGACTCTTTATAATGGAAGTAGATTCTTAGAATTTAGTCCTAAGTCTTTGAAACCTTGGCTTAGTTAATTTTTCACAATACTTTTAGGTTTTAAAGTAATTTTTTAGGGCACTTTGTGTTTAGGTTTCTAAGATTATTTTTTATGTTAATGCAACAATGTGATTACAAAATAGAAAAATAAGGAAATTTCTCAAATAGTAAATATTGTATTCAAATAATTCACCTAAATTCTAAATCTAACCATTTTGGGCACGTCTTCTGTATTCAACTTAGGTATTGTCCAAGTTTCTTCAATCAAAATTAATTTTAAAAAAACTTTCTTGTCTCTCAGTCCATGGTATATGGTATTTTACTATTTTTGTAAGATAGTGTAATAATAGTTAGTTTTCGTTTTGAATTTAATATGTTAAAGTTGTTATTTTTTAATTCTATAAATGAAATCATAGTAAAAAAGGCAACAAAATAATAGTGTTAAATGAATTCAAGGTACAATAGTGTAATTTTTTATATTTTCAGTTTAAGTTAGGATCTAGAAAAATGAGATTGGCATTTTATATTTCTTTGAAAATAAATCTTTTTTTTTATAAACTCATGTTGCTTAATGCATGATAGAGTGATTTTATTTTTAATTTTATGATTTTAAATTTAATTTACTAACTACTACATCTTTTAAATTTAATTTTAATGATATTCAAAAGTTCAGAATTTTGATTAACTAATTTTGTATTATGATTTTCAAGTTGGTGTAGTGAATTAAACATAATGTTTTTCATTTTCCCTCCTACTATGCTATATACTTTCGTGGCATTTTAAAGTAAGGTAACACAATATTCATTTTTAATAATATGCAAGCTAATTAGTTCAAGCTGATAATTGAATTGAATTTACTATATAATGTCTAAGAATAATTTTTGAATAAAAATTAAAAATTAAGATATTATTTTTATTTTAATATGAAAAATAAATTAAACAAATGGTCCTGCCTAATCAAGAAATTATCCATTAAATTAAAAGAAAAGGTTAGATAGGAAATATTTAAATGTTCCTTTCTTGTAATTTTTTTATTAATTTTGATTTAATAAGGTGTGGTTTTCTCTATCTAATTTTGTACTCGCAATGTGTAATTCGTATTCTTTTTAATTTATGAACAAAAATTTGGATTTTTTGTGTGAATTTAAAGCCAAAGATGTGTCAAGTTTAGTCATTTACATGTAAATAATAACTACGATAAACATAAAAATAATTTCACAAAAAAACAAAAGAAGAAAAGTTTCCACATTCTAACCCATTGCATACCTGGTTGGCTCCTACTCCTATAACTTTTAAAAATTCTGAATCAGCCATAGTATATTATTACTAAATATAATATTCTTTTAGGCAATGCAAAGTTTTTTATTACAATAATGATTTTTAAATTGATGCAAAATAGGTAGTTTTCCAATTTTGCATTAAATTCCTTTCTAATTTTATTTGTAAGGAGGACTTTTATTTATTTTCTATATATTTTGTGCATTTTTTTATTAATTTAAAACTAAAGTAAACTTACTGTGAAAGACTCAAAAAATTATTGAAGGAATGTTGAGTTTCATTAGAACCTTATTAATCTAAGTGTTTGTATTTTCATAAATGTCCATTCTTAATGTGATTAGACTAAAAAATAAAGCCTTTTTGAAAAATACATTTAAATACTAAAAAACCAATAACACTTAGAATTAAATAAATATTTGCAATTAAAATTAAATTTAAGAATATAAACTTATTTAAAAATATAAAATTATAAACTATTTAAATATTGATTTCTCTTTCTATGTTTTGGTTATTTATTTATTTTTGCTACATGACTTTTTTTTGTTTTAATTTTGTTGTAGATTTTGAAATTTAAATTTATATACAAATTCATTAAAAGTATTAAAGAAGAAAATATAAATTTTAATACTAACAGATAATTATATATTTTTGTAGGATCTAATTTAAATTTGTACTTATAAAAGGTTTGAAAGACTTTTAAAGAGGTTCAGTTTGATTAGGATTTAATTAATCCTTTTTGCTAAATTACTTTTTTGGTTTTAATTTTGTTGTAGATTTAGAAATTTAAACTTATATACAAATTAATTAAAAGTATTAAAGAAGAAAATATAAATTTTTATAGTAACAGATAAGTATATATTTTTGCAGGATCTAATTTAAATTTGTACTTATAAAATGTTTGAAAGACTTTTAAAGAGGTTCAATTTGATTAGGATTTAATTAATTCACTTTTTGTAGTTTCATTAATATCCTTTTTTGTAATATTACTACAACTTAAAAAATAAGGGTATTTTAAGGAATACATTAATTGTTAAATCACTTAAGGTCCTACATGCTTTTATATATATATAGATATAGATATAGATATATAGACACACACACATATATGTGTGTGTGTATGTATACACAATCACACGTATATATACACATGTATATATATTTCTGATTTTTTAAAAAAAAAATTTAAGGATAAGTACGAGTGTGTTTTGGGAATTTTTGGATATGTAGTAGGATTTTATTTTAGGGATAATTATGAGGATTTTCCAAATTTGATATTTATCGTATGTATATCTATATCTATATCTATATCAATACATATCCATTTTGTGAGAGTTGACACGAGACGAAATCACAGCTTCGGTTTAACTTATTTATAATATATAATATAGTAACAATAAATTGTAAAAACACTTCCTCTAATAATATTTGTTAAAATATATTTCTTGATTATATTTTTATTTCAAAATTATCACCATACAAAAAGGATAGGTAGTGCACAGCTTTTCTGAATAATTATTCAGCAATTAACATGTATAAAATTATGTTTAATTCAAATTTACATTATTAAACTATTAGTATATAAATACCAAGCCAGCAAAACATTTTTAATTCATATCTACACATTGAACCATTATAATGTATAGACCCATACAGCAAGATATTTTTAATTTTAAGGAAAACACAGCTAGTTGAGGGTTTGACGAATTTGTGGAGAGTTATAATTTTGATCTCGCCTATTCACAAGCGACGAATTTCTTGTTTTCTTTTTTTATACTACTACTAAGGTTTAATAATCTTTCGTACTAGATGTATAAAAAGAAGATCAATTGTTAAAATAATAAATCATCACCTCTAATTTTCCCCCTCATTCTCCTGCAACAGTGGACGTAAAATTACTCCTTATCACTATCATTGATCTGTTTCCAGGTTCAACTATAACTGATCCTGATATTTTTCTCCATGATAAATTAACTTGCTTTCAAATAAAAATCTTCTACAACCTCTTAGAAGTTTGGGAGAATATAGAAGGAAATATTACTCACATCTACAATAGTGATTACAAAAGCAGCAAAAAAATAATTGTACGCTCTTCCCCTGGTCTTAACAATTTCTCGGCCCCTAAGATTTTACTTGTCAAATGAATTACCGCACCGCTTTTACAGAAGTACATAGGCAATTCGGGCTTCACAGCAACCCTTACACATGAATCAAGTACAAAAATGCACCCTTAATTAATTTGGGAAATGGACATAATTCTTTAAGCATTTAAATAAATTTATCGTTCGACAAATTTCTTGTTTGACAACCCGACTTCATTGCAAAACACAGATTACAATATTTCAAAGTTTGATGGATTAATACTTTACCCAAAAATGGATCGTTTAAAGTTTACCCAATTACTAAAAATTTCTTAGTAGAGTTTGACTTTGAATTACATTCCTAAATATATATTTTTTTGAAGACGTCTAACGTGTTTAATGAAAATTTGTTATGGGCTTTTCAAGAAAAAATTGATTCTGAAAAGCTCATGCCACTAAGTTGAGTTGAGGAGCCGTTTGGTTTGAATTTCTCAATCACTATTATTATGAATATCACTAATCCTATTATGAGTATAGGTTTTGACAGTTCCCCTCTCTCACTCAACATGTTTAGTTTAGTTACAGAATGGGTATCATTTCCAACCAAAGGGTTAATGGGTTTAATAAAATAGCTTTTTGAAAAAATCATAAAGACTCCTGTTAATCACTTTCATTTCTATTGAACGATAATGATCGTTATTTTTTAAATATCAACAATGAGTGTCATTATTATTGACACCCATTTCCTTTTTTGATTCTCCTAAACCAAACACTCTCTAAATCTTTATATAACTACGTCAACCTGTATGTAAGAGTACATCATGCTAACCTTCTCCAATCAATTTTTTCTTGTCCACGAGATATAGAAATACCAAAAATTGTAGTGTAATTCCTGAGAATATAATTTCATGTCAATTTTTTTTATCTACAAAAAGTGTTGTTTTGTGAATTATGGTCTTTCACTGAATTGATGCACAAGTGCGGATAAGTTGAAGGGGTAAGCTTTCTAATCATTACCAAGAAAGGGGAGGGGAAAAAAGGTAGATTTAGAATTGGGAGTCATATTTGAATTGTGTGCAATAAGAAGTTTGAAAATTTACCCAGCACCAATTTGGGAATCTCATTTCAATTGTGTGAGTCAAAAATATATTGTAATGAAAATAGTTGATGATCACAACAAAAAAAAAAAAACTATTAAACTTGTAATTCTCTCCCCCCCCCCCCCCCCCCCTTCCATCTCTCTCTAACCTTTTCTATAATTCTAGAGCAACAAAACTAAAAAATTTGTTCTGTATGTTGATTTCTCGAAACTTCATCAGTTCTCGATGCTTCACTGTTGCTGAAATTCAAATGGCTATTTGAAGGACTACTGATAATCATTCTGCTAATGGTGCCATCATGATGATTCAATCAATTGAACATGAGTTTTTGTAAGCTTGATTTATGGGCAGAGACTAGAATTCATCGTCAAATTAATTATAAAATGAAATTGTGGGGACACTGAGAAGATAACATATAAAGACTTTGAAGGACTTGAAAGCAACAGAGTAGTTAGTGGCTTTAAGAGTCTCTTAATTGGGATTGAATAGCCTGTTTCTAGAAAATAGGACAGTTCACCAACCCATAGCACAGTGACGGACAACAAATTTATTGTCCAATTGAACAGACTTCTACAATTTTGGTCCTCTGGTTGTTTGTCCTTTCATTCTTCTTTCTTTTTCAGATTACTGAACTTAAAAGAAGGTTATACTTTATTATATTCAAAATACAGGATATTATTGCTTCGTTATGGTTGTTGATATTATGTATTTCACGTCTCCGAGAAGTAAGTATCAGTAGTACTAGTATTGCATTTATATTGAGATTGATTAAAAACAAATAGTTTATAAGTTGATTCTAGAGCTCTCCTCAACTTGAGCTACTTGCAAATAAGCAACAAATTAGCTCGAGCTCAAGTTGACTGAGCTCGAGCCCAATCTCGAGCCAAACTCGAATAGTATAAACTGAGCCTAAGTGTTTGAGTATTCCGCGAGCATTTCGAGTATATATGTGTGTGTCTCTTTCTTTATGTTATTATTTTTTTTTATAGATAGGTGATATTAGTAAAATATCCATAAATATTAGAAGAATTACATATTTTATTAATGCTCGAGTTCTAGCTCAACTAGAGCATTGACTTTCAAGTGAGCTTGAGTTTGTCTAAGTCTTTAACAAGTGGAGCTCGAGCTCAAACTCTGGCTTTGATACTCGATTATGCTTCAGCTCGAGCTCAAGCTTAACAAAATTTTTAAAGATCGAATTCGAGTAGCTCAATATTTGAATTTAACTCGGCTCATTTACACCTTTTCAATTGATTCTCGAGGCCTAATATATATATATATATATATATATATATATATGTATGTATGTATGTATCGACAAAGTTTAAATGTGGCCGCACTTGATTAACATATCCACTTTATCCAACATTTTCATTTGATCGAACTAAAAATTCACCATTTCATGATTAGAAATTTAATAGTTGAACGAAAACAAAAGATTGGCTTAAATGTGTCAATACTAGAACTCAATTTTATCTCTTCCGTGCAAAAATGTACATTCTCAAGGAATTATTCATGAGAAGACGTATAAGAAAAACTTTGACCAGAAGAGGGCAAGTTCTTCTTAGTTAAATAATAAATACAACACATAAGAAAAGAGAGCATTTCTCTCTTTAGTTACAGCCATCATTCTGGAAAAGAAAAAGGAATCCAAGAAATCTTCAAAATACAGCAAAGAAAAAGAAACAAAAGAAGGGGACAAAAACATTTACCGAACTTTGATGACAAAGACACCTACATTAAAAAATATATCTCTTCCCGTAATTGTTCTCAATTTCAATTTTAAAGCCCACAAATTAATTTTTCTTTTGCAGTTTACATTGAAATAGTGCTTCTACTTCTCGTGGGCTCTTGGTGAGATCATTCTCTACAAAATTATCATGATTTGATGGTTTTCAAGTAGATAACATTGGATAATAACTAATAGGCTCCAATCTGAAAATGAAGGTAACTTTGTGATTTAACAGAAATGTAAAACATGTGAGAACAGAATGCAAACTAAGATGAAGTGAGACAAATACTGGAACCGCATAGAACTTCTTGAAATGAGACTGATATTACTATGCAGGTTTTTCCAATTAAAAGAATAGAAACAAGGCAGGTAGAAAGATATTCTTTTGTCTTTTGACAAATTGTTTTTTTTTTAAGAATTAAATTATCAGTACTTTTAATTTTTTTTTGTTTCGGGTACTGGTAGGAACAACTTTTGAGAATTAAATTCATATTTCAAATTATCAGTATCAATTTTCAACATGACTAACCATTGTCTGAAATGCATGGATAGCTGGGGAATAACTTCATCAGGCATTGTGGGCTTACCGTAAATCACATTCAAAGCAAGTGCACTCGTATTAGTCCAGATACCAAAAAGACAATTAGTTCGAATGCACTTTGCTGAGGAAATGCAGATTTACTGATTCGTATCTTAGTTACATCTGTCTGGTGATTCCATGGTTGAAAGCAGCTTAAAATTGCTAATCATAAATCTGTTACGATTTCATTTTGATTTGTCCAAACATTAAACGTATAGATTCCCAATTGAAAAGCTACAACAGCATAATCATTCCTTTGAATCACTCTGTGGATAAGTGATAATGGCCCATGTCACATGCTTTCCTTCTCATGCCTATAATTACCGAACACAATGACCTTACACATTTTCCAATTTGTCATCATTCCTTTGAAGTACTCTGTTGATCAGTGATACAAAAAACCTTTTTTTCCTCAAATTTTCATTTATATTAATGATGATAACTGCTTCTTAATCAATTGCAACGAACAAATTAAACTAAAAGGAAACTAGTGAAACAGAAGAAGAATTAAAGAAAAAAAAGCACTGAACAAGTGATGTATCGATGTTGGCGAAAATTATTCCACTACGGCTCATAATTCCTTGGAAAAATCTTCTGTCCAGGAGCGAGGATTGCCAGGGGATCAAAACAAAGGCCATTCTCTCCTTGAATCTTGTCCACTGACTTTCAAAATGTTGTTCCCATTCCCGTCTGGAGTTGTAATGAGGGAGGTATAACTTGAAGTTCAATACATTTCTTTCACAACATTGAAGAAGTTCGTAGTTCTGTGCAATCAAATCTTCTACTGGTGGTCCTTGGATAGGGAGGAGTAAAACGCAGTAATGCCACTAAATAGAAGAAATCTCCATTCAACGGTTATCTCACCTAATCAAAATGTGGAACCAAATGAAAAATTAGAAACTAGAAAAAAAATGTAAACCTCATTAACAGCAAATTTCTAGGACCACAAAAATATAATGCAGACAAAGGATTATAGCAATTTCATTCATTTAGAGTTGGATATGGTGCTGGTCCATATTAACGAAATTTGAAGATGGTTCATATCAATTATATCGTGATCTAACTCGCGTTTGTTTGTCCTCTACAAACAATACAGTGAGCAACAGCCTAACATTGATAATGCACTATTCGTTTTTATGCACTTGTTACGCTCAATCCTGCTCACTGGTTTTGCAAAAGAGAAAAAAAATAATGAAAGTCCAGATGAGGATGCCAAGGCTACTGAAATGAGCAAATCATAAATGAAAGCAGACAAATGAATGTAAGATTCAATAGTTCCCAATTTGAAGGCTTGTGAGCCTAATTTGCCAATGTGACATCAAACCAATTCATCTCATTTCAAGCAACACGCCATATCTACTTGCGTATATCTCAATTATTCCGGAAATGAAAAATCAACAATCACGCGCCCGATAATTAATGGTGTCACTATAACTGGGTACGCCGATTAATAGACGTGTTTTGTCCTGAATTATGTGGAAAAAACAGACCTCTGAATGTTTCGTCACTCCAATCCAAATCCCTGTTATATCTACTTAAATCTAGTTGAAACACAAATACATTCACATTTTGCCATTGAGGAAAAATACAGAATTTTCTGTTTTCTGGGAATAAAAGATTTGGTCAACATCGCCATTCAATTCACCATCTGCAAGCCGCCCCCCCCCCCCCCCGGGCGACCTCCCCTTCTCCCCACCCAAAAAAAAAAAAAAAAAAAGAGAGACAGAGAGAAAATAAAGAAAATATTCCTCAAATGCGTGTATATGCTCGTGCCCAAAATTTTTACCAGCTAAGAGTCGTACATCCAAGTTCCAGCATCTTCTTATCCTGAAGTGAAGAAAATCAGATTTTTACATAGAATAGGACCACTGTATCTTTGTCCTAAAGCACTCTCCATACCTTTGATTATAGCTTCTCCATTGACATCAGACTCATTATTCCGTTAGTACCCCTACTAGCTAGTATAATGCAGTACAGTACTTCTTGCATTGTTTGACAGCATTGAGGTATCATAACACAAGTGGTGGGAGCCATACAAATGCTAGAGCTTTGTCAAAAATCCCTCAAATAATCTTAGTACATTTTTCATGCATGCAACATTTTTATCCTTCAATTTTTTTAAAAGAAACCATGAAAATACGGATCTCTAGCAGATTTTCCTTTTTTTCATTTTTTGTTAATTTGCGACAAAAGCAGGGAAGCTGAAGGATGCAGGAGATAACATACAACAAATACTGCTGCTAGTAAGGTGCTATGCAACCATTTGTAAGCATGTTCAGAGAAGAGGGGGGGGGGGGGGGGTGTCATAAAAGTGAAGGACAAATTGTGTTGGTGTTGTAAGGCCAATGCACTTAATCTGATAAAGGACCACATTATGGAAAATAGGGAGATTCTTAGGTGGACTGAGTCCACAAACCTTATGATTTAAAGGAGTGCCATATAAGCAAAATAATGCATATTGATATAAGAATGTTTATGTATCTTTTTTTTAAATTACAAGATCTACAGATAGAAGCGTGAACTGAGTCCATTTAAGAATTTTTCGTGGAAAATGACACAATTTAACTACAAAATTGCCCTCTCTCTCTCTCTCTCTCTCTCTCTCTCTCTCTCTCTCTCTCTCTCTCTCTCTCTCTCTCTCTCTCTCTCTCTCTGAGGGCAAAAAACATTGTCAGGAAATTGTAAGGCATCTGCATCACACCAGACACTCCTATATCACATTCGCATTTCAACACCACAAATGACATGGGTAACCGACGTAGTTGCCTAGTTAACTAGATAACCAACATAAATTGTAAGAAACGAATCATGTACGGACCTGTTTCACTCGCAAGGCAGCTTGAAGGGGTGTCACGTGTCGTATGGAACCAACAGGTTCAATAAATTGATGTAAACCGTCAAAGTGAAATTTTATATAAAGCATGACAAAACTCAATGCACCTTGGATGTGCTCCCAAAGAACAATTGCAAAATTAAACACATCTGCCTTCTGATCATGTGGCTAATGGTTTATAACTTGGAATCAAGCAAAAGCAATTTAAGAAAAATAAGTAGTTCATTTTGCACCAGTGTACCAATTTAAATGGTAGCAAAACTTCAGAGTTGCTTTTCTCGGCTTTGCCCTAGTGTACCGTGTCAGACTTTTATTTTACACCATGTGCCCATGTCCACAGGATTCCTCTACTTGAGTCCAAGTAACATAGGTTCAATTATACAAGCTTACAAGCTAGACTTCTGGGAGTTCGTCAAATCCCCTGTGAATAACATGCCAAATAACACCCAAAAAAGCTATACATCTATGAACACCAAGCCTAGATGATTGGCAAGACCATCAGATGCTAACAACAGAAAATTTACATCTACACAAACTTGTGGTTCAATTTTGGATACTAAATTTCCATGACATACACTCAAATTATACACACAAGGGTGATAACAAACAGTCTTCCCAAAATGGAAAAACAAAAAGGAAAACTAACATTGCACACAAAACGAAAGGGTTTTTCCAGGTCCACATTCTATCCTCTAGTTGAAGATATAATCCATAGAAATCCAATGTGCACATTCGGACTGCTTACTTTGGTACTATCCATCGGCAGATTTGCCGTCTTTAAAACCCTTTTGGATATTGTTGTTTTGATGCAAGTATTCCATCCCTTTGCAGACATCAATGGCAAACTTGAGCAGCTGTGGGAGCTTCAAGACAACATGGCACTTGTGCCAATATTCGTAGAGGCTCCCTCCAGGCATATATTCTTCACACAGCATCAGGAGTTGAGTCAGTAAATTATTATTATAAGCATTCAAATGATCATATATGTTAGGCCTGGCTCCAACAAAGTCACGAATCGCAACCCCAAAAGACATATAACAAAGCAAAAATAAATAAATAAACAAAAGAGACATAAAATTTACATGGTTCGGTCAAATTTATCTTCGTTCGCGGGAGAAAGAGGATCATGTTTACTATATCAAAAAGAGAGTAAAAATGTCTTAGGAGAGTGTTTTTAAACCCAAAAGCACTTACTACTAAAACACAAGAGAGTCCAAAATATTTTATTACAAAGAGGGGCTCGATGAACTAAAGGCCCAAATAGCCCACTAAAATACTCTCTTGGTTTTTGCACCTAATCTCACAAAAGTCCCACCATATTTATAACTAACAAAAGGAAAGACTCCTTAGTAAAATAATCGATATGAGACAAAGCCATACATAACAAATCTACACCTTGGCGTGTCCTAACATCGACAAATAGCAAATGTGCTTCACCTTTTCCACAAAAGCCCCAGTGGGCTTAATCACCAATTAAGAACACTAACCAAGTCCAAGCATTGCTTAAACTTGTACATTGGAATAATCTTTGTAAATAACCGAAAATGGTTTGGAAGACGAGTAGTCACAGGTTTAGCATCTTCTAGGCCAAACCTCTCCAAGACTTTTTCAAGATAATTTTCTTGGGTCAAGTACAACATTCCAACTCCTTGATCTCTTTTGATCTCCATGCCAAGAATTTTTTTAGCTGCTCCCAAATCTTTCATCTCACATTCATTGTTTAACTGCAATTTCAAAGTGTGAATTTCTGACAAATTCTTAATAGCAATGAGCATATCATCAATATAAAATAACAAATAAATAAAAGAGCCATCATTTAACTTTCGAAAGTATACACAACTATCATAAATGTTCCTCAAATAACCATGACCCAACATAAAAGAATCAAACCACTTGTACCACTGCTTTGGAGGCTACTTCAATCCATATAAAGATTTCTTCAACAAGCAAACATGGTCTTCCTTTCCCTCAACTTCAAATCCCTGAGGTTGTTTCATATAAAGTTGCTCTTCAACTTCACCATGTAGAAAAGATGTTTTAACATCAAGTTATATATGACAATCAAAGCAAGTAAAACACGAATAGAACTATGCATAACAACATGTGAAAACATATCATTGAAATCAAAACCTTGTACCTGTTGCCCTTTGCAACCAATCATGCTTTGTACTTTGCATCTTCAACCCCTGGAATACCTTCCTTCTTCTTGAAGACCCATTTACATCCAATAATTTTTACTAGGAGACTTCACAAGAACCCAAGTTTTATTTTTTTGGAGAAACTCAATTTCTTCATTCATCGCAACCAAGCACTTAGTGGAATCATCACAAGAAATTGCTTCTATATAGGTAGATGGCTCACCAACTCCATCAATTTCTTCTGCAACAGAAAAAGCATAAGTGACCACATTTGCATATTTTTGTGGTGGTCTAATATCCCTCCTTGGTCTATCTTTGGCTATGGAATATTGCTCCTCTTTAGAATTATCGGTAGACTCAAGTGCATTTAGCAGTATTTGCTTAATAGAAAAGCTAGAATGAGAAGGACCAGAACTGCCAATTTCAAGCTCCACCTGCTTCTGCATACTATCTTTTGCATCACAATGATTAGGAGACTCTTTCTTGGAAGATAACATAAAGAATTCATCAAAAGTAACATCTTTCCTAATTACAAAATTTGGAGATTTGAGATCAAGACACCACAATCTGTAACCTTTCACCCTAGAAGTATACCCAAGAAAGATAGACTTTTTAGCACGAGGCTCCAACTTTCCATCATTCACATGCTTATATGCTGGACACTCAAAAACTTTCAAATCAAAGTAATCAACAAGAGTACCTAACCAAACTTCCTCAGGAGTTTTAAAATCAAGAGCTACAAAAGGAGCGCGATTGACAATGTAACAAGCCATGTATCGTCTCTACCCAAAAGTCCTTTGTCAACCCTATATTAGAGATCATGCACCTTGTTCTCTCCAAAAGCTTTCTATTCATATGTTCGGCTACACCTTTCTGTTGAGGCATCATCCTGATAGTGTGATGTCTCCTGATAAAGCGATGCCAAACAATTCCTTTATTCTTACAAAATGCATCAAATTCTTTTTCACAAAATTCCATGCCATTATCCGTTCTAAGCCGCTTGATCTATTTACCTGTCTATTTCTCTATCAAACTTTCCATTGCTTGAAAGTTAGGTAAACATCATTCTTAAATTTCAAAAAATAAACCCAAACTTTCCTTGAATAATCATCAATGAAAGTCAACATATTCTTGACACCACCCTGAGACGGAACATGAGCTGGACCCCAAAGATCTGAATGAATATAATCAAGAGTACCTTTCATCTTGTGAATCATTGGTCAATTGAAGCTGACTCTAATCTGCTTCCCAAAGACACAGTGTTCACAGAAGTCCAACGACCCAATATTTTGTCCACAGAGAAGTCCCCTCTTGCTTAGTATGCCCAAGCCTTTCTCCCTCATATGCCCCAAACGTATATGCTACAATTTGGTGATTTTAGAATCAAATAAAGATGATGAAGAGATTGCAACCAAACCTATGACAGTAGATCTCTGCAAAATATACAAACTACCAGACTTGCAAAACTTCATAACAACAAGAGCATCTTTAGAAACTGCCCCCCCAACGTCCCTCTTCTCCAGCCAAAAAAAAAAAATCAGAGAGACAGAGAGAAAATAAAGAAAATATTCCTCAAATGTGTGTATATGCTCGTACCGAAAATTTTTACCAGCTAAGAGTCATACATCCAAGTTCCAATATTTTCTTAGCCTGACGTGAAGAAAATCAAATTTTTACATAAAATAGGACCACTGTATCTTTGTACAAAAGCACTCTCCATACCTTTGATTATAGATTCTCTACAGACATCATACTCATTATTCCGTTAGTACCCCTACTAGCTAGTATAATGCAACATAGTACTTCTTGCATTGTTTGATAGCTTTGAGGTATCCTAAGCATAACACAAGTGGTGGGAGCCATACAAATGCTAGAGCCTTGTCGAAAATCCCTAAATAATCTTAGGGGGTGTTTGGTTTAGGGAAATCAAGGAGAGAAATGGGTATCACAAGTAATGATACGCATTATTGATGTTTGTAAAACAACTATCACTATCATCCAATTGGAATGATAGTGATTAATTGGGGTGTTAATGATTAACCAAAAATACTATTCTATCAAACCCACTAACCATTATGATTAAGGGCAAAAACACACCTAATAAAAAATATATATATCTTTTGAATTACTCACTCTCAATATCCTATTCTTCTTCTTCTTCTTCTTCTTCTTCTTCTTCTCTCTTTCTCTCTCTCTCTCTCTCTCTTTTGTCTTTTGATTTTGAATATTTTTTATTAGTACTTTATAAATTTTTTATAAAAATTCTTTTTAATAAAAATTTTAATTTATTTTTTTATAAAAATTTGAACTAAAAATCAAAGATATATAGTACTCTTTGTTAATACAATAAAAATGACTTTTTTTAAGGTTATCATTTGTGTAAAACTCAAATTAGAGCATGGCTATATTTAAAATTGAAGAAGTCTTTTTAAAAATTTTATTTAAAAAGATTCAAAATAACAAATCTAAAAAAATGCATATCATAAATAGAAGATTTAAAAATTTTAAAATTTACTTGAAAGTCGTTCCAATAAACCAAACAAATATTTTTATAATGATACCCATTCCATTATTAAATCAAATAAGTTGGGGAAAATCATCAAAACCCATACTCATAATAGGGTTAATGATATCTATATTAATAGTGATTGAGGAATTTGAAGCAAACGGCCCCTTAGTACATTTTTCATACATGCAACATTTTTATCCTTCAATTTTTTTCATAAGAAACCACGAAAATATGGATCTCTAGCTCATCACAATCTATGATTGACTGGCCATCAATTATAAAGACTAATTCATTATTATAACAACGAGAGCTGGTCATAATGGTAGAATTGGAATAGATGTAACTTAAGTTGCATGTCACATAAGAGTAGTGGTGCTCTTCAGTGTGTCAATTAGGCAATTCATATAGCTAATGAACTAATACTAGTATATTATTTTATTTTTTGTTAATTTGTGACAAAAGCAAGGAAGCTGAAGGATGCAGGAGATAACATACAACAAATACTACTACTAGTAAAATTGAGGTGCTATGCAACAATTTGTAAGCATGTTCGAAGGGTGGGTCATAAAAAAGTGAAGGACAAATTGTTGTTGGTGTTGTAAGGCCAATGCACTTAATCTGACAAGGACCCACATTATGGAAAATATGGAGAATCTTAGATGGATCGGATCTACGCCCTACTTTTGGACCTTGTGGTTTAAAGAAGTGCTACCCACCTGTGGACCTTATGAATTAAAGTAATGCTAAGTAAGTAAAGTGATGTAAGAATATTTACGTGGCTTTCTTTAAAATCACAAAATTCACAAGTGAAGTCGTGGATCAAGTCCATTTAAAGATTTTTCAAGGAAGATAACACTGTTTAACTACAAAATCCCCCCCCCCCCCCAAAAAAAACCCCCTCTCTCTCTCTCTCTGAGAGCAAAAAACATTGTCAGGAAAATACAAAGCATCTGCATCACGCCAAACACTCCTGTATCACACTCGCATTTCAACACCACAAATGACGCGGGTAACTGACGTAGCAACCTAGTTAACTAGATAACCAACATACATTGTAAAAAACGAATCATGTACAGACCTGTTTCACGAACGATTCCTTAAAGGGGGGGTTAATTTGTGAAAGTTTCTGAAACAGGGGTGGCTTGCAAGGGAGTTTCCGTATGGGGGCTTGCGCATTCGGTGGATGCGCTTTTTGAAAGTGCGCATTCACCGAATGCGATATGCCTTTTTTTTTTTTCTTTTGACACAAAAAGTTCTTTTTTTTTCTTTTTTTCCTAAAACCCTAACATTTTTTTTAATTTAACCCTAAAACTTTTTCTAAAACTCTAGTTTAGTGTTTTTTGCTTCTTGATTTTTTTTATTTACTTAATTTTATTTTGTTACTTCCTTTGCTTAATTAGTTTTTTTTCCTTAGTTTTTTGGATATTAAAGGTATGTTAAGGTTTAGGATTGGTAAAACCTTATCCATTTTTTTTCGCTTCTTGATTTTGTTATTTGCTTAGAATTTAGGGTTTGGGAATTACCGCGTATTAAGATGTATTAGGCATATTAATATCCATTAAAAAATCTACTCTTCTCAAATTTTGTATTAGTAAAATTATTTTCCTCGATAATTTTTTTCTTTTTGTATTTTTTTAGACTATGAGAGCACACAAGTTTTTTCTATGAATGAATACTAAAATTTATAATGGGACAAAAGCTATTGGGAAAAATATTATTATCTAAAAAGATGCCTATCTTGTTTGATCTTTTTCTTTTTTATATGTTATCTTATTTATATTTGTTCCGCCAATTCATAGAGGGCATTTTAGGGATAGCTTTTTTTAAGGTTTTATGGGCACATGTCTTTTTACATAATTGTTAGTTTGACCGTTAGTATAGGGAATTAAATGACTAAAAATTAAACGTTAGAGACTAAAGTGATAGTTGGGGCTATATTTTAAAGGGTAAAGTAATAAAAAATCTACAATTGAATTCAACTTAAATATTTTCACATGACTATTAGTTTTATTATCAGTCTAGAGACTTAAATAACTAAAAATTAACGTTAGGGACAAAACTAATAATTGGGATATAGTTTAAATGGTAGAGCAATAAATTTTTTTTAAAAAAATTAGGATTAAAATAAAAGAAATGACAGAAAAGCAAAAAAAAAAAAAAAAAAACAATAGCGCATTTGGGGAATACGCACTTTCATGAAGCGCATTCCCCAAATGCGCAAACCCCCCATACAGAAAACCCCACGCAAACCACCCCTTAGTTGGAAGCTTTCACAAATTCCCCCCCTTTTAAGCAATACCTCTTCACTCTCAAGGCAGCTTTAAGGGGTGTCGTGATGTCATATGGAACCTACGGGTTCAACAAATGGATGTAAACCTTTACAGTGAAATTTTATGTAAAGCATGACAAAACTCAATGCACCTTGGATGTCACAAACTCCCAAGGAACAATTGCAAAACAAAAAAAGCCGAGTCTTAGGATTCTAGCAGAGAAGAATAGTCTAGGGAAAAGGAACTATGAAACCATTGGATATAGCAATTATTTGTCCATGCCATGGTGATATAAGGATTTGAAATATAATAGGAGGTTACGGCAATAGGTAAATCTCTAAATAGCTGGAAAAAAAATGGTCGATCTTATCTTACGTAGAAATGGAAACATTATACTTATCCAAAAAAGAAATCGAAATACTATAACAAATTGTCAGATGGAATATAAATTAATTGCACAAAGCAACAGCTTCATTTAAATTGCTACCCCAAAAAGATGGAAGAAAATCAAATCTTCAAAAGTACAAGGAGATAAAAAGGATCTCCAGCATGCAACGTGCTTACGCATTTGTAGTCTAAAACGCATGCCAGAAGATGGAAATAGTATGTAACTACAAAAGGCTTTGTCAGGTTTGTAAATAACTAGCCTCCCAAGCCTCTGGAGCCATCCATCTGTAGCTTCTAGTCTCAGCTGTCATGACACCCTCAACACATTAAAACCAAGCAACGCCAAAATCAGCTACCTTAACGACCTTAAAGGAGATTACAAAGTTTACAATATAAGTAGCATGCTAAGCAGCATGACATATGTGACTCCAACAGGCAGACTCAAGTATAAGAAGCAAGATAGATGCACTGGCTTGAGAAGAATGTAGGATAAAACCAATGATGTCCAACCACTGGTCTGAGCATTCTAGATGCTAAATGGTAGCAAAACTTCAGAGTTACTTTACTCGGCTTTGCCCTAGTGTACCATGTTAAACTTTTATTTTACACCAGTGTGCCTGTGTCCACAGGATTCCTCTACTTGAGTCTAAGTAATATAGGTTCAAATATACAAGCTTACAAGCTAGCCTTCTGAGGGTTCGTCAAATCCCCTGTGAATAATATGCCAAATAACACCCAAAAAGCTATACATCTATGAACACCAAGCCTCGATGATCGGCAAGACCATCAGATGCTAAAAACAGAAAATTTACATCTACAAAAACTTGTGGTTCAATTTTGGATATTAAATTTCCGTGACATACACACAAATTAAACACAAAAGGGCGATAACAAACAGTCTTCCCAAAATAGAAAAACAAAAAGGAAAGCTAATATTGCACATAAGACGAAAGGGTTTTGCAAAGTCCACATTCTATTCTCTAGTTTAAGATATAATCCATAGAAATCCAAGTGTGCACATTCAGACTGCTTACTTTGGTACTATCCATCGGCTGATTTGCCGTTTTTAAATCCCTTTTGGATAATATTGTTTTGATGCTAGTATTCCATCCCTTTGCAGACATCAATGGCAAACTTGAGCAGCTGTGGGAGCTTCAAGACAATATGGCACTTGTGCCAATATTCGTAGAGGCTCCCTCCAGGCATGTATTCTTCACACAGCATCAGGAGTTGAGTCAGAAAATTATTATTATAAGCATTCAAATGATCATATGTACTAGGCTGGCCCAACAAATTAACGAATGGCGCCAAAAGACAAATAACAAAGGAAAAAAAAAATTGAATTTACGTGGTTCGGTCACGCAAGTCTACCATATCGAAAGCAGTGTTTTAAAACCCAGACCGGATCGGCCGGTTCGACCGGTTGAATTGGGAACCGGCCAGGCTTCCGGTCCGGTTCTATGCATTTTACTGTGCATTCCAAGAACCGCTCAGAACCGGATTAGACCAGCGAACCGGATCGAATCAGTAAACCGTTGGACCGGCGGTTTTTTGAATTTCTAAAAAAATGCACCTTTTCGGCTGGTAGGAGGTCTCGAACTTGAGACCTCCCACCAAACCTTCTCGCGTAAGTGCCACCAAGCCAGCTGAGGTTTTGTTGCTTTTGTCTTCCAAATATTTTACTTATTCTTTCGTTTGTTTTTCTTTAATCACTTTAATAAAATTAATTATTACAGTTTTAGTTTCCTTTTTTCCATTATCAATCATGTTTGATAAAATTAACTCACTCTACTTTTTTAGTTTCCTTATTTTCATAAATCATATTTAATTAATTTAATTGATTCTTACTTTTTTTAGTTTCTTTGTTTTCTTTTTTAATCATGTCTAATGAAATTAATTGATTATTACCTTTTTATCTTGGCATCCAAATTCATTATATTAAAGAAATATTTGATTTACTTTTACCAAAATCTCTCGCATTAAGATTAGTCCTTTTATCTAAATTATTTAATTATTCATTTTTATGCCTTAAACATTCTCCTAATTGAAAGTTTAGATTGGTATTTTTGTAAGTACTTTGTTTAGATTTTTGAATTATGGTTAATCATTATTCAACAATAAGCACATATTGAATCTTGAAAGTAAGAATGTAGAGAGTTATTTCTTTTATTGAACAAGATTGATTAAATTAAGTTTAGGCTCTTTTAAGAAATTCTAAATCAAATTCTTGATTGATAAAAATTTGATAGAAATGATCTCCCATTAGATATTGTACCATAAAATGTAAAAAACTAAAAAATTAAAACTAAATAGATTTAAACTAATAGTAAGATAATCAAATGAACCATCAAGCCAACGTTGAGACCTCCCAACAAGGCTTCTAACGTTGAAACCATCAAGCCAATGTCCAAGTTGTTGCTTTTTATGTTGCAAATATTTTATTTATTCTTTCTTTAGTTTTCCTTTAATCATTTTAATAAATTAATTGATTATTACATTTTTATTTTCTTTATTTCCTTTTGATAAATTAACTCATTCTTACTTTTTTAGTTTCTTTATTTTCATTAATCACATTATTGAATTTAATTGATTCTTACTTTTTTTAGTTTCTTTTGTTTAGTAATCATGTTTAATGAAATTAATTAACTCTTACCTTTTTATCTTGCTATCCAAATTAATTATGTTAAAGAAATCTTAGATTTACTTTAACCAAAATCTCTAATTTGAAGATTAGTCCTTTTATCTAAATTATTTAATTATTCATTTATATGCCTAAACCAATCTCCTAATTAAAAGTTTAAATTGGTATTTTTGTAAGGCATTTGTGTAAAATTTTTAATTATGGTTAATCATTATTCCATAATAAGAACGTTGACATCTTGAAAGTAAGTGGATTGAAAGTTATTTTCTTTATTAAAAAAATAAAAAATCAGTTTAGATTATTAAAATCATACTTTTTCTATGCAATATATTGATTCCAACTGTTATAACATCATATATCCACTTTTTCTTGACATACTAAAAGAAAATGTGTAGATTAAACAGAATTGATTAATTAAAAACTAATAAGCAAATAGATTTATTTGTTAGTTTTATTTTAAGACTATTGTATAAAGTCAAATTGACTAGCTCAATAGTCCGATACGTCATAAATAAAATTTTTTTTGGAGAGAATACATCTAAAGTTAAAACCTTAGAACCAATTTTAAATAAAGTTTAGGCTCTTTTAAGAAATTATTGATTGGTATAAAATTGTTAGAAATTACCTCTCGTTGGATGTTGTAACAAAAATCGTAAAAAACTAAAAAAATTTAAAAACTAAATAGATCTAAACTAATAGTCAGATAATCAAATCGAAATTTGAAAATCATTTGATATGCGAACCTACCTTAAAAAATAGGGCAAAAGAAATTTTTTTATTTTAAAAAATTACATTTACTCGAACTGCCCTATATACAAAGTTAATTGTATTATTGGTATTAAAATAAATTTGAATTTTATATTGAAAAATAAGTCTTGATGGTATTAAAAAAGTAGAGAATGTGAAAGCAAGTAACAAATATAATTTAATAATTTAGAATATTCAAGATTGTAATTTAAAATATTTAAAAATATAACAACACACTCTAATGGTAAATTTTATAGTTATTGTATTTTTTTATACTTGTAATACCATTTTCCTTGTTAATTTAATTGTTATAGATATAGAATATTTCATAAAATTTTTACCAAATATAATAAACTCATTAACTTGTGAATTTAAATATAATAAATTCATTAATTTGTATAGTTGAATATATTTAAACAATTAATAAGTTGACTAATTCAACAGGGTGGTGTATATTTAGTATTTGTTTTATATTATACATTAAATTAAATTTAAAAAAAAATCATTGAACCCCGGTCGGACCGATCCGACCGGTCCGACCTTGAACCCCTCCCCCCTCCGGTTCATTCACCGGTCCGGTTCTTAAAACATTGATCGAAAGAGAGTGCAAAAGGCGAAAGAGGAGCAAGTTTATCATATCGAAAGAGAGTACAAAAGTGTTAGGAGAGTGCTTCTAAACCTAAAAGCACCTATTACTAAAACACAAAAATAGCCTAATATATTTTACTACAAAAGGGCTTAATGAACTAAAGGCCCAAATAGCCCACTAAAAAACTCTCTTGTTTTTTGCACCTAATCTCACAAAAGGCTCACCATATTTATAACTCACCATATTTATAAAGGCTCACTATATTATTGAGAATGTGTTAGATTTGTCTTCTCTGTTTAACTAATGATCTTTCCATGTAATCAGTAGTAAGGAAAATATAGTATTTACGAAGATAGTAGAATTTGCTAAAAACTTAAAAGAAAATGTTGTTTGGGAGGAAAATTTCCCAGTGTGGATCGATCTGATCACACAAAATTAGTGGAGATAGTTATCCCCTTTTGTACACGACTGTATTTCTGGTTTAGAATGAATATAATCTGAATGTTGACTTTTGAAAAAAAAAAAAATATTTATAACTGACAAAGAGAAGGACCCTTAGTAAAACAACTATGTGGGACAAAGCCACACATAACAATATAAGCGGATCTTGGGATCTGATATGTGGAACTACAAACCCATACAAGACGAAGATGAAAAAGACCACCACATAGACAAAGTTGGTTTTACATAAGTGAGCCCAAGTTGCAAACATGCACAGCGACACAATGTTCAAATAAAAAAAAAAGGCCTGTTTGTTCACCCGATTAATAACAGAACAGTCAGAAAATTTTTTCAACGTCTTCAAGTACAGTAAGCAAATGTAAGCAATGACGAGAGATAATAAAGACACGAAAATAAAAATTGGTCCTTCTAAATGTCATGTACCTGTAACTATCCAAAAATTAGGAGATTTTGCACATGCACCAACAAATTATGCCTAACTTAGGAAACATGGAGAATTAATTAAATTGCCAACAAATTTTATTTTTGACAACAAAAATTTTTCAAAGTTCAAATTTTATTGGCATTACATTGAGAGATAAAGCTTTAGTATATTTAATTATCTATGGTATTTTACAAAAAATTCTTAATTGAATCGAATCCACAGTCCTACCTGTGGACCATGTAGTTTAAAAGAAAACCATATAAGCATTCTTGCATCATTTTACAGTATTTTCTTATATAAGCATGCACCACTTTGCTTGTTTAGCGTTCCTTTAAACCACAAATTCTACAAGTGTGACTGTGAACCCGGTTCAACTAAGAATCCCCTGTAGTTTACTATTTGTGTTACTTTTCTTTACATAAAGATATGAATCTTCAGTGTTTAAAACTATTTTATTACTGCAAAATTTCCTTGCAAAGAGTCGTCACTCTATCTGTTATTAATATCTTGCAAGAGAGCACGTATTGAGTCTAAGCAAAACGAAGAAAAAGCAAATAACTTTCATTAATTTAATATGTACATGTTTTCTCCCCTTGAGTGAGTAATATCATATTCTTAATTAGTGCTTTTTTTAATTTAAAAAATTTCAAGCAAATTATGTCATAATTCTAGGAGAAGCTAATTCGCATTCATCAA
Organism: Mitragyna speciosa; assembly: GCA_024721245.1. Classification (NCBI taxonomy): domain Eukaryota; kingdom Viridiplantae; phylum Streptophyta; class Magnoliopsida; order Gentianales; family Rubiaceae; genus Mitragyna; species Mitragyna speciosa. Next base: position 15,776,270 of record CM045568.1, read on the forward strand.
TATTGCATACTACAGTAAACTGTATGATTTTATTTTCTTAACTTCATCATGTCATAATCCCTTAGGAAACGATTATAAGTTTTGGTAGCAGCTTTATCAAGACTTTTGTTTGTAAATTGAAGATGATGCAAATTTCCCAACCGTCCATGACCTACTATTGGACAGGGGTTCCGCCTCCAACTAGAGATTGATCTAAATTTTGAGCACATGGGAAAGAGAATATTGAAGTGTATGGCTATAGAAAATGGGACCAATCTTGGCTGCACGTATATAAGACAAGTAGAATTCGAGGTAATATGGCATACAATGATAGTTGTGGAAAAGGATATTTTTGTCCTCAAAAGACTAATAAACATTGGAGATGGAAATTTCTTGATTCTGTTGGTATCACTTCTCGAGAAGGCAAAATGTCCCGTTAAGGGAGTGGTACAGAAATCCTATACCAAGGAATAGAGAATCTGACATATAACAAGAGCTATGCATAAGAATCAGATTGTCACTGAAAGACCAATAAAAATTGGCGATGGAGGTTTCTTGATTCTATTGGTATCACTTCTCTAGAAAGCAAATTGTCCCGTTAAGGGTGCGGTACAGAAATCCTATACCAAGGAATAGAGAATCTGACATATAACAAGAGCAATGTGTAAGAAGCAGACAACAGGGACTACTTTGTTTCCTCTACCCACTGATCATGGAAGTACAAGCATTGGTTTCACTTTTTAGGTCCCAACATACAAGACGTGATTAATAACAAATACTAGAAATAAGCTTAATTTGTTTATTCACGTTCTTGGCGAAGGAGAGAACTTCTAAAGCCTGCCCCCGATGTCAATTTTTTTTAGGATATTGCACTTTTCTTATACAGTTGTACAATGTGCAAATTATCTCACACAATTAGAAGCCAGGTTCATCAAATTACTAACTTATTTTTACCTCACATAATTATGGGTGAAAGTGAGATTCACCAAATCACTGGCTGGTCTTTACCTCACATATTTAGAGTGAGGTTTGCTAAAGACGGTGGGAAGACACCTAGAGGAGAAAGGAATGAAGGGCACGGGATTCAAACTCCTTCTCTCTAGGTTATGAATGCTTGGGAGTGACATTCCTAACGAACATAGCAGGCTGATCTTGCGAGAAATATTTAAAATGCCTTTTTTTGGTAAAATAAATACTTAAGAGTTCATTATTTTGAAAATTTGTAACGCAACACATGATGGCACAATTTAATATTAAAAATTAATAGATTAAGAGATTTTTGAATTTAGTATATTTGATAAGAAAATTTCTCTACCATTAAATTCATTAAACATTACTTAATTTGTATCAATTTTTAAGTTTCATTTAATTTACTGAATTTTGAATATATGTAGTATATTCTTTCCATGTACACACACTTACGCGTGCGCACACTTGTGCACATACGTGCACTTTAACTCACACACACACACTTTTTGTCACTCACACATATATACACTATATACACATTCTTCCTCTCACACACACATACAACCTCATGATTTTCTTTCTATCATACACAAACTTCTGTCACAAGCATGCTCTCGCTTTCACTCGCTCACTCTCAATCTCTCTCTCTCTCTCTCTCTCTCTCTCTCTTACACTTTCACTTCAGGTGGGGAAGATGAAATGGAAAGGATGTATTGCTTTTAAACTTTACTTGTTGAAGTGGAATAATAGACTAAATAATCATATTTTTTCAAAAAGTTTTGAGAGTCAACCAACAAAAGGATTCCCATCTTCAAGCAATTCTTCCATTCATTGTTGACTTTGTGATTTCTTTTTGCTTAATTACTTTTTTTTTTCTTCATCATCTTTGTACTAGGCATAAAAGGCTGCTTACTCCAAGAGCTGCAGTCACATGAGGAATCATAATATTTGTAATTACCATTATTATAAAGTAGATAGGATTTCCTACTACCTCAAAATGTCCAATTGGGTCGCCTTTGAGTGTCTTCAATTTTTTGACTTCTTAAGACCATATTTGCTTTGGTACTGAAACTTGTAGTGTTGCAAAGGTACCAAGTCTTTATTCTTGGAGACAATTGGAATGACACCCTCTACAAGTACTTAGCAGCAAAAGAAACTTTTTTATTAAATTGATTATTAAGTTGTTCATCTTGAATATCTTCAAAATTGATACTATTGCAAAAGGCTAAATCATCATCATTTAAAGAATCCCTTAGTATTAGATCCCTCAAGGTGACAGGACCCTGAATCTTTTGAAGTAGTGTATCTCTTGAAAATGTTGAAATTCAGCTTGTGTTCTTCAACTTTTGCATTGAAATTTTCCTTTTAACAAATTTGACTCTTGTTGTTAGTTCATCTTTTTGCATCTTGTGCTTGTGGTTCCTCTTTCGAGTGATAAGAATCCATCCTTCATCACTTTAATTATTGGCTTCACTCGAAATATCATCATCTTTAGGAAATTCTTCAATTTTCTCCTTGGATGACATAGTTATTTTTGGATACAACTTGACAGGAGAAAAATGACCACTTGGTGGAATATGATAAAAAATCACAAATTTGTTTATAAATGATGACATATCTTCACAAGCTATTTCTAGAAGATGATGCATTACACCATTTATTGAGGAATGTAAAGAACCAAGTATAATGGAGATTTGATTTTTACTCAATTTATCTTTCTCAAGCAAGATTTTGTCTGAATGAGCCAACGCCATCACCTTGTTCTTGAACATAAAGCATCTTGTGAAAATGAAGCGGGTGGATTAGGTCTATAAAATATGCAATAAATCCTTCCAATTTCACTCACGATCAAGTAATAAATATAACATAATTCCCCAATACTGCAAGTATATAGGTCATATTTGAGTATAGGAATAAATTAGGATCGATCTCACAGGAAAACTTAAGGTGGCAATTACCAAAGCTACTAACTTGCTTTATTATCTCAACAATAAAAAAAAAGTAGTAGGAAAAAAATATAGACGTAAACAAACTAAAGAAAATTCAATTTCTTGTAAGATAACTAATGGAGAAAATTCACAAAATACAAGTAGTTGGTTTTAGAATCCACTAATTCTCACTTGCTATTAACATCTTAATTTACTAGAGATTGCAATTCCATATGTAATCAAGACTTGTTTTCACACCGAATTGACATAAACTCACCAACTCATGTGATGAAGTTTTGTGAAATTTATGAATTTTGGTTTAGAACAACCTCAATCCATCTAAGATTACAACTATTTTCATGTCATATTACAAAGGTTTCATCTATCATATTTCCATTGTTATGTTGCAAGTTAGTTGTCAACTAACAACTAGATAATTTGTACTTTGTGATCAATCAACCACAATGTTTAACCTTGATAGATGAACAAGTAAAATCAAGATATAGCGAGTTTAATTTCATTCAAGACATATAATTATTTTCATCTAACCCTACTACAAGTATATAGCTTAACATAGAATTCATAACTTCAAAGAACAAAACATCAAAGTAAAAATTCATAACAAGTAGTAAATGAAAAGATAAGGATAGAAATTGCTTATTTGGTGGATGAACAAAGCTTCATAGCTTCCATTTTCTCTATGAAGATGAATTAATACAAGTGAAATCTCCAAGGGTTTTCCTTACAAGTATTGAAATCTTGCTGCAACTACAAGAAAATTTGTACAACACTATACTACTTAACATAACCTAACATATCCTCACACAACATCTCCCAAATATGTTAACCAAGGACCCTTATTTATAGGACATTGGGACTCAAGTCCTTGTTAGCAATTTCTTACAAATTTTGTCCTAAAAATGAAAATTCTAGGGTTTGGATAGTCAAATACATTTGTGTAGAGAATTCTTCAAATTTCTATCATTTTCCAACTTGCAATGCAAGCTGTCTTCCAAACATCTCTAGAATTCTCAAGAGAATTGCTTTGGAATTAGCAATTTTAATTTGACTAAAATTTCTATAAATTTTTCTAGAGTTATCTTGAACATCAAATGTGAATACGCTAAAAGTTGCTTCTCTAGAGAATTTCATAATCGTTGGACCAACTTGGGCTAATTGGGCCTTTAAACATTTTGGGCCAAATGGGGCTTTGCAATATTTTGGGCCAAATTTTCTTCAACTTTTTTCGTCCACAGGATCTCGGCCCAAAATATGATTTGTGAGGTTGATCCATGAATTCATAGTTGATTTCTTGATAAATTACGATTTCAAATGTTGAACAAACAATCTCCAAGTTTTGTGATGTTTTTTGGTCCAATGTTGAATCAACTCAAATTGAGATAAGTTGTGCTCCAATTGATCCAAATATCATAAACCTGTAAAATCACATAAAATTATGCATTAAATTGCTCAAAATATAAATTTTGCATCAAAATCCCTAATTTCTAAGAGAAAACCCTAGTTTGAGGAAAATAATATTTTTGGAGCCAAATTCCTTCTAAATATATTAAAACACACTAAAAACTTATAATAAAGAATATACTAAAGTAGGTAAATTTTACACTTGTCAAAGAGGATTACTTACCAAACAGTGGTAACAATAATAATTTTGATATTAACTCGTGCAGCTTCCTCCAGTCGTTTCATCTCAGGGAGTTCAGTGAGTTTTGCATTGAGACGATCTTGAACATGTTTTGCAAATTGAAGTCGAGAAAAGGATGTTTTCTCTCTTGCATCTCCTTTAAGGTAGGCCTTCTTCTTGCTATATCTCAATTTTATGAAGAATCTACTTTCTCTATCACTTTTCTACATAGTTTTGTATTAATCTTGATGAGTACCATATTCATCGCATGGATTTCTTACTATCAAATTTAGATGAAGGCTTGTCCTCTATCTTGACTTCTCGCTTCTTTTTAATTTGATGTGCAACTTGGATGGTTGAACTATGTTTTCTATCAACAGCAATACTTAGCTTTATGTCATAGGCATAGGTAGCCAAATCTTTAAAGGTGTTGGACAAATTCCTTACAAGATGTAGCTCAAACTCCAGTGTATTTCTTATACACATTTATATAGTAGAAATCTTAGAAACTTTATCTTTGCAGTTTAGACTTAAATTGCTCTATCTGTTGATGTAATCAATAACAAGTTCATTTTTCCACCAACAAGCATTAATCAATTCTAGCATGCTGACAATTTGTTGACAGCTATAGAAACGATGGAGAAACTCTTGCTCAAATTGTTCCCAACTATTGATAGATCCTGGTTCAAAGTCAATGTACTATTCAAATGCATTGCACTTCAAAGATCAGACTAATTGTGTGATAAAGAAATCACAATAAGTCCCTGTATTATTGCATGTCTTAATAAAATACATTATGGGTTGCTTTGGATTTCCTTTTTAATCAAATTGTTGAAACTTAAAGTGTTAATAGCTAGCAAGTAGTATGAGATTGTCAATCCTTACTGGTGTAAAATTTGTATAGGTAAGACTTGCTTCTGAGCCACTTTCATACTTCACATTGATTGCACCTTCAACAGACTCTTTGAATCGATCAATAAGGATCATTCAGTTAGTAGACATGTACATTTTCTTCATTTTTCATTATTGTTTGGATGAACCTTCAACCTCAGCATGGCCAACAAGTGTCTTGAAACCAATTTGACATCCTTCATATGTGCCAGTCTTTGACTTACTAATTGAGAAATTGCAGCATCGTGGTCTTTGATGTTCATCATTACTTTTATCGTCTTTGTCAAATTTGTCACTTGCTCATCCAAAGATAAAACCTGTATCATTATTACAGACATCATGGAAGAGGTAGTAGAGGTAGCAAGATCTTCAAAAGAGAAAAATTTTGATTAAGGTCTCTTATAGAAAGATAACAAACTATTACATGTCATCATCATGCATTAAAATTTGAGAGCCATAACACACTTTGAGCTTTGAAAAAGTCTCTTAATTTCAACCCCAACATCTTTGAGTCCCACCATAGGGGAGAAAATTCACTGGCGTCGAAGATAGAAGTTGAGATAGATTGAACCTACATATTTCTTTGTTAATTTTGAGGGAAAAAAAGTTAAAATCTCTGAAAAATTCTCAATATAGTAGAGAGTCATTGAACACTTCTCTTCAAACATTAACTCTAGAGCTTCAAGCTTTTTTTGGGATTGAACTTTGACTTTCAAACCTTGATATTAAAAACTTGAAGAATTTAGTTGAAAACCCAGAGCTTCCATACTGTTGGAGTTTCAATAATATATGTGTATATGTGTATTTTTGCGTGTGACTCTTTAGGGATAAAATCTTTAGTTATAATTGCTGGATGAGAGGAGAAAAAGAGGACTTGTATTATATATGTATGGCTATAAGTCTCAAATCTTATCTTTTTACACTTTGAAGTGATGTAAGCATATAAGTACTATACGACCTCAAATATTATCTCATTATTTATAAATTATTAATATAGAGATAAAAATTTGGTGTATATCTTTAATTGGCCAAATCTAATATGACATGTGACGTGATACAATTTAAATGAAAGAAACATTTAATCGAGAGAAAATAGAAAAGTTGTATTATAGGCATACTTCCCTACTTATTTGCAAAGAAATCAAATTTTATCTTTTTATTATTTGAAGATATATAAGTCAAATGTTATCTCTTTATCCCTGAAAAGATGTAAGCATATAAGAACTACAACACCTTTAACATTTTCACTTTAATTTATTAATGAAGAGATAAATATTAATTTGCATATGCTTAATTGACTAAATCTAATAGATATGTCACATGATATAATTTGATTAGATGAACCATTTCAATATAGTTAATAATCCAAACCATCTTATATTAACATGTGCACAAATATAATTGTCTATTAAAAGCCAACTCTTTCAATATGGATGATAAACGACAATATTTAATTAGATAACGAATATGTCATATAAATCAATTTATAGATAAAAGATAATTTTAATTAGACTGACTAAAATTCTATCTTTTATAATTATACTCAAACTTGATTTGATTCGAGTAGACCAAAATCTTGATTAAACACAATTTCTAATCCAGCCCTTGTATAAAACTCTAGTATTAGAAAAAGATGTCAATTCTAGCTCGAACTTGACATTAAATGCACAATCGAGTTTGATTTTGGCAAATATAAGCCGAATCCATGAGGCCAAAAACTCGATTTATTTGGACTCCACACTATTAAAAGCAAAAAAAAGTTCATATTTCTCCACCCATTATCATGCAAAGATCCTACTCTACTTCTATAGGAAGAAAACTAGACGACTAAGCCACAACAAAACTAAAAATCCAAAGTCCGTGTGGTCCCTTGCCGGAAAATATTTAGATAGACTCGGTCTACGGAATAGTTTCGTAAATGCCTTGGTCCAGAAGTAGCCACATCACTCATGACCTACCGTTTAGATAATGTGGTTGCTTCTGAATCAAAAGATTTACGAAATTATTCCGTGAACCAGATCCATCTAAATATTTCCCACCCTTGCTCAGTTGCTGCGGCACTTACTCCTATAACTGACCTGAAATGTTCCATCACTCAAAAATATCCTCTTCCCAGATTTAGACCCCGACACGACACCGTTTCATGCCAACACTCTTCCATAAAAAAAGGGGAAAATCCCTATATAAATAGAAACCTTCGCCGCCCGCGTTGTCTTCCTCTTGCTCCACTTCCTCCACAACTCCTCTAGGCTTCATCTCCACCTTCATTCTTTCCCGATTCCCCCGTCATTTCTTCTATAATTGCAAATTGACCCCCCAAACAACGAATTTTTAATACACTTACATCCTTCTTAAGAAAATCTACTCGTAAATGGTGGGGGGCTCCAACATAGAACCCGAAACGATGTCGTCTGCTGAACTGCCCAACGGAAAATCTGTAATGGAGAATTCTCATCCTTTGACGGACGGGGTCTACTTCGATCCGACGGCGTTGTTGTCAGAGCAGGTACCGCCGGTGGCAGTAGACGGTGGAGATGCCGTTGATGTCAAAATCAATGGAGAAAAGGAGGATAAGAGACAGATCGTCCTTGGACGCAACGTGCATACCACGTGCCTCGCTGTCACGGAGCCCGACGCCGACGATGAGTCTACCGGGGATAAAGAGGCGTACATGGCTAGCGTCTTGGCTCGGTACCGGAGAACTCTCGTAGAACGAACCAAGCACCATTTAGGTATAAAATTAGTATTTTTCTTTTCTTTTTTGGTTGATCTCTTGTGAATATGTGGAAAATTGCGTTCTTTTTATGATTTTCTCCTAAATGAGCTAAAAATTAAATTTTTAGGGAAATAGCTTGAATATTATATAAGGCAGAGGATTTATTGGATTAATTTTGTTGAATTTAAAAGCTTTTGTTCTTGAGGATTTATGTTTCGGATTTTTAATTGGAAATGTGCTGGAAAATATAATTTTGGAATGTAGATGAAAAAGGTGGTGTAACATCCCGGCTCTGACCCAATAATTTAATAGCCAAGTTAAATAGTCCAAACTCAGGGTATTATATATACAACAATTTTCATGTCTCCCAGCGATGTAGGACTTTATGGGTATCACATCAATCCCACGAATGTGCAAATTTCGCATTACGTTGCGTAGTCACGGCCTAATACCATTGGTTCAGTCTCATCCTGTGCACGGCCGAATACCATTGGCTCAATCTCACCCTGTGCACACAAGCGTACACACAAGGTTTAGTCTGGTACCATTTGTAACATCTCATGTAAACATGAGCGTACACACGAGATTTAGTCTAGTACCATTGCCTTAGTCTCACCCTGTGCACACAAGCGTACACACGAGATTTAGTCTAGTACCATTGCCTTAGTCTCACCCTGTGCACACGAGTGTACACATGAGGTTTAGTCTGGTGCCATTTCTAACATCCTGTGCAGACATGAGCATACACATGAGGTTTAGTCTGGTACCATTTGTAATATTCCGGATTTGGGTTGACCCAATGACTTTTGATCGTAAACCACAGGTGTAGAATGTTTAAGCCAAATTATTAGTAACCCAAACTCAGGATATTATATATCAAACAATTTCCATGTCTCGCACCGATTTGGGACTTTTTGGGGTATCACAACGGATGATTGAAATCTACTGAAAATGTTGGAAAAATAGAAAGTATTTTCCTTTTTCTTTTTTTTTTTAAAATTATTTTGAAAACCTTAAATCTATTTTCAAAAGCAGCACCTTAATGGTTGTCTATTAGAATCAGTTTTTTTTTTTTCCTGCGTAAAATGAGCCTAAAAAGCTATTGATTTAGCTAGAAGAAGCTATAAAATTAAAGACTTGATTTTGAGCTGTTGATAACGAGCCCAACATAAAAGTAAGTTCTAATATATATAAGCCGTCTTGCCAAATCTGTAATTGAATTTGTGCTTTACATGTTGTATATTCTTTTTTTTTTTTTTGGGGGTTGCTTTTTCATTTTTGACAGGTGTAATTATGGAGTCTGGTGTGCTGACATTTTTTCATGTAGTTTCTCATCATTCTGTCTTTTTGTGATTGGTATACTGGTCTAATGTGTGATATGTCTTATTTCCCACTTATGGGTCAATACTTTTCCGAATGCTTTTTTGTTTTTAGCTTTTCATTTTGTCTTCTTTGGTGGAAAGTTAGTGTATAAGATGCTAATAGGAGGCCCATTTTGTTTTGTTTTGACATGATTGTTTTGTGTATATTGTTTTTGCACAAGTTCTTATTTTGAAGACAGATAAACTGCAAACCAAGTGTAGACTGTCAGAAGCCGGTTTTATTGGCTTATGACAGGTTTTCCTTTTTGATGAGCAAATTTTGAATCTTTTGCAGGGTATCCATATAACTTGGACTTCGATTATGGTGCCCTTGCTCAGTTGCAGCATTTCTCCATTAACAATCTTGGTGATCCATTTATTGAGAGCAACTATGGCGTCCACTCAAGACAGTTTGAAGTGGGTGTATTGGATTGGTTTGCTAAGTTATGGGAAATTGAGAAGAATGAATATTGGGGATATATCACTAACTGTGGTACTGAGGGCAACCTTCATGGAATCATCGTTGGGTTAGTACTTATTGCTTAAGCTTCATGTCTTAATTTCAATATGGAATGCTCCGGTGTCTGTCCTACGGATTGTCGTAATATGCATGTGAATGATCTTGCAGGAGAGAAGTCCTTCCTGATGGAATTCTGTATGCGTCAAGAGAATCTCATTACTCTGTCTTCAAGGCTGCACGAATGTACAGAATGGAATGTGTAAAGGTGGACACACTAGTCACTGGTGAGATAGATTGTGCAGATTTCAAGACTAAGCTACTTGTTAACAAAGAAAAGCCGGCTATCATCAATGTAAACATTGGTACTCTCTCTCTCTCTCTCTCTCTCTCTCTCTCACACACACACACACACTCTCTCTCACTCTCATGGTGATCTCTTTTTTTCTTGCCTTGCCTTCCCTGACTTTTGGATCCACTCTTACAAAAGTGGGAAGAAAATGGGTGATACAGGGCATTCAATCATGTTCATACACATTATGATTTATGTGAATCATACACTCTATGTTTGCAGGAACTACTGTTAAAGGTGCTGTTGATGATCTTGATCTTGTAATACAGACCCTTGAAGAATGTGGGTTCTCGCATGATAGATTTTACATCCACTGTGATGGAGCTCTATTTGGGCTCATGATGCCATTCGTCAAACGTGTGAGTATATTTTCGTCATTTTTCTGCCTTTGGCAATTTGAATGTGAATGTCCCACATTGTGTCAGAAAAGTGGAGGCCCCGAAACTTTTGCATGTTTTAGCTTGGCTTGACTATAACATGTAGAAAGCTACTGATGGAACTTGAGCATGAGTGGAATTCTAATGTCAACCTTGAGCAGAGTTTGAGATCGTTGTGGACAGAATCTAGCTTAGTTTAGGAGTTCAATTTGGAAACAAATCCATTACTTAATTCCTGTCTAAGTTAAAGCAAATAATGCACAGAACAAATGTTTTACACAAACTTCTGCACACATAAGGAGAAACATGTGAGAGCATCTGGATGCTTGATATATCCATTGATAGACACACTTTTATGCTGATGAAATATTTTAATATATTCTGTAGCCTGATTGTGACCTGTTGAGGCAAACATTCTAGTGGTCATTTTTCAGTTTTAAAACTTAATAGGAGTAGTCAGCTGTTGGAACAGAATACTTGGTGCAGTAAATTTGGAACTTAGAGTTGAGCATAAAGAAAATTTTCAGCTGTATGTTTGGCTAAGATTCTAGTGCTGTTTGTAGTATTATTAAACTCTTAAAGAAATTCCTTTTCACATTACAAAGGGAAAAGAAATGAAAGCAAATCATGATATCTGCTATTTGTAATGCTAAAATTTGATATCCAATCATCCCTGGGGGGCGCAGGGGTTTCAAAATCTGCTTACAAAATTTGTTTTTGACTTGTAATGGTGCACAATGATCAACGTGTTAGAGACAGGGCTAAAGGGGAAGGGGTAGTTTTAAAGAAACCTTAAAACAAAAGTGGTACTTGGTTTTTTGTCCATTCCATCTGTTTAATTAATTTGAGCTGTCTTGAGTGTCTGGAACTGATACAAAGTTGATATTGTTGTTTACATACGTATGGCTGAGGACTAGCACCATAGAGAAACCATGACTTCCTTGCCTCTAAACATAAAATCTGCCTTTAGGTTGAAATAAGCTGCTATTGCAAACTTTATTCTCAAAATGAAACCAACCGATCATTAATTTGAGCGCATTTTTAGTTAATTATCGTCAGCTATTTTTTGACTTGCATTCCAATATCAGCTGTTTTAATGTCTCTTCTTTGTCTGCAGGCACCAAAGGTTACTTTCAAAAAGCCTATTGGAAGTGTAAGTGTTTCTGGCCACAAGTTCGTTGGTTGTCCAATGCCATGCGGTGTACAGATCACTAGATTAGAACACATCAATGCCCTCTCCAGGAATGTGGAGTATCTTGCTTCTAGGGACGCCACAATAATGGGAAGCAGGAATGGCCATGCTCCAATCTTCCTCTGGTACACCCTTAACAGGAAAGGGTACAAGGGGTTCCAGAAAGAAGTCCAAAAGTGTCTTAGAAATGCTCACTACTTGAAGGATCGTCTTAGACAACTCGGGATCAGTGCTATGCTTAATGAGCTGAGTAGTACAGTTGTATTTGAGCGACCACGGGATGAGGAGTTTGTTCGCCAGTGGCAACTTGCTTGTGAGGGAAATATGGCACACGTTGTTGTTATGCCGAATGTGACAATTGACAAGCTGGATGACTTCTTAGATGAATTAATTAAAGGACGATCAATATGGTATGAGGATGATAAAGTCCAGCCTCCTTGCCTTGCAGCGGAGATAGGAAGTGGAAACTGTTCGTGCCCTCTTCACAAGTGATACATTTGATTAATTGGGACTTTTGAAGTCTCTCTTAGTTGTCTCTAGCAGTCGCTCAATTTTTATGTTTTAAGGAGGACTCTTTTGTCTATTGTGTACTGTTTCAAAATGTCAGTGTAGTTTGCATTTCAAACTTTATTCCATCTTCATTCTAGTGTTGAACGTCTATAAGTGCTAAATCTGGTTCTTTATTGGCGTTTGCAAGGGAAGTTAACATGTGGTTGTTTTTTATCCTTCGGTCTTCTAAAGAAGAGGCCTTTTTTTGGAAGAAAGAGAATGGAGGGAGAAAGAGAGAGAAGAGAGCAGAGGAGAGGACACCCCCCCCCCCCCCCGGGCCGGGGGTGGGTTACGGCATAGGTACGGATGGACATTGGGGTGTTGGAAATGCACTTATTATTTGCTGTCAGTAGTAAGCCTTGTTACCGTTTGTAGAAGATTTAGTTATTGTTCACTGCGTTGTTAAATGAACTGTCTGATCCTTTATGCAAACAACTGGATTAAATCTAATAGATTTATATTATGCAATAATACTCGCAGAAGTTAGGCTGCTTACTAATCCATCATGAATAAATGCATGGAAGTGGGATTCTTAGATGCTTCATCCAAGACAAAAAATGTGCCAATAATTGTTAAAGGAAGTGCAATTGAGTTGATAAAATTTTTGAAGCAGATTAAGATGTGCTTTTGATCATAAGCCTCTTTATCTGCTGTTAAGACAAAAATAAATCTTGCATGGAAGTGGTTTACAATGCCCATTGTTGGCGTGTAAATTGAAACAGACAAACAGATATTGTAGTAAGGAGCTGTTGCTTCTGATGCGAGTTCATCTTATTCACTATTACTGAGAGTCGGCTTTTAATCATTCCATAATATATCGTGGTTTTGAGGTTACTATGAAAGTCTTCCATTATTGTTTCCATATGTTAATACAGTACTCTGTCATTCTCGGGGCATCTGGAAGTAGTAAAATGCCAGCTGTTTGATTTATTCCCTGGCACTTGAGATGATATCTTCGTGCCATTTCTCTGTATGCATTGAAGTTTGAATATAATCTATTTCCTAAAGTTTTCTGCTGATTTTTTCGTTGGCTTTTCTCTAGTTACTGGTTTGGAGAATTGCTCTACAGTGGTTCAACCATGATTGGGTATTTGTTCCTCGGCATCCGGACAAGTGTTGGAAGGACAGTATCATCCTTCTCCAATGGTTTCCACCTGCAAAAGGGCATCAAGTCGGAATGTTAAGTTGGAGGGTGTTTAATACAGATGACATGTCCAATATGTTGTCCTAGATAAAATTAATGCAATTAAGAATTTGTCTGAATATGTTTGCATATGATAATATTCTATGTTTTGATTGGGACTGCTATGGCTTTCTTGATTTGATCAAAGAATTACTTGGATATTTTTCTGCCTACATTCCATTTCTTGTGTTCTCTTTAGGCAGTACTACGTCTCTAGTCAAGGTTGTTGCACTCCGTCACCCCCTCACACCAACCCCCCACCCCCAACAAACGAAAACCAAAACCAAAAGAAAATCCCTTCTTGTTTTAAAATTTTTTGGGAGTTTATCTTACTTGAATCTGCAGACAAGGTGATGAATGAAAATACAAATTTCTATCTTGGCGAGGTTCATTCCCGGACACATGCGTGGTCCGCTACCAAATCCAAGAAAGCTGAAAGGCTTCAATGGCTCCTGCAATTGATCAAGAAGTTATTTTTGGTGAGAAAAAGATAAAGCATGAAACTCCTGAGGTTGAAAGTCTAAAGAAACTCACATTAAATCTCGAAGGATCAAACTTCCGAGGCTCAGGAAAAAGCTTTGGGTCATGATGTATGGACACTACATCCAGATTTAATGACCAACCCTTCTTGATTTTACATCCTGAAATTTTTAGAATTTAGAAAGACCAAATATAAATTTCCTGTAATTGGATATTAATATGCCGGATGTTAAGGTTGGTGGATTCTACCATCAATTGTGAAGTCTTCTGCTGCTTTTCTTGAAAACCAAGGGAGAATTGTGGCAATTCGAAGAGTCTCGCTAATTACCTGAAATCAGAAGATCATGAGCTTTTTAGCGGTCTATTTCTCCATGTTCTAATCAAAGAAATAAGATTAAAATGCAGCTAACTTTGTTGGTGTACGGCATGTTGTTGACGTCCGACCATGTAAGACTTGATCCGTTAGCTTGAATTTCCCTTTGCTCTTCCTGTAAATCACTTCTTAGATTCTGATTTGCTGCATTCAACACAAAAGATAGATTTTATTCTAGAATTTCAAGGGATTATTACTCTTAGACGTTCCAATGAAGCAGGGTTTTCTTCAAGGAATTTTATAAGCCAGGTAAGTGCAGCAGTAGTGGTATCATGACCAGCAACTAGCAGGGTCAATATGTTGTCCTTCAATTGTGCATCTGTGAGTTTATCATCATCTTCTCCTCCATAGCCATGCTTATTATTCTTCTTCACCAGGGATTCCAGGAAATCTTGCTGGAAGTTGTCTCCTGTTCTCCGTTGAGCAATGATTGAGTCTAACATTGCATACATCCTGTTCCGAGCCTGTCAATGGAGTAACATCTCATCACTTGCTCTGCAGTTTGTTCCTGAGTTTGGGCAATTTCAGTCATGTGTATCCAATTCATTCAAATGACTGAAAATTTCATACCTGAATACCACGATAAAAAGCAGTTCCAGGAATCTTCAATGGCAGAGCAGAAAATGAGGAAGACATGACTTTGAAGTTGGCTCGGAATTTCTCCTGCTCTTCACCAGTGGGTTCCAAGCTCATTATCATGTTACTGATCACCTTAAGAGAGAACTGCGAAATTGACAGATGAAGCAATTTAAGAAGAAGAAACTTCATTTAGAAAGAAGCATATTGCTCAAGAGGATGAACTTAACTGTAGAAGCCTCTTCAAGAACCAGGACTTCTCGTCCATTCCATTGATCCAACGTTTCAATAGCCAAATTATTGATGAACTGGAAGTACCTTTTTAGGCCGTTGATTGAAAGGGGGTCAGCAATCAACCTGCGGAGCCGTTTGTGTGCTTCTCCATTTTGATGGAGCAAACTAGTAGGACCAAGAACCTGCCTTCCTGCATAGGAAAGATTCAAACTCACCATCCCATCTTTTCCTGTCAATAAAATCTTGCTTGCTTCACTCCCAGTCATGAAGACAGTAAATCTCCCCAAGACAGAAGTCTTGAATACTTTCCCATACCTAGTACAGAAAACCATGATCATCAAATAAGATCTTGTAATTGTTTTCATAAATTTTTCAAAACCATGTTTGGCAAACGCAGAATACAATTGCATCTTATACGTTTTCTTTGACTGATTACCTCTGCTGTCTCTTTTTGATGAAGCTATGTATGCCTGCAGGACTTGAAAACTCAGTTATGAATGCGAAAGTCTCCCCAACAATAGGCCAACCCAGCGTACCAGGAATTGCAGCCATTGCCTTCGAAGAAGCCCATGTTTGTAGCAAAGCCGAAAGTAAAACTATCAATATTAAGATGACTGCAATCACTAACATATTTAGCTCCATTGATTGTCATGAAACTGAGGACGCAGATGGCTGATATATAAAAGGGTTGGCGTAAATTGATGATTTTGTAATAATCATTATCGAAGGTTGAAAGCTCCAATGCGTTATATTTCCAATAACCAACTTGATCTGTCCTCTATTTTCTTGTTTACTTCTTAACAACTTTTTGCCTCAATTTTTGGATTGACATAAACTTTATAATAAATTTATTCTACTTCACTTAGTGATCATCGAACAGAAGTTCATGCGGTTGGAGATTCTGACTCATGATTAAATTTTGTACTTGTTTCTTATTTCATTGAATGTTTAAATATATGGTAGTGTATAACTGGCAATCCAGAACTTTTACTTCGTTTGGATGACTTATTTACCTATGAAAAGTCCAACGTTTATAAGATAAACGAGCTTGTGCTGCTGAGATTAATTGTACATTTGAAAAGAATTATTCAAGATCCCAAAACAATTGTTGTTACTAGATAAAATCTCAACCACATTATATAGTTTGGTTTTTTCTTTAGAAATAATGTTGTTATTGGTTATCGAATCATGAGGCCGATCTGGCTTTGCCTAACAAACTGCAGCATCTTCCGTCATGAAATTGAAAAACAAAGAAAGTTACAGTCACTTTGGTAACTGTTATAAAACCTATGCAAGTATGTCACCATGCCTTGCGGCTATTCCAAGTTATTTGATCTAATTCTGTTGTTTGGAAGTGCTTTGCCTGTTCAATGATATTCTAAATTGTTAACAAGGACTAAGGCGACGTTTAAATATGACAATTTTGTGGGAGTAAGATGCCCACTCCCTTGTATTAATATCAACTGTGAGGGGAAAACAAAGACCTAGGATCTATTTTGCAACCTAGTGATGCCATTTGGCTATTTGTTGCATGGATTCATAGGATAAAACTGACCAGGGTTTTGGATTTCTGAGAGTAGATTTAGAAAAGTAGAACAAGGGAAAGAGAGGTGGTAGCAGTTTGATTTTTTCTTGGGATTGCATTTCGAGCTCAAGAATTTGGGACCCTTTATTTTTAACATAAAAAATTACATGTTCTCCATCCAAAAGCGTTGCACATGAATATTTGTGCATATTGAAAAACAAAATATCTTCAAAGTTGATCAATGTTTTCAGAATTAGAGTGGCCAATGAATCAAAGGAGGTTGGATTCAAGGTCCGACCCGTTATACCGGTTGGACCGGCAATTCAATCTTTTTTTTTTCACAATTGTATAAGAAAATTCCTAAAACTCACACTTGAAACGTAGAGACTCATACACATCATCACAAGTTTTTTCATAAATTTATTATAGATATAAATAATATTAATAGACATTATCCGAATGCTAATTAAAGTACATGCTTATTTTTCTTTCACATATTAAAGAGGGTTATAAAAAAAAAACCACGGAGTCTAACAACTAATTATGTCATATTTATCATCAAATTTATAACTGATGTTGAAGGCAAATAATTTCAATGAAAAATTAATACCGTCAAAAGTCTAGAATGTTACTAGTAAAAAATAGATGTTTCATCACGTAAAAAATTAAAATGTCCATAATATTTAAGGGAAAAGTTGTAATTTTGGTCCCCAATATTTGGTTGTGCATGAAATTGTTCGCTTAATGCTTTGATTAAAACAAATATGGTTCTTAAAATTTTTTATATTAGCCAAAGTGGGACGATCGACAAAATTTTAACAATTGCAAATATAATGTAGTCACGTGCAGTTAATACAAAAATCATAATCTAGTCACATGCATGTGAATGTGGCAGTCAATACAAAAAACATATTGGAATTTTGAGTTTGAATTTGCATTTTAACTTCAAGGAGCCAAATGCTAAATTATAATTTGTTAATACAAAAAAAATACTGGGATTGTTACCATACTTTTTTTTTATCCCCAAATCCCAAATTATTTACCATATTCATTTTATTTCTATCGTCTTCTTTTTGTTCATGTTCACTCCATTCACCAATTCAAGAACCCATAAAAATCATCATCACCATTCATCAATCACCATGGTCGATGACGAAAAAACTCGTTTTATGGATAATATAACAACAAATACTACTATATATCCCATCCTATTGAACTAGTTAACCCGTTACTTGGTTGAATATATTCAAATATACAAGTTAATGAATCTATTATATTTAGTAAAAATTTTATGAAATATTTTACAGTTATAAATCATATAATACCTATAAAAAGTAAAGTGTATCCAAAAAAATTATACAGGATAAAACAAATACTTTAATATTCACCATTAATGTAAGTTATTATATTTTAAATATTTTAAATTACAATCTTGAACATTCTAAATTATTAAATCATATTCGTTGCTTATTTTCACATTCTCTATTCTTTTAATGCCACCAAGACTTATTTTTCAATGTAAAATTTAAATTTATTTTTAATACCAAATAATATAATTAATTGACCTTGTATATAGGCCGGTTCAAGTAAGTGTAATTTTTTAAAATTAAAAATTATTCTTTTGCCCTATATTCCAAGGTAACCATAATTCAAAAATCTAAATAGATGACTTACAAAAATGCCAATTTAAACTTTTGATTAGGAAAATATTTTAGTTATAAATGAATAATTAAAAAAATTTTGATAAAAGAACTAGTCTTAGTGCGAGAGATTTTAGTAAAAGTAAATCTGAGATTTGATAATGAATTTGGATATTAAACTAAAAAAGTAAGAATTAATTAATTTCATTAAATATGATTGATGGAAATAAAGAAGCTAAAAAAGTAAGGATGAGTTAATTTCGTTAAACATATTGATAAAGGAAATAAAAAAATAAAAAATGTAAGAATCAATTAATTTTATTAAAAATTATTAATAAAGGACATCTAAAACAAAGATGAAATAGACTGATTTGTAATATGCAATCACAACAAGCAGGCTTGGTTGAGTGATTGGGCACTTGGAGCTCAAGACCTCCCACTTGCACCAAAACAAACTTTTTAAAAAAAAACTCAAACCAAAAAATCAGCTGTTCATGGTTCATGTCGATTCGTGCAGTTGGACCAGTTCTTGTTAGTTCGTTGACATCTTCTGGCTTTTGTAGAGAACTAGACCGGAGCCATAGCCGGTTTGTGGTTCAACCGATTGAACCGGTTGGTCCAGTCCAATTCTCGAAACACTGAAGTTGATAAAATTTCGGACTTTTCCAACTTTTAAAACTTAAAGCCCCATTGGATAAGCAAAATGACGTAGAACTAGCTTTGCTTTTTGGCTTTTTTTTTTTGTCCTTTGTGGCATGAGATATAAAAAACCGAGGTGAGGGTAGTTTTTTTAGATGTTTTATTTTGTTTTCGCTTTTTGATCAAATTTAAGGGCTAAAGAAGTTGAGATATTTTACAATTTAAACCTCGTACCCATTTTCAATCCAAAAGCATACTACTAGTTCTTGCTCTTTAATATGAGCTAATGATATAGAAATAACTTGAACTTGTTTTAGGTTGATACATAATACATTTGCCTATAAAATGATGGAAATTAGTATGCAAGCCAGTAAGCATGACATTTTTGGTTTTTTTTTTTTTTTAGGTGGGGGTGGGGGTGGGGTGGGGGGAGGAGAGAGAAAAAGAGGAAAGGAAAAGAAGAAGTACAAGCAAAAGAATAGAAAAAACTCTGGGAAGTTAGAAGGGCCAATATCAGCCAAATAATACTAATCCTAGCAAACTTCTTGCTCTTTAATCCTAATAATATTACACACTCCATATAAATTCATGTTTAACAAAAGACCTTTAGAGATATGCTAACTAAATATCCCTATCATAGCACAAAATATTAGCATATAGCATATCCCCATCATAGCACAAAATATTAGCATATAGTATTTAATCTTATGACACAATTCAAACTATTGCGATTACCTTCAAATTATGTATTATTCATTTACTAACTTAATTGTACATAGTTTACAATTAAATCTACTAAGAAATTTATATTACTCAAAGTATTTGATTTCCCACTTTAAATCTCTCTATTTATGTATTTAGATCAATAGAGTTGGAAATGAAGTTTTGTATTTGCAATGTAATCCACATTAAATTATCGAGACTAATTCTAAAATCTATCATTCAAATTCAATCATTGAAGATGTGGCTATACCTGTCCCATGGTCATATTAGTTAAGTACTGGATAAAAAAAAGCACATGCATTCAAACTTGTAATTAAAATATAAAACATTTCATGACATCATTATTTGGATTAAAAAACAGAAGTTGAAGAAATGAGATGAGAAAATTTTCCACTTTTCTCCAAATAAATTTCTTATTCTTTATTATTTATTATAACCTTTCGATTGAGTATTTTAGGTTCAAAACTTAGGAGCTACTTGGTTTATGGGAATCGGAATCAGGAATTGGAATGAATCCCTTAGAGGCTACCTGGCTGGAGGGAATCGAAACCATTTTTGAAAATTTTGGAATCCCCATCCCTGACTAAATTGGAGGGAATCGGAATCATTTCTAAAAACTTTGCAACTTTGACTTCTTTTTTATTCCTCAATTATTTTGTTGTGATAAACTATTAGTAGACATTATCGTTTATTTATTAATCATCAAAACTAGATGATTTAAGACCATAAAGTCTTCACAATGATTCCGATTCTTATTCCGACATCCAACCAAGCAAGGATATTGGAATGATAAAACTTCATTTCAATTCCAAAGTGAATGATTCTGATTTCAAGTCCGATTCTACTATACGAACCAACCCCTTATTGTATTTTTTATCTTGTGAATATATATATTGCGTATTACAAAATAGGATGGAAGGTTTTTTTTTTTTTTTGCATTAAAGTGTTGCACTTTTAAGAGAAAGTGTCTGACATAAAAAGAAAGATTGTTAATTTTGAATTTTTTTTCATAGGCCACAATGTCCTTTTCCTTTGTTTACTTTCCATTGGTTTTCTAAAATTTTCTACTAAGATATAAATCAAAATACTTTGAAAATGTTTTATATATTTTGTTGAGGAAGAAGTACAATAGTATAGTAATCCAAATAGTTTTTCGTTAATATATGGTAGACTTTTTTCTTTTTTATTAATTGAAATAGAGTGAAAAAATGATTTAAAAAATTAGATTTTTTTTTCTTTTTAATCAATCTAAACAATATATTATTTAATTAAGTATCACAAAACAAAAAAATGTACAACGTGTAGCACACGTAGTTTTACACTAGTT
Source organism: Mitragyna speciosa (assembly GCA_024721245.1). Classification (NCBI taxonomy): domain Eukaryota; kingdom Viridiplantae; phylum Streptophyta; class Magnoliopsida; order Gentianales; family Rubiaceae; genus Mitragyna; species Mitragyna speciosa. The sequence continues at coordinate 15,797,383 of CM045568.1, forward strand.
TTAATAAAAATGGAGATGGGGGTTAGCTTGCAAGGAGAGACTAGCAACTAAGGAGAGATTAATTAACTGGGATCTTATAAAAAAGAATTGGTGTGTAATGAGCTGCAGAGAACCAGAAACAGTGGAGCATCTATTCTTTGAATGCAAGTTTACAGCCTACATACGAAGCAGAATACAAACATATTGCAGACTATAGAAGTATCCTTAGATGGCAGCAGGAAGTTGATGTTATGGCTGAACCAATGAAAGATAGAAACTTTGTCAATGACGTATGGAAAGTAGCATTTGGAGCAACAGTGTACAACATATGGATGGAGAGAAATGATAGACAGTTCAAGCAGAAGAGTTGATGTGCAGAAAGAATAGTGAATGAAGTAGTAGACATAGTAAAAATGGTAGTGGCTAGTTGGAGGAAAATACCAAATACGTTTGACAATTGGAGTTTTAGTATAGAATGGGGCTTTGACGAGAAATTTTTTTTGAAGGAATGTAAACATAATGTACTGAGTGAAAGAATCAGATGTAAGCATTAAAATGCAAGAAAAGATTTCTTTGCGCAAAAAAAAAAAAAAAACAAAATGGAGATGGGTATCTATTTGGTTTCAACAAGCGCTGATTGGTCAGGGAAGGTCCAAGCCAACGTGAGGGGTTCAAACCCTGGTCTTGGCATTTAGGAAAGGAAGGGTATAATTGGATAGGTATAAAATTAAGGAGTCACACTCTTAATTGTGTGTGGCAAAAAAGGTATGGAGTCATATCTTACACACCAAGTGAAGCAATATATACTGTAATAGGAATTGTTGATTAAAAAAAAAAAACACAAGGGCGGATTGTTAGTATCTTCACGCAAAAGCGCTTGATAATTGTAGGAAGGAGTAATCAAGTCATGCAAGGTGCAACTGTATTAACTGTCCCTTCTTGAGAAGCAAAGTTGTAATTCCATAATCCTCTTAGCAAAGCCATAATTTTAGAATCCTCTACACGTAATGAGAGCTTCAGAGTAAGAACTTTTGCTGAACTTATGGCAACTGGATTAACTATCCTATCTTGAGAAGCAAATATTGTTGTATCACTCCTACCAGAAGAATTTTGCTATCACCATATGCTTGAGAAATTTTTCCATTGCTACATAAGTTGAAGGAGAGACTATCCCACATGAATTTTTTATTCTGCTAGCAATCACGAGCTACAATATCCAGCAATTATCACATTTAATCCCCTTTTAGGCACCGCTGGTATCTTAAAAAAAAATAGTTTGAAAACACGTGGTTTGTTTCTTGGTAAGATTATTGCTGATAGATATTAATTTTAGGAATAATAAGGAGGAAATATATTTCAACTTTTACCATTTTCTAAATTGTATTTAATTTAATTGGTTTTTAGAGCAAAACACAAAGCTTAAACTCGAATTTCAGGGACATTATTTTGAAATACAAGCTAGAATTACTTTAAATTAGAAAATTTTATTAAAAAATGGCTATTTATTACCATAAGACCTCTATCCTTAACCTTAATTGTATATGAACATTACTCATTTTGTCTCAATCTTTTCACTTTTGTACTTAATTAAAATGTTAATTTTGTTAAATGGTTGAGATGTTAAATTTGATGTTAAGATATAGTAACTATAAGCTATTTCTCACTACTGTTGTCATTGTATTAAATTAAAAAAATTGTCAATAGTATATTTAATTTGAAAAAATTTTAAAATTCTCGCGTTAATGTAGGTTCTTGAAATCACATGTTTCCTAAGCATGTTTCATCACTATATCTTGATGTTTTTTTTTTCTTTTTTAAAAAATTGACATTTAGGTGGAATGATTAGTCATATCCACTAGCTTTGTTTATAATTAAAAATTGAAATTTAAAGGATCTATAATCTCATCTTATAAATATTTAGACTTATATAAATATGGAAAAAATATACTTGTATGCCTATCATATTGACAATGTGCCAGGTAGAATTAGGAAAATGAATACCAAGAAAACATCAAAGGACAATTTGTCCACATAAAATATGATCACATTTGAAAATTTATTTTGTGTATCATGTCCATGATATCTATATAAATATAACCATAATTAGTAAGAAAATTAAATTAACTAATTAATTAGGGTAATGATAATAGTTTCAACCTATGAAGAGTGATAAAGCCTATGAATACAGATATCACGCATGATAAACTCATTTTCTCCAAACCTTTGCTAACTGTAACAATCTATTCCACCACAAGTGAGCAACAAAAGCAAGATGGCAAAAACATGGGGTCGTTATCTTATGCAAAAAAGATTGACTTGTAATTTTCTGTACTTTCTAACCTCTGGCTTACTAACTTGGTTTTGAAAATAGTAGATGAATGTCATCTACATTACGTTTATGCATAAAGAAAAGTACATCCAATAATTCACATCGGCATTTCCTCATATTACTACAGCTTGTAGACAATTGGTAGTATGGTTCAAAAACATGTTTCTATGCAACTCTTCTTTAGTTGCTAAGATAGTATAAATTTTTGTTTTATTCTTATTTTATTTGTTCATTTTTTTGTACCCATTTCCTGTTCCTATCTATAAAATATCTGCATGAGCATCCCTATCCATGCCATCCTTAAAAGAATAATAAAAGCAATTAGTTTTAGATTTTAAACCACTTTAGTTACTTATTTAATCATTATATATCACAGAAGTATATGTTTATTTGTAAAGCATTATGCTTACTTGTAAATTAAGCAAATAGAGATATATTCAAGAGACCCTCTATACATAGAAAAAAAAAAAACTCCAAAATGCTAACCAGATAACAAAATACAAATATGTGCTTACAAGAATATAAATTTCAAACTCTGAGACAAGTTCAACATAATCCATCTACAACAATGGGTTCATTCATAAAACCAAATTTAGATTGACTAAACTTTGAAATACTTCTTTTTCTCTATCTTCTCATGTAGAGAAACTAAAATTTTCTTTTAAAGTCCATCTAGCAAATTACTTTGGAAATCAAAGTGTGAGGGATGTTAAATTTTCATTACAAACCACATATAACTCAAATACTAAGGAGTTGATTAATAAATGATGTCCTATCGGCAAAAACTCCTTATTTCTTGGCATTGTGCTTTATCAACAAATACACTATTATTATTTCTAGCTAAACTTAACATATTATTCCATGAAATGATGACGTCAATTCAAAAGTATTTGTTTTCTTCAAGGGGTGGCTCATAGCGCAGTATTCTCATATTAATATATGCATTCAAGTAAACTAAATTGCTAGGGTGATGAATGAAGAATACATTATATATATTTTCAGTGTTCACTAATAAAAGCTTCAAACAAGCTCTTTATGAAGCCTTTAGCAGAAATATATGTTTAGTGTAACTATTAGATGAAGATAGTTATCTAATTGTATTCTATTACCTATTCTAATTATTCCTGGACTACAGGATAATTATTGACTTACACGCATGTTTAGATCCAACTTTATATAAATCCAACTTTACTTAACAACTGAGAAGAAGAAAAACTTAAAAATTAAGTAACAATTGATGCCAAATGATTTACCTCATTGGCTTGCTAAACTACCCATTTGCTTCGTGTGATTTGTTCCTCTGTTGCTAGAATTAGACCTGTATATCTTTATGCTGTTAGTTTTAATGACTTCCACACAGTGTTTAAGGTTCGTAATTTGAAACAGTGTCAGACCTCTCTCTCTCTCTCTCTCTCAGTTGTTAACAATCTTGAAAAGGTTAAAATGTCAACTAATACCTTTTTAAAATTGACATTGCCAAACAAAACTACATAGTTTATGTTCTTGTTGGATTACTGTTCTTAAGTTCTACACCGCCATAATATTTGACAAGTCTTATGTCGGTCACATAGATCACAAGTGCATAGAAAAAGGATATACCAGTCCATGAGTTGACATTGCTAGATTGCTACTTCCTATTCTCTACGTATTTGACAGAGCCAAAGATCATTCCTAAAAAGAAAGTGGCGCTTGAATGATAATATAAGAATCTAATATTTTGATCCAACTATCTTGGATTCAAATAATGATATTTATCACTTCTGCTTTATCTAGTTACTAAGTGATCACACAATAAACATTCTTGAAAATGTATTGCATCTTTTAGAGTTCAAATTCAAACTCATTTAAAACAAAGGATGATTGAATCACTTTTGACAATTAAGATAAGCCAAAATTGATTCATAACAAATAGACAATCATACATACATCTAAGTATATTATTATTAAGCAAAACAATGCGATGATACTGGAAAATTAGTTTACTATCTTCTCAGGTTCCACACTTTGTTGTTTCTTTTATAAATGGGATAATTACAGAAACCTCCCCTGAGGTTTCTGACAATTTCACTTGGCACCCCTTAAGTTTCAAAAATTACACAAACCTCCCTTACATTTATTGTTTTAGTAACAAGACTTCCCCTATCAACATAAGTTTTAAATGAAAATCCAATTTTGCCCTTCTTAATCTAAAAACCAAAAAAAATAATATATATATTTTTTACCACTTGAACTACCGCCACCAACTTCATGAACACCGCCATTAGCAATCACAAAACAATCTCACCAACACCGGTACACCACTGCCAACTAATCAGGAAAATAAAAATAAAAAATTCATCTTGTTTTTACCACTTGAACAACAACCACTACCACCACCATATCACGCTAGCTCCATTTTTATCAGTTACCACCATCACAAGCAACCGTATTATAGAGGCAAAATTCATAAATATTCCCTAGCAAGACATCCAAATCTATTTACCCAAAACCAATTATATATTAGTAACTTTGTAACTTCCAAACCCTAAATTCATAAATCAATTTGCAAATAATAATAAGAATAATAAGTCAAGGGTTATTATAGTCATTTTAAGTGGCCAGGGGAGGTTAGTGTAATTTTTCAAACCTCAGGGGTGCCAAGTGAAATTGTCAGAAATCTCAGGGGAGGTTTCTGTAATTATCCCAAAAAAAAAATACTTAAGATGTCAAAGTAGTACATTATACATAGAAGACTTCTTTCCCAAAGGCTAACAAGGAGGCAAATATTGCATATTGTAGATAAATTTTAGAGCTTGCAGTTACAAATAATTGGAACAATTACTTGCATAGACGACTACTTCTTTATCTTAGTAAAATATGGCCAAGTCATTCAAAAGAACATAATCATATATAACGATTCATAAAACACCAAAAAGAAAGAATGTTTCTGCCAAAAAAGAAAAAAGAAAAAAAGAGAAATTAAACCTGGAAATTGTCTTTAATCATTCGTTGGCAAAGTTATTCAATCTAAAGAGACAGCAATTATCTTTTCTTTTTCTGCTTGCAGGGACCTTTTTTCCCTCTTCTCTTTTGCATATTGATTTTCCACGGCTGCCTATTTCTTGAAAAAATGTTCGACTATTTTTATTTTTTTCTAAGAGTCCAAAATATATATTGTGTAGTTAATTATAGAAAATTATTGTCCAAGTAAATTATGTTTCTCGTTCTTAATTAATTTTTTAAAAACCATTTGCGAAAATTTTTTTTCCATTGTTTATCAATTTGTAAAACCCCTTGCGTAAGATTCTATTCTATAACGAAATCCACTTCAATGAATGTATCCTCAAAATAAAATTTAAAATCAGTTTTACATAAATAGCCTCAACAATTATAAAAATAGCCACAACAATCATAAAAATAGCAATTAAGTTTGGATATATAACACGGCTGCTAAAGTTTTATTGGGAGGGTATAAAAAAATTATGCTCTACTTCTTTAATTTCACAAAGAATTATATGGAAAGCATTTACTCTTAGCACATCATTTGGATCTTTTTAAAAGTATGAGTTTTCATGAAGACTCTAAAATGGTTATTTATGTAAGAAATTTCCTTATTTACTATTCTTCAGCTTTTAGAAGCTATTCCAACATTCTGTTCTATTCATGTCTGTTAAATTTCTAAAAGCTACATATAAGGAAATCCATTGCTGCTTTAGAATTTTATTACTGAAGTCAAATCCCATTGTCAATATGGCATAAATAGACCTTCGAATGTAACAATGTTTTTAGATTTTTTCGGTAAGGCCGCCATTTAAAAGAAATTCTAATTCACTTGTCACAATTTGTACTTTTAATATAATAGCTTATAATTCCTATACATCTACCTAGTTTTATATATCTACCTTGTGATATTGGAGTTGAACGATGGTAGAAGCTTGAACTTTAGTGTGTTTCTTTTATGAGGTTTGAGAATAAAATCATCAAAGGGCATGTCTTAATTCTTAGATTTGCCGTTGGTACGTTTTGCTACTTGGAAGAAAGTCACGTTTTCTTTTACTTTTCTAAATATATATAATCTTTTTATTAGAATTAAAAACTTAATGAAATATGCTTCAATAAGAACTACATCCCTAAAGTGTATACACAATATTAATATACAAAAATAGCCCTAACAGTTATAAGAAAATTTATACATAATATCATTATTAATTTGTTTTGTAAGGAGTACTATAGGAAAGAAAATCTAACAACTTGCAAAACAATCTTTTTTAATATTTTCATGCTAGATTCAAAATTGTAGCATAGCTTGTCTTAGATATCATATATTATTCGATTGTAATTTCAATTGTTAAGACCATTATTGTAATATAATTAGAAGGTACTATTTCGTTAAGGGCAGACTCATTTCTTCCCTTGCCATAAAAATTTGTACCAGATCATTTCCTTCTTCTTTTTTTTGGGTTTTTTTTATTGTTTTGCCGTTTACATAGATTTGGACTTTCCAAACCGGGATTTGGGCAAAATTTTAAAAGAATTGTTGATCAAACCAATTTCCGAAGGCCATCTTCATCTTTGCTATAGGATAAGGATTGTCAAGGACCATACTTCAGCATATCACCTTTTGCTCTTTTTACCACAGACATTTGGTTTGAGCAAATTGGAATCCACTGGAAGTGCTTGTTTTCTTTCCCTTGCAATTTGCCGAAGCAACAAAAGGAAAAATAGAGAGTTATAACAGAAACTTACCCTCAGTTACTAACCCATAGTAAATCATGCAAACAAGTTGTTCCATGGTGAAATCGTAAGTTGTTCCACTACCACCTGTAAAAGTTATTTAACATTTCATCATCATGAATTTTTTTTTTCTATTTTCACAAGGCTCTGTTCCAATGATCACAAGGTTTGTTAGAGTTGCTAACATTTATTAATTGCATGACAATTATACATATGTCAATAGCGAGGTAATATAAGGATGAAGATGATTCAGTTTAATCTTAGAGAGTCCAGTCATTTGATTCCAATGTACCACTTTGAATATCATACTTGTATATAAAATTGAGGAGAAGTAATCTGCAACTTCCAAAGTATTTCCAAATCACTGCTGAAGATCAAAGAAGAATTTTGATCTTTAGTTTCTATAGAATTAATAATTTCAAAAACTTGAACTTCCCTTCCAATGCACAAATAAATTGCTTGAAAAAATTTAAGGAAACATGCTTTAATAAAACTTACATTCCTAAACTAAATATTCAATATTAGTATTACATAATTAGCCCTAACAATTATAAGAAAAGGCAATTCGTCAAGTACCTGTTGTATTTATATGAACTATAAACTATGTGTTCTGAAAGTATTTATATATATATATATATATATATATATATATATATGACACTTTCAAGCCACAAGGTGATACATTTACCACTTGTTGAGTGATTTTGTCACTCACCCTTTTACTTTTGATATGCAGTGACTGATGAATTTGTAAAGAAGGGGTGGACTAGCATTTGGAGTAATCAAGGTGATTAGATGGTAGTAAGCTCATGATGAGTTGTATTTATATTATTTAGACTATGTCTTGTACTATGATTTGTTCGATTAAGACTCTAGTGATTGTAATAGGTCTCTAGAATTGTGTATCTGAAGTATTAAATACTATGGTATTGGATGACATTATACTTTTGCTTATTGATATTTATGTGATGTGGGATATTGTTTATAGCTTTAATTCGTGATATTTGGGATGTTCTATTTGATGCTTTGACCATTTGAGCCTTGATTCAACTTAGCCTGATCACCGCAGTGTTATGTTCTGGGGTACGAGGCATGACAAGAAGATTTGTCCGATCTCTTACCGTTACACAAATTCAAGCACCTTCCAAAGATGCTCATGATTAGAATATTCATAAATCAGACAATAAAATTGTTTGAGACTTGGATGTACCAAATAAAGCAACCTTTAAACACATCAAAACAGAAACAATTTTTATGCCAATAGACTAGTTTACAATGAAATGAGGGAAATTTCTCCCTTCTTCCCCTGCTTTGCCTCGGGTATGATAGACTCTCTTAAATCATACTTAACATACAGTTTAGGTCTTCCAAACACTGCCACAAAAGTTGCCTCTCGACCCCAGATAGTAGAAACAAATCCTTGCAGCTTTCATCTCTGGGCTAGTGTTATAAAAATCGACTTACATGTTATCAGGAATATGTTCCAAGATACAATTTGCATTCCAGATGATTTTCTGAAATCCCATTCTGGAGGACTTATTGAGACCTTGAACTCCTCATTTCCCATGTGTTGGAGAATTTTCAAAATAAGAAAGGGTACAAAGTAAGGGTACAATTCACATAAAAAGTTTTGTATTGTATTTATTCAATTTAATAGATATAACTATTGATAATAGTCATGAATATATAAATAGATCTGTCTATTTACTTAAGATATGGATAAGTGAATAGGCGTGTCTTATTATGTAGAGACATGAAGATGTTTATAAATATTACAGATGTGAGCTGAAGAATGCATAACAATAAATCTACATACTTTATTGATTTAAACACAAAAACTTCCTGCAAATTCAGATCTCCATATATGATCTTTGTATATCACCATACTCTGCTCATGGTTGCCAATGAAGTGTGTTTGTAACCACAGAACTGTACGAGGCAGAAAAAGGAGTTTTTGTCAAGGGAATTAGGTACACGTAGGTTTTGAAAGCATTTTGTATCCTCATTCTAGAACTTTTGAATTGAAGTTGCACAGTTAGAATAAGTATAATCAAAAGCATTTGCACATCTCAATTTAACACCATATCCTGATTCCTGACATAATGATTATTTCCATAGCATGCTGGAAGACGTTAGTTAATACTAGTTTACAAAAGTAAATCAAATCACTAAAGCTTCTTCTCCACCATTCTTCTAGCTATTTTTGCTGTTGTTTACTCAATCTTATTGCAAATCTGTTCCTCCTTGTCCCAGATCCCGGCTTGTTCTTTCACACCCTGGGAAGCGTAGTCAAAGTATCATTATTGATTCTAAACTTTTTTTTGTAAGTGGTGCTTTCCAACAATTTTCTCATTTCATTTTTCAGTGAAGAAAGGCGGTGGGTGATGTCAAAATTCCTTGCCATCAAAAGATGATAGTTTAGTTTAAAAAAGGGTAAATTACTAGTAACCCCCTGTGGTATCGCATTCGATCACATAACCCCCTTATAGTTTCAATATGACCACATAACTCTCTTGTGGTTTTATAAAATGTGAAAAATGGACGGAATATTCTACACTAGAAATGTTTAATCCACGTACCGTTACAAAATATTGAAACCATAGGAGGGTTATTTGATCGAAAGCGATACCACAGGGGGGTTAATAGTAATTTACCCTAAAAAAAGTGAAAACATGAAAAACATCAATTAAACATGCCAGTTGATGAATAGATAAACAAATCAAAACACAAGAAAACAAGAATAGCTACAAGACATAGTGAAATAAAGTCATAAACATGCATGCAATGAAAGGAACAATGATACAATCATACATGAGATCTTTTTACATGATTTGAGATAAAATGAAAAAACATGCATCAGGATTTCTAATATGTCGTTGAAATTCACCAGATAGAAGAGAGGGATAGGGGAGAAGGATTGCACGGGTAATCCTAGTCCGTAAACCATGTTTATGACCAACAACAATGCTAGATGATGAATTGAAGGTAAGAAAAGAACGAAAAAAAAAAAATCAATGTAGTTTGAGTGTGAGAAGTAATAACACCACCACTAAGGTTTGCCATTCAACTACGAAAATTTGACCAACAATATAGTTCAAGCATATATTACAATGTACAGAGCATCTATCAAATTCAACATTTTATAGAACCAAAGTGATTTCTGATTATGTAGAACAAATAGCTTCAAATATAGAAATGGCCAAAACAAAACATTAGGACATCACAAAGTTTAGGTTAAATGAAAGGAATGTGACAGATTGTGTCACACCCCGTGCCCGGAGTATAACACCCACCATGCCAAGACTACGCTCTGACATAAGGCTAGCAAAACAAAACATAAACTGCTCAAAACAGCCATTTCATTGAACTTGACTCAAATGCAAAGTTATATGATACATTACAAAGATAATCCTCAATAAAATAAAAGTTCATCTTATACACTTCCACTAAGATCACAAAACTTCTAGGTGGAAGATTCTATTCAAAGTAAATAACAAGAAATCTTGCTAAGTATCACATCCTATCTCCAAAAGCTAATACCACGAGTCAGTCCAATTCTCGTCTGCAAAAGCATCGTCCTCTACATGAAATAATAAAAGGGGTGAGCGATACAATTCGCTCAGTAAGTGGTAAGAGTACTCCTTGTGGCTTCAGAGTGGTACTCATACATATACATTTCATAAACAAGGTCATTATCAAATTTTAGATGCGAAGATAACATGGCCAAAAGTATATTTCCGTCAGAGACATACATTTCTATAAACAAACCAATGAGTTTTATCAAATTGTTCCAATTGACCCTGGATATCCAGTTGTTAACTATTACCGGTTAACACAGTCCCAAAACTAACTTTAACCGGTTGGTGAGGCTCAAAAACTAACTTTAACCGGTTAGTTCGGTCCCAAAGACATCAATCATGAAATTAAAGAAATAATCCCATCAAAAGAGTACTACAATTAAGAACTCAATCAATTCATTTATACAAACATTCATTCAAATAGGCCACATTATCACTTTTATAAATAATTGCAAATAACCACCATTAAGCCATATATTTATATCGCAAATACTCATTTCAAAACATTTAACATTTCATAAAACTCATTTTCAAAAGATCAAATAGTACAAGCCCCACTTACCTTGATCTAAGCTAACTAAGATAATCGGAGAACGAACGGTTGATGTCTTCGCCTAAAATACAAAACAAAACTCAATTAATTCACTAATTCTATCAAAAAGGCAAAATGAAGACTTACATCTAACTTAATATGCAAAACGGAGCGAAAAAGGGAAAAACTGTAGTAACCCATAGAGTTAGTGGCGGCTCACAAACAATGACCAGTAGATGTCCCAGCCGCGATGCGGCTAGGACCGCGGCTCAAGTCAGGGGAAAGGAGGCAACCCATCTGCGGTTTCATCCGTTGCGCCGTGGATAGCGCCAGAGAACTACCTATAACGAGTTGCGGTCTCATTTGCGGCATGGGTAATGCCACGAATGAGTCCAGAAAAGTACGATCTTCACCCTGCACAGCCCAAAAAACCAAATCTAACATTCCCTACTCCATCAATCACCACCCAATCACCAAAACAATTTCAAATTAACAATTTGAAGACCGAAAGATTTCTCCAAAATATTTTAAAGCAAAGGTATTCCAAAACAAAGGTTCTATCTAAGCCGTCTTTTCCCTAACTTTCCTTCCTGGTACTACAGTGGTACTTTTCAGGCCTTTGTAGAATTTGTTTTGGAAATCAATACTTTTAATTTAAATTGGAAGAAAATCGATTTAATCTTTAGAATGATAGGATCAATACAGATTTAAAGAACTTGTTGAATATTATTGATATTCAGAATTTACAGACTAGCGTTTTTCGACTCTAATCCACACTATTTAATCTTACACACTGCAAACTCTATTACAGACTCGATGATTTGATTAAAACTAAGAGCTCCCTTTATAGATGAAGAGAGATTAGCTTTTATTATTACAAACAGACACAATAATTTCACCCCTGAAAATCTGGGAAGGTAAAAGTAAATTACCCAAAAGTAAAAGCAAACAATCTACTAGTAAAATTATTACATCCTTGAAATATGCAAAAGTGTATTTCACTCGTGATGCTTTTTCCATTCTTCAATGTGCTTCATCAAAAGAGACACAACTTTCAAGAGACAGAATCATTCGGAATCAGGAGTATTAGACAATGTACTTCCTGGGTCCGTGATATTCATTTCAATTATCCATTCTGCAAAGTTTCTGTGATTTTTCTTTTTGTTTCTTTCTCTTCTTTTTCCATTCCTTATTATCCGGGAGGTAGAAGGAATTTGCAGGACATCATCAGGATAAGGGTCTTGTGAATCAATCATCATGCTACTTTTCATTAATTCCTAATATTCTTTTTGTGCATTTTGGATGGCAGTCCAATGAGGATGATTATTCAGAAAATTCCATTTTTCATAAAGACCGGGCCATAGTTCATCTGGAATTATACCATTATGCTAGAACAAATATTTTTGAACCTCAGAATATTTATCCTCGTCATCCTGTATTGTTGAGGATAAGGAACTATAAATCAGGCAAGAAGGTAGTGCATGAATAATCCTGTCCTATATGTGTACTAGTCTATAAAAATGGATCAGCAAGTACACAGAATAAGAAGAAAAAAGATCCCACCATTCTTTTGGTTTAAACCATTGCAAAAACTTCTTCAAATGTAGGCTTAATCCTGAGAAATTTGTGAACAAAGGAACTCAAATATAATGTGATACTGATGACATAGGTACCACATTACCCATAGTAATAGTTCTAAAAAATTAGAAGTTTGTCCTATAAAGATTTGTGAGAAAAGATACTCAGAATAGATTCCAAAAGGACTTAGAAGTAATCTACCATAATGTCTGAAGACATCAAGTTCATGCTGTATGCGATTTCTTTCCAAATTTTCTTTTTCCCATAGAATAGGAATACCCCAATTTTCTGGAGGATGATCTTTGACTGGATAAAACATCATATCTGTTGGAGTAGGTTTTCTTGATAAAAAATCAGCAATGATATTCGTTTACCCCTTCATATGTTTTACATCATAAGAAAACTGTGAAAACCAATTGGACCATCTGAGCAATTGAGAATTTAGAATTTTCTTTTGTTTAAATTGGATCATTTTTTGAAAAGAACTCATATCCATTTCCACTTGAAAATGACAAGGTCGCAAATAGAAACTGAATTTCTCAATTCCTTTTTTGACAGCAAGGATTTCTTTGAAGGATGAGTGGTAATGAATTTCTGACTCTTTGAATCTGTTACTGGCAAATTCACAACATTTTCTTTCTATTGGTGAAATTTGCTCCAAAAGAACGGAATCCCAATACTTATCACTCGCATCAGTTTGGAGAACAAGATTATCAGATGAAGGAATGTGAAGGTAGGAAAAGATTGTAGGAGAGATTTTAGAGTTACTAGAGACTCTGTCTGAGAGGTATCCCAAGGTTTTCCTGAGCATTTTTTCTAATGGATGGGTATATTTGGATACATTAGGGATAAAATCCCTAACATAGTTGACTATACCAAGAAATTGTTGGATTTGTTTGAAAGTGAGATTTTCAGAAGAAAAATCTTTTATAGAATCTCCAACATGTTACTCTGGGGTACATGAACCATTTTCTATTTTCATTCCTAAAAAAAAAAATTTCTCTTGACATAAAAATATTTTTTTCTCGGAAAGCATTATTTCGAATTTTTCAACAATTTTGGAAAATTCTTTGAATAACTGTACATGATTTTCAAAACTATCTGAAAATAAAAGAATGTCATCAGTAAATACTAAAACTGTGTAAAAAATAGGTTAAAAAATCTTAATCATTGCTTTTTGAAACAAAGACGGTGCAGGTTTCAACCCAAAGGGCATCACCTTCCACTGAAAATGATGATTAGGATTGCAAAATCCTGTTTTGAATCGGTCTTCAGGTACAATTCCTAATTGCCAGAAACCAGATTTTAAATCAAATTTGGAAAACCATTTGGCTTTGGCAATTTGAGCAAATAAAGAGGAACGGTTAGGAATAGAAAATTTATCATCAGTCAAGAAAAGCTTTAAGGGCTAATAATTAATAACCAATTGTAACTATCCTCTGATCTGTTCAGATCTTTTGTTTACATAGAAAGCTTAACAAGCCCATGAGGAATCAGAAGGTTCGATAAGATCAAACTCAAGAAGTTCAAAACACTTCTTTTCAGCCAATTTTGTGTGTTCGCGATTCATTCCGGAATGGCTAGCTTTTGTAGGATTTATATCCTCATTTCTTTTGAAAGGAAGTTTGATGAAAAAGTCTTGGTATTTTCACAAAGGATGAGAACATTTTTAAGAAAATGAAGCATGATTTTCCGTACAGGAGTGATGGATCAAATGAGTTTTGATTTGGAAAACAATTTCCTCATTAGCAATGGGCTGTTTAAGATAAATATTCTGAAGGTCATGATATGGTTTAAAAAAGGCTTTGGATTGTATTCCTTTTGGCTTCAGCAGATATTGGTTTTTCTCATAGATATCAAATCCAATTACCAAATCTTTCCCCTGAATATTATCTCTCAAAATTCGGGTATGAATCCTACAATCGGGTAACAACTGGATGGTAATTTTAGTTTTTGTGGCATGAGTTGTTTCAAAGATCTCTCTACTAGCAACTCGAAACTGATGCATTACTAGTTTCCAGAAATCTTTTGGAAGAATAATTTGTTTCAGGATAGACATAGCTGCTCCAATATCGAAGAAGGCTATCACAGGGATAGGCTTATCATATGTTGAGAGAATTATATGAATAATGGTTTGTGGACATGTTTTGGCTGGCTTACTCATGTGAAAACAATCTTGAATATCCAAATCAAGAATCTGCAAAGTCAAAATAGTTTCATCAGTAGGCTCACTTTCCTCAGTTAAGATTTCTTCAAGTTCATTAGAATAGGAATTTGTAATTTATTTTGAACTTCAGAAATTAAATGAACTCCCTTTGTATTTTGTGGACAAGCAGAAGAATAGTGTCCCTTTTTTTTGCAAACGAAACATCTCACATCTTTCTTGGAGGATCTTGGTTTTCCTGAGAAATATTTTTTCTTTCTAAAATATCTCCATTTCTTCTTCTTTCTTGGAAAACTTTTATCTTGGAAAGAAATCTTTTTGAATTTTCTCCTTGATGATCCCTTTTTGCACTCCAAACATTTTCCTTGGATTTCTAAATCAGGTGTTTTGCATGCTTCATTGATGCATTTGTTGCCTTCCAAATATTCTCACACAACACTCCTTTTATTGTAAATATCATCCAGAGCTAAATAGACTGATTGTCTAATCTGACCTGGAGTCAAATTTAAAATGGAACCATATTTATTCTGAATGTAAACTTGATAAGCAGTAACTAATGTTTTGGGAAAAGAAGTAAGAAAAGCTTGTTTCAGACTAATATCAGCTTTTAATGCATAGAATAATTTTGTCATTCTTTGTATATGCTAACTGATATATTTCCTATCAAAAGATTTGCATTTCATTTTAAAAAACTCTTTGTACTTTTCTTCTCTGTTTAACTTAAAATTTCCGATGAAAACTTGATGCAAAATTTTGATGATGTCAAGAAAATCTTATTTTGTCAGAAAATTAATTTTTTCTTTTTCTGATACGGAATTCCACCAATCTTTCAAGGTACCTGCAAAACGTGCAGTAAACTCAGTCAGAATTTCAAAATTAGAATCAATCTTTAATGCTTTAATGAACATCCATGCACGAAACTCCTGAAAACGAGTTTCCCATGTATAAGCAAGAATATTATCGATAGTAAAAATTTGTGTACTCGCTTTTCCAAACTCAGAACTTTGTACATATGGCACTTCTTCTTCATGCATGTAATCTTCTGATTCTTCAACTTTGACTTCAGCATCTCCACCTGCTATGTTTATTCCAGGAAGAGATTCTTCTTCATTTTCTTCGAGGGACTCTTCAGTTGATTCATCTTTTGTTGAAGAATCTAGTTCACTTCTTGACTGTTCTGACAAAGAATCATCATTTGTGTCTTCAGATGCTTCCATTGTTGAAATCAACGGAACACTGAATTCTATCTGTTTCTGCAAAAAGGAAAAACTATTATTAGAATTTTGTTGTACTGAAAATGTCAACAAATTCTCCTTTTCTTCAACTTTATCTTTTTGTTTTTCTTTCATTTTTGTCAAATTTTGTTCTTTCTCCCACTTTCGTTTAGCAATCAACTGATTTCTTAGCCATCTACTATTGTTGTGATAAGGAATTTCTTCGTCAGTAGAGGATATGTAATGAGATGAAGTTGTCAATGGTATAGTATCCAAGATTGAAGGAAAACTGCTCCTTTGTGGTTGCTTAGAGTCATACGATCCTAATTTTCCTGTTTCTTTCAAACTCTTGATCTGAGACTTTAGATATTGAATGTCTTTTTTTTCCTTTCTTGGTAAGTATCAATGGAGATACCAATACTTGGAATTTGCTTTTGCACTTCTCGAAATCTCTTTTCCATGACCTTTATCATCTTCAATACCTCAGAATTTTGAGATCTTGTTGTTTCTGTCAATGTATCCAACTTTGAAGAAAAAGTTTTGACATTTTCTTGAATGGAAGTTAATACTTTATTTTGGCATAAAGCATTTTCAGATTGCCAATTCAAAACTTCTTCAATTTTGTTTTATGCAGAATTTTCGGAAAGGAGAATAGTTGGATGGGCATTTTTGATTTTGGCAGAATATTTAGAATGATCTTTCACAAAAGTTTCTTGAACAGAAGGAAATTCAGTTGGTTGGAACATACAAACTATAGGAATTTCTGGAGGAGTGTGGACAGGACTTGAAAATTCTGTTCGAATGATTTCACGACATTTCTAATAGTAAGGATGGAGAAATTTTTCTGGAGTGTTGGATTTCACTTTTTTCAATTCTGTCCAATCATCAGGAATTTGAAATCCATCAAAATTACTTCCGGAAGAAGTATATTGCTTCTCTTCACTATCAGGGAAATGTTCAGTTATGTGTTTGCATCCTGATTTTTTCTTGGGGTCCTTTTTTCCCAAGCACTCCCTGTAAGAACAAATATTCCGGTAAATATGACCAGAGAATGGATCTTGGAAATAATGAACAGGTTGAACATTTTCTTTAAAACGCAAAATTAAATCAATTAAAGATTCTTTTGACTTTCTCCAAGGTTGTGGATCATTTATTGTAATTTTCATCATTGAGATTTGAGGAAAATTTCCTTTCTTGTTTTTTCTTTTCAAATGCAAATGGTCAAAGGAAACTGATACTGATCCATCAAAATTTGACATCATTTTAGAATTAGAGGATTCTAAAGCTCTCTGTTCTACTTGATGGAGTTTTTCATAGTCAGTCACCCAAGCTTCTAGAAGAAGCTGGATAAGTTCATCCCTTGAGATATGGCGAGGTACGTGTACAGGTAGCGGAATGCTGCTCATCAACCTTAATTAACAGTGCATCTTCTTCTCCAGGGAGAGTGAGATCTAAGGCATGATTTTGCACTCTGTATGACATCTGGTAATACAATGTGGCAGCCATTGCATCAGAAATTTGTTCAACTCCATGAATGTACTTGAACCTTTAAGGCTTCCAAAAGATGTGGATCGGATAAAGACATATTAAAATTAGGAAATAAAGTAACAAAAACTATACCTGCATTCAAAATAGTTTCTATCGTGGCTATACAAGCATGCTGATATCTAATAATCTACTATCTAATAAAGCAATTCTAGCTACAACAGGTAATCCTTTCCTACCATGAAAAGAGAGAGAAAACCTTACTGCTCCCAACTGAATATGAGAATATCCTTGTTGTTTTCACTGAACTGGAAACTGAGGAAGAATCTGTAAGGTAATAAATTGTTCTTTTTCATTGGCCGGAATTTGACATTGATCAAGTTTAGATGCTTGAATATATTCTTTTACACCTTTTGCCTTGTGCTTTATCAGATATTTAATAGAACCAAAAGTAAATGTATGCAATTTAGAAAATGAAGAGTAAGGATTTAACAACGGTAAATAAGTAGGATTAACTTGATCAGGATCTATTGAAATTTCATATAGATAGTCTAATCTATCAAAGATACTAGCAGAACTAGATCTAGCAGAAGAACTCATTTTAAAGCAAATGTATAAGCTTGATCGGCTTATCACTCTAAGCAAATTTTTGGCAAGGAGAATAATACCAAATTAAACGTCTATAATAGATTCCAAATTCTTTACAAAAATTATAAAAACAAAATATATCTTATTCGCACATACGAGAGAGAATAACAGCTTGAAGTTCACGAGACAGTTCAGAAAATTCAAATACCATTATATTAACAAGAGATCAAACCTGCATGGTTCTGATACCAACTTGAAGACCGAAAGATTTCTCCAAAATATTTTAAACCAAAGGCATTCCAAAGCAAATATTCTATCTAAACTATCTTTTCCTTAACTTCCTAAATAGTGTGCATTAGAATCGAAGAACACCAATTTGTAAATTCTAAATATCAATAATATTTAACAAGTTCTTCAAATCTGTATCGATCCTATCCTTCTAAAGATTGAATCGATTTTCTTCCAATTTAGGTTAAAAGTATTGATTTCCAAAACAAATTCTACAAAGGCCTAAAAAGTACCACTATAGTACCAAGAAGGCAAGTTAGGGAAAAAACAGCTTAGATAGAACCTTTGTTTTAGAATACTTTTGCTTAAAAATATTTTGGAGAAATCTTTCGATTTTCAAGTTAGTATCAGAGCCATGCAGGTTTGATCTCTTGTTAATATATAGTATTTGAATTTTCTGAACTGCCTCGTGAATTTCAAGCTGTTATTCTCTCCCGTGCGTGCCAACAAGATATATTTTGCTTTTATAATTTTTGTGAAGAATTTGAAATCTATTATAGACGTTTAGTTTGTATTATTCTCCTTGCCGAAAATTTGCTTGGAGTGATAAGCCGGTCAAGCTTATACATCTGCTTTAAAATGGGTTCTTCTGCTAGATCTAGTTCTGCTGGTATTTCTGATAGATTAGACTATCTATATGAAATTTCAATAGATCCTGATCAAGTTAATCCTACTTCTTCACCATTGTTAAATCCTTACTCTTCATTTTCTAAATTGCATACATCTACTTTGGTTCTATTAAATCTTTGATAAAGCAAAGGGCAAAAGGTGTAAAAGAATATGTTCAAGCATCTAAACTTGATTAATATCAAATTCCCGCCAAAGGAAAAGAACAATTTATTACCTTACAGATTCCTCCTCAGTTTCCAACTCAGTGGAAGCGACAAAAATATTCTCATATTCATTTCGGAGCAATAAGATTTTCTCTCTCTTTTCATGGTAGGAAAGGATTACCTGTTGTAGTTAGAATTGCTTTATTAGATAGTAGATTGTTAGATATCAGTATGCTTGTATAGTCACGGTAGAAACTATTTTGAATGCAAGTATAGTTTTTGTTACTTTATTTCCTAATTTTAATATGTCTTTATCCGATCCACATCTTTTGGAAGCCTTAAAGGTTCAAGTACAGATTCATGGAGCTGAACAAATTTTTGATGCAATGGTTGCCACATTGTATTACCAGATGACATATAGAGTGCAAAATCATGTCTTAGATCTCACTCTCCCTGGAGAAAAGATGCACTATTAATTAAGGTTGATGAGTAGCATTTTGCTACCTGTACACATGTACCTCGCCAGATCTCAAGTGATGAACTTGTCTCGCTTCTTCCAGAAGCTTGGGTGACTACTATGAAAAACTCCATCAAGCAGAACAGAGAGCTTTAGAATCCTCTAATTCTAAAATGGTGTCAAATTCTGATGGATCAGTATCAGTTTCCTTTGACCATTCGCATTTGAAAGGAAAAAACAAGAAAGGAGATTTTCCTCAAATCTCAATGATAGAAATTCCAATGGATGATCCACAACCTTGGAGAAAGCCAAAAAAAAATCCTTAATTGATTTAATTTTGCATTTTAAAGAAAATGGTCAACCTGTTCGTTATTTCCAAAATCCATTCTCTGGTCATATTTACTGAGATGTTTATTCTTGCAGAAAATGCTTTGGAAAAAAGGACCCCAAGAAAAAATCAGGATGTGGACACATAACTGAACATTTCCCTGATAGTGAAGAGAAGCAATATACTTCTTCCGGAAGTAATTTTGATGGATTTCAAATTTCTGATGATTGGATAGAATTGAAAAAAGTGAAATCCAACACTCCAGAAAAATCTCTCCATCCTTACTATCAGAAATGTCTTGAAATCATTCGAATAGAATTTCCAAGTCCTGTCCACACTCCCCAAGAAATTCCTATAGTTTGTATGTTCCAATTAACTGAATTTCCTTCTGTTCAAGAAACTTTTGTGAAACATCATTCTTAACATTCTGCCAAAATAAAAAATGCCCATCCAACTATTCTTCCTTCTGAAAATTCTGTACAAAACAAAATTGAAGTTTTGAATTGACAATCTGAAAATGCTTTATGCTAGAATAAAGTATTGACCTCCATTCAAGAAAATGTCAAAATTTTTTCTTCAAAGTTAGATACATTGACAGAAACAACAAGATCTCAAAATTCTGAGGTATTGAAGATGATAAAGGTCATGGAAAGAGATTTCGAGAAGTGCAAAGACAAATTCAAAGTATTGGTGTCTCCATTGATACTTACCAGAAAAGGAAAGAAAAAGACATTCAATATCTAAAGTCTCAGATCAAGAGTTTGAAAGAAACAGAAAAATTAGGATCGTATGACTCTAAGCAACCACAAAGGAGCAGTTTTCCTTCAATCTTTGATATTACACCATTGACAACTTTATCTCATTACACATCCTCTACTGAGAAAGAAATTTCTTATCACAATAGTAGTAGATGGATGAGAGATCAGTTGATTGCTAGATGAAAGTGGGAGAAAGAACAAAAATTGGCAAAAAGGAAAGAAAAACAAAAAGAGAAAGTTGAAGAAAAGGAGGATTTGTTGACATTTTCAGTACAACAAAATTCTAATAATATTTCTTCCTTTTTGTAGAAACAGGTAGAATCCAGTGTTCTGTTGATTTCAACAATGGAAGCATCTAAAGGCACAAGTGATGATTCTCTGTCAAAATAGTCAAGAAGTGAACCAGATTTTTCAACAAAAGATGAATCAACTGAAGAGTCCCTCGAAGAAACTAAAGAAGGATCTCTTCTTGGAATAAACATGGCAGGTGGAGATGCTGAAGTCAAAGTTGAAGAACTAGAAGATTACATGCATGAAGAAGAAGTACCACATGTACGGAGTTCTGAGTTTGGAAAAGTGAGTACACAAATTTTTACTATCGATAATATTTCTGCTCATAAATGGGAAACTCGTTTTCAGGAGTTTCATGCATGGATGTCCATTAAAGCATTAAAGATTGATTCTAATTTTGAAATTCTGACAGAGTTTACTACACATTTTGCAAGTACCTTGAAAGATTGGTGGAATTCCATATCAGAAAAAGAAAAAACTGATTTTCTGACAAAACAAGATTTTCTTGACATCATCAAAATTTTGCATCAAGTTTTCATCGAAAATTTTGAGTTAAACAAAGAAGAAAAGTACAAAGAGTTTTTTAAATTGAAATGCAAATCTTTTGATAGGAAATATATCAGTAAGCATATGCAAAGAATGACAAAATTGTTCTATGCATTAAAAGCTGATATTAGTCTGAAGTAAGCTTTTCTTACTTCTCTTCTCAAAACATTAGCTACTGCTTCTGAAGTTTACATCCAAAATAAATATGGTTTCATTTTAAATTTGACTCCAGGTTAAATCAGACAATCAGTCTATTTAGCTCTGAATGATATTTGCAACAAAAGGAGCGTTGTGCGAGAATATTTGAATGACAACAAATGCATCTATGAAGCATGCAAAAGACCTGATTTAGAAATCTAAGGAAAATGTTTTGAGTGCAAAAAGGGATCATCAAGGAGAAAATTCAAAAAAAATTTCTCTCCAAGATAAAAGTTTTCCAAGAAAGAAAAAGAAATGGAGATATTCAGAAAGAAAAAATATTTCTCAGGAAAACCAAGATCCTTCAAGAAAGATGTGAGATGTTTCGTTTGCAAAAAGAAGGGACACTATTCTTCTGCTTGTCCACAAAATAAAAAGGGAGTTCATTTAATTTCTGAAATTCAAAATAAATTACAAATTCCTATTCTAAATGAACTTGAAGAAATCTTAACTGAGGAAGGTGAGCCTACTGATGAAACTATTTTGATTTTGTAGGTTCCTGATTTGGATATTCAAGATTATTTTCACATGAGTAAGCCAGCCAAAACATGTCCACAAACCATTGTTCATATAATTCCCTCAAAATATGATAAGCCTATCCCTGTGATAGCCTTTTTTGATACTGGAGTAACTATGTCTATCCTGAAACAAACTATTCTTCCGAGAGATTTTTGGAAATAAAAAATAGATCAGTTTCGAGTTGCTAGTGGAGAGATATTTGAAACAACTCATGCCACAAAAACTAAAATTACCATCCAGTTGTTACCCGATTGTAGGATTCATACTCGAATTTTGAGAGGAAATATTCAGGGGAAAGATTTGGTAATTGGATTTGATATCTATGAGCAAAACTAATATCTGCTGAAGCCAAAAGGAATACAATCCAAACCTTTTTTAAACCATATCATAACCTTCATATTCTTTATCTTAAATAGCCAATTGCCAATGAGGAAATTGTTTTCCAAATCAAAACCCATTTGATCCATCACTCCTGTGCGGAAAATCATGCTTCATTTTTCAAAAAATGTTCTCATCCTTTGTGCAAAAACTAAAACTTTTTCATCAAACTTCCTTTCAAAAGAAATGAGGATATAAATTCTACAAAAGCCAGCCATTCTGAAATGAATCGCGAACACACAAAATTGGCTGAAAAGGAGTGTTTTGAACTTCTTGAATTTGATCGTATCGAACCTTCTGATTCCTCATGGGGTTGTCTAGCTTTTTATGTGAACAAAAGATCTAAACAGATCAGAGGATAGTTACGATTGGTTATTAATTATCAGTCCTTGAACCTTTTCTTGGCTGATGATAAATTTTCTATTCCTAACCGTTCCTCTTTATTTGCTCAAATTGCCAAAGCCAAATCATTTTTCAAATTTAATTTAAAATTTGGTTTCTGGCAATTAGGAATTGTTCCTGAAGATCGGTTCAAAACAGGATTTTGCATTCCCAATCATCATTTTCAGTGGAAGGTGATGCCCTTTGGGTTGAAATCTGCACCATCTTTGTTTCAAAAAGCAATGATTAGGATTTTTGAACTTATTTTGTACACAGTTTTAGTATTTATTGATGACATTCTTTTATTTTCAGATAGTTTTGAAAATCATGTACAGTTATTAAAAGAATTTTTCAAAATTGTTGAAAATTTTGAAATAATACTTTCCAAGAAAAAAATGTTTTTATGTCAAGAGAAAATTTCTTTTTTAGGAATGAAAATAGAAAATGGTTCATGTATCCCAGAGCAACATGTTGGAGATTCTGTAAAAGATTTTCCTTCTGAAAATCTCACTTTCAAACAAATCCAATAATTTCTTGGTATAATCAACTATGTTAGGGATTTCATCTCTAATGCATCCAAATACACCCATCTATTAGAAAAAATGCTCATGAAAAAGTCATCACCTTAGAGTACCTCTCAAACAGAGTCTCTAGCAACTCTAAAATCTCTCCTACAATCTCTTCCTACTCTTCACATTCCTTTATCTGATAATCTTGTTCTCCAAACTGATGCGAGTGATAAGTATTAGGGTGCTGTTCTTCTGGAGCAGATTTCACTAACAGAAAGAAAATGTTGTGGATTTGCCAGTGGTAGATTCAAAGAGTCAGAAATCCATTACCACTCATCCTTCAAAGAAATCCTAGCTGTCAAAAAAAGAATTGAGAAATTCAGTTTGTATTTGCGACCTTATCATTTTCAAGTGGAAATGGATACGAGTTCTTTTCCAAAAATGATCCAATTTAAACAAAAAAAAATTTCAAATTCTCAATTGCTCAAATGGTCCAATTGGTTTTCACAGTTTTCTTATGATGTAAAACATATCAAGGGGAAAACGAATATCATTACTGATTTTTTCTCAAGAAAACCTACTCTAACAGCTATGATGTTTTATCCAGTCAAAGATTATCCTCCAGAAATTTGGGATATTTCTGTTCCATGGGAAGAAAAAATTTGGAAAGAAACCGCATACAGCATGAACTTGATGTCTTCAGACATTATGGTGGATTACTTCTAAGTCTTTTTGGAATCAATCCTGAGTATCCTTTCTCACAAATCTTTATAGGACAAACTTCTGATTTTTCAGAACCATTATTATGGATAATGTGGTACCTATGTCATCAGTATCACATTATATTTGAGTTCCTTTGTTCACAAATTTCTCAAAATTAAGTCTACATTTGAAGTTTCTGCAATGGTTTAAACCAAAAGAATAGTGGGAGAATCTTTTTTCTTCTTATTCTGAGTACTTGCTGATCCATTTTTATAGACCAGTACACATACAGGACAGGATTATTCATGCACTACCTTCTTGCCTAATCTATAATTCCTTATCCTCAACAATACAGGATGACGAGGATAAATATTCTAAGGTTCAAAAATATTTGTTCTAACATAATGGTATAATTTCAGATGAATTATGGCCCGGTCCTTATGGAAAATGGAATTTTCTGAATAATCATCCTCATTGGACTGCCATCCAAAAGAATATAAAAAATTAATGGAAAGTAGCATGATGATTGATTCACAAGACCCTTATCCTGATGATGTCTTGCAAATTCCTTCTACCTCTCGGACAATAAGGAATGAAAAAGAAGAGAAAGAAACAAAAAGAAAAATCGTAGAAACTATGCAGAATGGATAATTGAAATGAATATCACGGACCCAGGAAGTACACTGTCTGATACTCCTAATTTCGAATGATTCTGTCTCTTGAAAGTTGTGTCTCTTTTGATAAAGCACATTGATGAATGGGAAAAGCATCACGAGCGAAATTTACTTTTGTAGATTTCAAGGATGTAATAATTTTACTAGTAGATTGTTTGCTTTTACTTTTGGGTAATTTACTTTTATCTTCCCGGATTTTCAAGAGTGAAATTATTGTGTCTGCTTGTAATGATAAAAGCTAATCTCTCTTCATCTATAAAAGGGAGCTTTTAGTTTTAATCAAATCATCGAGTCTATAATAGAGTTTGCAGCGTGTAAGATTAAATAGTGTGCATTAGAGTCAAAGAACG
This sequence comes from Mitragyna speciosa, assembly GCA_024721245.1. NCBI lineage: Eukaryota > Viridiplantae > Streptophyta > Magnoliopsida > Gentianales > Rubiaceae > Mitragyna > Mitragyna speciosa. The sequence goes on from CM045568.1 coordinate 15,822,695, forward strand.
CCAGTCTGTAAATTTCGAATATCAATAATATTCAACAAGTTCCTCAAATCTGTATCGATCCTATCCTTCTAAAGATTGAATCGATTTTCTTCTAATTTAGGTTAAAAGTATTGATTTCCAAAACAAATTCTACAAAGGCCTGAAAAGTATCGCTGTAGTACCAGGAAGGGAAGTTAGGGAAAAGACAGCTTAGATAGAATCTTTGCTTTGGAATACCTTTGCTTTAAAATATTTTGGAGAAATCTTTCAGTCTTCAAGTTGGTTACATTATTACCATTCAACATAGTTTTTCCAAAATCCATCAAGTGTAAATTATTAAATACAACCACCATTAAAACACAATCATTAGAACATTAAGCCTCAAATCTTTCTAGCTAAACACATAATGCATACTTTCTACTTCTAATTCAAGGATCTAAGAAGGGAAATGAAAGAAATACCTCAGGTTGAAGATGGAGCAACACTTTTTAAGTTCTCCCCACTTGCTTGACATCACAAGTCTACACCTTCACCTCCTTCTTTAAGAAATGGTGGCCATTAGAAGGATGGAATGAGTGAAAGTTAGCAAGAAAGAGGGAGGAGAATGAAATGAAAATGAAAGAAAGGGAAGATAAGCCCTAATTCTATTGGGATATAAACTTATTAAAATTGCAACTAAGGCCCTTAACTATTAACTAATTATCTACCATGCATTCTTTATTGGCTAATTACAAATGTACCCCTAATGAAGGCCTAGGTGTTACATTCTTCCTCGCTACTGAAAAGTTTCGACCTCGAAACTTACATACCTAGAGATTCGAACAATACCTGGTACTTTCCTCGCATCTCCTCCTCCAGCTCCCACGTAGCTTCGCAAACGTTGTGGTTAGACCACTGCACTTTAACATAAGGAATTGTCCTTCTCAAAACTTGGTCCTTCCGGTCTACAATTCGGAGGGGCTCTTTGTTAACGGATAAATCTTCTCGGATGGTCAGGGGTTCATACTCGATCACACGGCTGGGGTCGGATACGTACTTCCTTAACTGAGATACGTGGAATACGTTGTGCACCTTAGACAAGGCGGGTAGCAAGGCCACTTTATAAGCCAATTCTTCGACTCCCTCTAATATCTCAAACGGTCCTACAAACCTTGCGCTTAATTTCTCGCTTTTCCCAAACCGTATTACTCCTTTTATTGGAGACACTTTGAGGTACACCTTATCTCCCAGTTGAAATGCCAAAGCCTCCTCTTAAGATTAGCCTAACTCTTTTGTCGATCTTGAGCCGCCTTTATTTTCTCCTTGACTAGAGTTAGCTTCTCAATGGTATATTGTACCAATTCTGGTCCCGTTATCGCTCTCTCACCGACTTCATCCCAATACAAAAGTGATCTATATTTTCTTCCATATAATGCTTCGAACGGTGTCATACCTATGCTACTATAGTAGCTGTTGTTGTATGAGAACTCAATTAGTATCAATGAGTCCTCCCAACTGCCTCCGAAATCTACTACGCACGCTCTAAACATGTCTTCCAAGGTTTGAATCATACACTTTGTTTGCCCATCGGTTTGAGGATGATATGTCGTGCTCTAATTCAATTGGGTTACCATGACTTGTTGAAAACTCTCTCAAAATCGTGACGTAAAACGAGGGTCCCGATCCGAAATGATGCTCACGGGCACTCCATGGTATCGAACTATGCGGTCCACATAAAGGTTTGCCAAAGTGTCCATAGATGCCGTAACCGTAGTAGGTAAGAAATGTGCCGACTTTATCAACCGATCTACTATCACCCAAATTGTATCATTGCCTCGCCTAATTCTCGACAATCCCACAACAAAGTCCATGCTAATGTATTTCCATTTTCACTTCGGTATTTCAAAACTTTAAGCAGTCTTGTTGGTCTTTGGTACTCGGCTTTAATTTGTTGACACACTAAGCACTTGGATACATATTCTGCGATTTCTCTTTTCATTCCACTCCACCAGTAGGATTTCTTCAAGTCTCCGTACATTTTGGTGCTACCCGGATAAATGAAAAGTTTAGAGCAATGAGCCTCTACCATCACTTCCTCTCGGAGATCGACATCCTTTGGTATGACTAATCTATTTCTTATCCATATACTTCCGTTGTCATGAAAATAAAAATTGGATATTTCCTCATTTCTCACCCTTTCCTTCAATCTAACCAACTCCTCATCTCTCTCTTGGACTTCTTTGATTCTTGCAATCAAAGACGGTTGAACGATTAAAGCTACAAGTATATTTTGCGTAGAATCCACTATTTCCAAGTTCAATTGCTCCATTTGCTTCGCCAACATCATTTCCATAGTTTCTACACTCTTTCTGCTCAAAGTGTCGGCGACCTTATTAGCTTTACCCGAATTATAGCTAATGGTAAGATCGTAATCCTTTAATAGTTCGAGGCATCTTCTCTGCTTCATATTTAACTCCTTCTGGGTGAACAGGTACTTTAAACTTTTGTGATCTGTGAACACCTCATACTGCTCCCCATAAAGGTAGTGACGCCAAATCTTCAAGGCAAAAACCACTGCCGCTAACTCCAAGTTGTGCATTGAGTAATTCTGTTCATAAGGTTTCAATTGACGAGAGGCATAGACTATGACTCGATCATTTCGCATCAGGACGCATCCCAAACTATTTTTCGACGCATCGCTATAAATGACGAATTTTTCCGTCTCTGAAAGCAAAGCAAGAACCGGTATTGATACTAACTTATTATTCAACTCTTGAAAATTCATTTCACATGCCGGAATCCATTTGAATTTGACTCGCTTCTAAGTCAATCGAGTCAAAGGCCAAGCTAGAAAACCCTTCAACAAATCTTCGATAGTAGTCGGCTAAGTCTAGGAAACTCCTCACTTCCGCTATGTTGGTTGGTCTAGGCCAGTCTACTATTGCTTCTATTTTCTTTGGATCTACCGATACACCTTCCTTTGAAATGATATGTTCTAGAAAGGACACGCTCTTAAGTCAAAATTCACACTTGTTGAATTTGGCATACAACTTCTCACGTTTCAAAATCTCCAACGCTTCTCTTAAGTGATCTTTATACTCTGCTTCACTAGATGAATAGACCAAGATGTCGTCGATAAACACCACCACATATTTATCGAGTTGCTCTTTGAAAACCCTATTCATTAAATCCATAAATGCAGCAGGGACATTTGTCAGTCCAAATGGCATCACCAAAAACTTGTAATGCCCATATCTCATCCGAAATGCGCTCTTCGGAATATCCTCTAACTTGATTCTTAATTGGTGATAACCCGAATAAAGATCTATCTTGGAGAACACCGTTGCTCCTTTCAACTGGTCAAATAAGTCGTCAATCCGTGGCAACGAATACTTACTCTTGACCGTGACTTTGTTAAGCTCCCGATAGTCTATACACAATCTCATACTACTATCCTTCTTTTTCACGGACAAAATCAAAGCGCTCCACGGCGAGACACTTGGTCGAATCAACTTCTTGTCTAGCAATTCTTGGAGTTGCACCTTGAGTTCCTTCAATTCAGTAGGAGCCATGCGATATGGAGTCTTGAAAATTGGTTCAGTCCTAGGTGCTAGATTAATCTCAAAGTCGATCTCCCTCTTCGGCGGTAAGCCCGGTAGTTCCTCGGGAAACACGTCCGAAAATTCATTTACCATTGAAACATCTTCCATTTTCATCTCCTTCTTCTTGCTAGTGTAACCACGTATGGTAAGAAACACTCGCGCCCTTTTTGAATAGCCTTCGAAGTTTGCAAAACGGAAAGGATAGGGATGGTTTTCTCTTTTCCCGACTTCCTCACACACACTTGAAAAGAAAAGAATGGTGTATTCGGGACATAAAAGTCAACCCTCTTACCTCTATAATCTAAATGAGCAAAATTTCAGGACAACCAATCAATGCCTAAGATAATGTTAAAACTTCCAATGTTTAACTACACCAAATTAGCCAAAAACTCTCTTCCACCCAAGTCCAATTCACACGACTTATATACACAATTAGAAACTAATATCTTCCCTCCCGGGATCTCTACTCTATAAGGTTCATCCAGGAGATTAGGTTCAATCTTCATTAATAGTGCAAACTTCCTAGAGACGAACGAGTGGCACGCCACGTAGTCAAACAATGTAAAGGCCGGGGTTAAATTAATTGTCACTATACTTGTCACTACGTCGTCAGCTCCCTCGGCATCTTGTCGAGTCATGGCGTATACTTTGAAATTTGAATATGCACGGCTAGCACTTGCGGTCGATTGAGCTCCCGGCTTCTTGTTGCTCCCAATTGGTTTGGGGATTGGCTTCTTGAGATTTGAGCAATTGCTAATCTTGTGCCCCATTTGACCGCAAACAAAGCAAGCCCCGATCTTCCATCAATACTCCCTGGCGTGCACTCGATTGCAATGCTCACAAATTTTAACGTTGCTAGGGAAAGCACGTCTTACCAAGAATTGTTGAGTGCCGCTACTTGCTTGAGCTCCCGAAGTCCTCGATGGAAATGATTGACGAGGTGGTCGAGCTTCGATAGTGATAAATGGCCGGTTCCTTTGTTGCCTAGACTCGCTTCCTCACATTTGATATCTTTGCTCCCATCCAGTTAGGCGTTCGTACATTTGATCACAATTGACGTAGAAGTTTACGAGATCTTGAACTGAATTCTGCCGTTGAGTCTACCTTTGAAAGAAACTATCTTCATTCCTCATTTGTCATTGTGGAGGGGACAAATCTTCCAAGAGTAAGGAAGTGGTGTAGTAATCTCCAATCGACATCGTTCCTTACTTGAGGTTGTTGAAGCTTTGAATATTCTGAATATGATGGCCGGTGGAAAATGGTGCTTGAGAAAAGTTTTTTGAAGTCCTCCCACATCAGAGTATGCCCGAATATGCCTAGAGTGAGAACCTACGCCATCCCACTACTTCTCGACATCGCCGACCAAGAACGAGTCATTACTTGTGGGCTAATTGATCCGGAACCTGAATGGTCTGAAATTTCTTCTCAACTTGCGATAGCCATCGCCTATGTAACATCCGGGTTTGAGCCCTCGTCAAAAGTAGGAACATTGGCCTTGCTCAGTTCCTTAAAATGGTACCGAACGCTATTTCGATCTTCATCTTGACCGCTCGAACTGGCTTCGTGTTGAGGCCGGGATTGTTGCTGAAACTGTTATAGCCCTTAGAGAACTTGGTAAGCTATAGCAAGGGTAGCCAGGTCTAATTGGGGAATCGTAGGATTTGGATTCTCCAGTCTTACCAGAGGATCAACTTGAAGAATCTCCTCTGTCCTCAATCTTCGTGTAGGGTGGCAAGCATCCGCCATAAAGCTTCCAAGAGGAACGTTCATTTCCTTTTCATGTTCTTCATCGTTTGGTCCAAGGTCCTCGATCGAAATGTTGATGTCGTCCACTATTCTTTTGCTATTCCTCTCCTCGGGGATGCCTGCTCTCGATCTTTTCTTAGGCGACATTTTGCAAAACTAGATACATAAGTATCACGCCGTCCTAGGTACCATCTATTAAAACTACACCTAATAATTACAAACCCAAACAAGGCAATAAAAACGTACTTAACTCTTAACATTCACCATTAATTCACACTTAAGGCATTACCGACCAAATTCAAACATAAACTCTGATACCACTAAAGATGTCACACCCCGTGCTCGAGATATAACACCCGCTATGCCAAGACTAAGCTATGACATAAGGCAACAAAACATCTATATATTGAATAAAATAACCATTTCATTGAACCAACTCAATTACAGCGTTATGTGATACAATACAAAGATAACCCTCAACAAAATAAAAGTTCATCTTATATACTTCCACTAAGATCACAAAAATATTACTAGGTGGAAGATTCTATACAAAATAAATTATAGTAATCTTTGGTAAGTATCACATCCTAGCTCTCATACTAGAACCATGAGTTGGTCCAATCCTCCTTTATAAAAGCCTCGTCTTCTGCATGAAACAGTTAAGGGGTGAGCGAACTAAATCACTCAGTAAGTGGTAAAAGTACTCCCTGTGGCTTAAAAGTGTTATTCATACATATACATTTCGTAATAAGGTCATTATCAAATTTTAGATGCGAAGATAACATGGCCAAAAGCATATTTCCATCAGAGACATACATTTTCATAAACAAATCAATGAGTTCTATCAAATGGTTCCAATTGACCCTGGATATCTAGTTGTTAACTATTACCAGTTAATACGGTCCCAAAACCAACTTTAACCAGTTGGTACGGCCCCAAAACTAACTTTAACCGGTTAGTACGGTCCCAAAGACATCAGTCATGCAATTAACGAATTAGTCCCATCAAAGGAGTACCACAATTAAGAACTCAATCAATTCATTCATACAAACATTCATTCAAGTAGGTCACATTATCATTTTTATAAACAATTGCAAATAACCACCATTAAGCCATACATTTATATCGCAAATAATCATTTCAAAACATTTAGCATTTTATAAAACTCATTTTCAAAAGATCAAAGAGTACAAGCCCCACTTACCTTGATCCAAGTTAATTAAGATAATCGAATAAGAATGGTCGATGTCTTTACCTATACTACAAAACAAATAGTAGAGCAATTCACTAATTCTATCAAGAAGGTAAAACTAAGAGTTACATCTAACTTAACACACAAAATGGAGCGCAAAAGGAAAAAACTGTGGTGACTTGCAGCGTCAGCCGCGGCTCACCAACAGTAACCAGTCGCGGTCCTAGCCGTAGCGTAGCTAGTACCGTGGCTCATGTCAGAGGATTGAGGTAACCCATTTGTGGCTCTATCCGCAGCGCGGCTCACGCCGCGAATAGGGCTAGAGGAATACTCCCTCCGAGCCACGGTCTCATCCGCGGCGCCACCCGCATCGCAGATAAGCCCAGAAAAAGCGACCTTTGCTCTGCAACACCCAAAACCAGTTCCAACCCTCCCTATTTCGTCCAATCACCAAGGCAACTTCAAATTAATACAAGAAGCCAATTAATCATTACATTATCACTACTCAACATAATTTCCCAAAATCCATCAAGTGTAAATCATTAAATACAATCCCTCCGACATTTACACACTCTCACACCACAACCACCATTAATACACAATCATTAGGACATAAAGCCTCAAATCTTCTTAGCTAAACACTTAATGCATAGTTTCTACTTCTAATTCAAAGATCTAAAAGGGGAAATAGAAGAAATACCTCGGGTTGAAGATGGAGCAACACTTCCTAAACTCTTCCCATTTGCTTGACCTCGCAAGTCTACACCTTCACCTCCTTCTTCAAGAAATGGTGGCCATTAGGAGGATGGAATGAGTGGAAGTTAGCAAGAAAGAGGGAGGGGAATGAAATGAAAATGAAAGAAAGGGAAGATGAGCCCTAATTCCATTGGGATATAAACTTCTCAAAATTGCAGCTATGGCCCTCAACTATTAACTAATCATCTAACATGTATTCTTTATTGGCTAATTACAAATATACCCCTAATGAAGACCTTGGTGTTACAGATTGAGAAAGAAAAATGATACTCCATCAGATCAAAAGAAAGGGTCCTGACTCCACAGAACTTACTGAGCAACTGCTTTAAGCTCAATTGTGTGCCATTGATTTCATCTTAGTGAAAGAAGCCCACGTTGATTGACAGAAAATATAGTTGCCATATAGGGATTTACATATATAGACTTACTTGTTAATTGAAATATGCACTGACATTTTGACCGTCAATCAAGAACATGTTCTCATATGCCACTCTAGAGGATTGATTGAGACCTTGAACGCCTCATTTCCCATGTCCTGCTGTTGTTCTTGAATTATCCCAACGGAATTTGCAGCAGAATGGTTGCACCAATGCACCTCAATAATCTCAAGTGTATAGATGTCTCCGAAGCTAGAAGGAACCTCCCCAAGTTTCTTACAGCTTTGCAATACAAGCTGCTGAAGCTTGGGAAATTGGTCGCCAGAGGCTTTCCAGTTAACAATATTCAGATTGTCTAATTTCAGAAATTTGAGATTTAGAAACTCTTCTTCTTCTGTCATGTCCTATGTCTCCCCCTCAAAGGCTCTGAATAGCAATTTAAGAACCTCCAGATTGGGTAATTTTCTAATTGCTGAAATATATTCCCATGGAAGGCGAAACTTTGACAAAGTCAATTTCTTCAAATTTACGGGGAAGCTGAACTCACAAGGATACAAAATGCTACCGTGGTAAAAAATTTTGAGTGACTCAAGTTGATTCAGGAATTCCATTCTTGGAAACATATTGCAATTCCTGTACTCATCCCAATGTTCCAAAAAAATGCATTTCAACTTTTGAAGCCCAATCAGCCTTTAAATACTTTTTCGGTTTCTTTCCCATAAGAAAGAACTGGTGAGGATAAGGTGAGTAGATTAACTAACAGCACAGAATTCTCAATCTCATGGCTTGGCAAAGTGAAATTAGCACGAGCATGTACTTGAACATGCCTCAACCTCTCTATGCTCCAAATAACATCTGGTAGCACAATTTCACCTTTAGTTCCCTTCACAGTTAAAGTCTCCAGGCTCCAAAGTTTGGCTATTGATGAAGGGACATAGCTGATATCTCCTCTTATTGCTAAGTATCTTAAGCGAAACATCACCTCAATCTCGCTGGGGAAAGATTCACCAATGCTGATGGACTCCAAATCCAACACTCTAAGAAGTTTGGATTTGTGAGAAATTGATGAAATACCGTAGGAATGCCTAGATTCTGTGTTACTGATTGCAGAGAACAACAGTGAATGGAGATGTGGACCAAAAGGAGTTGATAGACTAAATTGAGTTTTAGATGAATGAACGCATAGCCTATAGTTCATGGCTGCTACAAAATCTGAAAGATAGTAACTTTGAGAATTACCTGCGTTATGTGATGAGATTAACTGCATAAAATTTTCTTCTCTTGCTTTCTCTAAGCAAAGATCACGTATCATATCATGCATACGACATGCTTTGGCACCACCCTTAGATCTTCTCTTGGCTTCAGTTACTAGGCTTCGACCAACTAGATCTACCAAGTAATCCTCTGCAGTTTCTTCTAAGATTTTCAAATCACTTTTTGGTATAAACCCTTCTGCTATCCACAACCATTTCAACTTCTGAACTGGAATTTCTTGATCCTCCAAAAATGTACCAAGATAAAGAAAGCATGGTTTGAGGTAAGCTGGTAAATGGTTGTAACTCAATTCTATGATGCACTTGAACTGCATATTTGGATCATCCATGATACGTGATCTTAAACTCTGTGCAACTTCTTTCCACAAAACTTTTTTCATGTGTGTCCTCTTGAGAAGACCGGCTACAACCACAAGTGCAAGTGGTAGTCCTTTACAACTTATTGCAATTTGTTCACAAACTTCCGACAAGTCCTGTGGACAGCTTCCTCCAGGGAATAATCTGTTTTGTAACAACTCCAAACATTCCTCTTTAGAGAGTAAACGAAGCAAATGTGGCTCTATATTTGGATTTCCTTGTAATGCCACATCACGAACAGGACTTGTGAATAAAATTCTACTCCCATTTCTGTAATCTGGAAATGAGCTTTTTAAGTCATCCCATGGCCCTATGGTCCACATATCGTCCATTACAATAAGGTACCTTTTCTTCTTTAAGATTTGATACAGAGTTTGAGCCAAGTCATCATCATCCATTTTCTTAATTCTTTCAGTGAACTCAACAAAATCACCTAAAATGCCAAGTATCAGCTCTCGTTTTTGATATATTTGTGATACACCACACCAAGCACGAGTAATGAAGTGGTACCATGGTTTAAAGTTACGGTCGCGGTCATGGGCGCGGCTCGTATCGTTCCACATCGGATTCGGTATATCGGTCGCGGTCTCGGCGAGACGCATATTTTAAAATAATTTTTATTTTAAAAATAATAAATAATCATTCAAAATATTAAAAAAATACTAAACAAAAATGATCAAAAAAATAGTAAAGAAAATATTGAATATGTACTATTTTTACTGATATAAAAAACGGTATATATTTTTGAGATCAAAATAGACCTGTAAAAAAATAAAATCAAAATAACAAAAAACATAATTTTACAAATAATAATTATAGAAGCAAATAAAAAATAGTAAAACTTAAGTTTTTCAAAGGCATGACTATACTTTATATCTATCTCTCAAGAGAATTGAAAATAAAAATGTCTGAAGGCATTTTGTGATGTAGCATGCCTATATTATATGACTAAAGTCTTTTGTAAATTGGTTGTTAAAAATAATTAATTTTTTTATTTTATTTCCTAAATCAAATTAATTTCTTATTTCTTTTTCTTAATTAAAACTCCTAATTTTTTCTTTTTCCTTTTTTTATCTAATTCCCCTACCTCAGCCCCACCTTTCTTCTCTCACTGTAGTTCCCCTACCCCTCCCCTTCTCTCCCTGTCGCTCCCCCTTCTCTCTACTGGTGCTCCACAGACCACCCTTCTTGTCTCTATCCCCCTACCCACCACCCACCATCTCCCTCTTTCTCTATTTCTCTCTGATTCGTCGTCCCTCTCTTTCCTCTCTGATCCGCCGCCCGCCCTCCTTCCCTTCCCCCCTCTCTCTCTATCGCCGGCCACCACCATCCCCTGCCCACTATCCCTCTCCACCCGCCATATCCCTCTGCAAAAACAGCCCCGCGTTCTTGTGGCTGTGACTTGGTGGTTTGTGTGACGGTGGCTGTGGTCATTGGCTATTAATGGCTGGGGAGGGCTGTCGTGCGGTGGTGGGTTTTTGGTGGTCACTGAGGTGGTTTTGTTGGTGGTTGAGGGTGGAGGTGAAGGTATCATGGTGTGTTTTTTGGATTTGGCCCGAGTTGACTCGGTTGACTCAGTCTCAACTCGGCCATTTGTCTTTGACTCGGAGACAACTCGGTCCAAGTAAACCAAGTTCCGGCGATTTTTCGACGAGTCTCGCGTCTCCAAGTAGGATCGGAACGGTATCGGACCGGAAGCTTTCGTTCCGGTGACGACTCGGCCGAGTCATCGCCGACTCGACCAAGTCTTTGAACCATGAGTGGTACTTGATTGAGACATTGCTATACACTTTTTTAGCCAAAGTTGTCTTACCAAGACCGGGCATTCCAACAATTGAGAAAACCTGCAGCTGTTTTGATCCGCTTATTAGTTGCTCCACTATAATGTTGTTTTGATCCGCTTATTAGTTGCTCCACTATAATGTTGGCCTGATCATCGAGTCCCACTATGACTTCTTCAATTCTCGGATTGCTAGCTTCTAATGTTGTATGGGTTGAAGCTGTTCCTGCACTCTGGACTGCACTATCACACCTCTTCTCGTCAAGATAATATTCTAAGGCATCTGCCTTTATAAGTTTGGTCTCTTCTATGGCATTAAAAATCACCAGCTGGTGGTACCACACCGGGACATCGCCAGCTACAAACATGTCAATGATGTATTCTGTCTCATACATTAGGCACAACAAACGTGTTAGAAGATTTTTGTTCTCAGTATGTTGCTCTGCCTTTTTATTGAGGAAAGATCTTAAGAATTGTAGTTCGCTCATCAAGGCTTCAATTTCATCCCTCATAAAAGTAATAACATCAGGCTTATTAGCTAGCAACTCCTTCATTTCTCCAAAGAGAAAATCATTAAAGACAACTCCATCACTCTTGGGGAAACTGGAAAGCAGCGACCAAGGATTTAGCTGGTATGCTGCTTTGATCTCTGCAAGATTAAGCTCAATCTTTTTGGGTAAATAAGAAAGCAAATGGTTCATTTCCACAGGCCGATCTTTTTCCATTCTGTTGTCACCAAAGGAGCAAATAAGAGAAGTTGCCTCACTAATGACAGCTTCAATGAATGTAAAGTAATTTTCTTCTTCCTGATCGTCCTTTGGATCTGAGAGCAATGCTCTCAGGAACATCAGAACCTTGTGAACTGTTTCAGTTTTATAGTTTGAAAGGAACTTCAAGCTGGAGTTATTTCTAATTAGCACTGTTAACCTTTCCTCTACCTTGAAAAGCTTAAAAATTGCAAGACTTGAATCAAAGATCACCTCTTCCGTGATATTTCCAGACTGATGTGAGTTGCATAATGAACCTGACTCTCTAACTACAGCTTCGATGAGTCTTAACATCAATACTTCTGAGTCTTCCATCGACCCTTCTGGTGTATTGCAAATGTTACCTACGAATTTCATCGCCTCTCTAATGCCAGCAACTTGATCCTGTTCAGGGACCATCAAATTGTTCTTCAGCTTGTGTAGCTCCAGAAGGAAAATTTCAGCCTTAATGAGCTTAATTTTGTTTTGCAACTTTGAAACCAAAAAGTGTGTTTTCCTTATTGCCTCCACATTTGGCATTTCATCAATACAAATCGAGTAAGTTAGAGATCCGGCTTCCACAGCTATAGCTGCGACTCCATGTGTCAACAACGATTCAATGTCCTTCGTGTAAATGTCAGATGAAGTCACGAGATCCAGTATCGGGAACTCCAGCAAATCACCCAGGATCTCAACTTGATTCTTTGCAGACAGGAGAAGAGTGAAAAAAGAATTCACCAGATCTTCAAGTCTCGTGGAAGAACTGACCGGTCCTGATGGTTTTGCTGCCTTGATAAATTCGACATATGCCTCTAAAACACCTTGATAATCTCTTTAACATCTCGATTAGAAAGGGAAATCTTATATAACAGATCAAAAGAAGCATAGAGCATGCTTTGTGGAAAATACCATTTATATCGATCAATGGATTTGTTTCTACAAGCCAAATGTGCAATGCTCAAAACCACAGCTCCAGCACGACCCAAGAAAATTTGCAACTTCTCCTCATCAGCACAATGCTTTACAAAATTGCGAATAAAACATTTGAAGCTTCCTAACTTGTTTGCGGTAGCGTTGTAATATTCTCTCGTAGCTATTTTACTCGAGAGTGGGAAATCATATCCTATTACTTCATGTGAGTTGAAATAACTCTCCATTTCCACTGGAAGACAGACAAGATAGTCCTGCGCAGAGGCAACAAACTCATCAAACACCAGATGATCAATCATGGGAAGGTGGGAAACTTTTAACAAACTGTCATAAGTTTCTGTAACTCTGTTTTGAAAAGGGGAAAGGTCCTCGCTGCACTTGCCAATTGCATCTACAATTTCAGTGTTGACACTGCATTCATAATCTGGTTGATCAGCCAAAATAGATGATAGGTATTCTTGTAGCAACTTCAGTTTATCTTCCATATCACTCAATAGAGATCCCAAATGCTGATCAAGTCTGTCCTCATCACTCCACTTGGCAGTGAAACACACGAATGTTTTCAGAAATTTCAAGTCTGTCTGGGCATTGTGCTTAGGCCAAAGTGCCTCTTTGATTCCATTTAACAACTCAAGGATGCTATCAATAAAGATAGCACAAGAGCCAGCCATCCCTTCTCTTACAAATCTCTTCAATCTCAGAAAAAATGATTTATGCTTTTCCGGAGTTAGTAGTACTAATTTAAATCTGCTCTATGAATCAGACTTCAGCAGAAATCAGTGAATGTAAGGACATCTCTTGAATTCTGACGTTCCACTTTTTCTACTTTTTATCTCTTTGCAGTAATCAATCAAATTAATTCAATTTAACTTAGCTTTCCAATATCACTTGACCAACTTTGATTTGACGTTGGGGCATAATTTGGTCCCACTTGTCATCTGCATTATACTGAAAATTGGTTCATGGTTAATTTCCAATTTGTTTTCTGCATTATATACAATTCAAGACTTAGATAGATTGAACAAATAATAATCGTTTGTTAAGAAACAAACAAAAATTAGCCGAATGATTTAAACATGATAGTCCAATTTTAAAGTGGAAGATTTATTTCTGTACTACATGCTCCAACCTTTTCTTTGTTGTGAAGAAAATGCATCGGATAACTACTATGCGTTAAGGTATTGGTACTTTACCAAACGGGAACTTCATCATTGAGGGGGAATTTAGAATAAAAAAAGCTTTGATAAAGTTTTCCACTAACATTGGCATTTTCTTTTTCAAATTGCTCGGGACCACCTCAATGAATAATGCTCCCACAAAAAACACTTTTTGGATAGGTGAAAAATCTATCTTTAACGACAGCATACTAAGGGGATGCTTGTTTTAAGGGAATTAGGGAGGGAAAATAGGTATCAATAGTACTGACACTTATTGTTGATGTTTGAATAAAAAAATTATTACTATCCTTTAATTGAAATAAAGGTGATTGGGTTCTCTATAATTCTCTTAAAATACTATTATATCAAAATCATTAACCCTTTTGAGAAAATAATACCCATTTCATTACTAAACCAACCATAGTAAAGGGAATTGTCAAAATCAATACTCATAGTAAGGTTAATAATATTCATAGTAATAATGATTGAAAATTTTGAACAAACCGCTTCTAAGACCATGAAGTTTTGGAGGTTATTAAATCAAATTAGAGAAAAACCTCCAAAAAATAAATAAAAGAAAGAAAAAATATTACCAAATTAATTTGGAGTCCCCATGGATGCACATAGCAATAGTGTGATCATATATCCTGAGATGTATATTATATAGGTGTTGATGTGCAGTTTTTGCGTTCAAGTGTAAGCTAACTACTAGATTACCACATTTTCATTTACCATTCATTTGAAATCACATGCAAACAGTGTGGATTTAAGTTATATACATGTCCAGTGTGCTTTTAGTTTAAACAAAGAAGATACATAGATAATAAAAACATCGATCTCTCTTCTTCTTGCTTCTACAAGAATCAATTTACAACTTGTTCTCAATAGTTTTTTATTTTTATAAAAACTGATTTAGAAAAGCTGAAATCAGTTGCTCCTAATTTTAGCTTAAAAAATCTAAAAACATAGTAAAAAATAGTAGTTGAGAACATGACAAATTAGATTTTTTAAAAATCAGAAACTAAAATCAAGTAGAAGAAAAACTATTGAGAACAGGGTCTTAAGCAACTAGAGTAGACTTAACTTTCTCCATGAATCAAAAGCTGCATGATTTGAACAATTGAGGGGGTGTTTGGTTTAGGGGAATCAATGAGGGGAATGGGTGTTATGAGTAATGACACACATCTTTTGAGCTACCCAACCCACCCAATACTCTCTCTCTCTCTCTCTCTCTCTCTCTCTCTCTCTCTCTCTCTCTCTCTCTCTCTCTCTCTCTATATGTATATATATATATATATATATATATATGCTATGTCTTTTGATTTTGAATATTCTTTATTAGTATTTTATAAAATTTTTTATAAAAATTTTTTTAATAAAACTTTTTCACATTTAATTTTTTTATAAAAGTTTAAATTGAAAAATATATATATAATACTCTGTACTTATATAAAAATTAACATTTGCATAAAACTCAAATTAAAAGCATGGCTATATTAAAAATTGAAGAAGTCTTTTTAAAAAATTTTCTTTAAAAAGATACACAACAAAAAATCTAAAAAATAGGTATATCATAAATAAAAGATTTAAAAATTTTAAAATTTACTTGAAAGTCATTCCAGTAAATCAAACAAGTATTTTTATAATAATAACAATTCTATTATTAAACCAAACATATTGAGAGGAATCATCAAAATCTATACTCATAGTAGAGTTAATAATACTCATAGTGATAGTGATTGAAAAATTTGAACCAA
This sequence comes from Mitragyna speciosa, assembly GCA_024721245.1. Taxonomy (NCBI): domain Eukaryota; kingdom Viridiplantae; phylum Streptophyta; class Magnoliopsida; order Gentianales; family Rubiaceae; genus Mitragyna; species Mitragyna speciosa. The sequence continues at coordinate 15,838,327 of CM045568.1, forward strand.
GCAGCACGTTAATGTTGACAAGTGAAGAAGTTGATATAATACTGGCCAGGGTAGTCATCGGTGATGCCGAGGCGTGGTTCACTTAAATTTCCCTCACGTTTAAGGCTGCAATTTTTTTTTTAATCAATCACTATTGTATTTCAATGTTTATTACATCGTACAAGTGGGGTGAGACTCTCAATAATATGTTGGATAAAACCCCAAACAATTTGTCATACATAACTTGAGGGTATGGTTCCGAAATCTACCTAAACCCCAGACTGTTTGCCAGAATGTTTGTTACCTCGTGTGGATTTAGAAGTTTTTGTGTTACTGTTGGGGGCACTTGAAGGCATAAAAACTATACTAACAAGGCAGCAAGAACCAAATCTATCTAGCAAGTCCAGCTGAATTGAAAACTCATCGTTTTATTATTATTTTTTTTTTTGTTATTAGTTTTTTAAGGACATACTCTTCTATTTTAAAATTAAGTAGAAATAACCAACATGGGACAAATCACCTAAAATTATTGCGTATACATCCACTTTAATATAAGAAACATTAGCAATGTTAAATTAAAAAAAAAAAAAACAAGGAGAACCAGAACAATCAATTTATTACAACAGTGCCAACGTGGCATACTTCAACAATCGATTACTTTGTAGTTAATTAATTTTTAATTAATTAATTAAGTAATTAATTAAAGTTATCTTTGAAGAGTTGTTATCCTATCTGAAGGCGTACTTCCTACCTTAAAAGCCAAAAAATGAATTTTTTATTTTCTAATTAAATTTTAATTAACTAAAGTTATTTCTGAAGGATTCTTATCCTATATGAAACGATACATCACTATCGTTAAAGACTTGAAGATGAGAGACATACCTTGGCTGAACAGATATTATTGCTTAAATAGACACATTCAGAATTATATTAGTTATATTTATGTATCTTTTGGTTCATATTTTGTTGCAGAAAACAATTTTTTTGTGTTGATCAAATTTTAATAAATTAATTAATCAATTAATTATTGAAGGTTTGTTAATCTATCTGAATAGATACATCCCTACCGTTAAAAGACAAGAGACATATCCTGTCAGAACTAACATTACTGTTTGAATAACCACACCCAATAATCATCATATTTATGTCACAAATACATTTTTTTGGCTGCAGAAAAAATATAAAACAGTTTGTAGCAATTCAACAAAAACATAAGCAGTCTCCGGTCTTAGATTCACTTGTACAACATATGATATTAAGAATCTTTCATTTTATCTTAAACGGAATCATCAGACTTTATTGCGTTCCGATAGAAGACAAATTTTGTCAGAAGGAAAGTGATCTGATACACAGACTCAAGTAACACCTCTGTGTTGCTCACTTCTTCTCAGTGAAGGTGCCATTTCTCTCCAGCTCAAAGCCCCGCAAAAATCTGCAGAGGACCATGCTGTTCCAACGCAAACGGCACAAAATTTGGTAAAAGAAATGAAATGCAGAAGAAAAAGGGGGCAATTTGAACATATTTAAAAACATATCATTTAAGAACACAATCAATGATCAGCTACCAAAGCACTGACTACTTAGTATCTTGATATCATCAACCTTGAATTAGGCTTTAGAAATTCTGTTCTTGCCAACTGAATAAGCTCAAAAGATAGCAAGCAAGAGTGAAGGAACCAAAAAGCATCATTTAAACCTTTTTTTTTTAAGGCTGGAAACTGCACCCTTACTCCTAACAGAAAATACTCTTATGAGATGAGCAGATTATATAGTTAAATCCCGGGGTTTCTCTTGCACATTGTTACCACAAAATATCATTGCGATTTTGCTGTTTACCAAAAATTAGAAAATGGATGTTTGGAACGTTAACTGTAGAAGTAAAACACAAGTAGTAACAGATCGACTTACTTGTGAATTGGGATATACTCCGAAGTTTAGCTACTCATTCAAGAAGATGTTCGAAAATCCCATTCTGGAGGGTTGATCGTGACCTTGAACTCCTCATTTGCTATGTCCAGCTGTTGCTCCAGAATTACACCCACTGAATTTGCAGCAGAAGGGCTGCACCAGAGCACCTCAACAAGTTGAGGTGTGTTGACCTCTCCAAAGCAAGAAGGAACCTCCTGAAGTTTCTTGCAGCTTTGCAACACTAGTTGCTGAAGCTTTGGAAAGTGATCACTGGAGGCATTCCAGTTTGCAATGTTCAGATTGGCTAATTTCAAGTATTTGAGATTGGTGAATTCTCCTTCTGTCATATCCCAAGTTTGCCCCTCGAAAGCTCTGAACAGTAATTTGAGGACCTCCAGATTAGGTAGCCTTCTTTTGGCGGAAATATATTCCCATGGCAGGCAAAACTTTGAAAGTGTCAATTTCTTCAGATTCAAGGGGAAGCTGAATTCGCATGGAAACATAACCCTACCATGGTAAAATATTTTGAGAGACTCGAGTTGAATCAACATGTCCATTAAAGGGAAAAGATTGCACTTCTTGTAGTTATTCCAGTGCTCCAAGAAAATGCATCTCAATTTCCGAAGTCCAATTAACCTTCTCAATATTTCTTTGCATTCTTGCCCATAAGAAAGAACTGGTGATGAAAGGGTGACTAGATAGTTTAACAGCCTAGTATCTCTAATCCCATCTCTTGGTAAAGGGAAATTAGCCCGATTATGTACCTGAACATGCCTCAACCTTGCCATGCCCCAAAAAGCATCCGGTAATACAACTTCACCTTTCATTCCCTTTACAATAAGTGTCTCCAGGCTCCAGAGGGTGGCTAATGATGAAGGAATGGAGCTGATATTACCCCTAACTGCCAAGTAACTTAAGCGAAACATCAACTCAATTTCCCTGGGAAAGGATTCACCAATGGTGATGGATTCCAAATCCAGAACTCTAAGAAGTTTGAATTTGGCACAAATCAAAGAGATATCATAGGTACACCTAGGTTCTGAGTTAGTGGTGGAAAAGAACAGCAGAGAATGGACATGTGGACCAAAAGGTATTGACCGAATGAAATGCGCTTTTGAAGAATGGACGCACAGCCGATAGTGCATAGATGCTACAAAATCTGAAGGATAGTAACATTGAGAATTTCCTCCGGGGTTTGTGGAGATTACCTGCATAAAGTTTTCTTCTCTTGCTTTCTCTAAGCAAAGATCACGTAGCATATCATGCATACGGCATGTTTTAGTACCCCCCTTAGATCTTCTCTTGGCTTCTATTACTAGGCTACGTCCAATTAGATCCACCAGATAATCCTCCGCAGTTTCCTCCCAGCTCTTGGAATCAATTTTTGGTACAAACCCTTCGGCAATCCACAACCATTTCAACTTACTGACAGGAATTTCTTGGTCCTCCAAAAAGGCTCCTAAATAAAGAAAGCATGGTTTTAGATAAATTGGTAAATGGTTGTAACTGAACGCTAGGATCTGCATGAACTGTCTTTCTTGATCGTGAGAGATACGTGACCTTAAACTTTTTGCAACTTCTTTCCACCAATATATATTCATTTCAGTCCTTTTAAGAAGGCCAGCTACAACGACAATCGCAAGAGGAAGCCCTTTACAATTTTTTGCTATCTCGTGTCCAACTTCCAACAATTTCTCGGGGCAGCTTCCTTCATTAAATAACCTCCCTCGCAGCAACTCCCAGCTTTTTTCATCAGAGAGTAAAGGAAGAGAATGAGGCTCCATTGAAGGGTTACCTTGTAAAGCCACGTCACGAAGACGACTTGTGAACAGAACTCTACTCCCATTCTCATCATCTGGTAATATGCTCTTTAAATCATTCCATGGTTCTATGCTCCAAATTTCATCCAGTACAATGAGGTATCTTTTTCCTTTTAAACTTTGGTAGAGGGTAAGAGCCAAGTCCCCGTAATCCATTCTCTTAATTTGGTCAGTCAGCTCAACAAAATCACCTAATATGTCAAGAAGCAGCTCCCTTTTTCGATATACTTGAGATAAACAACACCAAGCACGGACAATGAAACGATACTCAATTGCACGATTGCTATAAATTTTTTTAGCCAAAGTTGTCTTACCAAGTCCTGGCATTCCAATAATTGAGACGATCTGTAGCTTTTGTGATCCATTCTTTAATTGGTCAAGTATAATTTCGGCCTGATCATCAAACCCCACTATGACTTCGTCAGTTATTGGGTTGCTAGCTTCTATTGTCATGTGCCTCAAAGTTGGTTCAACAGTCTGAAGTGCAAAATCAGAACTCATCTCGTCATTATAAAATTTAATGACTTGTGCTTTGATAAGCTTGGTCTCTTCGATGGCATTTAAAAGCACCAGCTGGTGGTACCACAAGGGGACATCTCCAGCTACAAACAGGTCAATGACATACTCAGCTTCATATATCAGGCACAGCATACGTGTTCCAAGATCTTTGTTCTCATGAAGTTGGGTTGCAACATCCTTGAGGAAAGATCTCAAGAACTCCGCTTCTTGCAGCAACATTTCAACTTGATCCTTCATGAAAGTAATGGTATCAGGCTTATGGTTTAGCAACTCCCTTAGTTCTCCCACAGGAAGATCAGCAAAGTCAATTCCATCACTCTTGGGAAAACTGGAAAACAAGGACCAAGGACCTTGCTGGTAAATTGCGTCGAGCTTTGCAATGTTGATCTCAATCTTTCTGGGTAAACACGAGATCAAAAGGTTCATGTCAACAGGCTGATATTTTCCCATTTTGTTGTCACCGAAGGAGCAAACAAGCAACGTTGTCTCACTCGCCATTGTTTCAACAAGTGTTGTGAAACTTCCATCCTCTTTGTCCTTCACTACACCTGAGAACAATGCTCTCAAGCAAATCACACCCTTGTGAAGTGTTTCAATTCGATATTTTGCAAGGAATGCCAAGCTGGATCTGTTGTTAATTAGTACTTTTAACATCGCCTCTGCCTTGAAAAGCTTAAAAATTGCAAGACTGGATTCCTTCATCACGTCTTCCACTATTTTTCTGGCCTGAAAGGAGGTGTATAACGATCCTGCTTCTCTAACCACAGCTTCAATGAGTGTTAATATCATTTTTTCCGAGTCCTCCATGTACCCTTCTGGTGTGTCGAGAAATTTATGTAAAAATCTCATCGACTCTCTGATACCTGCAACTCGATCTTCTTCAGGGATCATCAAATTGGCCTTGCGTTTGTGTAGCTCCAGTAGGAAAATCTCTGCCTTGATGAGCTTAATTCGGTGCAACAACCCTAAGAGCAGAAGACTTATTTCCTTTCTGACCTTATCATCTTGCATTTCATTAACACAAACAGAGAATTCAAGTGATCCAGCTTCCATAGCTACAGCAGTGATTCCAAGCTTCAAGAACTGTTCTACATACTCTGTGTAATCCTCCAGAGTCATCACAAAATGCAGTAAATGAAAAGCTAGTGCATCAGACAAGATATCAACTCGATTCTTAGTGGAGAAAATAAAAGTGAGGAAAGAATTCACCACATCTTCAACTGTCATGTAACTGGCTGCTCCAGATGATGGTTTTGTAGCCTTCAGGATTTCAACATACCCTTCTAGAAATCCAACAAAAATCTCAGTAACCTTTGGATTCCGAGGTGAAATTTTCTCTGACAGACCTGAAAAGGTACGAAACACATGCTGGGGAAAAAGCATATGGTCCCGATCATAGGAAGAAATGCAGGAAAGATGTGCTATTTCAAAAACCAGAGCTCCAGCACTAGCCAAGGGATATTGCGAATTATCCTTCTCAATGATATGCACTGAGAAATTGTAAATGAAATATCTGAGGATTTGTAACTTAACTACAATAGTATCAAGACATTCTCGCAGTGCTGTAGAAGGGAACCAGCCATATGCCGGATAGCTCTCGCGATAAAAACTTTTTCCCCCAAAAAGAATTGGTAGGAAGTGATACCAACGATCAAACTCAAAGTAAGAATCCAGTTCAAGGGGAAGAATCTCTAGATATGCTTTTAAGCTGGCAACAAATTCATCAAAAACAAGATAATCACCCACAGGAGGATGTGACACCCTTGACAAATAGTCATATACATCTGCAACTCTATTCTGAATTTGTTCAACAATCTTGTTGTGAAATTTCCCAACCGCTTGTATTTCGTTCCCCCTTTGGTGCTCATCTGCTTCTGCACAATCAGCTGCAAGTCCTGTTTTCGCATCTTCAAGTGCAGCTTCAATTTCAGCCAATAAAGATACCAAATATTGGCCTTTATCAACATCACTCCACTTGGAAATATAACACAACAGTGTTTTCAGAAGTTTCAAGGTTGTCTCAGCATCAGTTATAGCCCATTGTGCCTCTGCAACGTACTTCTTTGACCATTGTTCGTAATGGATTGGATTATCAACCTTTATTCCCTCCAGCAACTCAAGGATCTGGTCAATACACAATGAAGAGACAGCCATCTCCTCTTACAGAAATCCTCAGTCTCAAAAGTCAGCAAAGCCAGAAGTTATTGGCTGCTTTTTTATTCTGACGAACTTTTTCTATCTTCTGCTCCTCTACCATCGACTAGTTTTGGTTTATCTTTCTCATTTTATTCGAGCATTCTTGCTTTGACTTTGAGGCATGGTTTTGTTCCAATTTCCCACTTGATCTCTTCCAATAAATAAATTAGCCGATTGCATCATTTACGAATTTTCTAATGATCTGAGAATTAGACAGATTGATTAAACAATTAATGGATGATTATTTAAATGCAATAGTTGAGAACTAGTGGAACACCATTCCTGAAACAATACCGGTAGATTCCGTGCAGCATCATATTATCAATTGTTTTTATACAAAATTAAATAACTACGCAATACCAAAATTTCTTCTTTGAGGGTATTTGAGTGGATAAGTTTTTAAAGTTTTGCACTTATTTGTATAGACCATCTTATTTTCATGGTAGACTATCGACAACCTTATTAAAAAAATTTCCAAAAACGCTTACAAAAGAATTACAGGTGAAACATTTCTGCTATTTACCTCGACAATTAGATCAAATCTGCTTTTGATTTGCTCAACCACCGGCTAATAATTACCAAGCTAAGAGAGAGCAAGCCAAAAAATAAAAACAGTAAAGAGAGAAAAATTTTAATACCCAAAAAATAAAATAAAAATAATAAAACAAAAATCAATTACCTGATGGGTTTTGTTATTAATTGACCACCCTTGAAACAGGAGTTTATCGTGCAAATATTTAATGTTGTAGTAGTAAGATTTAAACAAATAAATAAAGACTAGTAATAGAGTTTCTTTCCTTATTGATCGATTGCAAAAGAAAAGAGATAGAGAAAGAGAGAAGAATTCAATGAGCGTGGGGCTGGAGACCATATCTATAATCATCGTTACCATCGAGGTTAGTTTAATTTTTTTACTTTTGATTCTATTGTGCCTTAAATTCGAGTTTACGATAAACGAGTTTGTAATAAATTAAAGTTTAGGGGCTTTTGCACAAAAAAAGAAAAGAAAAAAAAAAAGGAAGAAGAGAGGAAAGATAGGTTGAATTGCACTGAACTGCCAGCCGTGACCTTGGGTGCGGTTGGCCAACAAAGGCTTTGTCTTGTAGTTCTATTTTGCTTGAGGAAAAGAGAAGGCCGAACGTGTTGTTGTTTGCTTGGGAGAAACAAAAATAATACGGTATACCGTGGTTAATAACAAAAATGGTTTGCAAACTCTACCTAAAGTATAACTAACCCAAGTTAGTTGGGTTGGTCATCACAAAGCCTTTAAAAGGTTAAGTGGGATAGGAGGTCAGAAGTTCGAACCCTGTCTCCTATCAAAAATCTAAATTGGTGCATAATACACTCATTTGGTCCGATAGTGATTCAGTCCACATTGGTTCGCTCTAAGTCCAGTTGAACCTCTCCAATAGAGTAGGTTATGAGTAAAATAAAATATTATTGACAATTGGCCAAAAAAAAATTCTACCTAAAGTATGCTTGTATTTAGTCAACTTACTCTATAATGTAAGGGAACTCTAAGTCCTTGTTGGTTTTGACATAGAGAAGTTGTAGGCCATATCAAGATGCAAGGAATAAAGAATAGTGTTTTAAGTGTTACCTAAATATGCTAAATATTTTTGGTTAATTTGTTTAATTTGTTTTGGTACATAATTTCACAAGTGAATTATATGATTATGGATTAGTTTATATTTTAAAGTTTATTAAATAATTAAGTTTTAGTAATTACTTGGGATTTTTGAATATTTATAACATAGGTTTAAGAGTTTTTAGTATTTTATTATATATTAATATAAGAATTAAAGTTGAAGTTGTATTTTCTTTTGACTGTAACTAGGTGGTGAGTATTCTTGTGATTATGATTATTTGAATTAAAGCATTTGGTTTTAGAATCTAAGATCCCTTTCTTAGGTTTTGAAAAATCCCTTTTGTGTGTCTATATATTTTAGAATATTTTTGTAGTATGAAATTCGAAATCAGTATGGTGATATTTGCACAAGTCTTTCATATGTTGTGAAACTTAGATTATTTATATGTATATGCATGCATGGTGTGTGATGTGTAAACACTTAACCTATTATAATATGGCTCTTATTATTCTTTGTATACTAAAGAAAGATAGTTCTCGAGTCACCTTCATGATGGTGAGTAGTCAGGTTATATATGTAAGATTTCTGGACTCAGCTAACAAGGGTAAAGTTAGACTGGATAACTAGTACTGGTTCCTTCATTGAAATATGAGCCTATGTTTGTATGAGTATGTATCCAGTGGGTCATGTTTCGTTTGATATGCCTCAACCTCACAATGTATCATGTATTATTGTTTTTGTGTGATTATGAAAAGTGTGTTATGGAATGAATGGTGCTCATACCAATGAAAAAAAATGGAATTACTTACTGAGATTGTTAGTCACTTATCCCACGTATGTTATTTGTTTTGCAAGTATAGTTAATTTAGGTTAGGCTAGCGGGGTGTCTTAACTACTGAATTTCTATTTGAGGATTACTAATTGGTAGGTTTAAGGTTGTGAGTCAATGGCATTAGTTTATTTTATTTTATGTGTTATTTAAATCTACTTAGTAAATTTGATGACTCTTATCAATGTTAATTTTATTGTTTGAGGATGACTTAATAATTAAAGTGATTATTTTGCTATTTACGATTTAGAATTGTTTTAATTTTTAAAGCCATGCATGTTAGATGAACCTAACACGCAGCATGTTACTCCCAAGTACGGGATGTGACATTTAGTGATACCAAAGCTTAGCCTTGAATCTTGTGTTTAGTACTAAAGTTGACTTATATGTCAGGTTGAAAATTGGGGTTGAATTAGTTGGCTCTTGGGAATGGCTAGTCTAATTTGTGAGTTGACATAATTCCAATTCTAGTGCCTAAATACTTATGTGACTGTGTTTTGAATAAATTTAGTTAATTTTCTTAGTTTGAATTTGGTCGCGTGATGCTAACTATTAATATTTGTTTATTTAGAAGATGCTAACTATTGCTTAGTCGAGGATTGTAGCTCAAGCCTCGTTTCTACACAATAGAAAAGGAGAAAGTTGGATTCTAGTGTTTAGATACATGTTGAAGCTCAATATGTCCCTAATTGCTTTTATCGATATTTGAAAGATCTTCTTAGGTTTACCAATGGGAGGTTTTTGTTCAATTAGTTTTCCCGAATGCTTCTCCATAGAGTCAGTTATTGACTTCTCAAGGAAACTTTTGTATATTTATTATAATTCACCAAAATCTGTCCCTCTGATAAGATGAGGTGGGTTTCTTGACATTATAGAAATTGTTGTTCTTTGGTCCTTGCGAATATAGGTTGAAAATAAATATCATATTTTCAAACATAGGAGGTTACATGCCGTTTTCTTCTAATAGAAGATTCATAAATGATTGAGAATGTAAATAAAAGATGTTATTTTATGAAGCACAGAAAATATAAAAATATAGAGAACTAGTCTACAACGTAAAAATAAGTTTTACCTAGCCGATGTTAGGAACAATTAAACAGGACTTATTATAGACATGAGCAGGCAAAGAGCACCAAATGTTTTTGGAAAAACCTTGATGGTTGTCTTAAGGGCTTGATAAACTCATAAATCAAGAAAATATGCAAGTTCAAAACAAGATTCCAGAGGGCATCTTCATGGTTTATCCATTATTTCACCTTCTTTAAACGGGAACTAACATTCAAGTGTTCGACACAAGATCACAAATAGGTACAAGAGATGATGATAAGAACACACCGTAAGTGTTATAAAAAGGGCTGTACTGGCAGGTGGCATAGTTTAAGAGTGTTAGAAATCTCCAAAAATACCCAATGTTAATTTATCCAACGATGGAATTGGTAATTTGCTTAAAGCAGCCATTTTGGACCGTAAGAAGAGAACAAGTATGGTTCATTTTGCTAATTATGGAGATGGGACGTCAGAAGACATGGGAAGGCTTGAATGAAAATCCTTTGCTTGTGGTAAGCTGAACAAAACTTGAAGACAAATTTACTCATCAAGTCCAAGAAGATTGATACTCATCAAATTAAAATTTAAGAAGGATCAAGTTTAAAAGGCTTACAATAATAAAGATAGAGTTAGTTAAATTGCATTTTGGATAGGTGTAAACTTTTATAAATACTACTATATATTTAGCATTGTGTTTTAGACATATAATGAAAATAACGCTTCTTTCAAATACTTCAAGTAGAACTTTTTGGTTCTCGGCTAAAATAGCTCCCCTTTGAACACTTTTCTTTGGTTTCTCTAAAAAAAAAAGAACTTTGATCATGGATAAAAACGATCTTTCTATTTCATGTCCTTCTCTCGGCACCAATTGGTATTGATGTTAAAACTAAATGCAATTGTCGACGACGCGGCAACGGGAATTAGAAGTCAAGGAATAATTTTAAAAAGGGATAATTACAGAAACCTCCCCTGAGGTTTCTGACAATTTCACTTGGCACCCCTCAATTTTCAAAAATTACACAAACCTCCCTTGCATTTACTATTATGGTAACAAGACCTCCCCTTTTAATAAAAATTTTAATTGAAAACCCCATAATGCCCTTCTCAATCTACAAAAGAATAAATAAAAAAATTTATTCTCTTTATCACTTGAACCACTGTACCACCAACTTGACGAACACCGTCGCTACTAACCAAAAAACAATCCCATCAACACCAGTACATCACTATCAACTAATTAGGAAAATAAAAATAAAAAATCTATCTAGTTTTTAGCACTTGAACCACTATCATATCACACCAGCTTCATTTTCGCTAGTCACTACCACCATAAGCAACCGGATTATAGAGCTAAAATTCATAGAGATATTCCTTAGCCAGACATTAACATCTAGCCCAACTACATAAATCCCAACCAAACTCAAATTCGTAGAGTTTTTCTATTTTTATGAACCCTTTTTGGTAAAAGATTGATTTCAAAGGGTATTATTGGATCTTTAGTTAACCAAGGGAGGTTTGTGTAATTTTTGAAAATTGAAGGGTGCCAGGTGAAATTGTCAGAAACCTCAGGGGAGGTTTCTGTAATTATCCCTTTTAAAAATTGTCCCAAAGGCTTGATCAACTTATGAAAAAATAAACATTGGAGGTTCAAGAGGAGATTCAAGAATGGCGGTTGCCATTCTTCGCGCATATCAGAATGTACTCATAGAGAAAAGAATCACAAGGCCATAAACGGTGCAAAAATGGTGCAAGTAGTTGTTGACAAGATTTTAGTAGTTAGTGAAAGGTCAAAAACAGGTCAAGATTGTCAAAAGAGTTAAGCTGACTTGAAGAGAAGATTACTTGAATTTCAAGTTGGTAAAAAAGTGTATGGAAAAGTTTCTTTGACTAAGGGTGTAATACAGTTTGGAAAAAATAAAAAATTCAGCCCAAGATATGTTGAGCTATTCGCGATTTTAAGAATGGTTCGAAATTTAGTATACCAATTAGCATTTTCTCTAGAATTATCAAAGGTTTATAACACTCTTCACGTTTCTCAACTTAAAAAGTATACTTCAGAACCGAATCACATGTTGCATCATGAACCATTAATGGATCAAGAAGAACTGGCATATGAAGAAGTCCCATTACAAACAGTTGATAGAAAGGATAAATAGTTAATAGAAAAGATCAAGTCCATAGTACTATTCTGGAGGTTAAAGTGCAATGGTCAAATCACATTATTCCAGAGATTACTTCGGAGTTTGAGGAAGAAATGCACAGGAAATATTTTCATTTGTTCAATAAACAAGGTAGTTAAGTTTTGAGGAGGAAACTTTTTGTATGGGAGTAGAATGTAATACCAGAAAAACAAAATAAAAAAATAATAAATCAAAAATCAAATACCTAATAGGTTGTTGTTATTAATTGACACCCTTGGAACAAGAGTTTATCATGCAAAACTTGAAGTTGTGGGAGTAGATTTTAAATAAATAAATAAAAGAATAGTAACAGGGTTTCCTAAAAGTCATATAAGTCTTACTCTCCCTTACCGATCCATCCTAAAGAAGATTGAGAAGGTAGTGGAGGATTCACTGAGCTTGAGGCTGAAAACTACATCAATCCTTATTACGAAGGTTATTATAATATCTAACATTAGATTCTATTTGTCTTGAATTAGACTTTAAGAATAGATGAATTGTAAGAAATTAGGGTTTAGTTTTTTTTTTTTTTTTTAAAAAAAAACAGAAACGAAAGAAAGGTTGAATTGCACTGAACCCCCGACTATGCCCTTAGCTGCTGTTGGTCAACAAAGGCTTTTTCTTGTAGTTACATCAGGGGAAAACGAAGCGTTTGCTGGCGGAAAAGAAAAGGTTGAACGTTTTCTGGGGAGGAACAAAAGTAATATAGTATAATATGGTTCATAACAAAAATGGCTTGTAAACTCCACCCACAGTGTGCTTGTATTTAGTCAACTGACAGTGTAATGAAAGGGAAGGCTTTGCTTGGTTTGACCATGGAGAAACTGTGGATCATATTTGTGACCCACAATTAAGAAGCAAGCAATAAAGAATAGTGTTATAGGTATTATCTACATATGCCAAATATTTTTGATTAGTTTGTTTAAATTAATTTTGTATTTAGTAAATAATTTTTCTAAGTCAGTTATTTAGTAAATAATTTTTTTAAAAAAAGTCAATTATTTGATTATGGATTAGTTTATATTTTAAAATTTATTAAATAATTAAAAAAAGGATAATTACATTTACTTCCCCTAAAGTTTGACCTAATTACAAATCAAACCTTGAGATTTGACTATATTACAAAGCGATCCTTAAAACTCCCAAAATTATAAGACACAACCCTTTACTATTAGTCAACGAATGCTGACTGCTTAGTTGTTAGTTATGTTAACAAAAATAAACCATACCCATCTAACCCTAGCCCATGTTTATCCATTCCTAGTGTCACGAGGTGTTCAATCGCACACAAGAACACACATAAGTGATGGCACTAAAAAGTCACCTAGCCACCTCCCTTCTTCTTTATTATTGATTCCCATCATTACCAAAAAAAGAAAAATAAAACAAAAAAGAAAGAAATCTCAAAAACACTACAAAAAACCAACAACTTAAGTGGAAACACCAATCGACCACCATCAAATCCTTGTTTTTAATCCAATCTACAAAGATTTACACTTCATTTTCTAATGTCAAATAATTTTTTTCAATCGTAATAAAACAAACGAAAAGTACTTAAATCAATGCCACATATTACGGCTCCATTCCAACCTTCGCCAAATCATTACTACATCCTACCAAATCCAACAAAATCAATTCATTGGATATCATCACCATAATCAAATCCATAGCTTTCCATTGCTACCATAATCAAATCCACAGCCATCAACTGTTTCCCTTTCACTGTCTCTCCAAAAAAAAAATTTCTAAATCAGTTTTGTATACTGTATATATGTAGACAAGAAAGAAGGAAAAGGCAAGGGAGTAAGAGGAGGGGGCGGGGGAGTGGACGATGGTGGTGATGGAGAGGTAATAGCAAGAAAAAGGGAAAAGAGTAAGGGATGGGGATTTGGAAAAGGGTTGTGGAGGTGGAGGTGATGGTTAATCAATGGCGATGATGGCAAGAAAATGGCAATGAAGTAGGGGTGTAATCAAACTGAGCCGAGCCCGAGCATCACATGCTCGAGCTCAGCTCGACTCTTAATTAACAATACTCGAGCTCGAGCTCGTCGAGTATATAATTGTAGAGCTCGAGCTCGACTCGAGTAATATTCGAGCTCGAACTTGAGCTCAAGTGTTATATTGACTTTTCAAAAATTTTGAGAGTCAATTTGTAAACTATAAAAACTTTGTAGGGGAGAAAAATACAAGGAATAAAAAGTTTCAAAGTTTATAGATTTGCACACAAGTCTTCCAACTATATCTAATTTTAAAAAAGATGGCCCAAGCTGTGGCCTTTGACAATTCGCCGGCGACTCGCCAGTAGTTAATTTCAACCCAAAAAATTGAACTTTCCTACTCATTTGATCCCATAAATTACAGATCTACACTCAAATTTAACCAAAAATGACCCAAAATGCAAAGATCTAAAAGAAAAAGTCACAGAGGTGACACTATTGACAATTAACCAAATCACCTTTAATCGAACTAATTTTTACACCAACATAGTTAAGGCAATGCATGGAACATGATTTTAACAACAATATACATCAAACAAACTGAAAAAGGCATGAATCGAACCTTCAAATTTCAGCATTTTTATTCCAAAAAAACACAACAAAATGCCATAAAATAAACCTTGTGTATATGGGTGTTAGTGTCTATGTGTTTCTATGCAGCTCTTTGTGTTGTTTGCGGTGTGCTTTGTGTGATTTGGAAATTTGGAAAATAATGAAAGATTGAAGACCTTGAAACAATGGCCACAAGAGAGAACAACGATGTAGTAAACTCACAAACATATGCAACGGGAATGACTAATGAATTAATCAATTTACAATTTTGCCATTTTTTTAATTTCACATTAATGTAATTTGACAGTGTTACCCCTATATAATTCAAAGTTAAAAGATGAAAGATGTAATTTTTATGAAGAATACAAGTATTTTAGTAATTTTACATATTAAATAAAAAATAAAATATATATATAATAAAGCTCGAATAGCTCGACGAGCTATTCGAGTAGAACAATATAGGATCGAGCTCGACTCGATGATCGAGTTGAGGTGCTCGAGTTCAGCTCGAATTTGAAGTTGACCGAACTCGAGTTGAGCCTTTGACCGAACAGCTCGCGAGCTGCTCAGTTCGTTTACACCCCTACAATGAAGTAAGAGATGGAGACATGGGAAGGGGGGTGGTGGTGGAGAATTAAAAATGGTGATGGCAGAAAGGATTTCGTTCTTTCCTTTTTGTTTTATTTTTGCGTCAATTTCTTGTTAGGTTATTTTCTTTTATTGTTGTTTTTCTACACGAGTACTTTCACAATCTATGGTTTCTATTAATTGGGCTTGAACAGTGTTACGGACAAAAGGGTAAAAGTAAATTAGCCAAACCTCAGGGTTCAATTTGTAATTTGGTCAAATCTGAAGGGTGATAAGTTTTAGTCAACCCTAAAACTAATTAAGTTTTAGTAATAACTTGGCATTTTAGGATTATTCATGACGTTGGTTTAAAGATTCTTAGCATTTTATTATACATTGATATAAGTAGTAAAGATTTTAAATAGGTGGTGCATATTCTAGAGATTATAAATATTTGAGTTAGAGTGTTTGGTTTCGAATTCTGAGGTAAGTGGTTCCCACTCTTTCTCATGTTTTGAAAAATCCCTTCAGTGTGTGTGTGTGTTTTTCATAGATATTTTATAATATGAAATTCATAATGGGCATGGTGATATGTTTTAATTTCTTTATATATATTGTGGCACTTGATTATTTATGCATATATACATGCACAGCGTGTGATGTGTGAATGCGCAACCTATTGTGATTTGGCACTTATTTTTCTTTGTGTATCAAAAAGAGCTAGTTTTCTAGTCATTTTTTTAACAAGGAGTAGAAAACTCATGAATGTAGGATTTTTGAACCCTCGTATTTAGGGGTAAAGTTGTGCTAGATAACTAATACTGATTCCTACATAGAAATATGAGCCGATGTTTGTATGACTATGTTTGTAATGGACCATGTTTCGTTTGATATATCACAACTACTATGTATTATGTACTATTGTTTCCATGTAATTATTAATAGTGTGTTACTGATGAATGCATGTAGTATAAACACATGTGCAAGTATATAATATAACTGCCCATATTGGTGTGAAAGAGATAGAATTACTCATTAAGCTTGTTGGTTGCTCATTCTACGTATGTTATTTGTTTGTAGGTACTCTTAGTTCGACTTAGTCTAGCGGGGTAGCCTTAGCTTTTGCACAAAGATATCTATTTAAGGATTACTAGTTGGTAGGCTTGTGGTTTTGAACCCACGACATTAGTTTATTTTATTTAGTGTTCTTTATATCTGTTAAGTAAGTTCGATAACTCTCATGAATATCAATTTTATTGTTTGAGAATGACCATAATAACTAAAGCGAGTATTATTATATTTGTGATATTTTAAAATAGAATTGCGTTCATTTTTAGAGTCTTGTGTGTTAAGTGTGCCTAATATACGATATGTTACACTCGAATATAGAGTGTGACAAAAAATTAAACAACCCACAATTATCTAGACCCTTATAAACTGGATCAAATTTTCTATCTAATTTTTTTTATGTCCAATACAAAATTACGTCATATTATTACGAAACCACGTTGCATTACTAAATGAAACAATATAGTTTTATATAATTTCATATTAATACGACGTAATTTTATATTAAACACAAAAAAGAATTAGATAGCAAATCTGGACTCCTTGTAAATGTATATATTCTCTCTCGTGCATTTTATTTTATAGACATAGTAAATAATAACACACATAAAATTCAACACTTCATCAATTACGTGGTGCAACCAAACTACCGGCTCAGAAATTGAAAATAGGTTTCATGCAACACATGATTACTAACATACAACACATTGGCTGCGTACTCTTCACTACATACAATTATTAAACAAAGTATAACCACTGTACAATATTCCATTTACAGAACAGACAACTCGATTTCAGAAATTTCGGCGTCATGGCAAACTATAGAAAGCAAATAACTGCATTGGAATACACATTCAAGTTACGTACTTGTTCCGGATACAACATCAAGTATAAAGCCTGAGACGACTGGTTATTGGCAGGCGACATATTGGACAGTTTGATACTCTTGATCCACAGTCTCTGCAAGTCTGTAATCAATTCATCGTCCCTTAAGATCATACAAACACAATTTGTCTAAATTTAAAACAAAATAAAAGGAGTTAGTTCACGTCACCATGTGTCCACAGCCAAAGGCCATATTCTTCGCATTTGTTAAGCAAACTGGACAGTCCTGTATCCAAAATGAAAGGATACAAGAATCTATGTTAACAAAGTAAATGTTCGACCTGCTAATAAATAATCTGGAAAATTCATAGATAAATTCCACAAATGTTATAACTACTTTGCTGAAACGTGAGGTAATCGGCACTTTTGAAGGTCATTGGTTTTACTACTAGAGAAATGTAATCAGCAGAATGAATACAAGGATTTCTTTTATTTTGCTAACAATATTGAACACATTTGCATTATAAGAAAAACTAAAAAAATCTTCTCAAGGGAAGCAGTACAACAATTCTTACCTGATTTCTATCATCTGGAAGAGATGAAAGATTGCTTGGTACTCTCAACTCAGATGTTCTATCATCTGGAAGAGATGAAAGATTGCTTGGTACTCTCAACTCAGATGTTGTACGACGAGCATAAGGAACTGGCAGCGGGCGTGGAACTATTCTCCTCGCTCTACCTGTCACGTGTCTGAGAGAGAGAGAGAGAGAGTGAGTTCTAAAGAAAGCAACCAATGTATAAGCATGTAATTCATCTAAATTCTCGACTAAAAACTTAGATACAACTACTTTAATTCAATTGAATCCCCTAAGGAATGATAGTAGTCATGGAAAATGAAATCTCGCTGTTTAATTTGAGCAAGTTCTTAACTGAAAAAGATCCTTGAGTACCACAATATTAATGCATATGAAAAAAAGGCAAAAAGATATCTAATGAACAAGTTCTAACTGAAAAAGATCCTCGAGTACCACATAAATACATATTGAAAAGAAAAGGCAAAAAGGATATCTAAACAGCAAAAAGGCAAAAAGGATTCAAAAAAAAAAAAAAAAAGATGGGAGAGGTCTCCTTTCCCTGGTGTCATAACTACATTTAGCCTTCGAAAACATGACCCAGCACCATGGTGATCATCTGTCGACATCTGTATATAGTGCTATCACGCATCATCACAGTAACTAGCATTCTAAGTTTGTTTTCAGTTATAAAGTCAAATTCTGAATAAGACCATTCCTTTCAATTTATTCTTATGGTTGTCACCCAATTGATGTCATATTCTTGCCCACAGCATATTATAGATAACTAATCATCAGTTGAGAGGAAAAAAAAAAAAACTAAAGCTCCATACCCCAGAAGACCAAATTCTCTGGTTGCTTTATATTGGATTGGGATCTCCATGAGGGCAGCAAGAGCAAATGCAGTTTCTTTTTCAGAAGCACTTCGATACTTGTTCATAATAGCAGTAAAATTGACAAACTGCATCAAAAGAGATGAAGAAATGACTAACCATCAATCTGAATAACAAAATTAAATATTAGCATATAGTTTAAGATCTAAACCTGAAAATTATCGAATTCACGAGCTGGGATCTTGTCATCAAACTTTTTCATGTCCTCCCAAGGTCCATCACCAACTCCAACAAGAATGATTGACAGTGGATACAAACTGAGGACAATATAGCAAATTCATAGTATCTACCATTATTCTTTGCCATAAAACAAAACTATATTTCCTAATAGAGAGAAGTTTGGTTGCAATAATTTGGGATGGCAAATAAACGGGGTGAAACAACTAGAAAAACAATCATGACAAATTATGTAAAGAAAGCAGAAAAATCTCATACGAGTGCAATGTGGATTATGTTCACCAATGACAAGAAAATTGGAGTGACAAGGAAAGATGCTCTTCTTGCAACAAGTACCCATTGCCAACCAATTCATGTTTGGATACAAAGATGGAGATAACTTGTCCCGGTAGCAATTGACCGAAAAAAGACAAAGCAACAAAAACAGATGAATTATAACCACTACTCAGTTTTCAGATCAGAAACTCTTCATGGCCATTGACCAGCATAAACAGCTACATGCACCCAACATTTTCAGGATTATAAAATAATTGCCTGTTACGCCTTCTAAAGTGAATTAGATTCCCAATAGACACATAATGGAGACAACTTAGTAGGATATTCTGGGATATGAGAACCACATCAGTAATGGAATATCTCATAGATCATTAACTAAAATATGGTCATTTGATTAACAATGTCAAAGCTTCAAGCTGCCAGCCCCCTATTTTACATACAGAAAGATCTATGGATCCCTTTGAAAACATTGTTATTGATATAACTTCGAAAATGAAAGACAAGAGTTAAGATTCTTTTCAATAAATTTCTATAATAAAGGGAAACTTTGCGCATGAAGATGCTTTTGCAGTGGGTTCGGAAGGAGTAAACGTACAAAAAGTGCCCTTCAGCATGTAGAGCGGTTGCTTTCATAAGAATGAAAAGCAAAGGATCAAATCAAAGCATTAAAATATCAAATTTCAAGCTATTTCCCTATCTTACGGCCTCCTCTGCTTTCGCTACTGCCTATTGGACTAAATTTTTTTTTTTTTATTTCACGATGGCCAGACAAATTTCATACTGATTAAGTTGCCAAATCTAGAATCTAAAACCATGAAAAAAGGGAAGAGATCCAAAAGTTCAAGATATGATGCTAATGACGAAGTCTCTGTATGCTAATAAACAATGGCAGATATCACAACATAGGGAATTCACAGTGAGTTATTTCAAGATGGATTTGCATAAGGGACAAAGATCAAATCCGAATTCAGGAGTAAATGGAGAATTATGTTCTTTATCCAGCTATACCTAGCATTGACTATGGACTTGATGGTTTTCTCTTCCTGTGGGCTGAGTTCTACATCACTTGTATCAACACTTCGTGTAACCTTCATGAGAAACAATCAATTACAGTTGCAAAACAAATGAGGGATTAGGAATCACTCTTTTATATGAAAGTGAGAGGAATAGGTGACCTGGCCGTCTGCTATTATGACCAAAACATGATACTGTCCACCACTTCTCTCCACAATGTCTACTGCAGCATCTACTACTGGTCCATATGACGTTGGCCCTACACATTCAAAGCGCTCATTAAATTGGTTGGTTCCTTAAGTTGTTATTGTTTCAAAACAGCTCAATTTTCTAGTAAGAAAAGAAAATTATTAAGAATGAAGATCTTAGAAAAGAGTCAGGCTAGCATAGTAGCACATTACCAGATAATTGCAGTTTGGGAGTTATCTTCTTGTAGCAGGCTAAAACTTCTTCAAAGCCGTGGCAAGGAGAATTATCACTGTGAAAGCTAAAGACTTCTTGATCATGGGTGGTCACTATAAAGGGACCAAACTCAATCACTTAGAAAAGTAAATTAAAAGATTGAGGAGACAGAAGATCATCACAAACTAAACTTATGGCGGATTATAACCTACCATCACCAAAACCAAAACAAGGAATTAAGTTGTCTTCATCAAAGGGAGCCAAAGTCTTCCCAATGATAGATATGGCTTTTTCATATGGATTAGGTTCATCACCAATGGCATGGAGGCTTCGATTGTTGAATGAGAATTTGCCTTCAATTACAAAAATCAAAGCATTATCTTCAAGATAGAAAAAATAAACACATTGAATCCGCAAGATATGACATCAATGTGAAAAGCAAGGTTTAAACCAAGTGCTTTCAGGCACTTATTGCTTCAGGGAATAGAAATGAGCTGAACATAGCATTATCCTACAAGGAGAGAGCCACTATACAGTCAATCCCTACCACCTCTCAAATCCCGAGTGAAGCAAACTTCCCGAAATGATAATACTTGTCTTTCAAACCAGTAAATTATTCTGCGGCTTCATTTAATGTGAA
This sequence comes from Mitragyna speciosa, assembly GCA_024721245.1. Lineage (NCBI taxonomy): Eukaryota > Viridiplantae > Streptophyta > Magnoliopsida > Gentianales > Rubiaceae > Mitragyna > Mitragyna speciosa. The sequence continues at coordinate 15,859,377 of CM045568.1, forward strand.
TAGGCAAGCCCTACGAGCATCTTAATGAAGTCAAGTTTTAGAAGAAACTTAATTGTGCATTACATAAGAACATGTATCAAGCATGGAAAGCTGCTGACACAACAATGAATGAAACCTATAAGAATGTGGTGAATGTCATAACCAGAAAAGCTGGCGTATTTCTGTTTTTTATAAAATGGAACCGAAATCCAAAGGATTTGGAAAATTTATTAATGCAGAGATAATAAACTGATTCCCTTTCATGTGTTTCAGCAAAGTTGTCATCCAGAGTCATTGACAAACATTTTGATGCTGGTAAAAACGTTACGTCATGATTAACTACTTTGATAAACAACTTAAAAAAAAAAGGAAGAAGACATTTGCTGCAAATGAAGAGCTGAGTTCAGGTAGCAGATTCGTATACCTGTCCATTCATTGCTTTTAGTGAAATCTATACCGAGAATCAAATTGGATGACTCTAGACCTGATTCTCTCAAAGCTTCTGTGACCTGTAAAAGCAAAGCGATAGTCCATTCTCACACGATTGTTCGTGCAAAAGCTAACTCAAACTACTAATGCCTCAGACCTAGCAAATGACAACCAACCAGAACTTTGCGCTTTCACACATTAAGTAATGATAGTACTTCAGAAAATATAGCTTTTCGATAATAAAACTTCAAAATTGATGCCATTAATGATCCTAATTAATTGCTCAACAAACATAATTAAGAGGTTCCCAGACACCTGTACACTTCTGTGGATTATGTCCTTGGTCTTAACCATCATGTTTCTCACATTATACAGCTGAATAGAATACCAACCTCTCAAAAGCCAGGGTGAACAGCTTAATGCTAATTTGTCAATCCAGACTTCTTAGAGTGAAGAGAGTCCAATATTAAAATTTTTACTTGATTACAGAAATGGCAACATCAGCTCAAGTATCAAAGAAAGAGGAAGTCTTCAAAACATTGACACAATTTTCTTATCCAGTAAAAGAGGGAGAGAAGTGTTCTATTTTCAGAACTAATCACGTTATGATGAATGTTTACTTGAGGTACCTTATTGAGTAGGGACCACACAAACACGAATCTGAGCAAGTAAGTGCTCAGCAAATGCACAAGAGTGTTGGTCTAGTGTTTATCCGAGCAAAGAGAACAAAAGTGCAATACAATCTCTCTTGATCAAGTAAACAAGGAATTGGACTTGTCTAAATTAGTTCCACTCTGTTTTCATTGATATATACTACAACCAAGCCAAGCACTAACAAATCACCCAGCATCTTTAATCATCATTCTTATGTTTTGTTAAGAAGAGGTCAAACAACTTAGATCATTTCACTCAGTGCCAAATTGATCAAGTAAACAACTGTTGTATTAGTTTCTGCTATTGCCATATTAGCACTTCCATTTGCCAGGTAAAATTAATGTTTTCATCCTTTTAGTCTTTTCTTGGAACCACTAGCTCTGGGTTTTGCATTTCCAACTACCAAGACTGAAAATTAAAGAAAGTTTAATTTGGTTTTAAAGATAAGTAAGAATCAAATACAGCGATAAGAAAAGGTAGAATCAGATACTATGGTAGAAGAAGGAAACTGCTATCAAATTCAAATGGAAATTTTTGTCCAAAAGTAAAATGGAATAATTAGGGACAGCCAACAGAATTCAGCACACCAAATTCACCAATTTATAAAATGGTCCCTTAGGCATCTCAAGTCATTATTCTCTTCTATTTCTAAACGCTATACCTTCCTCTATCCCATTTTGGGTACCAAACTTTTAGGCCCCCCACCTAAGTCATCAGTGTCATTCATCCAATCCACTGAATATAAAGTGGACACCAAATAAAGTATGATAAGTAATCTTATCTTCCACCTTTATTCCACTCCTCACATAAAAGCAACTAAAGTCCGCTAAGGAAATTTCTGAGAAGCAGCAAAAATTAACTACCATTACCCCATTTTCTCTTCTGACATCAACAACTTCTCTACAGGTTGACTAATTTTCCTAATACTGACTTCATTCCTACTCACAAGCTTTGGAAAAAACAACGTGCTAGTACTATTAAAATACAGATACATGCAAGACAATAGCTAAGAATTCCAAGCTCCCTTGAGATTTTTTTACATGATATTTATTGGAACATGGACAGGGCAAATTGAATTTTCAAATTTGCCAGCCAGTTCCGTGTATTTGTTTTTATAATTAAGGTTAATAAATGAACCTTTGCGCTACGCCAAAGAAACACTGGCTCAATAATTTTTCAATACCGTTATGGAATATTCCCCAGCTCTCTAATCACTTTTTTTTTTTTTTGGCCACAGTATTGTTTTCCTTCCAATAATACTAAAAAAATGCAATCCAAAAGCTTCCAATAATATGTTATAAAAGTGAACGGTAATAAAGTTGTTCTCGTCTAACATAAACACAAATATAATGCCCGTAAAAAAATTTTAAAAAAAAAATCATAGTTTCAAAATATCACTTACTGTGCCAAAAACCCAAATTTCTGCAGCATGAAATAAAAAGAAATGAAAAAGGTAATCCTGAGTCACCTACCTGATCAAGAGATGTGAAATTATCTGGGATGTACTCATACTTCTTGCTTTTGGTTTTGTTGATTTTATTGCTGCTACCGCTGGCCATAGAAGTTGAGCTACTGATATTTGAAGAGGGCTGTGGTTGTTGGGATGAAGAAGTTGAGGAGAAAGAAGAAGCCGAGGTAGACCAGTTATGGGCAGTTGGCGGTAGTCCTATTCTTCCGCTGTATGGTGATTCTTCTAATCCTCTGCTGCTTCTCACCTTGTTGGCAGCAGAGGTGGAGTCAGAAACACTCCTACTATTACTTCTGCTACTCTTCTTTCTGAATGCTGAGAAAAAGATACTGTTCCCCATCTCATAATCTCCTTTGATGTGTTGATTGAAAGTTACTTAAAACATTTACTTTATCACCAAAACTAAGCAAGGAATTTTGCTTTTACAGTACCTGCTCTTTATATAGTAGCTTGATTCATTCTCATAGGCAAGTTTCCGAGTAGCTACCCGAAGCTTAATCCTCTGATATATTTGCTTGTCCTTGAATTTTAGTACAAGATTCTTGCAGTATTTAAGTGTAGAAACCTCGAGCTGCACGTGTTATTGTTCTATAGTTTCCGAGTTACAAGATTCTATAATGTCGGAGATGAAACGTTAAGACACGTTAGGCTCGGATTAGCCTCACAATTTCTATTTGTCATAGTTATGATTTATTTTAACAAATAAATAATTAAAATATTATTATTTAGATTAAATTTGAAGTGAAAAATGCTAGATAAATTTAGAAAAAAAATCTATTATATTAAAATATTAAAGATTTATATCAAAATATTGAAAATTTACACCAAAATATTGAACAATTATATCGTCTTCAATTTGTTAAAAATGATCAAAGGCCAAATTGTGATATGTTATAGACCGTTAGGCTCTAGTGGAAACTCAAATCTTTAGTGCGGTAAAAAACTTGGATATAATCTTATTAGTAATAGACTAATATTTTTTTGGCTTAACAATCAGTATTCAATTCTCAAGGGCCCATTTTGTCTCCTGATTCGCCCTTCCCCTCAAAAAAGGTAAGACTAGTTAAATTTTGAGGGTACAAGTTTTGTGAGAAATCATGGAAAGCTTGAAGTTGCAATTTTCAATCACAATGGATTTTCTTTGGGCGGACCGTTTTGTGGACCTAACGATGGATAAGAGACCACCAATGCTTGGTAGACTCCACTGAACTTTGGTGGTTCTCTAATCCCCTATTGGATTTACGGTAAGATCCGTGAACTCAATCTACACAAGAATCTCTTCTAATTATGTAGTAATTTTAGCTTAGAAGAGTGCACAAGTCTTCTTAGTGATTTATTTGAATAAATAATATCTAAAAACAACCGACCAAAAAGTTTCTTCCTATAATGAATAATGACTTTAAGATATTATTTCAAGGGTTTTCTTTGATTTTCATATAAACTCTCTCCTCTCAGCTTGCTGAATCCGTATTGTTACATTAATCGTTCCTATTCATCGTACATCGTTTTTTTTTCTTTGATTCATTTTTTTTTTTTTTTTTTACATGACTACCAAACATAATTGTATGAATATTCTTTTTTTAAAAATAACAATTAACTACCCTTAATTTTCTTCTCTCTCTAAAAAAAATATAGTTCTCCCTTCCCGTTTTACTATCCGCCCTGTTTTCAAATTTTTGAAATGATTAATAAATATAAAATCACGTGCGTGCAGAGGAGTGGGGGCGTGCCTTTAACCACTTAGGACCATTAATTTGGCCGTAACCTTCAGACTTTTTAAGCATCCTCATGTGTCACTTTCAGACGTGTTTGATAACATCACTTAATGATAAAAATTAATGTATTAAGAGTCTTTTGAATTCAATTTTAACAAAATTTCTTTATTACTTATGACTTAATATATTAAGCAATTTTTTAATTTGTACACAAAATTTTAAGTGAAAATTTTTTACTTAATTTGCTAAATTTTATATACATGTAATAATCTCTGTCTCCTTCACACATGTATCCTCACACACTCATTGATGCACACATATATACAAACATATTCCTTCATACACATTTTTTTGCCCATACACACACACTCAACACACACACAATCACCACTGCAAGTACACACACATATATTCCTCACAAATGCAATAACATAAGTTTTCTTTTAGTCACATACATACGCTCCTTCTCACACACCCAATCTTTCTCTCACACACGCATACACACTTTCACACAAATACACACATTCGCTCCCTCTCTCACACACCCAAACATACACCACGCACACATGCATGCACATACTCTCCTCCATATGGAGTTTATCTCACACATGCACTTTCACACACACACATACATACATAAGTATATTATTTTGTTCTCATTCCACACATATCATTTTCTCTCTCAAATACTTGCACACACTTTCATACATATACATTTTTACACTTTTACACATTACATATACTTTCTCTCACACACATTTTCACACACAAATGCACTTGTCATTTATCTCTCACAAACAAATAATATCTTCTTTTATCATGCATATTATCAATAGATTATTTCAACTTTTTAAGATAAAATAATTATATTAATAAGGTAATTTGAATTCAGTGTATCAATTCAGTTAGTTATCAAACAGGTATAACTTTATCAATTCAGCAACTTAATATTTTTAGGTACTTAAATTTCAGATTTCATACTCCAAACTTCAGTTTTACCAGACGGCACCTCAAGCAACTATTGAATTTTGATTACCAACAACTCGCCCAATGGAAATAACTTACCCCAAAATCGATTTTGAATTTCTTAAACAATTTAAAATAGTTCAAGAGAAAATTATAGTTTTGGTACTAAATGTTTAAGTTATCACTAGTTTCAATCCTTAAAATTTGAATGAAAGCAAATTTAGTGCCAGATGTTTCAATTTTCAGCATATTTAGTCTTATTGATCAATTCTACTAAAATATTTCAAAATCCGATCATGTAATACTCATGTCCGGTGAATAAATTTTCAAAAAAAAAAAAGAAAAAATTTTAATTGTAATAATTTGTAATTAAACACATACGCATGCATTGTCCAGGCAAAATTTTTCAATTTTATCTGTTTATTTATTGTGTATGAACTTAAATTAGTGCCTTTCACTACAAATTATAGCAATTAAAATTTTTCTTTTCTTATATTTTTTTGAAAATTTAGTCACTAACACGTGAGTATCACGTGACTAGATTCTGTAAGATTTTGACAAAACTAGTCAAAAGTACTTTTTTTTTTTACCAAACCTACACTATTACAATGGGAGAAAGAGAATTGGTGTTGGTGTGATTTGAACCCTCGACATCTGGAGTGAAATCGTAAAGCTTTACCTATTTGACCCTTTATTCCTTCCCTGTCAAAAGAACTAAATGTTCTGAAAAATTAAAACATTTTTATTAGATTTGCTTTTGTTCGAACTTTATAGATTAAAACTATCGATACCCCAAACATTTGATACTAAAATTACAATTTTCTCATGATTTTGCACTCTAACATAAGTTTTAGGCACTTCACCTTATTTTTAAATTTAATAAAAACTATATAGAAAACCACACATATTTTAGGGTGCGAAATTGCCCCTCTCTACGTCTATACTAATATTTACCACTAACTTATTCTAACTTGTCTCCTCAGGTTGCTTTCAGTTTCTCCCACTCTTGAATTAGTCCTAAATTCTTCCACTGCTAACAGTAACTTGAACAAATATCTAGATTTCTACGGCTCAGTTCTTTACTTGAATATTTAGATGGATTTTGAAGTTGAAATTTGATGTTTTGGAAAATTTTAAGATTTTGTAGTCAAGAGCATAGAGGTTTACGAAGAAAATGCAAAATGAATATCAAGTATGCCTTGGTGAAATTGTGGCATTTAAATTGTTAGAGAATATAGGTTTTATATATCTTTCTCATCAATAAGAGGCAAAGGTGGAGTGTCTAAAAGAAAGATTTAGAGAGATATGTTAAGGGAAAAATTGCGAATTCATTAGGGTAATTCATTTAACACGATACTTTAACGTTCAATTAGGCAAAAGACAAAGAAAGGCATTATTATTCCATATTAAAAAAAAAGTCACTATTCCTTACAAATTAGTACAAGAGATGAGATGGAAATTATGGACAGAAAAAATATATCAGAACCCAATGGGGGCCGGTGCAAGTTCCAAACAGCATTACAAGCGAAGAACCAATACTCTATGAAGAATTCACAAAGAAAATTTTTTTGTTACCACGAACTTCAACTAGGAATCAGTTAGCATTAAAAAAAAAAAAACTAGCATTATACTCCATAATGGTTTTTGCATTTGGATAATAAGATGGAGTAATTATACTCCATTTAATTATCCACTAACTACCTGTACTAATTTTCAACAATTTAAAATTATCTATTTAAAAAAATGAACTAATTTTGTCTCGCAAAACGAAAGTGATGTTTGTTTGGCCTTGCGCGTTTGTCGCATGGAATAAGTTTGACCCCCTTTTTTTGTGCTGTTAAAATCAATACCTTAATAATTTATAGGAATTTAACGTTTTTGACAAGGCCAAATAGGCCATATGAATAGAGATCGAGTAATTAGAATTTTATAAATTTACTTCAGAGGTTAGAGATTCGAATCTCACTAACTATTCTTTCTTTCCAAAAATATAATAATATAGGTTGATAAAAAAACCAAAAACATAAGAGCCCTCAAAGCAGAACGCTCCCACGGAAAAGTGGAACTTCGAAGAGACCCTTTGAAAAGTTAGGAAACTTAAAATGCGTGAAATCATAGTATCAGAAAGTGACGGCCAGTAATCAGATAATGAGAAAGCGTGGCTATAGTGACAACAAAACATTCACGCCTTTCTATTCCCTCCTCGGACAGCAGGTAGAGATGCACACAGGTTGAATAGGGTTGGATATCCAACCTACAAAGGGTATTTTTTGATTGGACCTGCTTATTGCGGGTCAGCTAAACTTATGATCCATATCCGTATCTGCATTTAGAGATATCTGACGGGTTGGATATTCGTATTTTTCGAGTCAGATATCCATATTATGCGATCCGTATACGAAAATTGGTAAACCTATTACAATTTCTCGATAATTTAATAATAATCAAAGTACTATTTATGACAAATATATACTTAAATAACATATATTAATTCAAGTCTTACAAGTTATGAATTCATCACAATCACTAAAAAAATTTTCAATTGTTTGAAAACAAAGAAACTACTTAGGGACGCATGCTTTGCACAAAAAAAAAAAAAAAAAAAAAAACAGAAGAAGAAGAAAAACTTTGGGTCTATCTCTAGCATCCAAAAGATCAGATGCGATAAATTGATTCCAAATCAACGATCTAAATGGTCAGTCACTTTAACTAATATAATTTTATCTCAATAACAATAGCAAATATAAGTTGGTTGAAGAAACTAGAAAATTATCTCAATTGCCTCCATAAGTTAAAACTTGAGAGTAAGAAAATGATTGAAAATGGTGAAAATTGTAATAATGGGAAAGGGCAAAGCAATGTAAAAAGAAGCAGGCCATGAGTGATGAATGGGATAATTAGCATGTCCCTAATGGACAAATATTGTCAAATTATTTCATTACCTTTATATGCGAGTCTAGTTGTATATCTGTCGAGTTTTTAAAATCTTGATCTGCATCTGATTTGTTTAATTGAGAAACCCGTAACGACTCATAATCGAAAAAACTCAATAGATTGGATATCTGCATTTTTCCCATTGAGTCTATGTCAGGTCAACTAGATTTTTTGAGTTATTGAATCAACTTGTACACCCCTAACAACAGAGGATCAAAGACCAAGGCTTAATTCACATTCGCCAAGAGGAAAGAAATAACCAGCGGGGCAATTTTTTAATCATTTTACATTAAAAAAGTATACAGCGAGTCAATAAATGATTCAATGGCACATATTCCACCAGCCGAATATGCGGATCTATGATGAATTAATTACTAATAAAGAAAATAATTGGAATGCACAACAAATTCAATAAAAATCCAAAAAACTCATAATTCAACATATTGACTATACTTTGGTGGAGTTGTGGGAAATCTAGATCCGGGATTTTCATCAGTCATTACTTCAGCTAAGTTGTCTACCACCTATTATTAGTATCATTTTATCATCAGTTGTGCCCATAAAAATGTTTGCAAGATTGACTTTTGTGAAAGAAATTGGCTAAAACTTTCACCCTATATTGATGAATTTGCAATTCTTGAGTGATAGCCAGAGGGTCTGCGGTGAGATTCAGCTCTTCTTCTCTGGAATCAAATCTTGACCCTCCTATCCCCGTTCAGATCTGTCTCAAAATTGTTGATACATGTCAAAATTTTTTTGATGGTGCTGTTCTTATAAATTTGGAATCTCTGCTGAGGAATCTTGAAGATTTGAGCAGCTCTTTTCTTGATTTTCTCCAGTCTATGGAGGATCAAGTTGGGATCTTTCATCTGAGGCTGTCCTTACTGAAATTAGTCCTCCTACCTGAGATGGAATCGATCTTGTCTGCTGTCAAAGGAGAGGGCAGGGAGGTTGGAGCTCTGGTTATGCTGGAACACAAGGTTAGTATTAATACAAATTTTGTGCTTTCTGAATTGCTTGAAATGATTAAATTTACTAAAGTAGAGGTATCACTGATGGAGCAACTGGCCAATTTGATAAGAATATTAGGCCTTCATGAGGGGCTGCATTCCCTTAGAGATTTTTTTTGCACTGGTGTCGTGAAAGTGAATGGTTGCCTTTCTGATTCTCTGATTGAAAAGATTAAGGATGTGCAGGTGGAGGAGGCCAGAACAAGGCTTTTGGATGTTGCAAGTTCATCAGCGTCTAATTGGCCCGACACGGATGGATTTGGCTTTATTGATTTGCTCTTGGGAAACATGAGGATGCTTTTGAACTGCAGGGCTGATTTATTTGCTTGTGCGAAATGCCAAATTGAGGTAATATTGAGGTATTTGAAACCAGAAGCAAATGTAATTAGTGACGTCGCAGTGGAGCTCAATGAACTGCAGCTTGATTTTGTGTCAATTGTTGGCATGTTTGGACTCGGAAAGACAACTTTAGCGAATGAACACTGTCACAATCCTTCAGCTAAATATTCGTTCATATTTTGATGTGTGGTGTTATGTTTCTCAAGTATTCAACAGAAGGAAGTTGTTGCTTGAGAATTTAGATGACATTATTGAGCATATTCGCTGATGTCAACAAAATGAGTGGTGAAGATTTAGCCGAAGAGTTTATAAAAATGCTTGAAGGGAAAGAGGTACCTTATTGTTATTGTCATGGAAAATTTGGATCATTGTTTTGATGCTGAACATGCAGAAACAATGGCTTTTCTTAAAGCTTTAGAATGTTGGCCTAACGCGTTTCCATATTGAAGGTGATGCATTGTGCGTTGTCCAGAAAATTAAAGGCAGTGGGAAAGAATTATCAATGACAGGGCATATTATTGATGCAACTAGAGAATTGCTTAAAGAATTTCCAGAAGTACACATAAATCATGTCTCGGGCAACATAACAAGCCAACACACTCAGCAGCCAAATTAGCTCTCTCAGTTGTAAACAGACTGATGTTCTTTTCTAATTTTCCAAAAGATGTATTGGATTATGCAAAACTTGACTTGAATCAATGAAATTACTTTTTTCCTCAAAAAAAAAAAAAATTACCCCTAAATCTTTTTTAAAGTTCTTAAACAATTTAAAATAGCTCAAGAGAAAATTGTAGTTTGGGTACTAAATATTTAATGTATCTATAATTTGAATTCCTAAAATTTCAGCATAGTTAGTCTTATTGACCAATTTTGCTAAAATATTATCGGAAACCAGTCACGTGATTCTCACATCTGGTGATTGAATTTTTAGAAAATAGAAAGAAATTTTAAATGTAATAATTTGTAATTAAAGACACACATGCATGCATTGTCCAAGCAAAATTTTTCAGTTTTATTTGCTTATTTATCATGTGTGAACTCAAATTAATATCTTTAACTACAAATTATGGCAATTAAATTTTTTTTTTTGAAAATTTGGTCATCATCATGTGAATATCACGTGACCAGATTCTATAAGATTTTGGTAAAAGTAGTCCAAAGGACTAAATGTTCTAAAAAATTAAGACATTTGATATTAAATTTACTTTTATTCAAACTTTATAGACTAAAATTGTCGATATTTGGTAACAAAATTACAATTTTCTTGTGATTTGGCTCGCTAACATAAGTTTTAGGCACTTCACCGTTTTTTTTTTTTTTAGATTTAATAAAAATCATGTAGAAACCCAAACAGTATTGTAGGGTGCAAAATTGCCCCTCTCCCTACGTCTAAACTAATATCTACCACTAACTTATTCTAACTTGTCTCCTCAGGTTGCTTTCAGTTTCTCCCACTCTTGAATTAGTCCTAAATTCTTCCACTGCTAACAGTAACTTGAACAAATATCTAGATTTCTACGGCTCAGTTCTTTACTTGAATATTTAGATGGATTTTGAAGTTGAAATTTGATGTTTTGGAAAATTTTAAGATTTTGTAGTCAAGAGCATAGAGGTTTACGAAGAAAATGCAAAATGAATATCAAGTATGCCTTGGTGAAATTGTGGCATTTAAATTGTTAGAGAATATAGGTTTTATATATCTTTCTCATCAATAAGAGGCAAAGGTGGAGTGTCTAAAAGAAAGATTTAGAGAGATATGTTAAGGGAAAAATTGCGAATTCATTAGGGTAATTCATTCAACATGATACTTTAACGTTCAATTAGGCAAAAGACAAATAAAGGCATTATTATTCCTAATATATATATATATATATGTTCTAATTTTGAACAATTTAAAATTATCTCTTTTAAAAAAATTAACTAATTTTGGCTCGCAAAACAGAAGTGATGTTAGTTTGGCCTTCAACGTTTATCGCATGGAATAAGTTTGACTCCTTTTTTTTGTGGTGTTAAAATCAATTCCTTAATAATTTATAGACTTTTAACGGCTTTGACAAGGTCAAGTGGGGCCCTCAAAGCGGAACGCTCCCATGGAAAAGCGGAACTTCGAACGGACGCTTTGAAAAGTTGGGAAACTTAACAGGTGCGAAATCATAGCATCGGAAAGTGACGGCAGTAATCAGACAATGAGAAAGCGTGGCTATACCGACAGCGAAACATTCACGCCTTACTTTTCCTTCCTCGGACAGCAGGTAGAGGTGCACATGGGTCGGATATCTAACCTGTAAGGTGTATTTTTTAACCCGACCTGCTTGTTGCGGGTCAGCTAAACTTATGTTCCATATCCGTATCTGTATATGAAGACTGATGGGTTGGATATCTGTATTTGTCGGGTCAAATATCCGTATTATTCGATCCGTATTAAAAAATTGTTAAACGTATTCCAATTTCTCAATAATTTAATAATAATCAAAGCACCATTTATGAAAAATATATACTTAAATAACGTATATTAATTCAAGTCTTACAAGTAATAAATTCATCACAATCACTAAAAAAAATTTCAGTTGTTTGAAACAAAGAAACTACTTAAGGATGCATGCTTTGTGCTAAAAAAAGGGGGGGGGGGGGTCTATCTCTAGCATCCAAAAGATCAAATACAATATACTAATTCCAAATCAACGATCTAAATGGTCAATCAATTTAACTAATATAATTTCATCTTAACAACAACAGCAAATATAGGTTGGTTGAAGAAAATAGAAAATTACCTCAATTGCCTACATAAGTTAGAACTTGGGAGCAAGAAAATGATTGAAAATTGAAGATTGAAAATAGTGGAAATTGTAATAATGGGAAAGGGCAAAGCAATGTAAAAAAACAGCATGCGATGAGTGACGAATAAGACAATTAGTATGTCCCTAATGGATAAACCTTGTCAAACTATTTCATTACCTTTATATGCGAGTCTGGTTGCATATCCGTGAGTTTTTAAAATCTTAATCTGTATTCGACACGTTTAATTAACAAACCTGCATGTGACTTGTATTTGAAAAAACTCAATGAATTAAATATCTGCATTTTTTTTAATCGAATTTAGGTCAGATCGACTTGATTTTCGAGGTATCAAATCAACTTGTATACCCATTCACATTTGTTAAGACCAAACAAATGAACCGACGGGGCAATTTTTTAATCATTTTACATTAAAAAAGTATACGGTGAGTCAATAAATAATTCAATGGTCCATATTCCACCAGCCGAATATGCCGATCTATGATGAATTAATTACTAATAAAGAAAATAATTGGAATGCACAACAAATTCAATAAAAATCCAAAAAACTCATAATTTAACGTATTGACTGTACTTCAGTGGAGTTGAGTGAAATTTGATCTGGGATTTTCATCATTCATTACTTCATCTAAGTTGTCTACCACATATTATTAGTATCATTTTATCATCAGTTGTGCCCATAAAAATGTTTGCAAGATTGACTTTTGTGATAGAAATTGGCTAAAACTTTCACCCTATATTGATGAATTTGCACTTCTTGAGTGATAGCCAGTGGGTTTGCTGTGGGATTCAGCTCTTCTTCTCTGGAATCAAATCTTGACCCTCCTACACCCGTTCAGATCTGTCTCAAATTTTTTGATACATGTCAAAATTTTTTTCATGGTGCTGTTCTTTTCAATTTGGGATCTCTGCTTATGAATCTTGAAGATTTGAGCAGCTCTTTTCTTGATTTTCTCCAGTCTATGGAGGATCAAGTTGGGATCTTTCATCTGAGGCTGTCCTTACTGAAATTAGTCCTCCTACCTGAGATGGAATCGATCTTGTCTGCTGTCAAAGAAGAGGGCAGGGAGGTTGGAGCTCTGGTTACGCTGGAATACAAGGTTAGTATTAATTCAAATTTTGTGCTTTCTGAATTGCTTGAAATGATTAAACTTATTAAAGTAGAGGTATCACTGATGGAGCAACTGGCCAATTTGATAAGAATATTAGGCCTTCATGAGGGGCTACATTCCCTTAGAGATTTTTTTTGCAATGTTGTCGGGAAAGTGAATGGTTGCCTTTCTGATTCTCTGATTGAAAAGATTAAGGATGTGCAGTTGGAGGAGGCCAGAACAAGGCTTTTCGATGTTGCAAGTTCATCAGCGTCTAATTGGCCCGACACGGATGGATTTGGCTTTATTGATTTGCTCTTGGGAAACCTGAGGATGCTTTTGAACTGCAGGGCTGATTTATTTGTTTGTGCGAAATGCCAAATTGAGGTAATATTGAGGTATTTGAAACCAGAAGCAAATGTAATTAGTGACGTCGCTGTGGAGCTCAATGATCAACTCGAAATTATAATCAACCGAATTTCAAGGGGATCTTTGCAGCTTGATTTTGTGTCAATTGTTGGCATGTCTAGACTTGGAAAGACAACTTTAGCAAATGAACACTGTCATGACCCTTCAGCTAAATATTTATTCATATTTTGATGTGTGGTGTTATGTTTATCAAGTATTCAACAGAAGGAAGTTGTTGCTTAAGAATTTAGATGACATTATTGAGCATATTCACTAACATCAACAAAATGAGTGATGAAGATTTAGCCAAAGAGTCCATAAGAATGTTTGAAGGGAAAGAGGTACCTTATTGTCATGAATAATATGTGAAACACAACAACATGAGATGACTTAAAATTTACATTTTCAAATGGCTGCAATGGAAGTAGAATTTTGTTACAAGTTGTCTTCATGATGTGGTTTTATAAGATAAATCTGTGACAATCCTCATTTTCTTTGTCTACTCTTGGACGACGAAAGTTGGAGTTCTTATTGAAGAATCTGGTTCTTCGAAGAGCCTGTCCTTTGGAACTCCCTAAAATTGGAAAGCAAATAGTTAAAAATGTGAAGGATTACCTCTGGCAATTGTTTTTAGTGTTGAACATCTTTATCAGATAGATGTGATTGACAAAATTTAAGATTGGAGGAAACAAGTTCCAGATCGCTCAAAACTTCACGTTTTTGATATTTTTCAAAAGTAAAGTAAGGGCATCTTAAGGTTGAGCTACAAGCACTTGTCAGATCATTTGAAACCGTGCTTTCTTTATTTTGGAGCATTTCCAAAGGATGAAGAAGTTCCAATATGGAAGTTGATGCGATTATGGATTGTTGAAAGATTTATACAAAAAAACTAATTTGAAGAGCTTAGAAGATGTTGTAGAGGATTACTTGATGGATCTAATTGGCAGAAGTATAGTAATAATTGGCAAAGAAAGATCCAAGAGAGATGAAAGAATGTCATGTTCATGATTTGTTACAATGCAAATATGGATTGTAGAAATATTTATTAAAAAAATTGATTTGAAGTGCATTGTAAATGTTGCAAGGGTAACTTGATAGATCTATTTGGTGGACGCCTTATAATTGGTTTCTAAAGAAAGATCCAAAGTTGGGGTGACCTTGGAGTAAAAGCATGTCGTGTTCATGATTTGGTACCTGATGTGGTTGTGGATTGCTGAAGGATTTATATTAAAATAAAAAAAAATTGATTATGTGAAGAGAACTTTGGAGTAAAAGCATGTCATGCTCATGATCTAGTACTTGATGTGGTTGTGGATTGCTGAAGGATTTATATATATATATATATATATATATATATATATATATATATATATATATATAACGGATTCAGTGAGTTTAGAAGATATTATGGAAGACTATTTGATGGATCTAATTGATGGAAGCCTTGTGATAGTTGTTTAAAAACGGTCCAAAGTTGCAATAAAAGCATGTGGTGTTCATGATTTGTTAATGTGGTTATGGATTGCTGAAAGATTTATTCAAAAGAACTCTTTTGAGAAGCTCAGAAAATGTTGCAAAGGGTTCTTGATGGATCTATTTGGTTCGTAATACTCACTTAAGAAAGGTCCAAAGTTGCAATAAAAGCATGTGGTGTTCATAATTTGTTAATGTGGTCATGGATTGCTGAAAGATTTATACAAAACTTAATCAAGAAGATTAGAAGATGTTGCAAAGAGTTCTTGATGGGTCTAATTGGTAGAAGTTTGTAATAGTTGCTTCTAACAGATCCAAGAGTGAGGTAAAAGCATGTGGTGTTCATGATTTGTTACGTGATGCGGTTACAACTTGCAGAAGAATATATAAAGAAAGTAACCGAAAATGCTTGGAAGATGTTGCAGAGGATTATTTGATGGATCTGGCTGGTGAAAGCCTTTGTAATAGTTAGCATAGCATGATTCAATGGTGGAGCAAAGAATGTTATGCTCGGGATTTGTTATGCTATTTGTGTTTGTAAAGCCAAAGAAGAGATTTTTAGCTGCTGATATCCAGCTTCGAGGCATAATTGAATGTTTTCAATAAAATTTTTTTCGGTTAATCATCATTTCTTTCTTTCATTTTCATTATCTTTGTCCCTTATCAGATGATGATAGATTTTCTGATTAATTGCAAGTTTGCTGTAGTTTATGCATGAACCGGCTGTACTAAAACATACGTTGTCTTGCTTTATTTACATAGAACTAGCCGTGGTATTTCTTTTAAATTGATCAAGTACTAGAAATTTTTTACCTTTCGGGAAGGAGAAACAAAGAAAATTTGGAGAAAAATTTCACCTGGGCATCAAATGTTTTTGACGGATTTACTTCAAGAGAGTAAAGAAAGTTAAATAAATGAAAGGGTATTTTCACCGAATCGTACATTAAATGAAGAAAGAAAATTGAAGCAGCAGGAAGCTAAACCAAATGAAATGATGCCATTCTGGCACTGGCAGGGAGACAATGGCTGGAATTTTTTGTATATTTAAATTGTTTTCCTCTTATTTTTCACAAAAAAACAAAGTCATTGGCAAGATCTTGAGGACAAAATATAAATTTTTGACAACTGCCTTAAACGCAAACTAGAAGAGGATCCAATGACTAACGTGGGATAGTGCAAATTCCTGCCACTACTGGGATTCCAAGCGTACATGTCTAATCTTGTAGAAGATTTTTATTGTTTTGCTTTATTTAGTCAGTATAATCAAACATGCAATCATATTTAGCAATGTTTGCAAACTATTGCTGATTACTTCGCGCTTCTCTCAAACCGAGTAAACCAGCAGAGTACTATTGTACAGCTCATTTATAGATCCTAACTCAATTGTTTGATTCAGTTTTTGTACATTGTAATAGAAATTTCACGTACTGAGATTTGTGTGGAAATACGATTTTGCATAAAATTAAAGAAAAACCAAACTACATGCTTGTCCCCACCTCACGGACAGAAAAGAATTGCATAATGATCACAAACGCACTAATTGAAGCACATCCTAAATCAAAGAAAGGTCGAACAGATTTCATTTGCTTTTCTTGAATTTTACTACAGGATTAATTTGCTGAGACATTGACCTCCAAACACCATTCTTGCTTTGGTTCCACCTGCTCTAGACAACAACATAAACAAGAAAATATAAACAAGATGAGAAATACCCAAGATTCTGCAACAATCAGGCATGACAACGTTGAAAAAAATTGACTGCAGAAAATTGGAGATATGGCAAGGTGATTCCCAAGTTTATCTAAGGTACATAACAAGGGTCAATTCCGAAAACCATCCTGATTATATATTTTCTCTAACGTCACTTTTTTCGCCTTCAAGTTTCAATTACATCTACCTCCTCTGATTTTTAATGTTTCTCAATTTACTGGAATGCTACTTTAGATCACTTCAGAATGTCTTCTACGTCCTTATCTTCACTAAATTTTTTGTGTCATGCCAAAAGATCCTCACTCGTGATCCTCAAGTATTTCATTCATCATAATTATACAAATAACTAACTATACCTATAGGGTGAGGTATAATTAATAGTAGTATACATTTTTCCGAAGAGTAGTAGTATACTTTGAGCAGCTAATATCTTTCGCTATAGAGATACACTCGGTTTGCAAACGGTATGGAAAGATGGATTCGAGGTGAAAGGGTGAATATCACTTTTCTAGGTTTAATGACAAAATACACCCTTAGAAAATGCATGTTTTTCAATTTGCCTCTATCATTATTCCATCAGATCAATTCATACTCCAAAACTTCTAAACTTTTTAGCCAGCCGAAATTGAATATAATTTTGTCATGTGAAGTGCATATATAAAAGGAGAACTACGGCTTCTATCAAATCAATAATTGTCTATTTAAGCAGACAAATGAATGCTTGAGTTCTATAAATCATAATTTCGTTTATGTTTACGAAAGGTACATTAGTTTTTCATTTTTGTACATGTGGGATCGCATGTTTCTCGTCAGATTATTGCTTTGCTTGATGGCTTATGTGACATTGTGATTCAATAAGTGCATCTGAAATAATGAAGTTGGAAATTTCGGATTTGTTGAGTTGCTGTTATCAATTTGAGAAAAATATAGAAGTCCAGGGGGCAAATGGATCCAATTGGACAATGACCGGGTACAAAATGAGAATAATGTATTTTTGGAGGGTGTATTTTCTCTCCCTTGAAGGAAACTCTAAGGAAAGGGGAGTGCCTGCTGGGTATTTCAATAATCTCATAATAATTTGTTTTTTCCATTCATGTATACTATATTATATGCAGAATTTAAAGTTCCTCCTTTTACATCAATTCACTGTATCTTGAGAAATTTTGTAATATTGGACTAGCATTTATAAGATGATACACTCTAATAATTATGGAACTAGAATAGATGAAGCTTAGGTTGCTTGTCACATGAGTAGTAGTACTCCTAAGTGAGTCAATTGGACAGTTCATGTAAGTTATGAACCAATACTATTTGTCTTTACCACAAAAGTAAGAAAGACTTAATAGGGAGGTAATCGTTAATTCGTCATGAGGATGAGGATTAAGTACAATTGGAATAGACCCTAACCAAGACAAGATTAATAGCATGAATTAATTCAATTAACTAGATCACGAGTTCATCAATGAATCTAGATGCTTACTTGTGTTCATAAGTTTCTTCGAATTTTGCTATTCTGCACTTTAATTTAATGCCTTGCATTAGTTAATCTTAGTTTAGTTTTAAATTGCTGTTGTTAATTGTTTAAATAATTGGGTGAGATCAATAGTTCAATCCGTTTTCTATGGGTTTGAACCTATCACCCTAGACTACGATACAATATGTTCTCTTGCAAAAAATTGGGAATTAGGTTATTTAACTTGATTAATTGTATGTGTTAGCAAAGATTATTGGTCGTATTTTCTGAACCTAATTACACGCTACCAGTCGTGCTCTAGCCAATCACCCAAATCCAAATGTAAACATGAAATACTTTCCTAAAATTTTAGATGGAAATAAAAAATATTGAGAACAGTTGTTGGCACCTTTTGTCTAAATTTTATCTTAAATTAGGAGTTAGTGCTCAATAAATATAATGAAGTTAGAAAG
Source organism: Mitragyna speciosa (assembly GCA_024721245.1). Taxonomy (NCBI): domain Eukaryota; kingdom Viridiplantae; phylum Streptophyta; class Magnoliopsida; order Gentianales; family Rubiaceae; genus Mitragyna; species Mitragyna speciosa. The sequence goes on from CM045568.1 coordinate 15,878,275, forward strand.
GAAATGAAAACGTTTCAAAAAAACAGTTGATACATTTGCTGTTTCTATATTATATCCTAAACAAGAGCTGATGCTCAATGATTCTAATGAATGCATAACTATTAAGTTTGCACTGGGCATTTTTGTTATATGGCAAGCTCTAAGAACATTCTGTTTGCTAGTAGACAACTAATAACACGTGCTTATAATCCCATTATGTAAAATAAAAAAGTAGTGTGTGCACTTCATTCTTGTCTATATTTTCACTTGTTTTCGTGACAAATCCTGACTTAAATTTATATCTAAACACTCAGAAGATGTCTAGAAAATGACCGAGGTGGCAAAATCCGTCTATGTATATGTATGAAACTTGTCTAGATCATTAGAAGCTTGCTTAACTAGTTTATCTTATTTCTAATAATTTAGAACTTGTTTCATTTATAATACAAAACATTATTTTCGGCTAATGAAGTCATGTTTTGTACAAATACACTTTTTAATCATCAAAGCAATACTAATTTCTTACAGTTTTCTCTTCATTTCTCCATAATTAGCTTGGGAGTTTATTTTTGCGACCTTGGATATTAGGCAACCTAGTGAATTAACCAAGATAGAATCCTTCCATCTCATGGGGAAAAAAAAAATTAGAGAATCGATATTCTTGTGACTAGTTGAATAGCTGTGAATATTTTTTGTGTAATATTTTTTGGTAAACTACAAAATATATACTCTTTTTTTATTTTTTTTTAGTCACAAGTGTTAATTCGAGTTTAATGATATCATTTATTTAAGCTAGCAATTGTGCGCGTGCATTGCACGTAAAAAAATGTTTTGAAAATTGTAAGTTTCTTCATTTTTTTTCTTTGTTTTTAATTTATCATTATGTAAAAACTCGATTTTGATTTTTTTTTCTCTTTAATCACGTGACATGTGGTCAAGCATGTGTCAATTCTAGCAAGATAATTTATCACTCTTTTTTGGTTTAGGTTTAAGTATCACTTGAACAAAGCAGTCTTTTCCTCTAGTTATGCTTAGGATAGCAAATCATTTATGATAGTCGTATTTGAAAAATTTTCTCGTACTTTAGTCAAATTCCAAGCTCGTGCAACTAGATAGAAAGAGGATTCACAGTATACTATGAACAATAAACCCTACTAGGCACTTTAAAGATCTGATTCTTCTTGCACATATTTCTTCCAAAACCAGTGTACTCTCCACACTCTTCTTGCCATGTCAGGCTTTCCTTGGGAGATTTTAGGATCCAAAAATTAGACAAATAATATGAAAACCACCACTAATATAGCCAAAAATAAAAAACGCCCATGACCTCATAGTGCAGAATAGATGTACTGCTACTTGAGGCATGATAGTAGTTATGAACATAGAGATACACTAAAAAATAGTGGTCCCTACAATATCTCTAATCTTTGGGAAGTCATCGTTTATCTAACCATAAGGGTTTCATAGCACTTGGGAACCAACAAATGATAGTGTGAATGATATTATAACAATAATTGCATCCTTCTTCCTCAAAATAATGTAAGGGTTTGAGTAGAAAGAGAGGACAATCCTCATAATAATCTACACCAATTAAATACAAAGGTGAGAAATCCTTGTAAATGACATACTAATGAACATAAAAAAATAATAATAAAGAAAATTAAAAAAATCCTCAGATAGCAGCACAACAAATAAACAGGCAAGAAGCATCCGTCTCCACCCAATGTGATGTAGGGTGTAGAGTATGATCGATGCAATAACCCAGATGTCAAGACCCATCTATGCATATGTGTACCTGTCTGGATCTATTATAAGTTTGCTTAAATAGCTTGCCTTATTTCTAACAATTTAGAACTTATTTTATTTATAATATAAAACACTATTTTTTTATAACGAATTCATATTTTGTACAAATGATAAACTTTTTTATGATCAAAGCAATACTAATTTCTTACAGCTTTGCCTTCATTTCTCCATAATTAAGTCAAGTATTTATTTCTGTGACCAAATATTAAGTTAACAAATATCGTTTCCTTCCATCTCATTAGAAAAATGAAAAATTAGACTATTGATATTCTTGTGATTAATTGAATAGTTGCGAATATTTTTGGTGTAATATTTTGGGATAAATTACAATATATATATATATATATATATATATATATATATACTCTTTTTTCACATCTCCTTTAGTCACTAGTGATCATTTGAGTTTAATTTTAATAATATGATATCATTTATTTAAGCTAGCAACTATGCACGTGCATTGCACGTCAAAAAAATGCTTTGAAAATTGTAGGTTTCTTCATTTTTTTTACTTTACTTTCAATTTATCATTTTGTAAAAAACTTGATTTTGATTTTTCTCTTAACATCACATGTCTATATATTCGGTCAAGTATGTATCAATTCTAAGATATGATTTATCAATTTTTTTTTGTTGTGGTTAAGTATCACTTGAACAAAGAAGTCTTGTCCTATGGTTATGCTTAGGATAGCAAATCATTTATGATACTCCTATCAGACTTTTGAAAAAATTTCTCTTACTTTAGTCAAATTCCCAGCCTGTGCAACAAGATAAAAAAAAGATTCGTCTTATACTATGAACAATAAACTCCTACTAGGCATTTTAAAGATCTTATTCTTCTTGCTTATAATTCTTCTAGAACCAGTGTATTCCCCATACTTTCTTAACCATGCTGGGCTATGCAAACTGATAGGTTTTTGAAACAAAAAATTGGACAAATAACATGAAAACCACCACTAATATAGCCAAAGTAAAAGCACCTATGGTGAAGAGGAGGTGTATTGCTACTTGAGCCATGATAGTAGTCATCAACATGAAGGTACACCAAAATAATGGTCCCCATAGTGACTCCTACCCCTGAGAAGTCGTCATTTATCTAACCATAAGGGCTTCATAACACTTAGAAATCAACAAATGATAGGCCAATGATACTGTAGAAATAATTGCATCCGTCTTCCTTAAACTGATATAATTTGAGCAGAAGGAGAGGATGACCCACATAATAATTGACTTTAATTAAATACAAAAGTGAGAAATCCCCATGAATGACATACTAAAGAACATTAAATATAACATACTATAGAAAATAAAAAAAAGAAAACCTCTAATACAAGTAGAGCAATTATAACAACAAGAAGCATCCATCTCTACCAATGCGATGTAAAGTACAAAGCATGATGAATATAATCACAACACCAAAATAATCCAGCTGCTATGGATGCATAAAAAACCTGCTTTGATTAAATATCAAGAGATGTAGCAAACAACGACCCAAAAGATAAAGAATAGCGCTACTCCTAGTAGTTGTAGTAGTAGTGCTCCAGCCAAATTGTTGACCAGAATTGGCCGATTTTGGTTGCTCAGCAAGTCTTCTAATTGTTTCCTACCCTTATTGTCTTTAATAGTTTTAACCAATTTTTTATATAAACAAAATAAAACATAAATACAATTCATGCATAAATCAATCAAATAGCACTAAATACAATTCCTTCATAAATCAATCAAATAGCACATTTAAGCTAACATCATTATTGACAATTATGGACGTGATTAATAAATTTGGGGGGTGCAAAAATTTAGGAGAAATACCTACAAGTTTACCAATATAAGGTCCTCAGCAAGCTTTTTTTCCCCTAATCAACAAGCACACCTTAACTCTTTCCCTTCTTTCATTATTTTCCAACGGTTTTAGCTTTCGACAATTTCAGTAGCAGGTAGAGAAGAATGAACACCTTCTTGTAGCCTAGCAAAAAGGAAATTCAGTGACGGTGAGAAGAAGCCCTAGACGGAATTGATTGCCAGTTGAGCCTGAAGTGGAAAAAAGGATGAATAAATTTAAGTAAAATAAGTTAGTGAAAGAAGCCGCTAGTTGCTTTTACTATAAGTCAACAATACCTTTTTCTTGTTTGCACGTATGGTTAATTGGAGCAATGTGCATTTTCTATTCACCACGTGAGTGAACAGTGTTATTTGGAACTGTCCAAAATAGCTATAGTACTAAGCTTCAATTATTTGTGGAATATTTTTGTGCAATTCAAATTGAGCCAATATATATATATCTTATCATATTTCCTACCCTTCTAGTTGAAATCAAATTACCATAGATCTGATCAACCATAACTTGATAATAAGATGAATTGTCTCTCCTCTTCATTGGAATTGTGAGTAATTTCATTATGAAACATGCATCGTATGCAACTTGTATATGATCGTATAGTTACCAGACCTCTTTTAGTTTCTTTTATTTATTTATTTATGTAGTTGGCCTTACTGGTTTTTTAGAAATTTCTTCCAAGAGCTAGAATCTATTAATGTAAATTTGGATTGTCTCACTTAGATATAGCAATTGGAGATAAAAGTTAGGCTGGCGACATTGCTAGAGTAGAAATTTTTCTACTAGAGCAATTTTTACTAAAATACCAACATTACGCTTAAGAGTCAAGACCAAATATTATCATTATCTTTTACATTAATCAATTATTATCTTTTATGTTAATCAATCTTCTCCCAAGTTAACTCGTCTTTATCATTCCCTAATCTCTCTCCCCCTACCATTTCTGCTTCTTATCTCTACCATATTTTTCCTTTTCTACATTTCTTAAGGATTCTATCACAATTTTTTTCCACCTTCCTCCCTCTTTGTTATTGTTTTTGGCTGAAATAAATGAGATACTGTTGACAGCACATCTTTGTTTTTTTGCTTATAACTAGAGTCTGGTTTGGAAGCCTAATTATACGTGCTATGTTAATCAATCCATAGTGGCAAGAGCCTTGGGGATTTGACTTAGTCCATTAATTGTTAATTTTTGCCTTAATAATCTGTCCTAAATTCCGAACCAGTGCATCTCAATTGTCGGGCCACCAAAACATAATTTTGTTCTTGCCTGGTGGAATGGGGCACTTAGTTCCTCAGACTCTATCTTGATTCTTTCTTAGCTGCAAACCATTCAATAGATGAAAAAGGGTTCATCCACACTATTGAAGATATTGATTATCAAGTTGTTATTGGTCACTGACTTTATTGTTGGTTTTAAAAATTGACTGTTTATCAATATGCATGTTGCTTAACACTAAGAGGATAAATATCACCACAAACAGTCCATGCAGAGAATTCGTATGGATCTTCACCACTGATGTAGTCTCCTAATAACAAACTAGCACCGCTGCTATGAACCACGACCTACTCTGCATCTTCATTTTGTTATTACCAACTCTTTCTTTCCTTTTCCAATGCAAATTATCACTTTTTGCAAGTCTTAAACAAAAAAAAAAATTTATTGGAGCGGTTGGAAGGTGGAAAAAATATTGTGATAAAATTCTTAAGAAACGTAGAAAAAAGAAAATACGAGAGAGAGAAAGCGAGAATTGTAGGAGATAGAGAGAGAGGTAGGAGAGGTGATCTGGAAAAGGGAATCAGAATATCATGGAGTTAATTTAGAAAGAGTTTGATTAACATAGAAGATAATTATAATATATGGTCTTGACTCTTAAGAGTAATGTTACATTTTAGTAAAAATTGCTATGACTGAAAAATTCCTATTCTGGCAATATCGCCAGCCTAAAAGTTATTGTACTTTACTTTTATTAAAATAAATAATTAAAGTAGCAAAAATCATACTTGTGGTGTATTTTTTTAAATGTCTATTTGGTAAAGTTTAATATTTTTTATTGCTATATTGTTTATGATTCGTTTAACTTTATTCATAAGCATATGCACTTTTTAAAAATTATAATATTCTATAATTATTAATTAATACACTTGGAGCCCAAAGATAAATGCCAAGATCATCTTGAAAGTAGGTAAGAACTTGTTAAACAATTTGACCTCAGTCAACCAAATTGTGGAGTAATATCATCTTGAACTCGAGCAAATTTGTTGAAGTCAACACTAAAAACAACTAGACCTCAAACTAACCTGTAGAAGGCAACTTAGAAGATAACAATAGAGAACCTAAATCGAACCCTATAGAAAAACCCTAAGCTAATTGAAAAAGGTGCCACCACAAGTGTATTTGATAAGACCTAAGAGTAGTTATAATTCAATAACCAAAAAAGAAATCTCAAAATTGAGACTCAATAATTTTATTAACACACAACTAAATGAAATCGGGCATCAAGGCCTTATTTATAGGCTCAAAGTTGTTAATCACATAAAGTAAGGTAACACATGTGTGACAACCTAAAACACTTAGAATCACAACTTGTATACTACCTAAAACATAATTTGTACTTAGAATCACAACTTGTAAACTACCTAAAACATAATTTGTAAACTACTTAGAACAATTAACAAAATAAAAACTGAAAACTAACCTCTAAAAACAATTATAACCATCGCCGCTTAAGCATTGGGATGGACCTTGATTTTCAACCAATAAACATGATTTCAAGGACTTCAAGAATTGTGCTTAGCTTCCAAGGTCCACAACCAAATTCGATCCAAGCTTCCAAGGTCCACAACCCATGTTTGATCCATCTTTAAAGGTTCAAAAACCCATTTTTTATCCAGATTGCTCTCTTTTAATCCATCATTCTCCAAACTCGTAGATACATAATCAACCTTGGTAATGCTCTAAACTCTTCATTAGCAGTTCACATGACTTGCACCTTATTGAACAACTTTTGAAGAGCTTGTGTTGCATACGGGTAGGTGCATAATTAGGCTAGTAAAATATAGAAAATATCCTCAACTAAGTAAAATATAGCTAATAATCCTCAACTAACACACATAAATAATCAAGTTAAATAGCCTAATTACTTTATATATTGCAAGTCCACAAATCGTGTTTGAGTATAGGGCAATAGGGTCGATCCAACTAGGAAAAAGTTATGGAAGTACTAAGGGAATATCACTCACTTTATTATCAAAACAATCAAATAATGATAAAAATAGAAAAGTTTAAAACAAACAACTAAACTAATCAACTCTATAAAATAATAATATTTTGATAAAACTATCAATCTTAAAATTGTGGGGAATAGATTCAACTAATGACTAAACATATGAATGAAGAGATCAATTCACGTTATTGATTTTTGTCATGTTTAGAGTTCAATTCCAATTGTACTTAATCTTCGCTCTCATGATGAATTAATGATTACCTTCTTGCTAGTTCTTTTCTACTCTCTGGTAAAGATACTAGTATTAGTTTATGACCCACATGAATTGCCCTATTGACCTATTTAGGAGCACTACTACTCTTGTGTGACATGTAACCTAGATTTCGACTATTCTCTTTTCATCATTATTATCACCTCGCATTGCATAATAACAACTAACAATTCATAGTTGGTGATCACGCAACTACAAATCTATCCAAATCAAAATAGTGAATAAACACATTACAAGATAGCATAAATAATCACAAGCAAATCATATGCATGAATTCATTAGTTTCCTCTATTCCTAGATTGATATTTTAGTTGCCCATGATGGATTTCACATGGAAGCTCAAAGATTTAATTGAACAATCCATAAAAATCAAGATAAAGGATAGAAAGCTTATTCTATTAATGAAAAATGTTTCAATCTTGTATTCCTTTCTTCAATCTTGAGTTGCATAAAAAAATCCTTTAAATATGTTGTTCTATGAAGAGAAATCATCTCAATTTGGTTCCCTCAAAGAGAGAAAATCTCTCTAAGAGAGATACTCTATGTTTTCTTTCCATGGGACTATGTGCATGACTCTCCTCCTAATTTATACTAATGTTAATATATATATATATATATATCTATGTGTGTGTGCCAACACAAGGCATATTAGATGGTTAGGACACTCTTGAAACATTTTTTCGAGACCCAAAGAATCAACCTTTTAGTGAAAAAGTCATCTAAAACCAACCCAAGTTGATTTGGCCACAAAATTGCTAAAAAATCGTGAAGTTATGCCCGATTAACTGCACCCATAGCTCTCTTATCCGCACCCACGGCAACTATCCTGAAAGTAGCCACAGGTTCAACCGTGCCTAAGGTTGAAACCACGGTTGCTTTCTATCCAAATAAAATTAACTTTTGCTCAAAACATAGAACATTGAGTTAACTTTTCAACAACATAAGAATCAGGTCATTGGAGGTATGGATGCTAAGATATGGCCAAAATACTAAGAAGTGGCTGGATAAGCATTGCAATACAAATATACTTCAGTAATTTAGAATTTTGGCTATAAAAACATGAGAATCAAGCTTTGATGTCTTCAGAAGAATTTTAGAGAAACCTTTTATCTTTAAAATACATCAAGAATTATCTCAATTCAATATCTCTAACTCAAGTTATTAGCAAAACATCGAAACATGTTATTTTTGCCATACCCTTTCCTCACCAATTTTTCATCTGCTATTGCTTCTTTGCAACACATCTTGGGTCCTTTTTGTTTTCCGCTTCTCATTAACTTCAAATCACTTCTAAATAGTATCTAAATATGCTTCAGTTGATCTGAATTTGATGATTATAATACAAAACACAATGAATTTCATATTAACAACTTAATTGCATGTTTTAACTACAAAACTCAAGATAGGAAGAAATGGACATAAAAATTACTTTAATTCATCATTTAAATCCTAAAAACTAACCTAAACTAGACAACTACGTAAACTATACACTTATCACATACTTAAGCTTAACTCGTGTTAGATCTTCAACTCCTTGGTCAAAGGCTTTAAAATGGTGTGAATGCTTAAGTTCTTCACAACCTCCACCTTTAGCAAGTTTGTAGAGTGTTGTGTCACGGGGTGAATTCTTTGACCCGCGCGGCACTTAGACGGACTTGCTATCAAAATCGCTAAGTAAGCCTTTAAGTGTGTAAGAAGAGCTTTGAGAGCACTTTGGGACAAGGAGAGGTTAGGGACTTAGAGAGAACTTGAGCACACAAGAGAGAGCTTGGAGAATGCTTGAGTTTGTATTGCTTTCAACTTGGTGAGTTACAAATGAAGGGAGTGGCCTATTTATACTTGTGGCCTCCCAAGATGTGTGGCTACAATTGCTTTTCTAGAGTCTTTTACAAGTTACAAATAGCTAGATATTTACGAAGAACTTTCTAGATGCAAGCTACTCATATTTACATAGGCAACATCTAGAGAATTCTACACTAGCAAGACTTAACCATCCCTACTAGTTTTCTCTTGAACATTCCGTTGCTTAGGAATATTGCTCCTATAGAATATTTCCTTGGTCAAATGCTTTGAACGGTTCTAGAGACTTCTTGCCTTCCTTTCCTTCATAAATTTCGGCCAAGCAATGCCAAGAAGAGTCGGGCTGTAACAGTTGGTTCTTCACAACCTCCACTTTTAGCAAGTTTGTAGAATGTTGGCGCTCTTGGATTCTTATGTTCCCTCCCTTCTTGAAAGGATTTATTCTTGAATTGCCTACACCGTAAAAGAATAAACTAATAACCTTAAAAAATTATTTTCATGTCATTATGTGTGCCTTGACTTCAGTTTGTAAGCCCAATTAGAAATCTTTTCGAGCAACTTGAATTTCCCTAGGGAGGGATTCAATTCCTCATGCACATGATACCACCACTTAAAGAAATTAGCATCCTAAAGTTCAAACCATGCAAGTGCGTTAATCAACTTATATTTTAAAGCATGCTATACAACTTCATGCACATGATCTTTAAAAACTTCATGCAAATCTAAATAACAACTAATCATAACACCCTTATAAAGAAGACATTGATAAGATGAACTTACGACAATATTAAAATCGCTTATCATACTAGCACGACCATAAAAAAGCAAACTCTTAACAATGTATGGCGCAAAATATGGATGTAAAGAATTTAAGAATTAATATAAAATACAACTTCGAAATACAAAAAAGGAATAATGGAACAAATATGTCTACTATATGTGAACTCATCATGCAACAAATGTCCTAAAGCACTAATATCATAATGCAAATTAACATGCAAAATTACCATGAGAATCTAAAACGCATATAAAATTAAAGTTCGAGAAACCAGTTTAGACCATACCATCAACCTAACATGTATTCTAGCATCCAATTTGTATTGATGGTATAAGAACAAGGATTTGTCTTGAAGAACACTAGATCCACCAACTCAATTTCATGCAACCCTTTCGGCTTGAAGACCTTATGGTCTCAAATCATTTTGGTTTAGATAATTAACAAACTAATGTTGAAGTTAACTAATGATTTAGCAAATTGTATTGCAGCATATATGACTTAGGAAGATTGAGGAATAAAAAGGAGCAAAAATCTTACATCTGGACGACCGTGCTAATGCAGCAATAATAGTGTAGATGTCCGGACAGCTACAAATATACAAATGAAATGGTCAGAGAACATCTAGACAAAAGTCTGAATGCTATACATGGATGTCCGAACCTCTAGAATGGCTTAAAACAAGATGCTCAGAGACCATTTGGAAGCAGACGTCAGGACCTCTAGAAATGCTGAAATGAGGATGGTTAGAATGTATTTGGACATAGATCCAGACGAGACGACAAAAGCGGATGTCCGAACTAATAAAAATTTAACATTTTAACTTCATTTATATACTACGAATTAAGATTACTTGATAAAGTCCGAATTGAACTTTAATTTTGTTAACTTCCACAAAAGGATGCTCGGTGTCATTTTTAGTGTACAACTGGGTATGCCAATTTGTTACTTAGAACCTTAACTTTAATTTTACTCTCTTCTTCAGTGTTACAAAATCGCCACTAATAACTTGGTATTTTATCAAAGATATTAAGAAAGTAAAATTTAAAACTATATTGAATTATTGTAAATCAAGTCAGTCTCAACGAAAGAATTATGTTAAAACAGTATAACCAAAAGGCAATTACGGACAGTTTAGGCCCAGTGTTGTTATCTTATAGAACTTTATTTATACTTAACAGAATGAAAGCAAAAAGGAAGTATAACCAAGTTATGTGTTTGAGAAGACAAATTCTAAGACTTGTAGACTGTGAAATCCTAACATTCATGACTGTTTTCTTTTTCCCCTCCAAAATACAAAGTAATGACTGATAGCTGTAATTCAAGTTAAAAAATTAGGAAACAAAATACATTGCAAACTTAATTTATTTACTTTTTGCTCCTGATTATTATCTGTTAGAGGTTTTGACATTTTTTCCCCTTAAATTTCTCTAATCAACCTGCCTAGTTAATTATAAGCCTTAACCACCAGTGATTAAACAAAATAGTTGTAACCCAGAAAGAATTAAAAGCAAATCTCACCCCTTAAAGCCATTAACTTTGCATGCATGCATGCGTAAACTGGTAAGAAAATTTACGTTTTGATATATTCTATAATTTTCATGTGATACAGTTTGCCTCTAGGATTTAACAGTATTAATCACTTTTAAATCAAACTTTATTTTCTATCTTGTTTATCAAATATTTTAGGGATCTCCTTATTTATTATGTTAATATTTATGGCATGCTCCCTTAAGTAGTGAAATATACTTTAGTCTCTCCCTACGTGGATTTTCTTATTTATCTGGAAAGTAAGCAGCGCAAATTCCCAATAAAGAATTTCAATTTCCTTAGCTTTTTTGTATAAAAATAACTGCAACTCCCTCTTTAATGCAAGGATATATGTGTACTAAAAAATATCTTGTGAAGATGGCTAGACTTGGCCTTCTTACTCTTTTTATATTAATATGCCTTTTTTTTCTCTTTTTTGTGATATAACCACACTTAACAACAATCATTATTGAATGAGATTTGCACCGTTTCTCAACCAAACCTTTAATAAACTAACAAGATTTATGGTAGTTATTGAACAACTTAGGAAATCCCATAAGTTGATCGATAGCAACCATACATGGCCAATTTGATAATCAATGGATTCTAGTTGTCAAAATTTTTGCTAATTCATACTTAATGGCTTAAGTTAACGGACGTTAAAATCAAGAATATATCAACAAAATAACTTCTCCACTTACTAGCTATTAGCCATTAGGGCACACTGCGCGCGGCGGAAAGAAATTTTTATGGTATGATAATTATGTAAAAACGAATATATATAGTACTATGTTAATAGCTTGGATTTATATAACTGCTTATGAAAATAAAATGAAAGGACAAATAAATGAATTAAAGAAAGGAATCAATAGAAATCCCATACATGTTATTTATATATGGAGCCATTTATACGCCGGAATGCATTTGTTTTCAGTTGATAGGTTGGAAATCGAAAGTAGACAACAATTTCAGTCCGGTCTCTAAAAGTGAAAAGGTCACAATTAAATCCTTCACAATAGAAAGTATATTTCAATTATGGCCTCTCATCTAACATCGTTAGGTCAATAAATGGGCTTTCACCTAGGATCGTTGAATCAATAATACTTTGACCAAATTTAATTAATCAAAGAGGGGCTTGAATGAATTTAAACAATATTTTAGGAGTATGTGTTTTCTAGTTTGAAAAAAATTAAAATGATAAACCTAAAAATGAAACCACTAAGGAACGAAATGAAAAAAGGTTTAGTCCACATTTGCCTTCCAAAGTATTTCCCAATTTTAATCTTGTCCATTAAATTGAAAAATTCTCAATCTGATTCTCCAAAGAAATCCAAAAATCTCAATTTACTCCTTTAAAATGAAAAAAGTCTTTGATTTGGTCATTCAAATTTAGTCCCTAAAGCTGAAAAATAACAAATTGAGCCTCAAAACTAACTAAACGATTCCAAACTGACCCTAGGAACTTGATTTGTTAAATTCACTTATGGTTAACTATTTTTTTTCTTACTGGCAATTCAATAAAAAGCAATAAAATTTGTTTAAATATGATTAATTTCATTTTGGACGTCCAAAGTATACCAAAATTTTCATTTTAGTCTCAAATTGAATTTGTCCCATTTAGATAATTCAAAATAGTCCAAAAATTTTAATTTGGTCTGTCAAGCTTAAAAAAGTCTCAACTTGATTCTCAGAAATAGAAAAATCTCAAGTTGATAGCTAAAACCGATAGAACCAATTTTGTCCACCAAATTGAATGAATCATTCCAACTTGATCCTTCAACTCATTTTGTACAATTAAGTAACTGTACAAGAATCTAATTAGAACGAGAAAAGTAAACAAGTGAAATTGTATATTTTTTACTATTTTTTTTTTTTTGTTATTTAACCATAACTCGCTTTGGGAGTTTCCTCAATAACAAAGCATGCACTAAGCTAAAATGAGGAAGAGAGTGCACCATTATCTATAAAATCATCAAGGCAAGGAAAACATTTCAGTCCTGATTTGTAATTAGGTCCTTTTGTAGTTAATCATTATCACTGTAATAGAATAGGTTTGAAAAATCAAATTGAGAATTCATTAGTATGGATACCGAATTGATGTTTTGAAATATTTTGAAGAACCATATGAAAATCTTTCTAATTGAAGGACTAAATTGAGACTATAGAGTACTTTAGAAGACAAAAATTAAATCAAATCCAATTCATTCATCATTCCTTTGGTTTTATTGTTTGACACAGTAAAATACCCATCTAACTTTCGTCATTTTTTTTTTTTGTAATGAAGGGATAAGTGTTTAAATAACGTTCGTTATTTGTCAGCAATTGCATTGACATTGATAATTTTCTGACTAGTAGAACATTCAGGTTAATTACATTTACCAGCCATGAGGATTGACCAAATCCCATAACCAAACTTTCAGGTTTTGCAATATTATTAAAAGGTCCCTTATCCTGATAAACTTATAACAAATACAACCTTGCCTGTTAGATCTGTATCGTTTGTCAGCACTGCCTAATGAAATCCCAAATTATCCCCCAAAATCTAGCCCATCTTCTTTCTCTACTTTCTCTTCCTTCTCTTCTTCAAACCATAAAAAAGTGACAACTTGTCTGCTGTTGGTAACCAACAATGTCCATCGGCAGAATGAAACTTTCATTGAAACGCAATTTTACACTCAAAATCAATAAAGTATTACAAAATTATAACCAATTCTATATCATCCATTGGCCACTAAATTGTCAACTCCATTAAAAAAAAAAAAAATTCCTCAAAGCCTGTAACAAAATAACACTCCTTAAAACGCTTAATTTGTATTTATCTAAAAAAATGCACAAAAAATGATTACCTGAAGCATAAAATCCACACACAAACCAATATAAACTTAGCTATATTTTATTATTTTTAAAGTCAAAGTAAAATCCGTAGTTACCAATTGCTTTCTCTTGTTGAGGCCTATTCGAGGCCTGCAATCTTTTAATCGGATATGCATGGGTTCGAGTGTTACAAGTGAAAGCCACATAGATGTATTAAATGCCAGGATTTACTATCAAAACACGATTAGACATGATTAGTGGTGTCTGCTGCTGGTTAATTGATCTCAAACAGGAATTGAGTCCAAACGACATTGTTCAACTAAAAACTGCAAGCTCGATAATTTCAATTTTTGCCTCATTCTAGCAAATTATTTGGAATTTCTTAAAATCATCAATGCGTATTTTTTGTGATCTTAAATTTTTAATCATTGAATTAATTGAAATATCTAGATATTTTCTTCAGCTTCTCAAATAATCCTTAACCTGACTCAACAAGCTGAATTATATTTATCAATCAACTAAAAATAAGCTAAATAGATGGTAAAGAAATTAGCCAAAAAAAAAAAAAAAAAACAGAGATAAGTAGGAGTTAAATTGTAAGGGACAGGGGCATGCATGTTGTACAAAAATTTCAGCAATGTATGAGCATTTAACAAATGGGTCTGACCATTCTTTTGTCAATTCCCAACAAAATTTAGTAGCGAAATGCTTTGTCATCTTCAACTTTTACCACAACAAAAAGATTATTCTTTTTTTTTCTTCTAGATTATAAGACATGAAGCTCATGAATGTATTATTGACTGACCGACATTCTGATTGTAGTCTTGCCTAGGGACCTCAACATGTGTAGAGATACTTAGAATAGGTTAGAAGTATGATAGAATAATATTGACTATTAAAAAAAAAAAAATCTTCATCAATACTCTATGTAGAATTCACAAAGATTTTTTTTTTTTTTTTGTTACCACGAACTTCAATTAGGAATCAACTAGCATTTAAAAAAAAAAAAAACTAGCATCAACAACTCCTTTTTTTTAATAAGAGGTTTTTCCATTTGGATAATAAGATGGAGTAATTATACTCCATTTAGTTATCTGCTAACCACCTGTATTAATTTTGAACAATTTAAAATTATCTATTTAAAAAAAATGAACTAATTTTGGCTCGCAAAACAAAAGTGATCTTAGTTTGGCCTTCAACGTCTGTCGCATGGAATAAGTTTGACCCCCTTTTTTTGGGGCGTTAAAATCAATACCTTAAAAATTTATAGGACTTAAAGCGTAATATTAACGTTTTTTACAAGGGCAAGTAGGGCCCACAAAGCGGACCGCTCCCGCGGCAAGGCGGGCTTTAAGAAACGCTTTCAAAAGTTTGGTAACTAAAAAGGCGTGAAACCATGGAATCTGAAAGTAACGGCCAGTAATTAAATGATGAGAAAGCGTGCCTCCGTTGGCAGCGAAATATTCACGCCTTTTATTTTTAACTCCCCGGACAGCATGGGATCAAAGAGCAGGGTTAGTTCACATCTGCCAAGAGGAAACAAATAAAAGAGTGGGCAATTTTTTAATCATTTTACGTTAAAAATGTATACAGTCAGTCGATAAATAATTCCATGGTCCATATTCCACCACCCGGAGATGTGGATCTACGATGAATTAATTACTAATAAAGAAAATAATTGGAATGCACAACAAATTCAATAAAAATCCAAAAAACTCAGAATTCAACATGCTGACTATACTTTATTGGATTTGAGTGAAATCTAGATCTGGGATTTTCATAATTCATTTCTTCAGCTAAGTTGTCTGCCACATATTATAAGTATCATTTTACCATCAGTTGTGCCCATGAAATTGTTTGGCAGATTGACTTTTGTCAAAGAAATTGGCTAAAACTTTCAGCCTATATTGATGAATTTGCAATTCTTGAGAGATAGCCAGAGGGTCCGAGGTGGGATTCAGTTCTCCTTCTCTGGAATCAAATCTTGGCCCTCGTATCCCTGTTCGGATTTGTCTCAAAATTTTTGATTCATGTCAAAATTTTTTGATGGTGCTGTTCTTTTCGATTCGAATTCTTTGCTGATGAATCTTGAAGGTTTGAGCATCTCTTTTCTTGATTTTCTCCCGTCT
The DNA here is from genome assembly GCA_024721245.1 of Mitragyna speciosa. Classification (NCBI taxonomy): domain Eukaryota; kingdom Viridiplantae; phylum Streptophyta; class Magnoliopsida; order Gentianales; family Rubiaceae; genus Mitragyna; species Mitragyna speciosa. The sequence continues at coordinate 15,894,440 of CM045568.1, forward strand.
ATGGAGTGTCAAGTTGGGATCCTTCATCTGAGGCTGTCTTTACTGAAATTAGTCCTCTTACCAGAGATGGAATTGATCTTGTCTGCTATCAAAGTAGAGGACAGGAAGGTCGGAGCTCTGGTTTCTTGATTCAGTTCAATGGGATGATGGAGGACAAGGTTAGTATTAACACAAATTTTGTACTTTATGAACTGCTTGAAATGATTAAGCTTGTTAAAATAGAGGTATTACTGATGGAGCAACTGAACCATAAGGACAATTTGATAAGAATGTTAGGCCTTCATGAGGGGCTGCGTTGCCTCAAAAAATTTCTTTGCACTGTTGTCGAGAAAGTGAATGGCTGCCTCCTTGATTCTCTGATTGAAAAGATTAAGGATGTGAAGGTAGTTGTGGCCCGATCAAGGCTTTTCCATGTTGTAAGCTCATCAGTGTCTAATTGGACCAAGACGCATGGACTTGGCTTTATTGATTTGCTCTTGGGAAACCTAAGGATGCTTTTGAACTGCAGGGCTGATTTATTTGCTTGTTTGAAATGCCAAATCGAGAAACTCTTGAGGCACGTCAAATTAGAACCAAATGCAATTAGTGATGTCGCGATGGTACTCAATGATCAACCTGAGATTATAATCGAACGAATTTCAAGGGGATCATTCCAGCTTGATATTGTATCAATTGTTGGCATGTCTGGACTCGGAAAGACAACTTCAGCGAGTGAACACTATCATAATCCTTCAACTAAATATTCATTCATATTTTGCTGCATGGTGTTCTGTTTCTCAAGTATTCAACAAAATGAATTGTTGCTTAAGAATTTAAATGGCATTATTGAGCATATTCACTGACACCAACAACATGAGCAATGAAGATTTAGCTTAAGAGTTCTTAGGAAATGGCTGCAATGGAAGTAGAATTTTGTTACAAGTCCTCTTCATGATGTGGCTTTGTAAGATAAATCTGTAGCAATCCTCATTTTCTTCGTCTACTTTTGGATGACGAAAGTTGGAATTCTAATTGAAGAATCTGGTTCTTCCAAGAGGCTATTCTTTGGAACTCTCTAAAATTGGAAAGCAAATAGTTAAAAATGTGAAGGATTACCTCTAGCAATTGTTTTCATTGTCGAACATCTTTATTAGATAGATGTGATTGACAAAATTTAAGATTGGAGGAAACAAGTTGCAGATGGCTCAAAATTTTACGTTTATGATATTTCTCGAAAGTAAAGTAAGGGCATCTTAAGATTGAGCTACAAGCACTTGCCAGATCATTTGAAACCTTGCTTTCTTTATTTTGGAGCATTTCCAAAGGATGAAGAAGTTCCAATATGGAAGTTGATGCGATTATGGATTGCTGAAAGATTTATACAAAAAAACTAATTTGAAGAGCTTAGAAGATGTTGCAGAGGATTACTTGATGGATCTAATTGGGAGATGCATAGTAATAATTGGCAAAGAAAGATCCAAGAGAGATAAAAGAATGTCGTGTTCATGATTTGTTACAATGCAAATATGGATTGCAGAAAGATTTATTAAAAAAATTGATTTGAAGTGCATTGTAAATGTTGCAAGGGTAACTTGATGGATTTATTTGGTGGAAGCCTTATAATTGGTTTCTAAAGAAAGATCCAAAGCTGGGGTAACCTTTGGAGCAAAAGCATGTCGTGTTCATGATTTGTATCTAATATGGTTGTGGATTGATGAAGGATTTATATCAAAATAAAAAAAATTGATTGGGTGAGATAACATTTGGAGTTAAAGCATGTCGTGTTCATGATCTGATACCTAATGTGGTTGTGGATTGCTGAAGGATTTATATATAAAAAAAAAAAAAGAAATGATTCAGTGAGTTTAGAAGTTATTATGGAAGACTATTTGATGGATCTAATTGGTAGAAGCATTGTAATAATTGTTTAAGAAAGGTCCAAAGTTGTGATAAAAGCATGTGGTGTTCATGATTTGTTATAGTGGTTATGGATTGCTAAAAGATTTATACAAAAATTATCTGATGGATCTAATTGGTAGAAGCCTTGTAATAGTCGTTTAAGAAAGGTCCAAAGTTGTGATAAAAGCATGTGGTGTTCATGATTTGTTATCATGGTTATGGATTGCTGAAAGATTTATACAAAAAAACTTATTTGAGAAGCTTGGAAAATGTTGCAAAGAGTTCTTGATGGATCTATTTGGTTTGTAATAGTTAAGAAAGGTCCAAAGATGCGATAAAAGTATGTGGTGTTCCTGATTTGTTAATGTGTTTGTGGGTTGCTGAAAGATTTATACAAAGAAACTTAATCAAGAAGCTTAGAAGATGTTGCAAAGAGTTCTTGATGCATCTAATTGGTAGAAGCCTTGTAATGGTTGCTTCTAACATATCTAAGAGTGGGGGTAAAAGCATGCGGTGTTCATGATTTGTTAAGTGATGCAGTTGCAAATTGCAGAAGAATTTATAACAAAACTAACTGGAAGTGCTTGGAAGATGTTGCAGAGGATTATTTGATGGATCCGGCAGGTGAAAGTCTTTGTAATAGTTGCCATAGTATGACTCAATGCTGGGGCAAAGAATGTTATGCTCGTGAATTGTTATGTTATTTGTGCTTGTAAAGCTAAAGAGGAAATTTTCTGCAGCTGATGTCCAGCTTCGGGGCATAATTGAATGTTTTCATTTTTTGTTAGTTAATCATCATTTCTTTCTTTGATTTTCACTATCTTTGTCTTTTATCAGATGATGATTGATTTTCTGATTAATTGCAAGTTTGCTATAGTTTATGCATGAATTGTCTATACCAAAACATACATTATCTTGCTTTATTTATCTAGTACTTGCTGTGGTAGTTCCTCTAAATTGATCAAGTACTAAATTTTTTACCTTTTGGGAAGGAGAAATAACGAAGATCTGGAGAAAAATTTCACCTGGGCATGAAATGTTTTTAACGGATTTAGCTCAAGAGAGAAAAGAAAGTTAAACAAATGAAAGGGTATTTTCACCAAATCTCACGTGAAATGAAGAAAGAAAATTGAAGAAACATAAAGCTAAACCCAATGAAATGATGCCATTTTGGCACCGGAGGGAGGCAAAGGCTGGAATTTTTTGGATACCAAAATTGTTTTCTTTTTTTTTTTTATCCCCTCCGCAAAAAACAAAGTCACTGACAATATCTTGAGGACAAAATATGAATTTTTGGACAACTGCCTAAAATGCAAACTACAAGAGGATCCAATAACTAAAGTGGGATACTGCAAATTCCTGCCACCGCTACTACTGGTATTCAAAAAATACACAGCCAAATTGGTAAAGGATTCTTTGTGTTTTGCTTTATCCAACCACCCAGTGAATCCATGGAGACTCGACTGATCGGTTGATCAGATAAGAAGCTGAGATTTATATTCATCATAAATATCAATCTATCATCACTCATATTTTGCAGTTTTTGCTATGTATTAGTGATTACTTGGACTTCTATTGCATTAAAAGAAGAGCGGAGGTAACGAGGAATGTGAGAATCAATTGCCGACCATCAGAGTATTCTGTTGATGAGGACATTTGATAGTATGTCATTGTAGAGAGAAGTTTTAAAATCTCAAACATAGTAAACCAGCATGGTACTACTATACGGCTCATTTATGAATCTTAGTTCAATTGTTTGATTCAGTTTTTGTACATTGTAATAGAAATTTCATGTACTGAGATTTGTGTGGAAATACGATTTTGCATAAAATTAAAGAAAAATCAAACTACATACCTGTCCCTACCTCACGGACAGAAAAGAATCGCAGAATGGTCATAAACACAATAAATGAAGCACATCCAAAACCAGAGAAAGGTAGAACAGATTTCATTTGCTTTTTTTGAATTTTACTACAGGATTAATTTGCTGAGACATTGACCTCCAAACACCATTCATGCTTTGATTCCATCTGCCCTAGACAACTACGTAAACAAGTAAACATAAAAAAAGATGTGAAATACCCAAGATTCTGCAACAATTAGGCATAACAACGTCGAAAAAAATTGACTGCCCACGTTTATTCAAGGTATATAACAAGGTTTATTTCCGAAAACCATCCTAATTATATATTTTCTCTAAGGTCACTTTTTTGGCCTTCAAGTTTCAATTGCATCTACTTCATTCGATTTTTAAATTTTCTCAATTTACTGGAATGCTACTTTAGATCACTTCAAAGAGTCCTCAAGTATTTCATTCATCATAATTATAAAAATAGTTAAGTATGCCTATATGGTGAGATATAATTTATAGTACTATACTTTGAGCAGCTAATATCTTTCGCTATGGAGATCACTTGGTTTGCAGACGGTACGGAAAGATGGATTCGAGGTGAAAAAGGGTGAATATCGCTTTTCTTGGTTTAATGACAAAATATACCCTTAGAAAATGCATGTTTTTCATTTTGCTTCTATCAATATTCAATTAGATCAATTCACACTCTAAAACTTTTAAACTTTTTAGCAAGCCGAAATTGAATATAATTTTGTCATGTGAGAGGTGCAGATATCAAATCAAAATTTGTTTATTTAAGCAGACAAATGTATGCTTGAGGGTATCTTTATCTACAAATCATAACTTTCATTTATGTTCATGAAAGGTGTATTTGTTTTTCATTTTTACGTGTGGGATCGCATGTTTCTCGTCAGATTTTTGCTTTGCTTGATGGCTTATGTGACACTGTGATTCAATACGTGCATCTAAAATAACGAATTTGGAAATTTGGGATTTGTTGAGTTGCTGGTATCAATTTGAGAAAGATATAGAAGTCGAGGGGGCAAATTGATCCAATTGGACAATGATTGGGTAGAAAATGCGAATAATGTATTTTTTCCGTTGAAAGAAACTCTATGGGCAGGGGAGTGCTTGTTGGGTCTTTCAATAAAATTCCTATTTTTATATCAATTCACTGTATCTTGAGAAATTTTGTAATATTCGACTAGCATTTATAAGACGATACACTATAAAACTGGATACATTCCATATATACATACAAAAAGATAAATCTTTTATTGGTGTCAATTTAGGCTCATGATTTATATATGCTACTTTTTTATTTATAAACTTCTTGATTTGCATTTTTATATTAACAGGCCTTTATTCTTCGAACTGTGTGGAGACCCAAGCGTTTGAAGTCATGAATATGTTAGTCTTTTTAACTTAACAAAAAGCAAAGAGGAGTATATAATTCATTTCTCTTATTAAATTTACGTGGTACTACCGAGAAAACATAGTTCAATGCGTTAATGTTAGTTGGATTTAATACTTAGTGTCGCTATTAACATAGAAGAGGTAGCAAGTTGGCGAGTTGGACGAGTTTTAAACAGATTTTTAATGGGCTAAATAAAAATAGATGAGAGTGGATTTAAACTTTTTTTTTTTAAAGCTAGAATGGGTGACTTTATAACGAGTTTAAAATGTTCATAAAAAACTTGTGGTGCCTAATTGGCCATACCATATGTGCCCATCTTGATCCATAACAAAACTTTCCCTTCTTAATTGTATTTTGTTGTTATATATTTATTTATTTATTTTTCACCAGCTCTCGTCGGATTTTGCTGGCAAAAGTCAGCGGAATTCGGCTAGCTGAGAGCGGTTAGCAGTATTCGTCTACAAGCTAGTGGTGGTCCGATGGTGGGTCGTGGTGGCAACTGCACTTGGATTTAGGAGAAAAAGTTTAAATAAAAGAAAGAAATAAAAAGAAAGTGAGGATAAAATCCTTTGAAAAAAAATTTAAAAGGCATGGATACCTAATGGGTTCCAATGAGTCGCCTATACCCAAAGGTAAATTTTAAAATAACTCTTGAAAAATTGTCTAACTGAACAAAATCACAGATCTCGGAGACCTATTTTGTCCAGAACGAAAAAAGAGAGATCTCTTGTGAAGCTCCATTCATGTACATGCTTCATTCATCTTTGACAGTAGTATTCAAAGATGCTACCGAAAACACAAAACGGTCTAACTTTTTTTTAATTTTTTGGAGGGTAATGTATGACGTTGTGGATAGGTTGAAAATCAATCTTTGCATTAGAGAGTTATTTATCATAATATGTATGTTTTTTATCAACATAAAAGACAAAATATTGATGTTTCTGTTTGTCTTTACAAATTATTAGAATCGATATCAAAATGAATTTTTGAGAAATCGATTTCACGAAATTTTTGTTCAAATTGGCCCGGTTAAAAAATAAAAGAAAAAGTAGATTTCCTAAAAATAAACTTAAGGATCAACATTTTAGAAATCGACTTTATTTAAAACTCTTTTGTACAAAGAAGCCAAAGGAGACATAACCCTTAAATTAAATACTCCATTAATGCATTTCAGAATTTACACCTTAGTTCAACATCAATATTTATCCAAGAAGTACTGAAACTGCAATTTCCAATGTCCCTCCTTAGGTTGATTTCTTTTTATGGATAAATTAAGATGTGTAAGATACTAATAGGAAATTACTCTATTTATTTATCTCTGGAAATAAATTCAGGTTTTACCTTTGTACCATTTTCCCATTTTCCAATCAATTTTGTCCTTTGTTCTTCTCAAGTTCAGTGAACTCTGATTTTCCTCCAATTTTGGCTTAAAATGTGAAGCACCCTATTTTTATAAGTAAATAATAGTTTTGACAATATTTCCTTTCATTATTTTTGAACTGGGAATCAATTAACAAATATAAGCAAAGATTTATTATTTTGTATACTCTGAATGATTATACCATTTGCAGCTACTTCATTGAATGGTACAATCAGCTAAGGCTTTGATCCCTCATGGACCAGATTCATTTACATTCTTCCATGCCCTTCAATTTTCCTGGTAAGTTTGCTTTTAACTCCATCATCCCATTTTTGCTGGTTGGTTTTGCTTCGCTAGTATTGAATCATTTTGTCTATTTGCTTAATTTTTACTAGTCTGCCCTTTCATTTTAAATAGTTGAACTGAAGCCGAAAATATTTTCCTTTCCCTTTTCGGTTTTATATCGGTTTCATTTTACTTTGGCGTGTCATAACATTGATTAAACTTTCAAAGTTTGTATCTTTTGTTCTATTTTTTTCCTGGTTTGTAAACCATTCTTTGAATATGATTTTTGGATTTTTGATAATAAGGATGGTAAAAGGTCTACAGTATTATATAATATTTAAACTACCACAAAGAATTTTAAAATCTGTCACAAAAGAAATTATTGTAACAAAATCGTCTAAACGAAAAGTTGATTCTAGTTTTTGATGGGACGAAGTATGACCTATACTGTTACTTACCCAATATTTTTCTTTTAGCGATTAATATAATACTAAAACTTTTTGTCCGTAAAAACTAAAGTATATGAAACCGAAAAAGTTTCTCAACCATAATATTGTAAAAGCTCAGATATTTTTTTTCTTTTCTATAATTTTTGCATTATGATTGTAATAGAAACACTTTCGAAAGCATTGGAAAATACCAAAGAAAATCGGTAGTAAAACACTTCATATTTGTAGTTTACACGGGATAATCTGGCCAGAAAATAAGTAGATTGTTTGATTGCTCCGACGAGGTCTTAGTTGTAATAGTTAGACGAGCTCGAACATGCATATGAAAGATTTGAAAGCACCTCAGACTACTCGAGTTTCTCAACAATATATCTATATATGTGTTTATGTGTGCATATACGTGTGTACATTTATATGCATACACACACGTACAAATATAGTTTAGTTTTTTTATATGTATTAGTGAAAAAAGTCTGTTAATTCTCGTATTAGAAAATTTATAAAATTTATAAATTTATACTCAATTGAGCTCGATTTAGCTCGAACTCAAACTCAACTCGAGCTTAGTTGAGTTCGAACTCGAGCTCAAGAAAATTGGAATTACTATTTGGATTTTAGCTTTAGCTTGACTCGCTCCTTTACGACCCTAATAGGTATCCAATTGTTACCCGAACTGACATGGATTTAAGTCAAGTTTTAGTCTCCTCTAGGTTATTAAAAAATGAGCTAAGCGTTAATCAAATTGCTGTAGACATAGATCTAGATTCTACAAAATTCTTAATTATTCATATTCTTCGTGTGATGTGGGCGAATTTGATGTCTTTAGAGATAAATTGGAAAGCGTTACATGATAAACATAACATAGTGATAGTATAGTATTAATAAAACTTGTTTGTAACCAAACAAAGGTTAAATTTTGTTATGTATTCATAAATTCTACCTCTTTCTTTTTTTTATTTGCATTGGTGCAAAAAATATCATGTATTAGGTTTGTATGATTATGAACTCAAGATATTCACGTAAACAAGTAAATATGATAAATAACAATAACATTCTGAGTGTGACCCACTGTAACCCATCCAATGAAAGCTAATGTTGTCAATAGGCCCATTATACCAATGGTTGGCATACTCCTTTGAATAGGTGTGCAAATTCAAAGCAAAAGAATATTGGTTAGTTTAGATAAGAAATTTACCATTCATATGAGTGTTCGATGATAAAGTATACTTGGATGTAAGATCTAATGTAAAAGAAGTAGGCGTAATGTGATCCTAAGAGAAGAGTCGAGAACCATCGTCTAGCTCCACTATTATCTCGAACACCGAAAAAGTGAGTTGAGGACCACCATCTAGTTCCACTACTATCTTGGACTCCAGAGAAGTGAGTCAAGGACAATCATCTAGCTTAAAGACTATCTCGGACTCCTTAGCAGTGAGTCTAGAATCATCATCTAGCCCTACCACTATCTGAGACACCTAAGAAATGTGTGTAGAATCATTATCTAGCTCCACTACTATCTCAAACTCATGAGGAATGAGTTGAGAACCTCCATCTGCCTCCACTAAAACCTCATACTCAATCTCAGACTCCTAACAAATGGGCCATGAACTATCTTCCGACTTTACTACTATCAAAACTCCAGAGGAATGCGTCGAAAGCCATCATCTAGCTCTACTGCTATTTTTTATCCTGAGGAGTGGATCAAAAACCATCATCTAGCCCCACTATTATTTCAAACTCCTGGTCAACTTGGTAGAGATCTACCACATAGCTCTACAACAATTTCAAAATCCTGAGGAGTGGGTGGAAAACTATCATTTGGCTCTGCTATAATCTCATGCATCAAACATCATGCTCTAGTAGATCACCTAAATATAAATGCAACTGTAAAATACTTTTCCAAAATTTTAGATTGAATAAAAAATATTGAGAACTATAGTTGATATCTTTTGTCTAAATTTTATCTTAAATTAGAAGCTAATGCTAAATAATTATAATGAAGTTAGATGAAAATGAAAAAGGTTAGGAACAAGCATTGTGTAATATTTTGCAGTAAACTACTAAATATATACTCACTTTTTACTTTTCTTCTTAATCACCATGTATAATTCAATCTTAACCTCAATAACATTATGCCATTTATTCAAACTAGCAATTATGCACGTGCATTGCACACTAAAAAATATATTGAAAATTGTAAGTTTCTTCATGTTTTACTTTATTTTAATTTATGATTTTGTAAAAACTTGATTTTGATTTTTTTTCTCTTTACATCACTTGTCTTATACATTTGTTCAATCGTGTATTAATTCTAGCAAGATAATTTACCATTTTACCATGATGGGCTTTTCAAACTGGGAGGTTTTTTATACAAAAAATTGGAATAATAATAGGAAATCACCACTAATATAGCTAGAATGAAAAACACAAATTACTTCATGGTGCAGAGGAGACGTACTACTATTTGAGTTATGGTAGCAATTATCAACAAAGAGGTACCCTCCAAAATAGTGGTCCCCATGCTACCTCCAATCCCTGAGAAGTCATTGTTTTGTCAACCATAAGGGTTTTGTAGCACTTGGGAACCAACAAATGATAGTGCCAATGATATTGCAACAATAATTGCATCCCTCTTCCTCAAACTGATGTAAGGATTTCAGTAGAAGCAAAGAACAACAAAAAATGTACACCAGTCAAATACAAAGATAAGAAATCCTTGTAAATGGCATGATAAAGAACATTAAAAAAGAATAATATTAAAGGAAATTAAAAGGAAACTCTAATTGCAACATAGAATAAACCAACAAGAAGCATTCATCTATGCCTAATGCGATATAGGGTATAATGCATAATAAATATAATGACAACTCCAAATAATCTAGCTGCCATGGATGGATAAAAGACCTACTTTGACCGAATATTGAGAGATGTAGCAACCAACGACTAAAGGATAAGAGTGAAGTTACTCCTAGTAGTTGTAGTAGCAGTGCTCTAGCCAACTTGATTACTAGAATTGGCTGATTTTGATTACTCAGCAAGTTTTCTAATTGTTTCCTACCTTTATTGTCCTTAATAGTTTTAACCAATTCTTTATATTCTAATTCTACATTCGATTTTGATTCTGTATGCCTCCTTAAAACTTCTTTGTCTTTATCTATTTTGTCTTGTTTGATGAGGTGTTTGGGTGTCTCATCAACAAACAATGAAATCAAAAGCAAGTAGATGACCATGATGCACAACGCTGCAAATGGAAGACTTCAACCCCACTCGGGATATAAAGAACTAATGAGCTGCATTACATAGGCTGTTGAAGTCTCCAAAACTTGTTTTTACATTGTGCATGAAGCTTTTCTCTGGCTAGTTCGAGAACTATGTCTGATAATATTGTTAGAATGACTTATGTTTCAAAGCTACAAGCAATATATTAATAAAATCCTAGTTAGTGTTCAATGCAAAATTGATTAAAGAAAGAATAAAAGAAAACTACAAATAATTCAAAATGAAGTAAATAAAAGAGATAAAGAACAATTTGTACCTAAAGGATGAAGCTGACACCTATGCCTGCAAAAATCATCCCAAGGATCTCAACAATAAGATGTGGAAAACATACTAGTGCATCATCCTACTAGTATCAACAGCAATCCACTGCACAGTACTAACTTGTTCCCCATGTAAAGGCTCAGCACAAAAGCAAGCCACATAGAGAAGAAACCAATAAAAGGAATGATGTTTATAATGAATATCAACTGAAAATTTGCATAATAGCGTAAGTGTTTCTTGTACCTTTTTCCTTTTCGGTCTAGATTTTTGGGGATAATCTTTGCAAGAAAAAAGGAATATTAAGGATATCTTATGAAACAAAAATCAATACATAAGTTAAAGGTCAAATTTCATTAAAATTCAATCCCCACATACCTAAAAATGATAAATCTAGATATAAAAGATGTCTGTTGTATTCAATAATTTAGTTGCAATCCTATTTGTATAATTTTGTATAGATACTTAAATTTTGATAGTATTTTGGTTTCCAGACCAAATTTTAAATACTGACTCATAGATGTAGCATTACATTCTTGCTAAATATATAGCATTTAGAAAGGAAAACAATAGTAATAGTCAAAAAATTAAAAAAAAATTGTCACCTCATATGTCCAAACCTAATAAATTTGGAAAGAAAAATAATAGTCAATAGTCAACAAAAACAAAAAATTAAACAAATATATGGCCTCAAATGACCAAACTTAATAAATTATTGATGGCTTAGGTTTAGGCATATGTTCTTTGCAAGCACTCACCCGGTGGTAGGCAAATAGGAAGGCAAAACCGACCCACTAATCTCTTACACAAACTGAATTTTATGTATATAAAAAATATGAAAAAATGATTTATGTACTTTATTTTTTTAATGCATATGCTCCTTTTTTTTCTATTTGATGGAACAATAATCTTTAAATCATAAGATCTCATGTTTACATGTGCAAAGAATATGTTTTTATTTTTTATTTTTTCACCTAATTAAAACAAAAAAAGTATATGTGTATATATATATATATATATATATACACACACACATGCATATATAGATATGTGTGTGTATGTATTAAAAGTGGGGCATATAAATCATTACTCAAATTATTTGAAACATATAGGTTTAGTTATATTCACCTTCATTAGGACATTATTGGTTGTAGTATCATTAGAAGACAATTCCTGTCTTTTTTAGATTATATTGATTGATCGGCCTTAGGAGAACTAGGATAAAAGAAAAAGTTAAAAAAGGAAGCTAAAACTTTTAATCTATTTTTTCCCATCTCCCCTTCTCTTTCCCTCATCACTCCTCCTTCTCTAATTCAAAATTTATAGTCACAAAAGCACTCCTAAATATGGTAGTTAGTGAGACCTATTGGTTATCCAATGGGGAACGAGGATAGGTGGGAGCTTGGGGGCGGTGGCAAGAGGAAGGGGATATATTCTAAATAGAGAGTGGAGAACTAAGCGTGGCTAATTTGAATTAGCTTTTGACAGCAAAATAGTCAGGTCAAAACCATGATATATTGTGGATTAGGTCTAAAACTTCAAAATCTAAACCCAGCTCATTCTAGGACACATATGGATTTGGGTGGACTTTGGATCTATTTAATTTGAGTTTTATCTTTGATTAATAAAATAGTATACACTTTTTATTATCCCTTCATGGTGAGCTCTATTATTTTTAAAAAAATCTTTTATCAATGACTATTAATCTTTATTTTTTTAATATTTTGCATAAAACAATGTTCACATTGAAAAGAGAATAAGAATGTAAAAATAGGCATTATATGCATTATTAACATTTGTGGGCATTAGAGATATAAACAAAGTGAGTAACTAGCATGCTATGCATGAGTTACTCAATCAAAACTCAAGCAAAGCTTGCGTAACTCAAATAGTTGGAAACTCAAATAGTTGGATGAGCTAGAATTTGAACGTGTATGTGAAAGACTCAAAAACTCATCAAGCTACTTGAGTTTCTCAACTATTTATCTATATATGTGTTTATGTATGTGCATATTTGTGTGTACATAGTTTAGTTTTTTATATATTAGTGAAAAAATACCTATTATATCCCATATTAGAAAATATATAAAATTTATTCCTTCATTTTCGATTGAGCTCAATCGAGTTCGAACTCAACTCAGGCTCAGTCAAGTTCAAACTCGAGCTCAAGAAAGCTAGAATCTACTGAGTTGAGCTCCAACACTAATATTTTAGCTTGAGCTTGACTCACTCCTATGCAACCCTAATGGGTATCCAATTGATGTCCAAACTCACATGAGTTCAAGTCAATCTTTGGATTCCTTTAATTTATTAAAAATTGAGCTAAGTCTTAATTAAATTGGTGTAGACATATTCCTAGTGGTTCTAGAAAAACCCAACTATTCATATTCTTGGTGTGGCGTGAGCAAATTTGTTGTCTTTAAAGGTGGATTGGAAAAAATTAGGTAATAAATATAACATAATGATAATATACTACTAATAAAACTTGTTCGTAATCAAACAAAGGTGAAATTTTGGTTTGTGTTTGTAAATCCTATCCTCATTTTTTTTATTTGTATTAGTACAAAAAAATAATGTACATTAGGTTTGTATGATTAGTAACTCAAAATATTCACTTAAACAAGTAGTTTCAATAAATACCTATAACGCTCTGAGTGTAACCGACTATAACCCACCTATGGAAGCTAGTGTTGTCAGTAGTTTTATTGTACCAAGAGCTAGCCTATTCCTTTGAGTTGGTCAACAAATTCAAAGCAAAAGAATATGGGTTGGTTTTAAATAAAAAATTTACCATTCATTTGAGTGTGCAACAATAAAGTATACCTGGAGATAAGATCTAAGATAGACGAAGAAATAGGTGTAACGTGATCCTGAGGTATGAGTTGAGAATCATCGTCTAGTTTTACTATTATCTCAAGCTCAAGAGAAGTGGGTTGAGGACCATCGTCTAGCTTCACTACTTTCCTGGACTCCAAAGACATGGGTCAAGAACTATTATTTCGTTTCACTACTATCTCAAACTCTTGAGCAGTAGGTCGAGAACTATCCTCTAGGTCCACAACTAGCTTAGACTCCTGAGGAGTGGGTCTAGAATCATTATTTAGCTCCACTACTATCTCAGACTCCTAAGGAATATTTGAGAACCTTTATCTAGCTCTACTACAATCTTAGACTCAATTTCATACTCTTGAGGAATGGGTTGTGAACTATCTTTAGGCTCTATAACTATCGCAGACTCCTGAGTAAGGGTCGACAACCATCATCTAGTTTCACTACTATATCAAACTCTTGAGAAGTGGATCGAGAATCATTATTTGGATCCACTACTATCTTAGACTCTTGAAAATGAGTCGAGAACCACCACCTAACTCTACACAATCTCATAATCTGTAATAATGGATCAAGAACTATCATTTGACTGTGCTATAATATATGCATCAAAGATAGCGGTTGAGTCGATCGCCTAAATATAAATGTAACTATGAAAAAATTTTCAAAATTTTGGATGAAAATGAAAAGGTTTGATAACAGTAATTGATATCTTTTGTCTAAATTTTATCCTAAAATAGGAGTTGATGCTAAATAATTATAATGAAATTAAATAAAAATGGAAAAGGTTGATAACAGTAGTTGATAGCTTTTCTATTTCTACATTTTATCCAAAATTAGGAATTAGTGTTGAATGATTCTAATAAATACATAAATATTAAGTTTGCATTGGCCATTTTATTTTATGGCTAGGTAACCATCTATTTGCTAGTAAACAAATGATAATACATGCTTATAATGTCATTTCTATGTTATAAAAAATTAGTTTGTATATTTTACTCTCAATTGTTTTCACAACAAATCTTAACTTATAATTTATAAATGAACACCTAGAAAATGTCTAGAGAATGATTGACATGTCAACATCCATTTATCTATATGTTTACTTGTCTTGATCTATCGTAAGTTTGCTTAATAAGTTTATTTTATTCCTAAAAATTTAGAACGTATGTTATTTATAATGTAGAAAAATCAAATAATGAAATCATCTTGTGTATAAATGATATACTTTTTGATGATAGAAGTAATACTATTTTCTTATAGCTTTACTTTCATTTTTTCCAAAATTCGATTAGGAGTTTATTTCTACGACCAGGGATATTAGAAAGACTAAAGAGTTAAGCAGGATAATATCCTTACATCTCATAGGAAAATTGAAAAATTAGAATATTGATATTTGTGTTACAAATTGAATAGTTGTGAATATGTTTCGAGTAATATTTTGCAGTAAATTGCTAAATATATATTCTCTTTTTACTGTTTGATCAACATGAATAATTCAAGCTTAATTTAAATAGTTTGATGTCATTTATTTAAACTAACAATTATGCACGAGCATTGCACGTCAACAAAATGTTTTAAAAATTGTAAGTTTCTTTATGTATTTACTTTATTTTTAATTTATGATTTTGTAGAAACTTGATTTTGATCTTTTTTACTTTACATCACATCTTATACATGTAGTAAACCATGTGTAAACTTTTTTATGATCAAAGAAATACTATTTTATTTTAGTTTTCCTTTCATTTCCCCATAATTAGGTCAAGAGTTTATTTCTATGACTAAGGATACTGGGAAGTCTTCAGAGTTAAACAAGATAATATCCTTTTATCTAATGGGAAAAATGAAAACTTAAGATATTGATATTTATGTTACTAATTGAATAGTTGTGAATATTTTTTGTAATATTTTGTAGTAAATTGCCAAATATATGCTCTCTTTTTACTTCTCTTCTGTATGACCAAGGATAATTTGAGTTTATTTTGAATATGATATCATTTATTAAAGCTAGCAATTGTGCACGTGCATTGCACGTCAAAAAAATGTTTAAAAAATTGTAATTTTTTACATTTTTTAACTTTATTTTTAATTTATGATTTTCTAAAAATTTGATTGTGATTTTTTTTCTCTTTACATCACATGTCTTGTACATGCGGTCAATCATGTGTTAATTCTAACAAGATAATTTACAATTCTTACCATAATGGGCTTTCTAAACTAGGAGATTTTCAGAGCAAAAAAATTGGACAAATAATAGAAAAATCACTATTAATACAGCCAAAGTCAAAAACACCCATGACCTCATAATCTAATACTACACTAATAATTGCATCCATCTTCCTCAAACTGTTGTAAGAATTTTAGTAGAAGCAAAAGACAACTCACATAAAAATCTATGCTAGTTAATACGAAGTTGAAAAATCCTCATACATGGCATACTAAAGAACATTAAAAAACCATACTAATGAAAATTTAAAAAAAAAAAGAAACAAACATCTAATAGCACCATGGATGCGCAAAAGACTTCATTAACTGAATAATGAGAGATGTAGTAACCAATGACGAAAGATAAGAATGGAGTTGCTATGCTCTTAGTAGTTGTGGTACCAGTGCTCTAAGCAACTTGATAATCAGAAATAGCCGATTTTAGTTTCTCAATAAGTCTACTAATTGTTTCCTACCTTCATTATCCTTAATAGTTATAACTAATTCTTCATATTCTAACTCTACATTCGACTCTGATTCTGACACCTCCAAAAAAATGAGTGAAATAAATAAGGAGATAAAGAATAATTTGCACTTGATGGATGAAACCAACACCCTTGTCCACAAAAATCATCCCAAGGATCTCAACAATAAGATATGAAAATCATACTAGTAGGCATCTTTTATCAACAACAATCCACTACACAGTACTAGCTTGTTCCCTTTACATAGGCTTAGCACAAAAACGAGACATGAAGAGAAACAATAACACGTGCTAGTAAACAACTAATAACACGTGCTTGTTATCCTATTTTTGTAAAATAAAAAGCTAGTTTGTGTGTTTCATTATTGTTGATATTTTTGCTCATTTTTGCTGCAAATCTTGACTTAAATTTACACATAAACACTTAAAAGATGTCTAAGGAATAACAATCGAGATGGCAAAATCTATCAATGTATATATGTACTTGTCTAAATCTATTATAAATTTGCTTAACTAGTTTACCTTATTTCTAATAATGTAGAATTTATTTTATTCATAGTTCAAAACACTATTTTCAAACAATAAAGTCATATTGTGTATAAATGATAAATTTGTTTTATGATTGAAGAAATATTATGTCATTGCATTATTCCTTTTATTTCCCTATAATTAGGTTAAGAATTGATTTCTAGGACTAAAGATATTAAGAAACCTTAAGAATTAAGCAAGATAATATCCTTTTATATTGTGGAAAGAATGCAAAATTAAAATATTGATATTTGTCTTATTAATTGAATAGCAGTGAATATTTATTTTAATATTTTGTGGTAAACTGCCAAATATGTACTCTCTTTTTCCTTCTGTTCTATATCACCAAGAATAATTCGAATTTAATTTTAAATATGATATTATTTATTTAAGCTAGCAATTATGCACGTGCATTGCACGTCAAAAAATGTTTGAAAAATTGTAATTTTTAAGACTTTATTTTTACATTATGATTTTTTAAAAACATGATTCTGATTTTTTTTCCTATTAATTCTAGCAAGATAATTTACTATTCTTACCATAATGGGCTTTCTAGACTGGGAGGTTTTTGGAATGAAAAAAATTGGACAAACAATAGGAAAACTACAATTGATATAGCTTGAGTCAAAAGCATACATGATATTATGGTGTAGAGGAGATGTATTACCGAGGCATGATAACAATCATCAATAGGTAGGTGTTTTTCAATTAGTGTTCCATACAATGTCTCCAATCTAGCAGTTGGGAACTAATAAATGACAGTGCCAAAGATACTGCAGCAATAATAGCATCCTTCTTCTTCAAACTAATGTAAAGATTTATATAGAAGTAGAGGACAACCCGCATAGTAATCTACACAAGTTAAATACAAAGGTGAGAAATCCTCGTAAATTATGTATTAAAGAACATTAACAAAAATCATACCAAAAAAAATTAAAAAACAAATGATAGGAGTACGGCAAATAAACAAACAAGAAATATCTATCTATGCCCAATGCGATGTAGGGTATAAAGCATTATCAATTTAACCACAACTCCAAATAATCTAGCTGCCATGGATACATAAAGGACTTGCCACAATTGAATATTGAGAGATGTAGTAACTATCAGCCCAAAAGATAAGAGTGGAGCTGCTTCTAATAGTTGTGGTGACAGTGCTCCATCCAACTTGATGACCAAAATTGGTCGTTTTTAGTTACTCATCAAATCTTCTAGTTGTATCCTACTTTATTGTCTTTGTATCATACTTTATTATCCTTAATAGTTTTAACTAATTTTTTATACTATAATTCTACATCCAACTCTGATTCCCTACTCAAAACTTCTTTAGCTTTATCTATTTTGTCTTATTCGATGAGATTTGCATGTCTATCAAGCAACAATAAAATTAGGAGTAAGAAGGTGGCCATGATGCTCAACGTTGCAAATAGGAATCTCCAACCCTAGTAGGGATAAGTAGAACTAGTGAACTGTATCACATAGGTTATTGAAGTCCAAAAAACTTGTGTCTTATATTGTGCACCAAACTTTTCTCAAGTCAATTTTAGGGTTATTTCAGATAATATTGTTGGAATGATCTATGTTTCAAAGATATAAGCACTATATTAAAAAAATTCTGGTTAGGGTCAATATAGAATGGATTAATGAAAAAAATAAAAGAAAGTTACAAATAATTTAGAATGAAGTTAATAAAAGAGATAAAGAAAATTTGTACTTGATAGATGAAGCTAACACCCATTCCCACAAAAATTATCCCAAGGATCTCAATAATAAGATGTACAAATCATACTAGTAAGCATGCTCCTACTAATATCAACAACAATCCACCGCTTAATACTAGCATATCTTATAAGAGCTTAGCACAAAACCAAGCCACATTGAGAGAGCACTATTAACATGTGCTAGTAGACAACTAATAGCACATGTTTGTAATCTCATTTTTTGTGAAATTAAAATCTAGTTTGTGTATTTCGTTACTGTTGAGAGTAAGAAATTTCGTTAACTATTAAACTATTTCGATCGTAAAGTTTTGACTATTAAACTATTTTTACTTTCAAAAAGGTCACTGAATTCATAAAAATAGTTACTTTTGGTCATTCTGTCAGATTTCACTGTTAAGTCAGACGGAAAAACTTTTTTGTTTAAAAAAGGTCACTGAACTCATAAAAATGGTTATTTATGGTCATTCCATCTAATGTGCTAAGACCTGAACAACCAACTAATCCCGTCCAATTTAACTGCAAAATCTAATGGAATAACTATAAGTAAATATTTTTGTGAGTTCAGTAACCTTTTTTAAACAAAACAAAAAAAAAGAGTTTAGTGATCAAAACTTTATGATCGAAATAGTTTAATGGCCGGTGAAGTTTTTTGTCCCTGTTGATAGTTTTACTTGTTTTCGCAACAATTCTTGACTTAAACTTGTACATGAATAACTAGAACATGTCGAGGAAATGACAACTAAGACGTCAAAATCTACCTTTGTATACGTGTACATGTCTTGATGTATTATATGTTTGCTTAACTAGCTTATCTTATTTCTAACAATTTAAAACTTATTTTATTTATAATATAAAATATTATTTTCAAATAATGAAGTCATATTGTATATAAATGAACATTTTGAAGATCGAAGCAATACTATTTTCTTCAAGGTTTTGTTTCATTTCTCCATAATTAGGTCAGGAGTTTATTTCTACAATTAGGGATATTGGGAAGTATAGAAAGTTAAGCAAGATGATATCCTTCAATATCATTGAAAAAAATAAAAAATTGGAATATTGGTATTTGTGTAATTAATTGTGAATATTTTTTGTATAATATTTTGTGGCAAACAAACATATACTATCTTTTTATTTTTTTTCTTAGTCACAAGGGATAATTCAAGTTTATATTATTAGATATCATTTAAGTTAGCAATTATGCACGTGCATTGTATGTTAAGAAAATATTTTGAAAATTGTATGTTAGTTTTGGGTTGAAAAGGCAGAGATGTGGCAGATGAAAAGGGGTTCTTAAAAGGCTTTAGGCTATGAGGATCTAGTAAATTGGTGGAAACAAGAGAGAGTTAATGGTTATTATGGGATATGTAACCTGCAAGAATGGCTTTGTTAGAGGGGGCAAAGCAGGAGGTACAACTAGAGATTGTTAGAGAATGGAGTAATTTGAATTTGGAGAGATTGAATGGAAGGGGTCAAGGTAAACGAGAGTTTTGAGGAGTAGGAGACAGAGAGGTGAAGATGGAAAAACAAGGTGAGATGAAAAATATGATATTTCTGGAATGGAACGCTACATAAGGAACGAAAAATATATAAAATGTGCAGAAAGGAGAGAATAAAGGATAATGATAAGATCAAAATAATCCATTTTTAAGGGTAATTTTGACATTAAGATAAAATTTGTTCTGATTAGAAAATTAATGCTCTGTCATTATCGCCAGCCAAATACACAACTTCTCGCACTTTATTTTTTTGGTCCATTTGCTCTACCTGTCCCAAAAAGTAAGAAGTACTTGATAAACACACACATATCCATATCAATATTTATATATATTTGCACAAACACACACAAACGGTGAGCTTTAGTCCAATTAATAATCTCGCCTAAGAATAACATTTTTGAAGTGATTAAAGAGAAATTATATGCGGAGTTATGTGAATAACTTATTTTCAAATTACAACTAATCCAAAAGCATTGGAATATATGCATCTAAGGAAAAAAGCCAAAATTGAAAGCAACTTCTACATCAAGAGAAAATTGAGAGGAACAACGACCACTTGGTTACTTTAGTTTAGAGAACAACTTTGGTGCAACCTGGAAATGTCAAGTTTGATTAGAATTTTATAAAGTAACTTAAACTTTAAATGCATGAAATGTAAGAAAAACACTTACACATCTATCAACACAAGCCCAGTAATCAAAATACTGCCCAGTGCAGTGCTTTTGTCCAGAATCATCACCTTCAATCCTCTTAACACATGCCTACAAGCGTTTGATAAAAAATTACAAGTAAATTTTTTCGAGATTAATGTATAACCATTTCTTGGATAAATAATTCATTCAATAAATTTATATGTTTGCTCCCCTGTCATTCAAATATTGAGCCTCTTAAAGGAGGATAAGGGTGCAAAATGGTTAAATTCCACAAGACATTAAAGGAATTTCATACCTTAGAAAGGATTTTAAGTTTTTCAGTGGGAACATTCCCCACATTTACCTATACGTAGATCTGTCACTTAAAATAACGAAGAAAGTTGTTGGCAATTTAGAGGTATCTATCTTACTTCTTAATATATCTATCTATGAGTAATGCTTTTATAACTGGATATCAACTGGGCTTTTACACATTTGTTCATTAATGATTTCATTTCTTATTTTCAACGCAATACATGTATTAACAAAGTAACAGTTTTTACCAACAACTTTGAAATAAAGGACAAATTTGTTCAATGATACAAAAGCCACTCATTGCTTCTCAATACATGTACAAAGGGAGAAATATGCATTGTATTCTATTATACATTATCGAAATAATACTTCCATATAACTGTAAATTATTATAAAATTTGTTCCGTTAGGATTAAATTGAAAACAATCAATGCTCACAAATATTTCAAAAACATTTTGCACTTTATGCTTAATACACATGTAAATTCTTGAATGTGATAGCAATGTTGATAATTTACCTGATAATAAGAAAAAGGTTGTGCACATTTGGACTTGCAAGAGTCTTCAATTTGCATCTTTTGATCCACAAGTTCCTCATTCGCCCTATATATTTCAATTGCAATTCCAACATCAAAACCATGAAAATAAAGAATCGAATGAATAGTAAACACACAAAAATTATAGTTTTTATAATAATCATGTGAGCAAAAACTTACATAGAAAAAGTCAAGGCAAGTTGCTAAATATTACATATACCAAATGAAATTATGCGTTCAAAGAAGTTTAATAAAATAGTTGCGAAGAAGTTGCTTATTACCAGGAGAAGGCAGTTTGAATGTGCTAGTTAGGTTGTTGGGAATACTAAATTTCTTTTCTTTCTTTGTTTTTTCCGATTTCTTTTCACTTTTCTTTAAAATATATTTCTGTGATAATGAAAATAACTTACTCTAGATCTGTATTATTCATTTAGTATCTTCATGATCATGAAATTCACTTACTTTAGATCTAGTTATTCATACTAAATTATTCATTTAGTATTTTACATTTTAAAACATACGACTTTTAACTTGAAATCTAAAATATTACACTTTAGCTAATGTTGAAAAATTACGATTAATTTTCTTTTCTTTTTTGGTTGCGGGCCCCTAATGATATTAAATTATTATCAATGTGTGTAATATGGGTTTTCTTAACAAGTTATATACTTTTAACAATGAAAGAACTAAAATTTGAAGAAACTTTTGTAAAAATATTGTAAATGTTTCTTTACCTTGCTACTGCACCATTATATATGCGTCACTTTATAAATCTTTCGGAAATTCTTATATGGATTTTTCTTTTTCATTTCTACACAAGAAATATATGTATTATGGCATTCTAAGATCACAATCTAAATAAAAAAAAAAGAATAATCTTTTATAAAAAATATTTGAAAATTGAGAATTAAAATTAAATAGCCTCAATGTCCAAGAAATTATATTAGTGTAATCATTCCAACTATTTTCAGTAGGAGTCGTTAACTTTAGTTAGGGATTCCAAAATCAACGGGATTGAATATCCTATTTTCCTTTTTATTTGTGGCATATTATATTTTTTAGGGTAAATTATTATTAACTTTCCTGTGGTATCGCTTTTGACCACATAACCCCCTATGGTTTCAATATGACCACATAACTCCCTGTAGTTTTATCAAAAGTAAAAAAATGGATGGAACCCTTGCACCATCACGAAATATTTTTGAAATATTCTAAATTTTCTTCTACCGGTGCGGAGTATTCCATAACGGTAAGTGGATTAAACATGCCTAGTGTAGAATATTCCGTCTATTTTCACTTTTCATAAAATTACAAGCGGGTTATGTGGTCATATTGAAACTATAGGGGGTTATGTGGTTAAAGGCAATACCACATGGGGTTAATAGCAATTTACCCTATTTTTTAACTATATGACTATGAATTAAGATAGGAGGTAACCATAAGGAACGTTTTCATTTCTAAACTGGTTTAGGAAAGAATGATTAGCATTAATTTAAATTCCTAATTTAGGGGTTCAGATATTTGGTCTTTTTTTTTAGTTGTGGTTTCATGCATTTAGTTAGAATAGGCATATCTAGATTATTTTCAGTAATAATGATTATTTTAACTTAGCATTTGTAAACTAAGGGGCATGAATATTTTATTTTCTTTTGATTATAGTCTGTTGTATTTTGAAGTATGTGACAGGCAATTAAAGAGAATTAAAAATATTGTTGTTTATCCGATCCAATCAAAATGCAAGAAACAGTTCAAGGCATTAAAATGATTAAAAACTCTAATAAAAAGAGATGGAGTGTTTGAGACTCTATAGAAGGCATAGATTGAATTAAAGGTTTTTATATATAATATGAGAGTGTGTGTGGGGTCCATATGAGATGATTTAGTGAATTGTGCACTTATATTTATTCTCTCATTTCAAAAATATACGAATATATATAACGTAAGTGGAAAATAAATGCAATTATATTTCATACACATATCTTTTTTTTTCTTTTCTCACATAATGTAAATTAGTTCTCTAATCTGTAAGATGCATTGTGCTTAAAAGATTCTTTGAAAATATAAAAGAAGAAAAAACAGTAGTTAGCAAGTAACATCAACTATTACCATTGAATTCCAATAAGTAATACACACGTATATAAATACATTCATACATTATACGTATATGTGTAAATACATAGACTAATATGTAAATATAATCTTATCCGCTAGAATAATATGTAAATGTAATCTTATCCATTATATATATATGTATGCATGTATGTATATATATGTGTGTGTATATGCAAATATAAACACACACACACACACATACATATATATATATATATATATTGGTTTTACTACAGTGTTATAGAAACCATAATCAAGATGTTTTGCTTTGGTTTTTGGTCTTTTTTTTGGCATGGCGTTGTTTCACTTAACGCTATAAAAGAGTGGTTATTGTAGCTACCTTGAGAACAATCACCCATTTATCACATCCCTAGCTTAGCAACCTTCACTTTTCACATATTGTAGTATTATAGGATTTAAGAGTATTTTCTTGACCTTTTTGCCGTTCATACGATTCAGGTGCAATGGATATTTAGTTAAGTGGATTTTGGGCTACTTGATTCACTACTGTTTGATCACTTGGTGTTTAATTTCTATCCATAGATTTCTACTACAACCTATTGTTGTGTGGCGTTATAGATATATAACTTCAACGGTACAATAATTACTCACACTAGTTTGTATTAGGCTACAAAGTTGCTTCTGTTCAATTTGTTCGTGGTAGGTCCTCTACAAATTGCTACCATCTTCTCTCTATCTAATTTATTGCTCCTCTTTTGCTATTTTCTAATCATTTCTACTGTTGAAATTTTGAACAGATTTTTACACTGCTCTTTAGCTTCAAAGTAGCTACTCTGGTTTTGTAGTTTGAAAATAGGTTTCAAAATAGTTTTATCTTCTTCGTAGTGATTGTGTGCTTCAACATCAATTTGTTCGTTGGAGTGTACATATCCAGCTATGCATCTAACTTTTACTTGGCATAAACGTTGTTTTCTTCTTCTAATTCTTAGAGTTTTTGATTTAACAACATAAAACTATTTTTGCCTTATCATAGAGTTGTTCATTATTGTATACTAAGTTTTCATACTTGTTAATTACAGAAGCACCTTCTATATCAACATACTGGCAAAACACAATCAATTTACTAGTTCATTTGCGTTAAAGCGCATTCTTATACACTACGCATGTGTAAGTTTTTCTCACTTGAATGCATCAATAGCATTTTGCATCAAATACATTAATCGTTATCCTACAGCTTTCCATTATACATTAATCGTTATCTTACAGCTTTCCATTATACATTAATCGTTATCCTACAGTTTTACATTTTTGTGATTTTACTAGTTGCATCATCTTTTCTTTTTAAATTGAATGTATCAACGAGCTTGTAGGGGTGTATACGAGTCGGATATCTGACTCGCATGGGGTATTTTTTGACTTGGTCAGGGAAAATTGTGACTCGTATTCGTATCTGTATATAAAGATATCCAACGGATCAGATATCCGCATTTTTCGGCTCGTACTCGTATATTGTTAAATTTGCTTTAAATCCTAGATAATCTAATAATAATTAAAACACCATTTATAACAAATATAAACTTAAATAACATATATTAAATCAAGTGTTACAAACCATGAATTCATTGCAAGCACTAAAGAAAATTTCAATTGTTTGAGACAAAGACACACCGTACACACAAGTCTTATAACATAAACACCAACCATGTTTTTTAGGCAAAGAATGAAAAAACACACAAGACAACTATCATAACTAGAGTTTATAGTACCGAATTTTCAATTCTTCACATTTCAATGTTGATAATGCAGTAATCTTCACTGCCTAGGATTTCTACAAAATAAGAATAAAAGATATTGATATTAATATTAATGAAAAATAACAAATATTACGTAATAATATCACATAATAATATCTAATAGCATATTACATCGTACACGCATATTATTGTTACATCATAATAATAATGTCACATAATAATATTACATAATAATATCACATTAATATTAGGGAATATCATAAAATTACATCATTACCTTTATTGTTGGTTAGGTCGGATACCTACTAGGTTTTTAAAATCCTGATCTGTATCCGACCTACTTAATAGAGTAACTCGCATATGACCTATATCCGATAAAACCTGACAGATCAAATATTTGCATTTTTCAGATCGGGTTTGGGTAAGATTAGCCGGATTTTTGGATCACCAGGTCAACTTGCACATCGCTACAAGCTTGTTTACAATAGTGTCATGGGCCACCTATCGATTTGGCCCAATGAATCAATAGATAACTTTGTAGTACTAGGCGCACTCTATTTCATAGGTCTTCTAAGTCTATAGATATTTGTTAAATCCATTGGACAAATACACACATATCTACCAATGGTTGCCGGATTTGTTAACCAAATTAAGCACTCTGTTGCCTGAGCACTTGTTTGTGTTCATGTTCAAGTCTAAATCTATGACGGTGTCCACATGTCTGTCCTTGTTTGTGCCGGGGCACTTAACCATGTCTATGTTTATGTTGGTCCTTGATACTAGCTAGTTGTTTGACCATTCATATCCATGCTTGTTTATACTGCCAACCCATAATGATTCAACACAAAATACAAACCCGCAGTTGAAGTACCCAATGTCGCACTCGACGTGCCAAGCAACCAGCGATTACTGCTTGATGGACCAGTTGAGATGCCAATGACCTTCCAAGCAACCAACTAAGCAGCTAACTTGTAAGACCCATGAGACATTTATCGTGCAATCATTTTTTATTATTGCTAGGATAAATTATTCACAGTTAGAAGTTCAAAGACGTAATTTGTAGTTGTTAGCCCATCCTAAATGTATAGAGACTAATTTTTCTCTTTTTCTAATAAAAATAGTGTATAGTCCTAACACTGAGATTATTGTTGTTAGAATTATTAATTGAGACTCAGTAAACTCAAGCAAAGTTGAACAGCTAAGTTTATTATTGAGAAAACTCGTACTCATTGTACACATTTTGCTTTCTACTGTAATACTTAACTTTCATTCAACGAAATTCATATTGGATTCAATTATTCAATTTTAATAGCCAAAGTGTGATTGCGATATACTGATGTTGTGAGCTTGACAGACATGGGGGATGTTGCTTGCTGTACGAATCATTCTTGTTTGAGGGAAACATTTGGCCTATAACAGTTGGTATTAAAGCTCTGATTTTGTTTATGTTTCCTGGCTCAAGTAATGATTGATAAAATGGATACTCAATGAGAATAGCTTGATGCCTTAGAGAAGGTAGTCAGACATTTGAATTCATTTTGTTTTGATGGGGGCGAAGGTACTCTATTTTAACCAACGAGTAAATCGAGTTGTGATGGTCTTACTCACCAGAATATAGAAGGTACTATTTATTTTGACCAACGAGTAAATTAAGTTATTATAAACTTTATTCACTAGAGTATGAACCTTGAACGGGAAGAAGGCAGCAGTTTGTAACAAGCTAATGAACCCTAACACATGGGAGAAAGGTTACGAGTAATTCAAACACAATTGAAAAATTACATTTCCTGATAACTGAGATTTGTGTAAAGATGTAAATTTTCTAATTATTTGTGGCCAACAATATTTAAGCTAAGACATCAGAGATGGTGCAAGCTTTCACTAGGCTCAAAGCCCCGAAAATAAAGCCATTCAACGGGCACGAGATGCTAAGAAAGTTAAGAATTTTCTCTCTAATCTAAAGTTGTATTTTAGAGCTACAAAATGTTGTGAATGATAGTACAAAGGTGACTACTACGACCATGCACCTGACCAGTGATGTCAAAATGTTGCACCGTACATAGAAAACTGCCGAGATCCAAGCGCAAAACTTTGCGATCAACACATAGGAAAAGCTGGAATGCAGGATAAGATGACAGCTCTTACCACACAATATAGAGGACTAGGGTCATTAGACCTTATATAATATGAGGTAGACGGGCACTGCTCGGTACTTCATGAAAAGTTTCCAAGCATGTTTACAAGGACATAATTGATATATCAGAGAAGGATAAGCTTTTTTTCTTCAAAGAAGTCTTGAAGCCATGGGCAAGGGTCAAACTACAACGTTCTTGAGTTGAGAATCTAGATTTTGAGATCACATAGGTTGAAAGTTAAGTTGACTATCACTTCGAACAATAGAGAGAAATGAAACTTGTGAACAATACTCGTTTCAAAAAAATGGCTAACAAAAAATTTAACAAAGTTAATCTGGAAAAATGGGGGAAACAAACCCTTCACATTCCTAAATGGTGCCCAAATAGGGCAAGTTAAAGTGGGGGGCTTTGGCAACGAGAACATTGAACAAAAACGGGATGCTTTTTATGCAATGGTTCTCATCAAATAGTAAAAAATGTCCAGAATAAGAGTTTCTGAATCAGAGTTTAATAACAATCCTAGCCAAGACAATCCACCTTCAGGAAAAGATTATGGTGAGGAATTAGAAGATCAAAATTAGTAGGATATATTGGAGCATTTACCTTACAGATAAAATGCATTAAAATGTTCAACTGGGAAATCAAAATCTAAGTCATCATTTAGGGACAAAATTGATATAGTGATTGCCAAACAACATGATACATTTGTTTTATCGGGTCATTCAACATTCTTTTATTCCAACAAGATATCCTCATGTAATACTCAAAAACGGAAGTTTACTAATTCTTTTCCTTGCACTTCTATCCAACATGATCATACTATTCTCTATTTTAAGTTGCTGGTCGAGGATCTTGTCTCCTTCCATTGCTATCATGAAGTTATTGCTGTTCAGGTCACAATAATGATAGGTCATTTATTCTTTTGAATCTAACATTTTACCCTATAGTTCGTTTAATCATATTGTCATATTAGAGTGTTGGCTTCATTACCTTCTACTTCTACTTCTCTTTGCCACTAAACATAGATCCAAGTTTATCGTATGGACCTTTTCCTTCAGTGTTAGATACAATCTCAACTCTCTTAGACTTCTCCTAATCAACAATACTCGTTGCATTCTCCATTTTCTCACTCCTTTCCACTTGAGCCTCAGGCTTTTAGTTCGTTTCAACAATCTTTGATAGCAATTGAGTTGTAGTCTTCAGGACCAAAGGACATTGCTCTGGGCAATTACTAGATTGCTGGCTTTTAGAACACAATGGAGAAAGCCATTCATACTCCACCTTGTGGAACTCCCTCATATGCTCATATTCAATAACGTAAAGGATTTCCATAGGAATAGAAGAATCAACTTTTACTTCCACACATTTCTTGGCATAATTTGCCCTCCTTTTCCTAACTGTTTGTTTATCATAGTACAAAGGTTTTCCTATGAAACTTGCAAAATTACTCAATCCAGTTTTAGTATAATAATATAATTTGAGATGAGAAAATCTAATAAATGCTAGTGCTAAATCAACATCTTCTTTCTTCATATCCAAACAGGGACTTCATGGCTTAAGAAAACAGTGCAAACAAACTTCTTTGGTTTGTTCAATTCTTTACTGTATTTTTAAGTAGATTCATAAATTTCACTTTAACGGGTACCATATCTATTACTCCCTTCGTTCTAGTTTGTTTGTTGCTTTTTGAGAAGCATGTATGTTTTTTTTCTTTAATAGTGTCTTGTTCTCCTTCATTTTCCATTTGCACTCTTGCATTCTCTACTGGGTATGGGCCTCACAATTTGGCTTTTGGCCATTTTCTACAAGTTTGATGTGGTGTCAGTCATCAGTATTTTAATGTAACTCTTCAGCATTTGTATGTAATTTCTTAGTATTTTGATGTAACTAAATTTTCTTTCAAAACTACCTCGCTTTTTGGTATTTTTTCACTTTAAATTCTGTCAACATGGCAATATCTCAGTTATTTATTTTATCTCGATAAATTATGACCATAAAATTGTGTCAAATGGAATTTGGGAGGCCCAAATCCATTCTCCATTATAGTCATCACCTGACACGTGGGGATTGAAAAGTTTTTGCACCTAAATCATAGCTAGACAAAGTTACTTCAAACTTTGTGGTGGGACCAAGGCATGATATGTGAGTCATGTACCGCCATTTTTTTTTTGTACCACCATAGTTAGTTTATATCATTTTTTGATTAAGTTAATAAAAAATTTAATTCTCTATGAGCTTAAGTGAATGGTAAAGGGAAAAAGTATTGAAATATTCCTTAGCAAATTTGAAATAACAAAAATTTCGGGAAAGACCACAAGGAAAAGCATGACACTTTCCACGGAACGGGGTGAACACACACATATAAACTTTGCTCATATTAGTATCTACGTAATGCTGATTTGGATAACTTCTCTATTTTTTTTAATTTTTTATCTTAGTTGATATCTTTAATCAAATTCTATTATTAGTTTAATAAGTTTGGTTGATTGCTTTTCTTTAAGGTAAATTAATCTTTCTCCTAATTTCAAAATCTCTGTCCATTTCTCTCATTTAATTGAAACAGCCATATGTATTACCAATTAATAAGAATATTTGTATTGATATTTAATGATAACTTCCATATTTCATTTTTTATTTAATTTCCAAATATTTTATGTATATACTATAAAAAGGAAAATTATAAAGTCAAACCATCTTAACGTCACCTTTAACGTGAGACTCTTCCAATGGAAAATTTATGTTTACTATGTCAGTTATATTTAAAAATTTTCATTTGCTTCTTTTTTTAATTTTGGTTGTAAAATGTTCCCTAAAAATGCATTAATCATCTAAAAATTTTGTAGAACTTCTACATATCTATCTTTTAATGGAGTTTCAGTACTTTTATTAAAGTTTCACCACATACATTTAAAATAAGATGTTATTCAACGATAAGTTCTATCACACCATCCGCCCGGGTGTAACACGCCACATATATTAAGCTCACCGAATATGTAAGACTCCAAAAATAATAAAAACAATTCTAAATTATAAACATTGTAAATCTTAAAATAGTATAATCATTGCAAAATTCCTCAAATAATGAAATTTAACATTCATGAAAGTCATCAAATTTTCTTAACATAAGCCATAACACTAAACACGAAATAAACTATTGCCATTGTCTCAAAGCCATAAACCTACCAACTATTTAATTCTCAAATATGTTCCTTATTCGGAAGCTAAAATACTTGCTAGTCTATCCTGAACTAACCGCACCTGCAAAATAGATAATATATGTGGAGTGAGCAATCAACATGTGTAGTAAGTAATTCCATCTATTTTTTCACCAGTCTGGTGTTACAATATATACATATATATAATACATGCATTCATACCATAACACGCAGTTCATAATCATTCAAAAAAAAAAAACAATTATACATAATCCATAGCAAAGCTGTAACATCCCGCGTTTGGGTTGGCCCAATAACTTTTGAACTTTAAACCACAGACTCAAAATGTTTAAACCAAGTTATTTAGTAGCTCAAACGTAGGATATTATATACAAATCATTTTCTTTTTGTCCCACCAATGTGGGACTTTTTGAGGGTCTCACATTCACCCCTCCTTATCAGACTTTGCGTCCTTGCAAAGCCCAATCCATATCATAATCCGGACTGTTCACTCAGTTGTATCGGATTCTAGAGGTGGCTCGTACGGGCTCTAGAGGTGGCTCCCGCCCTTAGGTCGACTTAGCACTTAGCCCCGCACAGCACTTAGTTCTTCTACTTCCTTGCGTAGTTCGGCCCAAATACCATAGGCCCAGTCTCACCTCGTGCAGAGACTACACGAGATTCACTCTGATACCATTTGTAACATCTCACGTTTGGGCTGGCCCAATAACTTTTGAACTTTAAACCACATACTCAAAATGCTTAAGCCAAGTTATTTAGTAGCCCAAACGTAGGATATTATATACAAATCATTTTCTTTTCCTCCCACCAATGTGGGACTTTTTGAGGGTCTCACAAAAGCTGTGGCATATCAAACAAAACATAATCCATACATACATGTCCATACATGGGTAGGCTCAAATTTTTCAATGTAGAAACCAGTGGTACTAGATATCTAGCTTAAATTTTATCAAATTAGAAGGGCCAAACATGCATACATGACTTGACTACTCCATCATATTGATATATTGAGAACTAGCTCTCTCTAGTATACAAAGAAATAATCATAGCCCAAATCATACGTCACACATTGTACACATACATGCACATACATATAAGTAGTCAAGTTGCCACAATATACAAAGAATTTATGCATATATCACTTGCCCATTCTGAGTTTCAAATTGTAAAAATATTCATGAAGGAAATAAGCACATATATACTAAGAATTTAAAAAAAAAACATGAGAAATGGTAGGAACTACTTATCTCAGAGTCCAAATCCAACTATACCAATTCAGGTAATCTTGACTCCAAGAATAGTCCCTGCCTAATTACCATCCATAAAATGCTAAAGATCTACTTTACGAATAATTCTAAAATCCCCAAATTAATTATAGAATTTACTAAGCAACATAATAAAACTAAAACTTAATCTATTATCATGAATATGTAATCATCCATGACTAAATAACTAATAAATCCAAATAATATTTATTTAGTCAACTTGTGATAAACTATAATTTAGACAATTACTAAAATTAGTACACAAAGTAACATAAACTGATACATAATAATCTACAAAAGATCTCACTACTACTATTTCAATTGATGACACAATTCATTTAGATTTGATCAATAATCTTAGTTTAATAATTTACTACATATAACTTTTAAGTGTTAGTAGACAACAGATGATGACCAAAAGCATTACTTTAATGATTGACAGCACCCAATATCTTATTTGCCATTAACGACAGAGTTGAAAAACTTCCGCAAATTGAAAGCCATTCGACTGACAATTGAAAGCTTAAATAAGCGCACTTCCATGCTGCTGTTATACTTGAGTACATGTTCTCAGACGGTAAGTCATTGTCCAGATCCTCAACTTTTAGTGCAATTCAAAAATCAATTTTGGCCTTTTCTTTTTTCTCAATTAATAAACTGCTCAGAAAAATCATTTTTATTGTATTTTTTTCCTTTAATCCCAAGAAACAAAACCATGGCCACTGGTAATCTTCATCCATTTGTTTCTTTTTTCTTTTTATTACCAAAACAAATAGGCCTTTTAAATTTTATCAATATCACCGCATTACTAAAATCTCTATTTCTACAATCCATCCTATAAACTCTAAAAAATAGACATAATAAAACTTATAATCAGAAATTAGACTAACCTTAATCGTAATAGGATCATAGATGTGGCTTTGCAACCCTTGCCTCAATTGATCCTTTGTCCTTTATCTTTTCTTGCAACCTTAGAGAGTTGAACATGCTATCACTTGGGGAAAGAAAGATCGTCTACTACGTTCTATTCAGAGAGTAGTTTTATTTTATTTTATTTATTTATTTGAAGCCCCTCAACTTTCTCAAAACTCCACAAAGCCTATTTATTTATTTTTTTCCAATTTGCAATCAAGCCAATGGGGCACTGGTATTTCAAGTTCGGTATAGTACTTACCTGAAAAGGTTCTCCTTTTCATAAGCTAAAAAGAAAAGGTTCTCCTTTTAATACAAGGGAAAATATTCTTTATTTAACAAGTCTTCTCAATTTAATCAATTAACAATCAATTACTCTTTTTTTCTTCCATAACCGATCAATAAATTCATAAATTTTTTATAAACTATTTCCTTCTTAGCTTCAATTTTGCACTCACATAAAATTATTATTTCAGTTAATTGCTCAATCAATTTATCCAAAATCAATAATATTTTCTCCTTAATTGTTGTTATTTTGTTACCTTTACTGTTTACTTTTTCAACATATCTCCTACTTTCTTACAAATCTTTGCAATAATGAAATGATGAGCTGGTTTCTGATCTCCTTTACTTATTATTTTATCTTAGAAAAAAAATTTGAAGATAAAAATATGATTGATTTGTAATTTCTCTTATGCCAAATCATTTTAGGAAATGAAGACAATCTCTCTAAGGAAAATTTTTAGTTTTTCTTTTTTCCTTTCATTGTTTTGTAAGACATGTATTTTTCTTCTTTATTGTAGGATAAAGTCTTCTTAATTCTATTCTTAATTTTTTTCTCCTATTGTTTTGAACCATTAGTTTTTCATTTAAGTTTACAATCAATTAATCTCAACTTCGTTGAACTCTTTCAAGATTAAGCATATCAAAATTCTTTCTACTCTTTATTGACCTTAATCAATATATTGGGTATTAAATAAATTGACCTTTTTCAATAAATCTTTCTACAAATTATGTCTCTCAAATTCTATACTTTCAAATAAACTTTTGTATATCTATCGTGTTTATTCTTTATTATATTGCTTTCATTTTGTTGGCTACTTTTATTTTTTAAATTTCAAATAATATATATTTATTTGAGAATTTATTTTTATCTAGCTTATTGTCATTTTTATTCTTAATGTTAGGTAGAGCATTATACAAAATGAAATATTTAAATTGATGAAACATTTTCGCACATATAAGTATCATATCGTGTTAAAGATTTGACAATTAAAAATTCATTGCTAAAGGGGAAAGATTCAAATTCATTCGTGCTTGTCAACAGGGGTAAGCAAATTCTCTAAATACTAAATTATTGACTGAATTAAGATTCAGATCAATAATTGAATTTTATAATTTGATAATTTGAAAATCTAAAAGAAAATGATTTCTATTAGTATTTAGAAATTTCATTCTCCAATAACTAATACAATTTTTGAATTTAATTCAGTAATTCAAATTGGATATTCAAATATGGAATTCAGCCAAAAAAAATACACATTTTTATATATTTCATATAACAATACCTATACTTAAATTCATTAATATAGATTCAATTTATTGTAAAGGGCTGCCTTAATAAGATATTAATAAAGAGTATACAATTTTTATTAAATTATAATTCAAGGACACGAAAATGTATCCCTATTTGTAGTGAAGGAAATTACACAAAATGCAATAAATGCACTTAACAATAACTTTAACATATTTGCACCTCTGTGTTAAATTGCTCACATGAAGCATTCTTTCTAACAATTTTTCCCCGTGTGGAATTTGCTTTTTTTTTTAATAGATGGCTTATCGATTTTATGAAGAAACTATTTTAGTACATAAAAATTTCATACCCCACTATGCATTATAGTTTATACCAATGCTATGTATATGTCCTACTACAACTCTCGAATGACTCAATACTTGACTTTCTCCAAAAATTGAATTAAGAATATAACTAGACTTGTATTCAGTTCAAGTTAGCTAGTTATATACTACTAATTTTTCAATCATACGTGACATCATTTTATTTGAAAAGCGAATAAATTATAAATAAAATCTATACTGCTCTTCATAAGTTAGAAAAGTATAAAATATTAATATTTGATGATAAGTGAACACCGATTTTCAACTAGGAAGGTGTATTTGGGAGGAATTGCTTTTACAACTTTCCAATGCCACATACTTACTTAAAGAATTATGCAGCATGAAAGCACAAAACTCACACTTTCTTGAATGCCAAAACAAAATATTGTCTCATTTGTGAATTTATCTCATGGATGAGGGGCTCGTTTGATTGGCAAGAAAGTAAAGTTAATGTAGAATGTGATTCCTAGGAATTTAAAGCCATGGAAAGTAAAGATAAAAATATTCCTTTAACATGTTTGGATACTCTAAGAATATTTGTAGGAAAATTGTCTAGATTCTTGTTACAACGTTTGGTTTATAATAACATAACAAGTGATGTAATGTACGTTTGCACTGTGTTGTCAAAAATATCCCTACTATTTAATATATAAAATAAGTTTTGATTGAATGTGTTATTCTAGAATACAAATTATTAATAAATTATAAGTTAATAAATATTATTTTTCTTGTTTCTTTCTTTTCTTACAATTTTAATTGATAAATTAATCTTATCCACATATTATATAAACAATGAAATTCATCTTTTATACAACAAATATAATATTAACAAAAATATTAAAAATTTTGCCTTTTAATCTAATTCCATCCAAAATCGCTCTTGTCAAGTTGATCAAATTTGTCTAAGAATATAAGGACTCTTATGATATTGATTAACTTTATCCAAAACTGCAGACATCTTAACTTTATCCGAGAATATGAACATATTAATTGCTGTTCAAATTGGGATATCTTAATTGACATTCAGAACCCCAAAAAAAAAAAAAAAACTAGCGTGAGAAACCATGTTGCAGGCACAAATCAACCTGCCTTATCTTCAAGACTATGTTCTCCTCTACGAAATACAACAATTAATACATCTTCTTATGAATAAACAAATGCAAATTATTACAACCCCTTTGATGACAACAAAAATTTACATCTCCTGCTTAAAAAAAGAAAAACAGACATGAACACATACAAAACAAATAGAAGAAAACAAATAAAAAAAAAGGAGAAGAAAAAAGCCCAGAAAAGCATCTATCCACGGCTAATTGATTAGAATATAGGTGAAAAAAAAGTTGTCAAAATTGTTGCTGTCAGAACACATTTGCATGTATATATATTCGACGTGCTTGGAAAGCACGTTTAGGTCCAATTTTTTTTTTAATTAATGCTCGATGTGTTTGGGGGACACGTCGAGCTCGACCTGTTCCCCAAACACGTTGAGCCCAACTTATTCCCCAAACACGTCGAGTCATTTAAATTTTTTTAAAAAAGCCGACGTGTTTGGGAACACGTCAACAGATTTTTTTTTTTTTTTAAGGTTTTAGGGTTTAAAGTTAGTGTTTAGGGTTTATATGTTCGATTAGTTAAGACCAACATTTTAAATGACGAAGTGAGATGATTAATTTTTTATAGTTTACAAGTGGGATGTAGAAATCAAATTTTGACACATCAATTAATATTTTAATTTCTCGTGGGGCATTTTTGATTTTTCAACATCAAATTCTGGTTTGTAGGCAAAAATGACAAAGTTAGCAATTCTAGCGAAAAAATGGTAAATTAACCATGTTAATTCCTTTTTTCTCCAATTTTTGATTTTTATATGTGTGTTTATACCCTTATGCATAATTTTAAATTTTGTGACATTTTTTGGGTCAAACCTAAAAACTCACAATTAGGTTTTAGGATTTATTAACAAAATTTAAGGACAAAAATAGAGTTAAAAGTTATTATACGTTGAAAAATTATGATTTTTGCCCCGATACATATCAATGGTGGGAAAAATAGTTTCTAACCCCAAAAATTTATCACAAATTGAGAATATACTTAAAATTATGAAATATGAATTTAGAATTCAAAAATTATCAAAAAAGCCATTCACAAGATGAAATGGCCATTATGCCCTTCAATTAACGTAATATACAAAAAAATAGCAATTGACCCAGAAAATGCCACAAAATTTAAAATTATGCATAAGGGTATAAAACATGCATTTAAGAATAAAAAATTGGAGAAAAAAAGGAATTTATGTGCCTAATTTACCTTTTTTTTGCCTAGAATTGCTAATTTTATCATTTTTACCTACAAATCAGAATTTGGCATCGAAAAATTGAAAATGCCCCACGAGAAATTAAAAAATTAAGTGGTGTGTCAAACTTTGATTTTTACATCCCACTTGTAAACTGTGAAAAATTAATCATTTCACTTCGTCATTTAAAATGCCAGTCTTAATTAATCGAACATATAAACCCTAAACACTAACTTTAAACCAAAAAACTTAACTTAAAACCTTAAAAAAAATGCCAACGTGCTGGGGGTACGTGTTCCCAAACACGTTGGCTTGGCTTTTAAACAAAATAAATAAATGGCTTGACGTGTTTGGAGGACACGTCACGCTCCCCAAACACATCAAGCATTAATTTAAAAAAAAAAATTGGACCTCGATGTGCTTCTCAAGCACGTCGGGTGTATATGTGTG
The DNA here is from genome assembly GCA_024721245.1 of Mitragyna speciosa. Lineage (NCBI taxonomy): Eukaryota > Viridiplantae > Streptophyta > Magnoliopsida > Gentianales > Rubiaceae > Mitragyna > Mitragyna speciosa. Next base: position 15,931,924 of record CM045568.1, read on the forward strand.
CAAATATGTTTTGACAGCTACAATTTTGACAATTTTTTTTTTCACCTATATTCTAATCAATTAGCCTCTATCCAGGACGTGTTCCCCAAACATGTAGAGCATTAATTTTTTTTAAAAAAAAAAATTGGACCCGACATGCTTCCCAAGCACGTTGGGTGTATATGTGTGCAAATGCATTATGACAACTACAATTTTGACATATTTTTTTCACCTACATTCTAATCAACTAGCCTCTATCCAGATGTCGCATATAAATTCGACATAGCCCCCATGCATAAAACAAGAACAAAGTGTATATTAGTTTAATGATAGTAGAGGAGATGAGGAAGTTCTGGGATTTGGATAGAATTTGGAGATCTGGGTAGGTATTACGTTGTTGAAGAAGAGAGATATTGGAGAAGAGAGATATCATTATGTTTGTGAGTGTATGTTTATGTTAAGAAAGAGGGAGGGGAGAAGGGAGGGATTAAAACGTTTTCAACGCATCTTTGATTAAAATCCCAAGAAAAGTAATGAGAATACCAACAAGACCTAAGGATTTAGAATTGTGATATTTTGCTACTACTTTCCTTAGTTTGAATAAAGTTTTTACTTTCCCAATTACTCAAAAATGGAACCAAACATAGGAATTTAAAATTTTGGATTCAGATTATTTCCCAGCCTAAATTTCTAGCCAACCAAATGACTGATGATGACTTTCTTGTCGGCAATCTCCTAAGTTAAAGTAATGAAGATGTGCTAATACCTTGTCATATTAGTCTTATCTCATGAGATAACATTAACTTTTTTTTGAAAATGTTATTAATGAAATTTCTCAATCAAGTCATGTTGACAAGTAAAGGTAAGATTCGATCGGTAAATTAGTAATTCGTTAATTTAAAATTGATCATTTCGATATTTTTTTTAAACTTTTATGACCGAATTCGATTTCAAATTTAATGGGCACCTACCTGAATTCAGTTCCAAGTCCAAATAAGTAATTGGTATTTAAATTCTTGGAAAAAAAAAAGGAAAGCCTGCCACATTTATTTGACAAAATCCACTATTGGAATTTGATCACGTCCGTGGATTCTATCTTGCTTTTTTATTTTTCTAAATAGTCTATAATTGTATATATGGAAGTATACCTTGCCCATACAATCAAATCAATTTCTTAATTATGTATATAACAATGACATAATAGTAGTTAATTATAATCAAATAAATTTCTTAATTATGTATGTTAATTGTGTAAATAACAATAACATAATAGAAGATACACCATACAATGATGAAAACAATGTTTTACCGAAAAAAGAAAGATATTTCCCATTTCACAAACTATAATTTTGTACCCCAATTTTTTTTTAATATAAAAAAGCCTAGAAAGTGTCCCACAATCTCCAACCCTAAAAACCACGTAGACTCTCACCACTCCAACGTACCAAACCGTCTTTCTTTCTTTCTTTCTTTTTTTTTTTTTCCCCAATTCATTCCTCAGGCCTATAATTAACTTTCACCATCAGCTCAGCATATAAATCCAATCTTTCAACACAAAACCCCCATATTAAAACCTTTGCCCTAAAATTCCCTCTTCATCAAATCCAAGGCAGAATCGCTTTTCATCAACTCAATCTATTTCATCGGATAATTTTCTGATCGGAGCAAAATTTCCAGGTAATTCAATCTGACTTCCTCTGATTAATATCAACAAGTATCAGATTGTTCGTTTATGTTCGTTTATTTCTGTGCTTAGTTTGATTTTGGCCTGATTTTTCCAGAACATAGTTAATTTTGTGATGGTAATTTGTGTCTGGTTATCGGTTAAATTTACTGTAGAAAATTTTCATTTATCGGTTAAATTTGTGTTTTTATGTTCAGGATCGTAAATATGGATCTAATTTTATTTATTCTTGTATTTGTTAGGGTTCCTGAATCTGGGTTTTGGTGATAAAGTTCTATTTTTAGATTAAAGTTGAGATACTTGTAGAGGATTTGTTTTTGTCGATATATCACGATGGGTAGGAAGAAGCCGAGTACCCGGGATGATGAGATTGTCACGGTGGCACAGGGTGGCGGCGGGAAGTCTAAGAAGAAGAATAATCTAGTGATTGATGACGATGAATATTCTATTGGGACAGAGTTGTCTGAGGATAGTAATGTTCAGGAAGAGACTGCATCGGTTGGTGGTGGTAAGAAGAAGGGTAAGAAGGGGAATGCAAAGAAGGGGGGATTAAAAGATGACGACGACGATGATGAGCAGTTGGAGGATAAAAATGTTAAGGAAGAGGATGACGAAGCACCAGCAATACCGTTTGCTGGCAAAAAGAAAGGAAAGGGGAAGAAGGGCGCAAATAACAAGAGTAACAGTGTTTTTAGTTCTTCAAATTTGGGGTTGTTAGGGGATGAAGGTAGTGAAACTGAGGTTTCAGAATTGACTCAGAGTAGAGATGGTGAGAGTGGTGGTAGTGAAGGTGAAGTGGAGAATGTAGTTGCTTTTACCGGTAAGAAGAAGCCAACAAAATCAAAACAGGGTGGTGGTAAAAATGTGTTTAGTGCTGCAGCGTTTGATGTTATGGGCGATGAGGATGAGGAAGTAGGTGGAGATTCAGTTTCTGGAAAGTTGTCTGATAATGATGATGAGCCAGTAATTGCCTTTACTGGGAAGAAAAAGCCATCAAAATCTGGTAAGAAGGGTGGCAATGGTACATTTGCCACATCGGTTTTTGGTGCAATTGGTGATGAGGATGATGGAGATGTTGATGATTCAGTATCCGGGAAACAGTCTGGTGATGAGGAGCCTTTGATTGAGTTTTCAGGGAAAAAGAAGTCATCAAAATCAGGTAAGAAGGGTGGTGGTAGTTTGTTTTCAGCTATTAGTTTTGATGGGCTTGGGGACAGGGAGAATAAAGAAGAGAATAAAGAGGAAGACGAGGATATTGCTTCCATTACCTTCACAGGAAAGAAAAAGAAGTCTTCCAAGTCTTCTAAAAAAAGTAATGCTAATTCATTTGATGCTGCACTTCTTGATGAAGAGCCCAATGAGGATGTTTCTGTTTCTAAGCCTAGAGATGATATCAGTACTCTACATGAATTAGACACATCAGCTGTTATTTCTGGCAAGAAGAAGTCATCTAAAAAGAAGGGCAATAGTGCATTTACTGCACTTGATGCAGGGCTTGGCGATGAGTCATCTGTTGTAGTTGAAGCCGATCAGCCTAGTGTGAGTGCTAGTTCAAAGCAGATAGCTGAAGATGTTGCAGAGGCTGGGAAAAATAAGAAGAAGAAGAAAAAGAGTGGAAGAACTGCTCAAGAAGAGGAGGATCTCGATAAGATTCTTGCTGAACTTGGAGAAGCAGCCCCTGTATCAAAACCTTCTACCACTGCTACCCCTGGCCTTCTGGAGCCTACAGCTGAGGAGAAAGTTCAGTCTCAGATTGAGCCAGAAGATGGTGCAGGTCAGATATGTTATGGTTGTATTTCTAAATACAACAATCTCTATAGTTTTTGATGCATGAAAATATCCTGAGTTGTTTAATTATTTGAACGCATGTAAAATAATAATAATATAAATATACAGAGAGAGAATTAGAACTCACAGATTTGTTTTGCTGCAATTATTAGCTTTCATCTTGCAACCATAATTCTCTTTTTCTGTTGCTGCCTCTTCACTTAATTCAATTTTTTACATATAGACTTTTCACTAATGCAGGAGAAGTATGAGTTTCAATTAGTATATTGTGAACATTTATTTACATTTATAATCTTGAGATTGGCCTATTATTTTAGTTTAAAAGAATTTTTTTTTGGGTTGCACTTTTTTCCTTGCGTAATGTGTGAGAAAAGATTCTAGTTAACTGATATAAAATTTCCATATCTACACTGCAATCCCTTGGATAATTGCTAAAATATTGCAATTTTATAGGCTAATCATTAATGGCTTAAGATTGATCTAATCTTTATCATTTTTGAACTTTTTAAATTAGTTCAAGATGCTTTTGTTATTTCCAACGAGCAGGAATATTTGATTAAACTTGTTTTCCCAATTTCTGGTTTGTTCATATCATTATTTCTTCAGTTTGCCTGTTAAGATTTTGCTTTGAATGCTTTTATGTCCTTTCGATTAGTTTATGAAGTTTTGATTTACAAGATTTTCCAATCTGATCCACACATTTGGAATTACATTTGGACATTTTATGGATGGAACCTCATCATGTTATTCTTTGAATGTTATTAAAAACTTATTATGAATCTAAATCAGTGTTAAATTATAAGATTAGAGCTTGATATAATAATAGGCTGTAAATTCTTGATTGGTTAAAATTATATGTTGAAAATTTGGTGGAAATTTGTATAATCATCTTTCACGGCCTCCATGGTTGTATACTTGGCAATCTTTTGACTTGCCAAGTTGCATTATCATTTAGGAAATCAATCTGGATTTTATTTTATTATTAATTTTTTTTTTGCGTTTTGAATAGTGCATCAAATTCTAGATACAAAATTTAGCCTGGTCTTCAGCTTATTCCTGGGAATTACACCTTTGATTGTATTTTGCAAAAATTTTAAAATCAGTGTTTTGTTTGGTTTCCTAATAAAAGAAATTGTATTTTCTTAAATTGTTAAGTTTTGTGTGAATGGTATGTTTGCATTACGATTTTGGTACATTTATTCATTTAATTTGTGTTCAGACTGTTCAAATTCTTGTATTTATTGTTTGTTCTAGATCATCATGATTTTTATTCTAAAATGCAAAATTACAGGATTACCTGTTTATTCTAAAATGCAAAATTCTAAAATGATCTTTATTCATTATCTAGAGCATAAAAATGTGAGATGGATAGCTTGTTAGCAGATTAAAATTCTAGAGGAACAAAATGCAAAATTACAGGATTACAGGTTTTTTTGAGCTGTTCAGTACTAGTAAATTCTAATAATTATTCCAATCTATAATAGCAGATTGTACTGATAATTGACACAGGTAATGCCCATATCTCAGAGACTAGATCCAACTAAACTATCTTGCGTTTATCATTTTAGGGGAATATTTGGATATTTGAAGCGAAAATAAAGTACTAAAATCGATATTGGATTTGTTTAATTCTTTATTTTATTCATTAACATCTCTTTATAGTGTTTTCTTGTTTGTTTTAAGTTGATTGCATAACTAAAATGTTATATATGTGTACTGCATGTTATTTGTAATGTTCTATTTGTGTCTGCACATAATAGGATGACTTTATGGCTATGAGTGTTAGTAGGAAAGGCGAGAGTGAAAAGATGATGTTTCTTGTGGTAACTGCTTTTTCTTTTATTATTATTATTAGATAGAGGGTGAAAATGCAAATTGAGGCGTTGTTTCATGGAAAGAGAGTGATGGCTTATGTTATCTGTGGTAGTGAGCTTGTGGAGGGGGATATCATGCTTAGAAGTAACTGAAAACCGAAAAAGACACTTTGGGTGTTAGCTGGTCTTGGTTGTTGGGTGTGGAAAAGTGTATTGATGCGAACTTTGTGAGGATTATATATGTGCTGTGTATTTTGTGTGGGAAAGATAGAGTTGAAGTCAGAGGTTGTGAGGTTTTTGAAGGCGAGGCAATTCAAAGTCCCCTTGAGATTTTGGTGGTTGGGAAAATATGGTCGGAACTAGGCTGGTCATCAACCGTCACAGAGGGAAGTGACTGACTGGAGGGAAGGAAAACAGAATATGTGCTTAAAGGGCTTGTGCTTTGTTATTTAAAGTTGTTCAAACCCAAAATTGTATTACAACAAAGTAGTAGTTCCATGGAATGGACTCTAAACTATATAGTTCAGGTTTGAACTTTTCAATTGTGGGATTTTGGTGCATATTTTTCCTTTCTATCAATAGATAAATCATATGCAGTTTGCTCAGGGGACTTTTGTTTTAAGAGATGAGGATCATGAATTAAACAGCTTATAATATGACTAAAAATTCAAGATGAAATAACATGGATAAAATTGAAATTAAATAAATTAATTATCCATCTGTTTTGAGGTAATTGGTATATTCTGTAGAAATGGATAATTTGTGGTTCAATAGCTTTCTTTATGATAATTGTGCTGTGCCTCCAGTATCAAATACATAGGTTAAGTATGCTTGGCTCAGTCTTAATTTGGAAGTTTTAAGAATACTATTTTAATCTGGTGCAGGTGAAAAGGAAGCTGAAGAAGGAGGACCTGTTGAATCTGCAGCAGCTAAGAAGAAGAAAAAGAAGAAGGAAAAGGAGAAAGAGAAAAAGGCAGCTGCAGCTGCAGCAATTGCACCTGTTTCTGAGGACAAGCAAGAAGATACCAAAAATGAGACCAAGGGCAAAGTTTTAGACAAGAAAATTCCAAAGCATGTGAGAGAGATGCAAGAGAGACTTGCAAGACTTAAAGAAGCTGAAGAAAGGAAAAAAAGAGAGGAAGAGGAGAAGTTAAGGAAAGAAGAAGAGGAGCGTCGTAGGCAGGAAGAACTTGAGAGGTTAGCAGAAGAAAAGAAGCGCTTGAAGAAGGAAAGGGAGAAAGAGAAACTCCTGAAGAAAAAGCAAGAAGGGAAGCTATTAACAGGTAAGCAGAAGGAGGAAGCTCGTAGATTAGAGGCTATGAGGAAACAGATACTTGCCAATGTGGGGGGCTTGCCAGTGCCTACAGGGGATGCTGTTGGAATGCCCACAAAACGTCCCAAGTATCAGACTAAAAGGTCAAAGCCAACTGCTCAAGCAAATGGCGCATCTGTAGCGGAGGCTACTGAAAACCAGGACGTAAAAGAACCAGAAATTGCATCTGAGGTGGACTCAATGGAAACAGAAAAGGTTGAGGAAGTGCAAGTCTTGGAAGTGGAGAAGCCCCGAGAAATAGAAGCTGTGGAGGAGAATGGCGCTGAAGAAGAAGAAGAAGAAGAAGATGATGACGACGATGAAGAATGGGATGCCAAAAGTTGGGATGATGCTGATCTTAAACTGCCTGGTAAAAGTGCATTTGCCGATGAAGAGGTTGATTCCGAGCCTGAACCTGTGGTGAAAAGGGAGTTGAAGAGTGCAAGGCCAGCTACAAATGATGCAGGGCCTCCTCCTGTGGCACCAAAGCTTGCAATTGCACCCTTAAAATCTCCGAATCCCGAGGTTGAGGTTATAGAAAAACAGAAGCGACGAGAAGCTCCAAATAAAAAGGAAGCTGCAAAACAAGTTGCACCCCCCAGTCAGGGTGAAAATAATCTCCGTTCTCCTATTTGCTGCATTATGGGCCATGTTGATACTGGCAAAACTAAGTTGCTTGATTGCATTCGGGGGACCAATGTTCAGGAAGGTGAAGCTGGAGGTATTACTCAACAAATTGGTGCAACATATTTCCCCGCAGAGAATATACGTGACAGAACCAAGGAACTAAAGGCTGATGCAAAGCTGAATGTCCCCGGTTTATTGGTAATTGACACTCCAGGGCATGAGTCATTCACCAACCTGCGGTCTCGAGGCTCAGGTTTATGTGATATTGCTATTCTGGTTGTGGATATTATGCATGGGTTGGAGCCACAAACAATTGAATCACTAAATCTTTTGAAGATGAGGAATACAGAATTTATTGTTGCCTTAAATAAGGTTGACAGACTCTATGGATGGAAAACATGCCGCAATGCACCCATCATGAAGGCAATGAAGCAACAGAGCAAAGATGTTCAAATTGAATTCAACATGAGACTCACTCAGGTCATCGAATATATATTGATTTCCATATTAACATGGGAAGTTTATCGCTTTACAGAATGCGTCACCTTTTGCTTCACTATTACAGGTTATCACCCAGTTCAAGGAGCAAGGAATGAACACTGAATTGTACTATAAGAACAAAGAAATGGGGGAGACTGTCAGCATTGTGCCCACTAGCGCAATCAGGTTCCATTTGTTCTTCGCTGATGTTGCAGCTTTCTTATCCCAGCTTTACTAATTTGTTGAAATTTTCTGTATTTTTCACCTGTATCTCGTTACAATTGTTTTGGGTTATCTTGGTGTAACAGTGGTGAAGGTATCCCTGACTTGCTGCTTTTACTTGTTCAATGGACTCAAAAGACCATGGTTGAGAAACTAACTTACCAGGATGAAGTGCAGGTATCCTTTCTTTGTTATGTTCCGTTCTTTGGTACCCTTTCATAAGGTTGCTTTATTGCACCTGTTGTATTGAGGGCTGTCCTCTTTGTAAAATCTTTCTTAGTTTTGATCTTGTGAAACAAAAGTTAATTGTCGGCTAATAAAGGATATGTTTATGTAGTTGTAACAAGTATATGCTTTGGACTAACATGGCTTTTATGTTGGCAGTGTACTGTTTTGGAGGTTAAGGTTGTTGAAGGACATGGGACAACTATCGATGTGGTCTTAGTGAATGGGGTGCTCCATGAAGGAGATCAAATAGTTGTTTGTGGCATGCAGGCAAGCTTTCAATTGGTTGCTGCTACTTTTGCATCTGAAATAAATATGGTGCTCTTACACTTGTATATCTTTTCTAGGGTCCTATTGTTACCAGCATTCGAGCACTATTGACGCCCCATCCAATGAAAGAACTCCGTGTGAAGGTAAAGATTTCTTTTTGAAAAAAGCAAACACCCCCCCCCCCCCCCCAAAAAAAAGAAAAAAAAAAAAGACAGAGAGAGAGAGAGAAGTTTATTTGGACTTTTTGAGGATCTTTTATTTTCTTCTGTCTTTGACATCTGGCCCATCTCACCAACTATTCCTGCAATAAGATGAGATATGGGTGGTTTTGGGAGATGTGTTGGATTTGTCCTTGGAAAAGTTCAAAGGTTGCAAATGGACAATGCAAAAATATGTAAGAGCAGACCAAAAAGCACTGAAATTGGCACAATGTATGTTGTCCGAACCATAATATTTTGGAACAAGAGGAATGCTTACGGACGTGTTACTAGTATCTTGTACAGGTCATGATACACGTAACATCTGAGGCTGTGCCTTATCCTCGTCCAAATTTTACATGCTGATTGGTTGTTTTGTTTTCTAAATCCAAGTGACTTAACAACTGTTTACCCATACTATTTCTGAGCCCCTTTAACATAATCTGCTTGTGCCTAATGTGATTTCAGCCTTTGCTTTTCCTGTCCCTAAGGGAGACAATTGGTTTAATCTAAGCTTTCTAGAACCTCACAAATCTGTAATGAGATAAGATGAAATATTTTTCTTGCCACATGGATATTCTTCACGTGAACAATGAAGAAGAGGTAGTGATATCATGTTGCAAGATCTTTGAATAGTTACTAAACCGAATTGCTGTTTTTTTATTTCTCCTTAACTTGTATGCAGCTCCATTGTATGAGTATTGCTTGATTTTTCTCTTATAATTTTCTCTGCAGTTTGTTTTCTTTCTTCATGATTATACAAATTTATCTTTCTGGTTGGATTTTCTCGAAAAATAATGTGGTTGAGGTATAGAAGAATATCTACCATGAAAAGGAGATTTCCTCTCGAGAATTTAGTGATGGATATTTGGTAATTTCTTTATTGAGCTTGCGTAAAAGGATGTGCAGCTTCAGATGAATAAGAATACTCTTTTACTGTTGTACTACGCAGCCCACCAACTAATGTAGTTATGGAAGTTGCATTGAATTAAAATACTGATTGATGCAGCATCAGGAAGCACTAGTGGATATGACTTGGTTTCAGAACTTTTTGGTAGAATCCTTAAGGATTGGGCAGTATTTTCCGGAATTTAATTTAAGCCCTGAAAATCTGAGAATTATAACAGGAGTCTGGAAGAAGCAAGAGGCAGCGAAATAAGAAGCTCTAAGAATTCCACCTAGATTTCTTTAGCATTAACCCTCTAATTCATTTAGAAAGGACAACCCAACAACATAAACTCAACAAAACATAATTTCGTTCAATATCTTTGATGAAATAGTGCTAGTGTTTGCTTGTCCAAGAGACTGTACCTTTTTAGATGCAGAAACGTGTTGTCGGGCCTAATGCACTCAGAATTGGGGATTATAGTTTTTTTTTCTTTTTACCCCATTTAATTGTTAATCAGTCTTTGTTAAGAAGAATTTTAAAGGGTTGAATATGTTCTTCAAAGGTCTGCTAAAGATCCTGAAACCAACAGCCTAAAATAGATGAGCTTACTTAATATCTGTTCACTTCAACATTTATCTGTGCTCTTCTGTGGTGTTGTCTCTTAGCTGCAGCAAATATTAGTTCTCAATATAAATAATTCAGAAAACCTTGTACTTGCCTTTTTCTTTTTGTGGTAGAAAGAAAATTACTCTCCTTGTACTGTTTCATCAGTAGCACATAAGTGCCTAAACTTTGTGAGTAGATTTAGGTTTTGGAACATTACAAGCTAGAGCTGTCTTTGGCAGATGGAAACCAATTTCTGTGTGCCCATCGTTTTGTCTTTCATATTACAGTGGAAAGCTAGTTACTTGCCATATATATTTTTTGATGCTTGTGTAGTTCCATTCATAACGAAATCAGTAACTTTGGTGATTGCCTAATACAGGGGACTTATTTGCACCATAAAGAAATCAAGGCTGCACAGGGTATAAAGATTACTGCACAGGTAATTTTGTGGTTTAATTTTTGTTATATTTTAACATATACTTTGTTGCACTGGGCACATGTTTACAAGCTATTACCATAGACACCCATGTACATAGTCCAACATACCTCAAACAGAGGTGGTTCTATAATCCAGATTTTGAAATGATGACTGCTGTGGGGCCAAATTATTGAAATCATATGCTTCTTGTGAATGGTACCAGTATATTAAGAAAAACGTCTCTTGAAAATGTCCACGTTCTACACAGACATACTTATAGCAATATACTTGAGGCCTTTCTCTAGCAGTCTTTGGTATCACATAAGCTTGGATCGTCCAATACTAAAAGCTTCCCACCATGAGAGTTCTCTGTCCTTGTATATAACAGTTATTTCTACTGAAATGTTTTTAATATTCTCATCTATTCTTTTGCAGGGTCTTGAGCATGCTATTGCTGGCACTGGGCTATATGTTGTTGGGCCAGATGATGATGTGGAAGATATTAAAGAAGCAGCCATGGAGGATATGAGGACAGTGATGAACAGAATTGATAAAAGTGGTGAGGGAGTTTATGTTCAAGCCTCTACTCTGGGTTCATTGGAAGCACTACTGGAGTTCTTGAAGACTCCTGCAGTCAATATACCTGTGAGTGGTATAGGCATTGGGCCCGTACATAAGAAAGACATCATGAAGGCAAGTGTCATGCTTGAGAAGAAGAAAGAGTATGCTACAATCTTGGCCTTTGATGTCAGGGTGACTCCAGAAGCTCGGGAACTTGCAGATGAACTTGGTGTCAAGATATTCTGTGCAGATATCATATATCACTTGTTTGATCAGTTTAAGGCATATATTGATAACCTCAAGGAGGAGAAGAAGAAGGAAGCTGCTGAAGATGCAGTATTCCCCTGCGTTCTTAAGATCATGCCAAACTGTGTTTTCAACAAGAAAGATCCCATTGTTTTGGGGGTGGATGTTCTTGAAGGCATCGCAAAGGTATATAACCATATTTCTGATTGTTAAGAGCATTTTCGATGGTTAGTCTTAGGACATGGTAGTCCAAATAATACCTGAGATGAAAAATATTTGAATTCAGATTTTGTTGATTATTTTTGTTATTTGTCATTTGTGTTGTCTAGTTAGGTTTTGCTTATATTGGTTGCACGCTGATTGGATATGTAATTGTTGTTCTAGTTGCCATTTCATGGATGCTAGTTTTAGGGTTCAGGAAAATTTTAGAATTCTAACTTTGGGAAGTGGTCAATGTCACATCTTGTTGCAAAAATTGTCCCAAAATTTTGTTAGCCAATTTGTGTTAATTTCCCATCTAGAATATTTTATAGAAGGGAGATTTTGCACTACTATTATGGTTTGGTTTTGTTTTGTAATCATTTTCCGTCTCAACCCCATTCTAGATGTCTGTTACTTCATAGTATATTTCACCATATTGCTGCTTGACAGACATTATTATACTTGTCTTTTCTTATGGTTTGCACGTTTGTATCTTTCATTTATGGTTTCTGATATGAGTTTCAAATGCGTGCAGATCGGAACTCCAATTTGTATTCCTCAAAAGGATTTCATCGATATTGGTCGAATTGCATCCATTGAGAGCAACCATAAACCAGTTGATTATGCCAAGAAAGGCCAAAAGGTGGCCATCAAGGTACATAAAGATTGAGTTTCTGATAAACTTGTGCTTCCATGACTAAATTAGATAGGCATTTTAGCGTAGAAGTAAATAGTTTGTACTATTAATAAGCACCGAAATGCGAAGGGACATGGTGGTCATAATTTGCAATGACATTGAATAAGTACTGTTTTTGATGCAGTACAGCGTGGGATCGAAGCATTGATTGACTCTAACTAGAAATTGACAAGCTCTTCTACTCACATATAGATTTTTGTAATGTTTTGGGAGAGAATTTAAATAGGAAAAAGGTGTAAAATTTAATTGAAGTTTGTAAAGCGGAGTTGAAGAGGATGAGAATAAGGTGCCATGTTTAACCATTTAGCTTGAAAGCAGAAACCAAATGCCCTTTATAACTAACTTGCCTTGTGAAAAACTATGGGATTAGTAGGTTTCTTTCTTTTCTTTTGTTTTTTTTTTTCCAAATACTAGTAGATTTAAACATCTTTAAAATTTAATGTTATATCTTTTGATTCTCTATATTCGGATACTGGTTTAGATCCAAAAAGAGAGACTGATTAAGAAGAAGATGATTTGTTAAGGATTTTTATTGATGCACTTGGCTAAAGTTTTGTTATTATGGAAATAAACTTGGGTAGTGCATCTTATTAGAGCAGAAGGGAGGAAAAATTTTTCCAATATTTTCTACTAAGTTGCTGTAGTGGTTATGGAATTCCCTTACTAGAAGTGTTTCCATGCCGTTCTGCTTGAACCAGTTAAACAGAGATTGGTTATGGTAAATTTGAAAGACACTGGAACATCTTATTGCCCCTTTTTAATTATTTTTTTTCCTGGATCAATTATATCTGGCCACCAAATCAAAAGAGAACTTTTTAGTCCTTTACATGAAAATATAAACCGACAGGATCCTGCATCTAGTTTCACTTGCTAAGTGGGAAATTTTTTTACCCTCAAATCACATAAAATCCAACTGCTCAGGTGATTTCTTGCAAAATTAATAGGCCTTAGAATAGCTTCTGGTATCTTCTTGATTAGAAACTAGACACGTTTTTGTTGAAATTTTTGAATTGAGTAAAGGAGAAGACCATCCATACAGAACCCTGTATTCTTTTGAACCAATAAAGAGGACAAGGCATGTTTGGGAATCAGATTTAGTACATGTCAGGATGTGAGATTCCAGGGCAAATGATAATTGGCATATGGGATTTTTCTGGCATTTCAGTTTCTTGTTTGCTTTTTCTTCTTAGTATTGGAAATGAAGTCCAAAAAACTAGATTGGAAGTTAAAAAGAAAACATAGCAATTTCTTGTATGGTCTTAATGTGTAGAACACTCAGGTGCTGCTAACAATTGTTGAGACATGGATTGTGTCTGAATAGGATTTTACACTTTGTGATGTAACATACGCACCTACTATTGGAGACATGGATTGCATATGCACTGTTCCCATATTCTGGTGTTGGAAATAGTACTTACATGGGTCATTGAAAGATGTGGGCTGGAGGAAATTTGTCTGGTCTCGTAGAATTTAATGATGGATAAGTGCTGCCAGATATTGGGAGTCCACAATTTGCTATGTGCTTGATTTTTGTAGGGCCTGATCTCATCTGTTATGCTTCTACAGATTGTTGGTAGCAATCCCGAGGAGCAACAAAAGATGTTTGGAAGGCATTTTGAGATTGAAGATGAGCTTGTCAGCCATATCTCAAGGAGGTCAATTGACGTACTGAAAGCCAACTATAGAGTATGCCGAACCAACTTCTTGTTTCCTCTCCACGATGATCCTGAAATTCTTTTTGTGTAAATATTTCCCAAATTTGAATTTGTTTTGGGTTAAGTTTGCTTATATACCTGTGACCTTGCAGGAGGATCTGTCTATTGATGAATGGAAGCTGGTTGTGAAGCTCAAAAATCTTTTCAGGATACAATAAGTTTTAGTAGAGCAAAGAAGCAAACTATTTTTTACTGAGCCTATATCGGTTTGCATTGCTGTTGCTCATTGTACTGAAGAGGAAATATTCTGGCATTTAGCTTAAGCTTGAGTAGTGTTGGATGTGATGGAAGGAAATGCAAAAGATACGGTTTGATGAGTACTTCGAGAGATCGCCTTCTGGCAGGCTATGGGGATGGATGTCCTCATTTTTTGCGCATGCATCTTTGGAACAGTATAAAATTAGTCTTTGGCTAAAATGAGAGTTTTCTGGACGTCGGATTGAGTGTTGCTTGAACATTTTTTCCCCCCACTTATGTATCTGATTAACTTTTGTGTTTTGCCCGCAATGGTTGTCTTTATGTTCAATGTCCAATGCTTTTTTTTTGCTTTAATCCTGGCTCTATGTTGATTTTCCTGAAGCTATCCCCTTCCTGTGATCTCTCCTCTCTCTCCTCCGAGCCGCTCCCAACAACCAACTAAAACTATACAAAGCAGGAAAAACTAGTTGTTTTGCGTTTTTTCTCTTTTTTTTTTGGGATAAATAGTAGTTGTTAGCTGGTTTTAAGGCACAAGACAAGTGAATGCCATATTGTTAATATATGCATTGAAAAAAATATCCAAGTTCCACTGGTTCGCTGTTTTATATATATGGCAGTAATAAGAAATCTGTTTACTAATCAAATGTATTGGAGGCCACGTTAAAACATGTTAGCAAGTTACTTTTCTTAAGGGAATTTTTATTTAATTATTTTTAGGTTTTACACAACAGTAATAACATACTTTTAACTGCTCAAATATATTAGAGGCCATTTTGGGTAAATTAATTTTCAGACAGATTAAATGAAATTATAGGCAATTCTTTGCATGCACATCTTACACAATTAAATACAGTGGCCATCTTTTCGGGTTCTACTATTAGGGCTCTTAGGAAATCAATCTTGTCTCGAACATATTTCTTAATTTTTTTAAAAAAAGGGATGAAATTCAAGACCTTAAAGTAAAAAATTAAAAAAAAAAAACATATATCGGATTCATGTCCAGAATATTGACCTTTACCCGAGGAGGGTTTAGTGTTATAGGACAAGTCTTATTTGGCCGGATTATGTTCTTTTGAGCCCTCTTATTTATATAGGGATTTATATTTTGTAATAAAAGAACAAAACATTTGTACCTACTTAACCTTGTTTAGAGCTTTAGGTGCTTCTTCTATTACCTAGTACAACTATTAAACCAAAAATATATACCACATTTTGAAAAAAACATTCTTGATGATCCAGATTGGAATAGTTTCCAACAGAAAATCAATATCTAAGTTCAATAATCTACTCTCTTGGTTTCCCCTTCAAGAAAATAAAAATGGTGGTCAGCTGAACCCAAAGTGAACAATTTCCAGGCATTTTCAATTTAGACAATAGTTAAGCATTTTATTAATAATCTTGCAAACTACGACTGCATTATTGAAGTGACCTTTTTAGAGATGGAACTCTGAAGTTCGTTTAGACAGAGTATTTGATGCAATAGCTTGCAGCTGAAGTAGTAAGAGCTTCCCTTGCCATGGCTTCGGTACGAGTATGTATCTGAACCTTACCCCTTCCCTTCATCTCGTTACCAATAGAGAAAAAATGTACACCTTAAAAGAGACTTGTGTTTATGAAGAAATATTCTTGGACAAAGGATTCACTTAATTCTTTTTTTTTTTTTTAAAAGCAAGGATCCACTTAATTCACTTGCTGCGTGGAAACATTTTCTATAATTCAAAAGACGTGTAACAAAGGTAAAGGTTAGATCATTGCATAATTTCTCTTCAGACAATAAAAAGATTACAAAGGAAGGCAAAAAGAGCAAGTAAAATTAACTCTGATTTACAGCCCACTTGAGCCAATCAATTTCGTTAAGCCAAACGTTATGGCCATAGCCAGCCAACCTCCAATAAGGACCCTAATTGAGGACCTTATTGCTGGTGCCTTCCCTAATACAGCCCCTAACCATCCAAACAATACTAAAGCAGCAGTAACTGCTGCAACAATTACACCAAGCCTGAGCTTATATTCCCTGATAAATGATGCAGCAAGAAGTGGCACCAGTGCACCTGCTGAAAATGCCAGAGCTGATGCTGCTGCAGCTTGTATTGGATTTGGCAAACTCTCCTTATTTCCGTCTTCTGCTTCCTCTTGTCTCTGCATGTCGATCACCTTTCTTTTGTCTCTCTTCATCTGAGCTACCTCTATGTCAACTTGCGAGTAAACGGAAACAAATTCTCCAATGGCCATGGAACACGCCCCGGCTACTAATCCAGCAAATCCAGTGAGGATCATGGCTCTGATGTCTTGTTTAACTGCTCCAACTCCCATCATTAAGGACGCAGTGGAAACCAATCCATCATTAGCTCCTAGGACTGCTGCTCGGAGCCATTGTGCTCTTTTTGAGTAATCAATGTCTTTTTGTTCCTTTTCTAGGTTCATTTGTCGTTCCATATCATTGGCAGAAACAGAAAATTTAGCATCCTGATGAGTTGTTTGATTGGAAGCCATTAACAGCAAGAAAGAGCTAACCTCAGTTATCAAGGAATAGAAAAAAATGAAGAGGGGATGAATAATGTGGTAGATACACGCCCTCAAGCACCTTATTTATAGGTGAAAAAGAAGGTCTTTTTGTTAGTAGTGGAACTTTGCATTAACTAGCATAGCCATTATGGCAAGATAACAAAATTTGTCCAATAAGAAAGGAAAACTGTGAAGTTGCTTTATATAGTGAAGAAATTTTGCTGGTACCTTATCAAGATCTGCCTCCTCTTGAAGGCCAAAAACATCATCAAACAAAATCGCTCAGGACTGAAAAATGGATGCTGCCTTAGATCCTATATGTCTGCTCTTGGTCTTTGATAAAATAGTAAAATGCTGATGACATGAATTGAATTCATAAGTGGACAAGAATTCGCAATAATAATTTCAGATAACTTAGAAGAAATTACCATATAATGATAGGAAAAGAGGTGAAAGAGGATCAAATACAAGAAAAGAAAGCAGAAAGAGTGATCGTCTCATTTAACTTAGTTCAGATAACTTAGCACATTATGTTAGATCAGCCGCCACAACGTAAAAAGCATGACTACCCATGCAAGAAGCGGAAGAATAAGAAACTTTCTTCTGTTGTATTTTCCGAAAGGACAAATCTCATGCAATGACTACATTGATCACTTGTAAAGCGTTTGTGAGTACAAAACGAGATAAGCAATGTCGGCTGGCGGTGACAGCTACCCTCCAGATTTTGCAAATAATTATGTTCTTTGCCTTCATAAATTTTAGGATCTAGTTACATCTACTGAAAACTACAATATTGAACCTCAAAAATTCTTGAAATTAAAGAACCTTGAGAGTCTTATGTATATATAAAATGGTTGATTCTCTTGTATGCAGATATTCGAACACCATGACTAAATTTGCTATCCCTATTCAACAGGCGAACTTCTACCTAAGTATCTTTCATGTAAATTCTTAGGGAATCCCAGCACGTGGTTGCTTAAGATATTATAGATGCAAGTCACTGTCAAGTTAGGAACTAATCAACTGAGCTTAAGAACCTGCTAATAAATCTGGTTATCATTATCCTCACCATAATCATCATCTCTTTTGGCTTTTGGGAGAAAAGGATGTGGATAAAAGGAAAATTGAAGTGCAAAACCATACACAACAAAGCTGTCAATTTTTTATTACGGTTACATGGATTTTGAGAAAATTACACCTTCATGATACAGTACAGAAGACTAGAAATTTATACTATATGAGGATTTCTCATGTAACTAAAATGAGTATAGAGCGAATATTGAGACGTACGTTTTTGCCAAGAATGTCTATGAGTTTAATTTAACAACGTATGACTTTTATTGAGTTGTTCAAACAACATACTTACATTTGAATTTATAGTAAATATGTGAGTCATTTAGCTTGTTTGACTAACCATGAATTGGATTGTTCATTTTAACTTATCCTTCTATATGTTATCATTAAACTGTTAATACCTGATGTTTTTCTATCGAATCTATGGAACTAAGAAGCCTACCATCGAACTAAGTCCACAACTAGGATGGAACCGAGATAAATTTTCAAGAACATATAATTAGCTGTCATGGGTATAATACATAAATATTGCCTGGTCTACATTCTAATAATGTAGGGGTCGCTTTAAAAATTTCATGCATTTGGGTTTTGCCCCCCACCCCCCCCCCCCCCCCCCCCCCCCCCCGCCAAACGCACCCAACAAACTTTAAGATGGATTGCTGAAAAGGATAGCACTAAGTTAATGCAGAAAAATTGGGATCAGATATTATTAGTAAATGGGGAGGAGTGTGGATTCCACACGAATACCACCAACTTTTATTATCTTATTCGATACAGATAAATCCTTATTATATCGTGGGATTCCTTTAGTCTTTATATTTCTACATAAAATATGTAGAGAAATGGAGGATTCTGGGTTCCCACTTATCATTTCTTTGGCCTTCACTAGGGCTACAAGATAAATGGAATGATAGGGTGTTGTCTTATTGTGGGATTGAACTGTTGGAACATTGTGAATTGAAGTGCTGTTTGGCTAAATTTTGAGAGTTTTCTAGGATCAAAACCACTTTGCTTTGCTGTGTTTATTGTTTGTTTGCTTGTGGCATTGCGTGTCAATATTTTGGGGCGTTTCGTTAATTAATATTCAGTTAACTTTTTGTTCTTCAAGTGTTCGTGAACACTTTGGCCGTTATCCTCTCAGGCTGTCGATGCTTCTCTTTTTTTTTTTTTATTTGATAAACCTACTATGTAATGGAAAGGGGAATTTGACATTGCATGGATTTCCTCGACCTCTGAGGTATAGCCATAGAACTCGAACTGCTCGACCCTCTATTCGTTCCCTATGCTTCTCATTTGAGTTGGAATATTTCCGATAGAATTACTACTATACTAAAATGGTAGAGAGCGTACTAATTTAAATGGAGGGGGAGAAATTTTTATCAAAGATTGCAAATGAGTATGTTTATGCCTAATTTTCGAGCAATCCTCTCACCTACACTGGCTTTGGGATTAATAGCACTATTTTTTTTTTCTTAGAACATGTATTATTGTTTCTGTTCTAAACTAAAGGGTCAAATATACACATTTCGCTATTCTAGACTATAACGTGATTAATCTTTTATATATATATATATATATATATATATATATATATATATAGACACACACTGTTAGTGGCATAAAGTTTTTATACAAGAAAATCTAGATCATAATCGTATAGAATAAGAACTCAAAAAATTTAAAATTTATTATGTGTCAAATCATGTAAAGAATTTTTTTTTTTTTTTGAACCGTCATTATGTTTGAAGAATTATAAGGTCTTGGTTGCCCATACAGGCTTTGAAGTGACATATTTTTTATACGCCTTTTTTCCTTTTCTTTTACTTTGTAAAACATTTTCTTGTTTCTCGTGTAAAAATTGTAAAGTAGTATATGCTGTTCATAATTTTTCCGGTTAAGAGGGAAGAATGCTTCAGATGTCGTTGTTTCATACTAATCACTGTGTCAAGACACTTGATTTGTACGTCTAGTTTCATTCTGCATGGATTTTGTTTCTTGTTTGGATGTAAAATCTTGTTCTAGTTATGGCACTTGAGTTGTACGCGTAATTTCATTCTACATGGATTTTGTTTCTTGTTTGGATTAAAATCTTGTTCCAGATATGGCATTTGATGCAGCCTTAAAAAAATTCAGCACATCTCACAAATAATATCCTGTTGTAATTCTTTAATTAGCGTGTGGATCATATATATCTACAGAGTTATAATATGAAACACGTGCTTTGCACGTGCATTAATTATATTAACAAATGATAAAAATTTTTGCGAACTCAAAGTGAAAACATAACATTTTAAAAATAGATTATTTTTATTAATTTAGCATACCCCCCACCCCAAACAAGTACTTAATTTCTAAATTTTGAATTAAAATTTTCTCATATAAAATAACTCAAAAGTCATCCAATACAGTAGTTATAAAGATATAACGATATAAGTATATTTTGTCCTTTATCCATGTCATCCTTTTAAACTTATGAAATGAAGTAGAGTGCTAAGAAAAAGATAATAAAATTTTTCAATTTGACTTTTTTAGAATCAGTGATTCATTTTTTGCTTATATATAGCTAAATATTATAAGTACAAAGCTAATTAAAATGGTAAAAAAAATTATAGAAAATGTGTTTTTGTATGTTATAATATTGTTTATCATGGGGTAAGGACGGAACAATACATAGCTTTTGAGTGACAGGTGACAAGTACTCATTAGTCAAAACGTTTGATGTGTACATGATTAAAAACATTTGGCATAAGTCTATTTGGGTCAATGTAAAAAAATAATAAGAAATTTTTATAGTGAATTTTATTATAGCTACTTATCTTTTCTGAAAATTAGAGCAAATTACTTTGAGAATCATATGAAAGGCATTAAATTTGATAAGTTTATGATAAGTTTAACTTTTCAAACTATGAATTTTAACTAGAAAGCATCCGCTAGAATAAGCAGTACTATAACTGTTGCTCTAAGTTTGCATTGAGATAACTATGAATATTTTAGGATTTTAAATCATCTAATTTTAATAATTAGTAAACATATAATTAAGTAATCTAATGATTCATTTGAGCAATTCTTGCAATGAAAGTGACTGAACAAAAAAAGGAATAAAAAAGGTAAAAAAAAGCAAGAAAAATGTGATGTAGACTTTCATGCAAATTGGATGCGAACTCTGTGGGGACTCATATATATAGAAGCACATGTGAACGTCCCCATACTTGGAAATGGCTGAAATAAATTTGGATAGAATGTATGCGGACAAGCAACCGCACTTTATGCATACGCTTGATGTGGACATCCAGATTATGTAATTTATTGAGTGACAGCTAGTTCAGATAAATTTTTCAATTTGATCGTTGGAGATCAATTGTAGCTTTTTTCTTACCCCCTGTAAATATTAATTAGCTTAAATTGATAGTAACTTTTACCTACATTGTACAAGTGCTTAGAGTAATTTTAGTGAAAAAAATACTCTCCTTTGATAGGCTTGTAGTTCTTTGTAAGGTAATTAAGTTAAGGCATTGAACACTATTCGAAGTGTGAATAGAAGCTACCAAGTATAGCAAATATGGGGATTGAGAGTGTTATAAAACTATTGTCTTATTAGAGCTTAATATGACCAAAGTAGGAATTTTGAGTCAACTAGAATTAGAAAAAGAGAGTAAGAGTCAACTTTCCTTTTGTGCATGTTGGTTAGCCTTACTAACTTGAAAAGAAGCTCATAATGTATTAAAATTAAAATTCTAAACTTAGGAGGACGTAGGCACTGAGTTTGGTGCCAAACCACTATAAAAATCAATTTTGTCTCTTTCTCGCATTTACTTTATTTATTGTTTATTTGTGAGCTTATATTGCTCTATCTTTATTGTTTTTTACTTGCTAAGTGTATGATCACTTAGGCAAACTTTGTTAGTTTGAATTGGGTGAATATTTGAGCATAATTGCACTTAGATTTTTGCACTTGGGAAGTTCCTAGTTCATTATTAGTCAATTAGCCACATATTGAGAGGGAGTTTTATATTGTCCATAATCACTTTATCTCTCATCATTTGGTTTGTCATCATCAAAAGGGAGAGATTCAAAACTTTATGTTCTTAAATCATCTAATTTTAATGATTAACCAACAAATAATGAAGCAATCTAATGGTCCACTTGAGCTATTCTTGCAATGAAAGTGATTGAACAAAAAAAAAAATCAAAAAGAGGAAGAAACTACAAGAAAAATGTGATGCAAACCAGCATGAGAACGTCTGTATGGCATGCAATTGGACACAAACTCGATGAGGACCCCCATATCGATGCGATGCGGACATGCATGTAGACGCGATAGGACATCTGTGTGCTTGAAAATGACTGAAATGCAGTTAGACATAATACATGTAGATGAGCAACCATATGTGATGCGGATGCTTGATGTGAACGTTCGGATTATGTAATTTTATTGAGTAACGGCTAGTTCGGATAGATTTTTCAAGTTTATCGTTAGAGACTAATTCTATTTGTTTTCTCACCCCTATAAATACCAATTGATGTAGAATTAATAGTCTTTACCTACATTATTACAAGTGTTATAGAATGATTTTTAGGAAAATACTCTCTTCCTTTGTGTTTTCTTTTAATAGTTTGTGAGGTAATTGATCGGGGTTGTGAGTGCTTTTCTAAATGCGAGTGAAAGTTTTTAAGTGTAGCAAAGTATGAGAGTTGATAGAGGTTGTAAAATTCTTTGGTTTGTCTTGGTAGAGTTTAGTGTAAGCAAATTGGGGATTTTGGATCAAATAGAATTAGAAAAAGAGAGTAAAGAGTGATCCCTCCTTTTGTACATGTTGGGTTAGTTTCACCAATTTGAGAAAAAGAACATTGTGAACTTAGGAGTGCACATAAGTTACAAAGTTTGGTGCCAAGCCACTGTAAATTGATTGTGAATCTTTCTTTTTCTCTCTTTACGTTATTTACTGTTTATTCTTAAACTTGTATTGCCATACTTAAACTTATATTGTCATAACTTATCTTTATTTTCTTGCAAAATGTTTTTATCACTTATTCTATTTTTGCTTGAAATTAAGCTTAATTGCAACTAGATTTTTGTACAACCTAATTCATCCCCCTCTTAGGTTGCTTTTGGGCCAAACAAACTATACAATTCAAAGTCACATGGTATAATACAATTTACAAAGGATAGATTATTTCAATTATTTTCATGCAATTTGAGTGCTAAAAGCTCCTTTTATACTTGTATAATGCATCTTGTTGAGAATTATTGATTATGCGATCTTAAATTAAATAAACAAACATAATAGTTTATAAATATTTACTTTCTAAAAATACATAGCAGTTTTAAATGTATTAGAATTTTAAATATTTAATTTAACGCTTCTATAAGATTCCATTTAAACGTAATGAAGAAAATTATACAATATATTTAGTAAGTGCATAAAAATGAAAACTAATTCATACTGTTACATTACTTTAGTATCAAATAACAAATGTTATAATTTACAATCAAGCATCTATTCAACAAAATTATGAATAATTTCATTTTGCCTTCTTTTATTTTTATCAGTTTTACTTAATATTAAACTTTGATGCTGAATTCATATTTTTTTTTTTGCACTCTTTTAGTTTTATTATCATACAACATGTCAATTTTATTAACTACCATAGGCTGCAGTGCCATCTACGAAGTTTAATTTCTAGGAGCGAATAATTTAGCTAAATTATCCAATTTGAATTGAAATAATATATAAATTTAAAATGTTTAGAAAAGCATATCAAGTGTGCACTATCTCAGGTAATTTTTCCCTATTTTAAATTTCATAATTCAAATTTCTTGAATCTATTTTTAATTTTTTTTCAAAGAGCAACATTATATTCATCTTAACTTGGAATCAAATATTTACAACTGGGACAACTACACCCTAACAATTTTCCAGATCTCTTGGCTCTATAGAGGGAAACTTTGATCCTATAGTACTAGTTTTTTAGCTTTACAACAAATTTTGCTATTTTAGAAGCTAACACATTAGCTTTAACACTAATTTGGTTGAAGGAGCAAGAACAAAACAATATACCTATGTCTAATATGTTCTCTATGATAGTGGCACGTTTAGCATCATTAACATATTTCTTTTCTAGTTTCTACAATAGATTCTTATTGCTTATTTGCACCTACATTTTTTGTTACCCTTTTTGTCGAGCTAGGATTAGAGTCAACTTCATAGTGTTTCTTCCTTCATTATAAGCTCACCTTGTCTTTGTTCTACAATTGCCCAAATCATTTTAATCTGACATTCTTTATTCCTAGCTACAATGTTGTATGCTACTTTCCTCTTTACATTGTTAATTAGAACAGAGATGTTGAAGTTATTCTTTCTTGGATTTCCATCTCCTTGGAAGACGTGATGATTATGTATCATTTCCTCTTTGCTTAGTTCTATAGAAGCAAGATTGGCTTTCTCTAATAGACCCAAATCAAATAGATGAATAAAACCCACAGGAATCTTGACAAGAAGACACAAAGAAAAATGAGAGAAAATTTCTTTATTGATAAATCGTAAGAGGGGCTGCTGCAATTTTTTTTTAAAACAAAAACCGTATGAAAGCTACAGTAATAGAGAAAAACGCCGCTCAAGGAAAACACGTGAAAACAAAACCTAAAGCTAGCACTACTTGGATGGGCTATAATCACATGTGCCCACATCCAATAGACCCAAATAAATAACCAATAGAATAAAGACACATGCACCTAACTAAACAAAATGTCTAAAAACCATACGGCTTGGTTTAATTCCTACATAGCCTCTTTTAAACCAAGCTCTTCAAACGTAGACATTCCCAACATCTTCTTCAACCTCAAGAATGTATCTGTCTTCAAAGCCTTCGTGAAAATATCTGCTACTTGCTCATCAGTTCTGCAATAATCAACGTCAATCTCCCTGTCACGAACCAACTCACGTATGAAGTGATATTTGATGTCAATGTGTTTACTACGCCCATAAAGAACTGGATTCTTGGACAACTCAATTGCTGACTTACTATCACAATAGATCTTCGTAGGACCATCTTGCTTGTGTTGTAAAACACCAAGCATCCTCCTCAACCACAATGCCTGAGTAGCACTGTTAGCTGCAGCAATATATTCCGCCTCTGCAGTGGACAAAGCTATCACTTGTTGCTTCTTAGAACTCCAAGAAAAAATCCCTGAGCCAGTAAAAAATGCATAGCCTGAAGTACTCTTTCTCTCAACTGTATCACCAGCCCAATCACTGTCTGTATACCCAAAAAGTTCAACAGGATCACTACACGAATAAAAAATGCCATCTCCCTGAGTACCTTTGATGTACCTCAAGATTCCTCTTTGCAGCCTGCAAGTGTGACTGACGTGGAATTCTCCATAAACCTACTAATCAAACCAACACTAAAATTGATATCTGGCCTCGTAGAAGTCAAATATCTCAAACTCCCTACCAAACTCTTGAAGTAGGTAGGATCTACGTATCCACCAGTGCCCTCTTTGGTCAACTTCAATTTTTCTTCAGCAGGTGTCAAAATTGGCTTAGCTCCATCCATCTTGAATTTCTTCAAAATATCACCTGCGTATTTCTTTTGAGAAATAAAAATACCACAGTCAGATTGAAAAACCTCAATACCAAGAAAATAAGACATCAGGCCCATGTCTGTCATCTCAAACTGCTTGATCATGGCCTCCCTGAATTCAACAATCATCTCAAGATTATTGCCTGTAAAAATAAATCATCTACATATAGGCACACAATCAATACATCACCACGAGTAGAAGATTTAACATACAAAGTATGCTCATATGGACACCTCAAAAATCCACGAGAAATAAAATAAGAATCAATTCTCGTATACCAGGCTCTTGGGGCTTGTTTTAAACCATACAAAGCCCTCTTCAACTTATACACCTTATCTTCTTGGCCTCTTTTGATATACCCTGCAGGCTGTTCAACATAAACCTCCTCTTCAAGTACTCCATTCAAAAAAGTAGACTTAACATCCATTTGATGAATTTTCCATTTATTTTGGGCAGCAAGAGAAATTATCAAACGAACAGTGTCAAGTCTAGCAACAGGTGCAAATACCTCAAAATAATCAATACCAGGCTTCTACTTGTATCCCTTAGCAACTAACCTTGCTTTGAATCTCTCCACTTCTCCATTGGGCTTGTACTTCCTTTTGAAGACCCACTTCACTCCAATAGGCCTTCTTATCAGCAGGAAGAGTAATAAGCTCCCATGTATTATTTTTCTCAATGGCATGAATTTCTTCATCCATTGCTTTCACCCAACGATCATCTTGGGCAGCCTCTTCATAAACAACAGGGTCACAATCTGCAAACAAAGCAAAATTAACAATTTCCTCATCAGAAGCAACATTATCAGGAGTAACAACATAATCCTGCAAACGAGCAGGCAACTGTCTGTGGCGGTGTGGACGACCCATTAACTCAGTTTGTGAGCTCTGAGTAACAGGCACTTGTTGAATATTAATATCTTCATCCTCCCTAGTCAAAATTTAAAGTCAAATCTGCATCTTTGGGATTCTCCTTACTCCAGTCCCAAACACCTCTCTCATCAAAAGTCACATCCCTACTTATAATTATTTTTCCTGAAATAAGGATTAAATAATTTATAAGCTCGGGACACTTCACTGTAACCAATAAATACACATTTTTCTCCTTTATCATCAAGTTTCTTTCTCAACTGATTAGGAACATGTGAATAAGCAATACACCCAAACACTTTTAGATGACCAACAAATGGCCTCCTACCACTCCAAGCTTCTTCAGGGGTACTATCAGTTAGGCTTCTCGTGGGGCACCTGTTTAACAGATAAATGGCACAAGCAACTGCCTCTGCCCAAAAGGACTTTGGCATATTTTTCAACTTCAACATACATCTCACCATATCCATAATTGTTCTATTTTTTCTCTCCGCCACCCCATTTTGTTGTGGAGTATACTCTCACTGTCAACTGATGGTGAATACTCATTTTTCTCAAGAAAATCATCACAGGCAATATATTCTTGACCCCGATCTGTTCTCAAAATTTTTATTTGAAAGCCACTTTGCTTCTCAACAAAAATTTTGAATTTTTTAAAAGTGTTACAGGCATCAGATTTTTCCTTCAAAAAATAAACCCAAGCTTTCCTACTGAAATCATCAATAAATGTAATAAAATACCTGCAACCACCATTAGAAGGAACCTCCACAGTACACAGGATCTGAATGGATAATCTCTAATGGTCTCCTTGCTCTCCATGATTTACCTGTCTGAAAAACTTCCCTGTGCTTCTTGCCCAAAACACACATATCACACACTCTGCCAGGACAACTGATACTAGGTAACCCACGAACCTATCTTTTTACTTAGCCAAAAATCTCAGACTGTCAAAATTTAAATGACCAAACCGCATATGCCACAACCAATTATCACCATCAATCACAGTATTCAAACAAGAAAAATCTCCACTATTCAAATTCAATGGAAATAAACGATTTGGAGTCATTGTCACATTAGCAATCATACCAACTCTCTCATCAAAAATCGTACAAATACCTTGTTTAATACGAATATCATAATTCTTCTCTGACAACTGCCCCATACTCAACAAATTATGATTCAACCCAGGCACATAAAATACATCAGAAATAAAATTATTAGATCCATTTTTCAGGCTAATGGGGATTTTTCCCTTACCAAACACTGGTAGAACAGTGTTATTCCCAAATTTAACTTCACCTTTAACAGACTCATCAAGCTCAGAAAATAATTCTTTCTTCCCACACATATGGTTACTACATCCAGTGTCCAAGAACCATTTATTTTTATCAACAACTCCATCATTATTGCAAGCCAATAATAAAGTCTCTGAATTTTGATTATTATTCTGAGCTTGATTTTCAACAACATTAGCCTGAAAATTACTGTTAGATCTACATTCAAATTTTCTATGCCCAAATTTTCCACAGTTATAACACTGAATTCCTCTGGCCATCATTATTTTGGTTAAAATTATATCTATTGTCATAATTATAACCATCACCTCTACCTCTACCAGGGCCATCTCTAAAATTAAAATTGTTACCTCTACCACCACGTTGAGAATTCCATCTGCCTCTACCTCTGTTGTTAGCCTGACCTCTACCTCTATTGTTGTAGCCACGACCTCTGTTGCCATTGTCCTGATTTCTCTGCTGAAAATTTCCTTGCTCCTTGGGTTCATCCTTTGCTTTCAAATTTAACTGTGTCTGAAGGGCCTTCTCTACAGTATCCGGGGTGTGCTCCATCTTCCCATTAATTCTTTGTTCATGTAGAATTAATGACCCTGCAATTCTTCAATTTTCAATTCTGACAAATCTTTGGTTTCTTGAATTACTGTCACCACGTGATCAAACTTCATGGGTAAAGTGTTAAGAACTTTCTCAACAAATACCCCATCAGAAAGTTGATGATTATTGAGTGCCATCTCGTTCTTGATTTCTGATAGACGGGAAAAATATGATTCAATTGATTCAGATTTTTCCATCGTTGCAAGTTCAAACTTCCTCTTTAGCATCATCAAATTACTTTGTTGAACCCGATCTACGCCTTTGAATGTTTTTTCTAAAATATCCCAAGCCTCCTTCGCCGTATCTGCAGTAGAAATTTTTCCAAAAATTGATATATCAATTCCCTGATGAATTTGTGACAGCGCCATGTTATACCTCTTTATCTCTTGTGCATCAGCATCTTCACCAATCCCTTCTTCTACAGTATTGATTTAACCCATATGCCTTTAGATGGGTTAACATCTGTTTCCTTCCAAAAATTATACTCCTTCCTCTATTCTTCAATTTTGGAACTGAACAAGTAATATTTGTTGGTGCCATGGCTCTGATACCACTTTGATAGACCCAAATCAAATAGATGAATAAAACCTCACAAGAATCTTAGACAAGAAGACACAAAGAAAAATAATGAGAGAAATTTCTTTCTTGATAAAGGATAAAGGATAAAGAAGCCTGCAAGTTTTTCTACTAACATAAATCGTATGAAGCTACAGTAAATAGGAGAAAACGCCGCATTCAAGGAAAACACGTGAAAACAAAACCTTAAAGCTTAGCACTACTTGATGGGCTATAATCACATGTGCTCACATCCAATAGACCCAAATAAATAACCAATAGAATAAAGACACATGCACCTAACTAAACAAAATGTCTAAAAACCATACGGCTTGGTTTAATTCCTACATTCTCGAATTCTAATATTTCTTGCACTACCTTGTTACTTACTTCATGTTTGGCATTAGGTTCTTCATTAAAGCTACATTTGTTCCTATCATTCCAAATTTGTGAAAGAATGTAGACCGTGAGCTCAAAATGCTTAAGACCTTTCTTTCTATTTCTTGCTTTCCATACATCATCCTACCATGACAAAAAATTGTGACTATGCTCAGTTATTCCATCCCATTGTAGAGCAGAGAACTTCTAGATTTCTTGTGCATGACTACAAAATAGCAAAGCATGTTCAATTGTTTCTTTTCTTTCTCCATAGCAGTTATAAGTTGGATCTCCTTTTTCTTGTTCTCTGGGAGATTATAGCATTAATTGGTACAACTTGATTGAGATAGCTTGTCATGAAATTTTTTAGTTTATGCTTGATTTTCGTTACCCATATATAAGTTCTTCCATATCATCCCTTCTTGTCTTGAGGTGCTTGCTTTCTGTTTCCTCTCATCCCTTGTATCTCCTACTAGCATCTTTCTGGCTTTCTATTTCCTCACATCCTCTGTATTTCTTGCTAGTAGCTTCTTGGCCATTTAATGGTCAGATTAACTATGTAAGTCCCTTAATCATACTTCCTCCAATATACTTTATCCTTCCTACTGGTTATACTAATAGGAATCCTCATTATTAGACCTACCTCCTCATATGTGAATAGATTGTCTAGAAGCTCCTCATTCCTAGTATGAAAAACTTTTGAGAGTCAATTTTTATTAAACAAATTTATTTCTTTTGTGTATTATTTTATGCTAAATATAAGACATAATACAACTTTGAATTTTTTATATGTTGATTTCCATTTAATTTGGTATTAGTATTTATATCTGTATTATTAAATTTAAAAAAATTGAATTTACACATTGTTTTTTATTTTTAACCCCAAGCCTACTCTAATATTGTTTTTTATTATTTACCCTAATAATCCAATCCTTTGTACAATAATCCTTTGAACATTAGTTTCTTTTATATAATATAAACACACTAATATACAAGTATATTTTTCATCATATTATTTATGAATTCAATACAAAATTAGTTATTCAGTGTATTGAATTCAAGGAAGTCAGATACCATTATTGTGCTATTTCTAATTCAGTTACTCAATATATGCCAACTCTATACTGATAATACAAAATTATTTTGAAAATAATATTGTAGCACTTTTTGAGATTTGATGTGTGCGAGATAACAACGTGGAGATAACAACGTAGTTGAGCAAATGTCATTGAAAAATGTGTTAATAAAAAAATTCAAAATAATTTCCTGAAAAATAAACAGCCAAATGAAGCAAAAGTTTTATTTGGTTTTATTATTTTTCTATTTTTGGAAGATTTAGTCATTGTTCCTTCTTTTTTGGGGGGTTTTTTTAGTTTTTTGGAGGGAGGGGATTTTGTTAAGAAACTAGTCATTGTTCTTACTTGTTGTTTTTGTGCGTGAAAATTTTTGAAATAGATTAGCCATAGCATGCACTTTGCTCATGAGAAGGTAGAAATAACCATTTGATAATATAAAAAATATTCCCCAATACCAAAGATTCATGTGGTAGTAACTGTGCAAGTTAGGGTGCTTCTTGTGCTAGTTAGGCACCTTGGATCAAGGCATTCACATAGGTTCATTTCATGAAAGCCCATAAAAAGCCCAGTAAAAGTTCTATATAGGCTTGAGAGATAGCATATATCTTTACGTCATTTCTGTTGCTTAGATCTATTAACAACTGGGGAAAAAAGACTCCTCTCCTCATAGGACAAAGAAAGTCAAGGGACGAGCGTGTGTATAGTTCAACCTAGAAGTGGAAAGCCCAACTAAGAAGCATAAGGTGGGAGATTTGCTAGTGTCTATTTTTTTGGCAACAATCTCTGATGCATTTTGTAGAAAATTGACAAGAAAATAATACTCAGGAACAAAAAGGGGCTGAATGATAATAATGGTGAACACATGGAGGACAGTGCAAGATAAAAACCTTCATAATCTTTTGCATGACAATCCAACCACTTTGTCCATGACTAGACACACTCCAGTGGCCCTGGAATAAAAGACCCTCCAAGATGAATAAGCTAGAAGCAAAAACCTACAACCTACACTTGATAGAAGGGACGAGAAGATTGCTGCACTAAAATAACAGGTATAAACCTGATTCAACTTCTTATTTGTAGGCAAAATTGAGAAGACGCCTAGCATCTCGAAGACTTCAATGCAAGAAGATAAAAAGGAGATCAAATGATAATGAACGGCCCAAGCAGAGCCATACTATGAGGCAAAAGCTTGCTGGATGAGGACATGCAATATTTTATGAAGTCTTAAAAATTTGTTTTGTTTTTAATTGTATATTATAAAATTTATTATTTGATATTCATAAATTATGTACATGAAGTTAGTAAGGATACTTATTCACATTTTATAACAATTTACCATTTTTATACTTTTTATGAATTTTACAAATTTGAATACATATTTTACAGTTTTTTAAAATTTTCTTATTCCTTCCATTCAAAATTAAGAGTCGATTTGACTGGAGTTGAATATTATATGCGTTATATTTGTTTAGGGCAAAACATTAGAGACTAATCCTCTCAAAATTATTACTTTTGAAGATTAGATTTGTTTTGACTAAAATACTGGGGACAGATCTAATTCATGCCCTAATATTGAGGATCAAAATTCCATCTTTTTCATCTTTATTCTAGCATAATGATCTGCGGGATCCACTTAAACATATACACTAATGAGTTATAAACAAATTTCTAAACAAAATGGTAAGTCTAAACGATAAAAGATTTTTTTTTTGTTTAAAAAATATTATGAGGTGGAGCACATAAATTGAAAGGTTTATTGCATAAATAATTTCTTTTATTTTTAAAATAATGGTATTACCCATCAAGTCAAATGGACAACATTTGTAACAATTTAAAAAGGCTAAATCATAAAATGCCCCTGTAATGTTTCATCAGTTGCAAATCACCCCCTATGTTATGAAAATACACAAATTACCCACTTGAATTGTTAAAAGACATTTGTGCCCTTCTATCCAAAATGTTTTGACAATTTTTTATTTTAAAATTTTTATACCGAAGTTACCATGAGCGAGTGGAACAAACTGATAAAGGAGAGAAAAATCTCAAACACAAAAACTAAAAAGAAAAATAGTTATTTGTTAGAAACACAAGTTTATAATTGTTATATTTTTTATTGTTGTCACTAGTAGAAATGATATAACTAGCATTTCTTAATATCATATTTTGAATATATTTGACAAAAATCACAACTTCGTTTTCACTTTGTAAGCTCCTTCTTATACATCATGACAAAAATAAATTATTGATGTCTTTTTTCATGCTCTTCTCCATTTTGAATACAAATAATAGGAATAATTTGTGATAAAATTTTTCAAAATTTTGGCGTCATGATTTTAGTTTTTCATATAAGAGTGCAATAGCAATATTGACCTAATGTTTATTTTGCTTCTACATAGCAAATCAACAAGAATAGCAATAGTTAAAAATTATAAGGGTAAATTTGTCATCCAAAAGTTGAAGTGTACAAGAGGGGATGATTTGTTACTGAAA
This sequence comes from Mitragyna speciosa, assembly GCA_024721245.1. Taxonomy (NCBI): domain Eukaryota; kingdom Viridiplantae; phylum Streptophyta; class Magnoliopsida; order Gentianales; family Rubiaceae; genus Mitragyna; species Mitragyna speciosa. Next base: position 15,964,474 of record CM045568.1, read on the forward strand.
TAGAGGATCATTTTTGTATTTCCTACGCATAGAGGGTAATGTACTACTGATTGAATATTATAAGGGGGTATTTTGAGATTAATCCATTTAAGAATAGGAAAAATTTCTTATAAGGGCGATGGAAGTTTGATAATTAATAAAGAGGGCGAAACTTTCACATAATTCTTATAAAGCGCATTACTAACAAATACCTGAATCTAAGAATTTTTTTGATTAATATTAAAATAGAATGCCACTTTATTCGTCTTTCCAACGTAGAAAAATAGATATTTCTAAAATTCTATTTCAGTCAATTTAAAAAAATCGATTTTATTTTAATTTTGACAGGAATTAATCATTAAAAAAAAAGTTTATCTTCATAAAATTACCACCTTCATAATTTTGTACCCACACTTTTGCACTAAAATTAAGAAGAAATTGATTTTATAACTTTGAGAAGATGAATAAAAATGCCTATATATTTTTTATTTTTTATTAAAAACTCTAATATTTATAAATTTTAAAAAGTTGATTTCATTTTAATTTTGGTTGCAATTGACCAATAAAAAAAGGTCCATTTTCAAAAAATCATCTCATTCATAATTTTTGCTTGGATACTTTAGATCAAAATTTAAAAGAAATTAATTTTTCTACTTTGAGATGATGAATACAAATATCAATATACATTTTTTCTTTTTGATTAAAAACTCTAATATTTATAAATTTTCACAAAATTATTTATTTTAATTTTAGTTAGAATTGACAGTAAAAAAGTTCACTTTCAAAAAATCGTCTCCTTCATAATTTTGTACTTAAACACTTTGAATAAAAAATTTAAAAATTTTAATTTTACTACTTTGATATGACAAATTATAATGCTGATTTTTTAATTAAAAATACTAATATTTAAGTAAATAACTCAATTATATTATTTAAAAATAATATTATACTTTTATACATGAAATTGTATAGCTTTTACGTAATAATACCCTTTATAGAAATTATGTAAAAGTTTCGCCATTTATTAACTATCAAACTTCCACCTCCCTCGTAAGAATTTTTGCCTCAAGAATACTGCCCCCTTGCTCAAGCCGTGGTCACCCCCAAACCCCTAATAAATAATTGACCACAAACTGGACACAGCCACCACCGCACCGCCACCCACAACAACCAAAAACCACCTTGGGGAATTGATGGTGGGCAATATTGAGTGATGATGGACCCAAAGTTCACCGGAAAGCCCATAACGGCCCAAAACTTCGTTGACCTTGACCAAATGCCAGACACTCCTAACCGCCGAGCCCATCACCGCCGAGCCCAATCCGAGACTTTCTTCCGGTTCCCTGACTTCGATGACGATATCCTCCTCGACGACGTCGTCTTCGACCTTCCTCCTGCTCCTTCTCTCTCCTCTGACTCCACCCCTACTTCTCTTCAGCCCATCAATAATAATCAGGGCCGGGCTCAGGCCCCTGCCCAGTCTCAAGCTCAGCCCGCTAAGCTGATCGAGAAACCCCATTTCAGGAGTTTATCGGTGGACGCTGATTTCTTCGATGGTTTGAATTTTGGTGCATCATTTCCCTCCTCCGGGGACGGCGGAGGAGGGTCGGCCGCGGGGCCAGTGGGGGGCCCGCGTCACAGGCATAGTAGTTCGATGGATGGGTCATCTTTAGCCTCTGCTATGACGACGTCGTTCGAGGCTATGGTAGTGGATACCGATAAGAAGAGTCCGGGAGCCGATAGACTTCAAGAACTTGCCTTGATTGATCCTAAAAGAGCTAAAAGGTTGCAACCTTTGTTATCTTTTACTTTTTTTTTTTAAAATTTAGTTGGAGCTGTCTTTTTTTTTTAATTAGTTTTTTTTTTAAAATACTTTTGGTGGTTTTGGTGATTGAACTCTGTTTAGCTGCTATTTTTGCCCCTTAGGTTTGGTTCCCAGGCTGAATCGGAATCGTTTTATATATTGAAATTTGGCTACTTTCTTATGGGATTCAAATCCTATAAGATTTTGAGTCAAGCCAATGAACCATCACCTCTTTTCTGCTGAATTTTGTGTGTGTTATACAGCTAGTTTAAAGATGTTGTCATTCTGTGCAATGTTGTAGGATTCTTGCAAATAGACAATCTGCCGCACGTTCCAAGGAGAGGAAAATACGTTATACAAATGAGTTGGAGAGGAAAGTACAAACCCTGCAGTCAGAAGCTACTACACTATCTGCACAGGTCACGGTGCTGCAGGTGTGTGTCGTTATGTTCTTGTGTAATTTTAATTGGAACACATGAAATTGGATAAGCATGCACTCTTATTTATTTATATGGCCTGATCTATGGTGAATTTGGAGTGTTTGGTTATCATTGGATATTGTTGTTTGGTTATGTAAATTTAAAATAGACATTTCTTATCATCTCTTTCACATAGAGTTCTTATTTCAGTAGCTTTCTAAATTTGTCTTGTGGCTGCAAGTTAATATTGCTCAATATATTCACAAGGTGTTGTAGTACATAACCTGTATTGAGAATGTGAAGCATTTGGTCTTTTTCCCGGCTATGTTCTATTTTGGCCTTGTACTGTGATCTTGTTGTTTCATCTTCTTGCTGCCGGTTTTTCGCCATTCACAATGTAGATTTTTGGAAAATTCCTTTTGCATCAGTCTCCACCAATTTTTTTTTTCCTCTTTGTTTATTTAGGTTGCATTCAATGACTGTATTGAATAGTTTGTGGTCAACCGTGTGCATTACATATTTGTTGTTTTGGAGAAAAGAAGTGAAGAGAAGAAAAATTAAAGAAGGAATTTTGAAAGTTCGACCATTTGAAGAAAGTGGAAAGAGATTCATTCAAAAAAACAGCTGTCATTATTTCTTTTGGTTCTCCTTAAGAACCAAAACATTGGAAGAGAAAATTATACTTTTGCTCCATATTTTCCTGTAATGGAAATTCTCTTTTTAATGAGTTTAAGCTGGTGTAAGTGCCTAAGTTGGCAGAAGTGAATTTTATCTGAGAATATGGAGTGACCTTCTCTAATATTAAAAATGAGAAATAATGGAAAAATCCCACGTGACGTGTCGCAGGTAAAATTCTTCAATGAAATTAGATGCAGCAATCTAAATAGACATTGGAATGCAGTATAGGTATATCACATTTGATGACAGTTTGCATGGCACCCCTAGATTAGCGCATGAAATGTTGAAGACACATTAAGTAGATTCTATGGTAGCACATATAACCAAAAAAATAGGGTAAAAGCCTCTGTTTCCATCACTAGCAAAGAATGGATATGTGATGTAGGACAAGATTGGATAGTCTTGCCTACGAACGCACGCGGAAGAATAGAAGAATATGACACTGTTTCGGGGTGAACAGTAGCACGTACTGTAGCGTGAACAGTAATGAGGGGAAAGGAAGCAAGAAGAAAGAGGAAATTAGGGGAATCTGAAGAAACAAAACTAACAAACTAAAACAAATAAACTGAAATTTTATTAATCAATCTTTCTCTCTACCTAGAATAGACTTAATAACAAAGGTATTTATAAACTTATGACTTACCTAAAAGAAAGAAATATATTATAAATAGAATTCCTATTTCATAAGAAAACAAAACACTGATAGAATATTTCTATAATAACTCTGACTCTAATTAGTTACCTAACATCATTGAATAACTAAATAAAATAAAAAACACAGTTGCTGGAAAAAATTCTTGCGAATATGTAAAAGACTAAAATACTCTTAATACCCAAAGTTCAAAATAACGACTCTTAAGACAAATATGGAAAACATTAAATTTGTTTGTCCTTAAGCTCTTTGTTGACTGCATCAATATGACTACTCTTTAGTCCTGTAACGTTTTAGTATCCTTTTGAACAACTATTTGTTTACAACATCAGAAAGGTGTTGGATGTGTGACAGTAACATGTCTGAAGTCTATGATCTGTGGATAGTTAGAAGAAGTAAACGAATCTTATACACAGGACAAAGTCAAATACTTGGCCTTTGACAAGAGATTGATGCTTTTGGGCTTTCTAATTCTATAATTTATAATGGACTCACAAATGGGAAGAAGCAACATTTCAAATTTCATAAAATCACAGAAGGCAGGATTATTCTAAGTTACTGATAAGCAGAAATTAGGATTATTCTATGCTGTGATGTTCTTTGTCCTAATTCTTTCCTTCAGAAGTCATGTCACTGATTATATTCCAATACAATATGATCTAACTAACAGCCACCAATTAAATGATGCGAAATGTGTATTGTGTATTTTTTAACTTTTGCACTGTGGTTAAGTTTGATTCTACAAATGAGATGCGAAAGTTTCTGGTTTATGTGTAAGACGGGATTCAACAGCCATATGTAGCCTCTCTCTCTCTCTCTCTCTCTCTCTCTCTCTATCTATCTATCTACTTCTTTGATTTCTGTTTTCTTGAGGTCAGTCTTAGGTGACTGGTAGCGGTAATATAGCAATCTTTGTCTCATATTTGGATATGAGATGTTGGAGAACTATGAGAAATGCTGCTTCTTATTTTAGTTGCTGTTCAGGTTACAAGTGAGTACTGGATACTTGGAAGGAAAATGTATTTTGATTGTCATGATTGTGATATTTATTTTTCCAGCATGAGTTTAGAGGATCACAAAATTTTGTAGTTGTAAAATAGAAAATCAGGTTGTGCTTTTTCAGTGAAATATTTATTAGGCCTTTGGCCTAAAGGATCGTAGTAAATTTTGCTATTGTAATTTCAATTGTATCAGCTACTTGTATTTCCATTTGAGATTAAATTAGTTCAATTCAATAGATAGTTGCTATCAGCTACTTGGCAAGCTTGTATTGTTCCTTAGTGAGAGAAATAAATGAAGTCTTCTTGTTCCAATCAAGTAAAGGCTTCATGTGCTTGACTATGGGACAAAAGTTTGAGTGTTAAAGCTCCTTTAAATGAGTCCCTCTTTTATGTTAGAAGCTTTTGCATTGTATGATTGTTTTCTTTAACTATGAGTTCAGAAACATATTTGAGATGTCGTCACAGACAATTTTATGAAGTTAAATGCTGAAGTTCTCAGTTTGCAAGAAAATGTAAATTCAAATTTTTTGCAGTTTGTCTTTTGTTTTTGGTTCATAAGTTGTGATAGTGTGGTGGAGAAGTACTGGAAGGATTTTATTTTTAGTATTCTTTCAAATGAAGCCTTTCTGTATCTAAATATGTCTTATGGGTTCATTTATTGAAATTTGGTTATTGAAATTTGGTGAGAACACAACATAGCATGTCAGACTTTTAAAAGCACTATTTATTATGATTTCTTACCATTTAAGGCAGTTGTGATTCAGAGGTAGAGTGCTCCCTTTATATGTGCAAGTGCTTACCTTATAGCTATGAGGTTGTAAAGAGAAGTGTGACTCTGTAGTGTTGTCAAATGGTTATGGTGATTCTCCATGCAAAGCATCTGCCAGAGTGCAAGAAATGGTACATTACCTCTCATGGTATATGGAAGGGCCATAATACAGTTGTATTTCTCATTGGAGAAGTACATATATCCCTTTGGAGGTGAAAAAGATCTAATTTGACAATGTCTGTCTTTGTGTTCTGGACTTTGTGGAAGGAAAGAAATAGTAGAGCCTTCTAGAAAGGAAGATTAAATCTTGCATATGTTCTTTCGAGTTCTTCTCTTGTATCAATAAATGGAAATTATCCTACGCAACATATTTCTTTGCCCAGATACGGGATAATTGGAAAGGCTTTTGCCAATGGTGATGTAAGCTTTTCATTAGAGATTGCAAACCCTAACGTCAAACTAACAAAAATTTACTTACCAATCAAGGTATTTGTAAGCAAAATTGGAAATCATTGTCTTGAATTATGTTTCTGGTACCCCCTTCCTTTCTTGTATGATAAATAAAGAAAAAACATCTATATTTACAAAAGGTATTCCCAGTATACAATAGGAATAAAATTGCTGTTAAAATTACGCAATATGCTCTTTTTGCGAGCTGTTGGATAGTTGATAAGCCTTTGTTACACTAACAAAATTCTCTTACCAATTAAGATATTTGTAAGAAAACTCAAAAGTGCATTCTCTTGCATTATGTTCAGGTAGGCCGTTCTCTTTTCTTCCCCGCATAAATTAAAAAGAAATTTCGAGTGTATGTCTGTAGGTATATACATTTGCATGTATGTGTGTACAGAGACATAAAAACAAGAGACCAATGATTAGAGTGGCTCAGTATGCCTGTAAACAACAGCAACTTTCAACTTGAAATTCGATAAATACGGATCTCCCATCTCTCCTATCAATAAATACTTGAAAAGCATACTGTTATGGTCGAAGCTAGGATGTTGTGGAAAAATTAAATGCTTTCTACAATTAATGTGCCATTGTGCCTATGCCACGTATAGTTGCAAAAATAGTACACTGGAGTTTGTCCAACCTTTTAAGAATACTATTTCTCCTTGTGATTGCCAATCTTATCATTCAAAGTTCAATTCTTTTATTGTTGTGATAATTGATAGTATCTGAAAAAAATTAGCATTGGTGCTTTGACTCATTGAAGATGACTAAAACTGAAGGAGATTCCTAAGAAGAGAGCATGGTACCAATAATGGTGAGGGTGGCGCGGAGGTGTATTGTTTTCAATTTGTTTCAGCATTTTGGTTAAACCCATCCACTCATGATTTACATTCCTGTATTTGTTTTATAGCTGCTTTCGCAGAACCAAAATGTTTCATGTCATTCAAGGATGTGTTGTGCATCCTTTGCAATAAAATTGACAATAATGATTTGTATGTATGTTGAATTTTAGAACGGTAAATTTTCATCAGAGTTGCATGCCTAAGAAGCGTCAAAACTCATTATCAGAGTGAATGTTGTTTTTATGTTATGCAGAGAGACACCACTGGGTTAACTGCTGAGAACAAGGAACTCAAACTGCGTTTACAGGCTATGGAACAGCAGGCACATCTTAGTGAAGGTATGCATAAAGTAGTCTTTTATTCCTTTCCTTTTTCTGTTCTTACTTTTTACCAAAAACATCTGTGTACTTGTTAGGAGAAGTGATGCTTTAGTCATGTTAGACATGAGTTTATAAAACTGAAGATTTTGACAATTGTGGAAGTGAAACCACCCTATAGTTTTTTATGGTATCTAGGTTTTATATTGGTTGTAGGCTTATTCTTTTATTATAAGAAGAAGAAACTGGTAAATCCTCCAGATGCCGTTATTATTCTTTTTCTTGTTCTGTTCTCTCCTTTCTTTTCACACTCAATAATGAGTGTCCCCCCCGCCCACCCCCCCCCCCCCCCCTTCCCCCTCCTCACCTCTCTCAAAAAAAAAAAGGCTTTTCTTCTAAATTTCCCGTTGCAGTTACATCCCATTATGACACTTCCCGCCATCTGGCAACCTACTGCATTCCCCTCGACTATTAAATCCCATTATGACATTTTCTCGCCATCTGGCAACCTATTGCATTCCCTTGACTATTAAATCACATACAGGCATGAACAGATTTCTATGCTTCCTGAACCAATCAAAATGCATTAAAATTTATTGTAAAGCTCACAAAAGAAGAGTACGCATGCACCCCGGTCAGAGTTCAATATATCTGATTTACCAAAAACTAGTTCTGGCAATTTGTTGGCAGCTAAATGATGGTTTTGTGTGTGTGCGCGCGCGCCTTCTGCTTTTGTGTTAATGCTGTTTGGAGGCGTTAAGTATGATAAAGTAGAGGAAGAAATGATTATTGTTGGTGAGTGGTAAAAGTGACACTTTTCTTGCCCTTCAGCGAGGCAAAACTTTTTGTGACTGAAAGCGAGTGCTGAACATTAAGCACTGTCAAGAGCAAAAGTGCACTTAATCTTGAAAAGCCCCTTTGTGTGCTCTAGTATGCTTTTAATTACTATGGAGCAAGAAGGTTTTTCTGAAGTGTGAATTCTGTTAAATTGGAAAACTGAAAGATTTATCAGTTAGTTGTTACAATTGAAAGATTGCAATCTGATGGAATATAGTTGGAACTAATTCTCTTTCTCTATATCTGGATATTTTATATGGTGTTCAACTAATTACTGATACAAAATGTATATCTTATCTAGCTCTGAATGAAGCATTGAGAGAAGAAGTGCAGCGACTAAAGATAGCAGCTACCCAGGTTCCAACTTCCAATGGAAGCAATTTTAACAGACTGCAACCACAATATTCTTCCCAAGGTCAAAACTTCCATCATTTCGGCAATCACCAGCCAGGGCAGCAGCACCAGCAACAGATTCACATGCCTTGGTCCTCCTCAAACAACCAAAGTTTTAGTGCACAGCCCAAATCTAGCTTCTCGGATTTCAATCGTAAGGTGTGATAATAAGCTGGAAGAGTGTGCAAGTGTATGTTAGACACTATAACATCACCGTGCCAGGTAGGGCCTTGTATATGTGAATAGATGCATGTTCTTAGTGAATCATTATGATTATTAATCAAATGATCATAGCAGATATTATCATATGATTTTTCTTTGACTAGAATTGCAGTTTACCAGTATTTTATGGCCAATCAACAGAGAGTAGTGAGCTAGTAGTACTCGTAGAACTCATTTTGTCTTCTCTACTTCCACATTGGTTCTTTACACCCCTTTATTTTTTCCTCCAATTTTCTGCTGTCAACCTTTCCAACACTGTTATGCATATATCCTAGTTGTTGCAAAATTGGGGGCATTTCACATCTTTATTACATCTTCTTCTTAAAGGCAGGTGGAATTAAATCACGAGATAGAATGGTGTTTGGCGGTCAATGCATCAACAAATGAATCCTATATTCTTGTAGCAGAACTCAAGAAAAGCAATAGAATTTATTCTACCTATTCTTTGCTTTAGGATTACTGCAGGTTTCTATATTGGTATGCACATACGAGTTTGATAAAATATTAAACTTTACCTTCTGGAACCAAATGAGATAACTGATAGAAATTTCTTAATAAATTCATTTTTGGTGCTGATTGATTGATGCATTAACGCGAAAAACAATTCTTGTGGTGATTTTACTGCAAAAATCTAGAGATTTAAGGCTTACCAGTAAAATTGGGTTTCAAATGGGAATTGGCCTGTAATTTGTGTATATTTGATGTTTAATTGGGTAAGTTGATATTTTATTTAATCTTTTGTGGCTTTTAGCTTTGTTTTTTTTTTTTTTTTTACCAATAGTTAATAGGGGAGGGGGAAGAGTTGGAAGAGGAGAGATGAGGTGTACAAAAGGGATCTAACTTTTTGTACAACCCATCAAACTTATCAACCCGTAACCAATACTATCACCTACCGATGTGGGATAGAATTTTTTTTGACACAAGAGAGTAACTACTAAGCTATTATTAAAGGCTAACTAACCCTCACTTAAGTAGATTAACTCTCACAGGTCGAAGAAATTACGTTCCTTTTTACCGATAGTTAATAAGGGAGGGGGAAGAGTTACTGATGTGGCTCTTAGCTTTGTGCCGATGTAACTTTTGTGGTGCTCTGTAGTTGTTCTAGGTGAGTCTTTTTTTTTTTTTTTCCTTTTTTTTGGAGTGGAGGGGTGGGGGGGAGGGGAAGAGCTATGGAATTTTTTTTGTTGGTCATTCTACCCATTTTAAGCCTTTTTTTTTTTTTTTGACAAAACCAACGTTGAAATTTTGATTTACGCATAAAGTTTAATTTAGAGGCTAAATTTAGATCCCTTCAGTTGTTGACAAGTTTTTCTGGTGGTCCAGTCGCCTGTAGCCGGACGGTGAAGTTTGTTTTTTCAGCTTCTGCACCGTTGGGGTCTTCTTGCTGTTGAACAGTGCCTTCGGGTACCGTCCATCAGTTTGGAATTTTTTTTTTTGATTCACAAAATTACATTTCCGTCCCTGCATCTTAAGATGTGTTAATCATGACCCGAAACTTTCAAGTAATTGAATCTTGACCTCGATATTTTAGGGAAAAAAAATTAGACTCCAAAATTTAATGCAAGATAGATTATTCGGTCAGTGCAACTAATAAAGGATTTGTGCTAACGAATAGATTATCTGGTTCAGTTGTATTGTGGCAACGCTTAAGTTATACACATAGTCAAGAATCCAATTTTTTTTAGGCAAAAAATAAAATATGTCGAAGTACACTCTCACTTTGTTATGTCTACATAAATGACCAAGTTGCTAAGAGTTTTAATTCCAAGAATTTCTTAACATGACTTTGAGAAAGCCAGGGGAATATTGAAAAGGACAATTCTAGTTTTCACTAGCAAAAGTCAAATATGGAGGCCATTTCGCTTGTTTTGCAACTTGTCAGCATATTTTGTGAAAAAGTTGGTTGTGAAGTCAAGACACTTTTTTGAAATGTTAGACGGCAGAATTACCTTTTTTTTTAATAAAAAAGTTAGACGACGGAATCACTTTTTTTTTTTTTGGGGTGGAAAAAGTTAGACGACGGAATCACGTCTTTTTTTCAAAAAGTTAGACAACGGAATGACGCTTGAATCTAAAAAGATTCACGTATGATTCAGGTATTAAATGAAATGAAGAAAAACATTTTTGAATGTCAGTCGTGGAAGTCAAAACAGCAGCTCACTTGAAAAAAAAAATTAGACGGCGGACTCACGCCTGAATCCAAAAAGATTCACGCGTGATTTAGGTATTAAATGAAACGAAAAAAAAAACATTTTTTGAATGTCAGATAGTAAGTAGCATAAATTGATGTGCTCATTCAGTTGTTTGAGCCCATGAGCTCGCAAGAAAAACAGCTAAATAAAAGAGCTCGAGTGTTAGTGAGTTGTTTAGTATGTAAATTTGAGATTTAACAAAAAGAATTCTTGAATTAATATTGAGTGTTATGTTTTTTTGTATTTGAGAGAATTATTCTCGAGTTGTTTGATAAACAATTATTCTGCTCTTATCAAAATAGTGTAATAAATTTTATATTTGCCTCCTTAATTTGTGTATTTAATCCAACATATTTTAATGCCCTCAATTTCAACTTTATCGAAAAAAACCTGGGCAGTGATATGAAAAGTAGAACTCTTTTCTCAATTTTAACTAGTATTCTTCTGCCTTATTTCCCCTATTTTCTGCCTATGTTCATGTGTTTTTCGTGTGGATGCAGTTGAAATGGATTTGATATTTGTTTTAATGCAAAAATCTAGGTAAGTCATAAACGAGTTTGAATGAAGCAGTTTGTCAATTAGTTTGCCGATGAACTGTTTGCTGAAATGACTCTACAGAAACAAAGAAGAGAATAATAATCTTTTTTTAAATTTTTGAATTTTTTGTCTGCCCATCTATGTGCGAGTGTGTGAGATATCCCGCAAGCTTGAATCTGTGATTGCGCTGGCGAATGGAGAAAATAAGGAGGGAAGAATTTCAATCATTTTTTTTTTTTGGTTATTTTTTTCAATCAGTTTTCTGAGGGGGTCCCATTTGTGTTCTTTCGATTTCTGTGCATGTCTGCGAATGAGGCATTCAGTGAATAAAAATTGGGGATAATTACACAAACCTCCCTTGAGGTTTATGACAATTGCAGACAGTACCCCTTAGGTTTGGAAAATTACACTTACCTCCCCTATTTTCATTGTTTGGGTAACAAAATGATGACATCAGCAGCAAAATTACATGAATTTCCAAATTTACCCTCTTGGTTTTAAGTGAAAGATTTTTTTCTCAAGTAACTTTGTCAAAAATATAAGACCAAATTTTTTGTTTAAAAAAAATTTAATACTGTCTTCACTCACCAATTAAAGAAAAAAAAATAACACCTCTACCATTACCATGAATCTAAGAGTACTATTCAACATCACCACCAAATTGTGGAATCAAAGTCACCAATATATTCAACATCAATCAACTTTAAAAAAAAAAAAGGAGAAAAAACACGTCTATTTTTTTGCCAATTACAACTACTGAATAGTTTGAAAAAAAAATCTTTACTCTTATTTTGTTCTTTTTATTAAATTCTCTCAAAAAAATAAAAAAAGCATTGTCGTATAAAAAAAAAAAGCATTGTTGTAAAAAAAGTATTGTTGTAAGGGTATTATAGTCCTTTTGCATAGTGAGGGGAGCTAAGTGTAATTTTCAAAATCTGAGGGGTACTGCCTGCAATTGTCATAAACCTCAAGGGAGGTTTGTGTAATTATCCCTAAAAATTGAGCTATAAATGTTCGGAGAAAGAAAAGTTTCAAATTTTTGCATTTCAGTCCTTTAGGTGTGTCACATTACTGATTTGACCTCATGAAGTTTCTTACTGTTTTGACTTAGATTCCTTCGGGTGAAATAGTTAGAATTATTTTAATTAAAGTTCTTAGATTAGGTATTTCAATTTTATTAGAATTGATTTAGTTAACTTTACTGTTTAATTGAATTAGTTAAAAGGATTTTTATAAAACTATTTCGTATTCGAAATGAGTCATGTCTCTAAATTATTATTTATTCTCATGTTCTATTTGCAAACGATATTGACCTTCCACGTTACTGGCAATCAGTGGTGCGTTGCCACTAGACTTGAATCTATCTATGAAAGTAAAATTGAATAGAAAACATTTCCTATTTCTTATTTTCAGCAGTCTTTGTTTTTAGAGTCCTAAATTGAAAACTATTCTTCTTGGAAGAATATTCACATGTTGAACCAACAATCACAACGATTTTTTTGAATGACAGTTATATGCGAGATTAGATTTACAAATTAAAATCTAAAAAAAAAAAAGATGTTGTACATCTAGCTAATGGATTACTGTATCTCGTAAAAAAAAAAAAAAGGTTGCACATCAGACGATTAAAATTTAATGACGTTGAAATTTAGTTAATTTTAACATTTTTGGATGAGTTTCGGGAGAGTTCCAAATTTGGAAGTTTTCATTCCTAATTAGAAACGTAATAATCATTTATTTTCTTGCTTGGAGAGTTTTGCTTTAAATTTAGGAAAAATACCTACTAAAATGATAATTGGTTATAATGCATGAAATACTTTTCTTGGCCAATAATGTAACCTGTTCCTATAACCATAATTCTACAAAAAATCTCTAACGCATACTCTTTTTTTTTTTTTTTCATTTTTTAATCTAAACAGGCCCATTGTAATAGTATAAGATTGACAAAAAAAAAAAAAAAAAAGACAGAGCCCGGAGTGGAATTCCCGAAAAAAGGGTCCAAAAACTAAGCTATAAATGTTCCTTTAAAATGTTGAAGAAGAAACAAAAGCTTCAAATTTTTGCATTTAGTCCTTTAGGTGTTTCATATTATTGATTTGACCTCGTGAAGTTTTTTTACTGTTTTTAATTAGATTTCTTCGGGTGAAATAGTTAGAATTATTTTAATTAAAGTTCAATTAATGTCAAGTTAATTGTTGTTAATGTTATTTATCTTATTTGATCCTAGATTAGGTATGTTAAATTTTATTAGAATTGATTTAGTTAACTTTATTGTTTAATCATATTAGTTAAAAGGATTTTTATAAAACTGTTTCATACCCTAAATGTATCATATCTCCAAATTGTTATTTATTCTCAGCTTCTATTTACAAGCGATATTGACCTTCCACATTACTGGCAGTCAGTGGTGCATTGCCACTTGACTTCTATCTATATGAAGGTAAAAATGAATAGCAAACATTTCCTATTTCTTAGTTTCAGCAGTCTTTGTTTTTAGAGTCCTAAATTGAAAACCATTCTTCTTGGAAGAATATTCACACGTTGAACAACAATCACGATAATTTTATTGAACGACAGTAATGAGCTTAGATTTATATATTAAAATTTAAAAAGATGTTCTACATCTAGCTATTGGAATACTGTATCTCATCAAAAAAAGTTTCACATCAGATCATTAAAATTTAATGACTTTGAAATTTAGTTAATTTCAGGTTAAGTTTTAGGATAGTTCCAACTTTGGAAGTTTTCATTTCTAATTTAGAAACGTGATAATCCTTTTGTTTTTCTTCTTGCTTGATGTTTGGGTCCAAACTTAAGAAAAAATCTTACCAAAATGATAGTTGGTTAAAATGTATGAAATACTTCTTTTTAGCCAATGTAATTTGTTCCTATAACCATAACTTTACAGTCTATAACGTGGGGGATAATACTTATTTTTTATTTATTTATTTTTATCTAAATAGGCTTTGGTCTTAAACTATATAAAAAGGAATTTTTCACACAATATTCCTACTCTTACTTTACTAATTCATTCGTATAATTATTTACACAATAAATCTATATTGGATTAAATTTTGCTTCAACAACTTTAATGTTTGAAGAAATTCTTTCTATAAACTAATTGTACATTTGAATTGCTCGTATTTAATTTTCCCGTGCGTAAATAAAATCTGATTAGTTGCCTACCATTTCCTATAAATTTTAAAACACGTTAAGGAATTAATAAATATTAGTTAAAATTCTTTAGGAACCACTCGTCAACCCTATGTTGCCATGCTGATGCATTGTTTGCCAGGTGAGTTTCGAAACTGAAGTATTCTTTTAACTTTATATTCACTCATGCAGACCCTCATCGTCAAGTTATAATGATATTAAACTTATCTTTACGTAATTTATGCCTGTGGTTTATACAACTGTATTGGAATCACATAAAGCGAGGGTATTAACAGAAAATATAACATAAAGAGTAAAATTAATAAAATTCTAATGAAATTCAGCCTTTCTTCAAAAGTCTTTCAAACCTTTTAATAGGAAATTTGAATTGGATATTTTACAAATTTTTTTTATTGTTAAGTATAAGAATTTGTTTTTTTCACTTTTTCATTTTCAAAATATTTTTAATTGGTGTACATAACATTTTAAATTTCATAATTTACAAAAAATTCCAAAGTAACAAAAAAATACAGTTAACTTAAAAAGATAGATAGATCAAGATATCAACCATGAACGATGCTTGAAAACCATAATCATAAATATTAACACGAAAGAACCAAAATATTGTAAAAATAAATAAAAATTATATAGAAAAGCAAATAAAATAAGAATTTATTTAAAAATCATGAGAAATTTTAAACTCAAAACTATAGAAAGGAATATATAAAATAATACCTTTGACATCTTAACTTGTCCAAAAAAAAAAAAAAAAGAGAGGCCATACGGATAAATTTTCCTCAGCTTCCTTTTAGTTATTCTGTATTTCGTGTCCTAGACTAAGTTGATCTTTGAATTTTTGTTTCCTTTAGTAATTGTACCCTTGAAATCTATATATTCTTTAAATTTTCTTTCAGTCGAAGATAACATCGAGTGAGATTATTGTTGATTCAAAAGAGCAGGAATGAATTGCACCAAAGGAGCACAGAGCTTGACGCATAATCGAAGAGTCTACAAGCCTTTGAGTAGTCAACTTTTCATTTCTTTAAATGAGCAAGGACATGTTCAGATATCTGTCAAGTGATAGCTCATGCAGATTCAAGCCAGAATTAAGATTTTTTTTTTTTTGACAATTGGGGGAAAGGGAATGGGGAGCCAGAATTAAGATTAAGGCCTCCAATTCCGATTCCATGGTTCCAATTCCACAAAACAAACACACGTCAGATTGTAGATCTTCATGGGTTAAAAGGCAAAAAAAAAAAAAAAAAAAAATACTCAAACTCATATGGGTCTGGATATGATTATTAACTGTTTGGAGGATTGCTTTATTTTTAGTGTTTCGAAATATCGAAACTTAGCATCGAATTCATGGACGGACTGTAATTTGAAATGACTAAATACAAAAACTAGCAGCTTAATTTGCAAAAATTAATCAAAAGTTGTTGAACAAAATCTGAATGTCCAATTTAAGTTGTGTTTGGTTCCCAAATTGGGGATCATGGAACGATTAGTCAGCTGGATGCTATTGGCCTCTGGTGCCTGTTCAGGGAACGTGTTAAACACACCACGTGAAATGATAATTTATATTCGTATAATAACAGTGAGCTATACTTTATCTTATTTTGTGATATATAATTAGTTTTAAAGCACGTAATGTACCTACTAGCCTATTCAGTTATTTATTTGTACGTTTCCTACAGCTATGTTGACAATTGTTAGGCTAAGAGAAGCCGTGTCATCTCAATTCCAAGTTTTGCATCTGCGTAAACGTAGAATATTTGCTAAATGAAGCAGATCAGACTGCACTTGTTCCTTTTTTTTTTTTTTTTTTCCTTTCCTTTTTGGTATCTTAGGTTCTGGGTCATCTTTATATTACTTTCACATGGCGAATCAAATGCTAATTTTCTTGTTATTTGAATCTTTCTTTTTACCGAAGGTTTGAAGTTTCTTTCTCCTTAGTTAAGTTCTAGCAAGTATAGATAGTGCTTCTTTCATGATCTGCAAATAAGTTTGATATGAAATTTCATTATATGTTTTGTAGCTGCTACATTTTCACAACATTTAGCTGTTCGGTATGTATAAGCTACATGAATCTTCTGCATTATTAGTGTTTTTTGCTTATAGCATAGTACTACTCAGGAATTTGTAATTTGAGCTTCAGTAATCATATTAGGAGCAACTAAGGATTGTAAACCTGACTTTCTCATGTCATTGCAAAATTTATAATCATAAACCTGACTTTTTCATGTCATTGCAAAATTTTCTGAGTTTTGTTTCAACTTTTCATCGTTGCAAAGAACTTGAATTGTCGTGTCGTTATAACTATCCAAATTCAAAATGTTTTAGCAACTTTTGATCCTAAAAAAACATCATATTTATTTTGTCATTATAATATCACATTTTAAGCAAGGTCAACAGCATGCTAGAGCAACAAAAGGCAAGAATTTTAAAGCTATTTCTGTTTCTTCTATTTCATGGGTTCCTAAAACTTCATTTGTTTCACGTCTATATTTTTTAAACTACTTGCTAGGACAACATCATCTCCATACATTAACGTAAGTGACAAGAATGAACTGAGAGTGTCACGTCCCGTGTTCCGGGACGTGGCACCGCCGTGCCTAGACTACGCTAAGGCACAAGACTCAAATGGTTAAAACATCTAAACAAATTATCCCAAATATCACATATAGAAACAAACATCAATCCAAATTTTTTTTTTTCATAAATACCCAATATGTCAAATGGAACTTCAATTACAAATACTAGAATTTCAAAGTATATCCTAACTTAACATACCATAGTTAAACAAAATAACTATAATACTGCTACTAGCCTTACTCCACAGCTTCTAAGGCAATGGCTCCAATAGCTATTCCAAAATCCTTGAATCCAAAACCATCCTTCTCTACGTATAAAAACAAAGGGGTGAGTTAACTCACCCAATAAGTAGTACAAGTATCTCTCTATTGGCCTGAGCATGTTACATATACATATACATAATATAATTCAAATAATCATCATTTCAATTATACTAGATATAAACAAATGTGGTCCACATAACATTTCATATAATTACATATATTCAGTGGGCCAACCTTTTAGACTTTATTGGGCTTAAATGTCTCATATAACTTTAATAGGGGTTCAACTTAAATTAGTTAACCCTAATTTCCTTAACACAAATATATGTATATTGACTCTTAAAATTTAAAAACAAGTTAAAGCATCTGGAAATAACCAAATTAATATTCCTTATTTTATTTCCACATGCCACTGGTTTACGTCTCATATGCCAAACTTGAAGTAAGAAAAAGTAAAATTAATTTCCTTTCTTTTCTAACTTCAAACAAGAGACAATGTCTACTGATATTCAATAACAAACATGACAAATGCCACGGTCTAATTTCCAAAGTAAGAGCCATACAGATGCCAAGCCATTGAATTTATGCCAGCGGATTTATAAAACATAGATTGCAAATTAAACAAACCATACAAACGACACGTCAATGTCCTTAAAGAAATCCAAATGGCTCATAGTACTGCAAGCACAAATTAACACAGGGAGCCCACCAAATTTTCAGATTCACTGCAGAAAATATTAATTGGCCCTCTGTGCATGTGCTTTTCGATTCGGACAAAACCAATTGATTCATATTAAATAAAACCATTGCAAGTCAAAGTCATCCATGCAAATTCAACTCCAGACTTAGACCCAAAACATACAGGAACGTGAATGGCTCATGGGACTTCATCGCTAAACGAAACTTTCTAATGTGGAGAGTCCACCGAATTAATCAATTCGATTCACAGAATTAATCAATGCAATTCACAACAATCGCAGCCCTTTGGTTACATATGCGTAAGAACTTTTTTTTCTTCAGTTAAGATGAAATCAACCGAATAATATAAATCACATATCTAATTCTCGTTTTAACCATTCAAAATCTGATATTGGGGCTCTGATACCACTTGTTAGAAATTTTTCAAGATCCAATATCAGATATTTGAATACAACTTTAACATAAAGGCGTACCTGCACTCATGTTTGACTGATATGCTGCTTGAATCTTTTGTGACTTGGGGTGGTCTTCCAGATCTATACGTATTTTCTGATCCTTTGAGAGAGCCCTTTTTGTTTCACTCTGGCATTTTTCTTAATGATGGGATATTAAGAAAGTGAACGACTGAATAACGATACGTGAGATCCAGGGATCATAACTCTACTTATAGATAACCTATTTGTTATCTTTTTAGTATTTCTATTTTAGCCCATCATTAAAATAGAAATAACCTTTAAGTTTCTACACATTAAAGGCCCACATCCTATTAGATACATTAAAGCCTAAATCACAATTGATCACTTTAAATTGGGATTAATTTTATTTGACAGTCTGCAACACATAATTATTAACATATAAGTCCAACGTTGGATTAAGTCTGCAACACATAATTATTAACATATAAGTCCAACGTTGGATTAAGGATCCAACAGTGGATCCTCTAAAAATGATCACATCTCACAATTACGTAGCATTGCTTCTTTTCGGTACAGTACTATAATCTACCAATATTGTAAACATAGGAGGATGCACCTTTTTCACAAAAGATGCAATTTATTAGTTCCAAAACAAAATAAGAAAATAATTCACTCCTGCATAATTATATACAAAGACTAAAGAAATGCACGTGCATTGTACGTGTTCTGGTGAAAAAAGTTAGAAGCGCATATAACATTTTTAAACCTATATAATTTAATATTCAAAAAGATATAACTAATAAAAAATTTAGCCAGATATACAAAATAATAAGCTAATATTATTTCGTAAAACATGTCTTCTGAATATAACATTCAGAGTATAAATGTGGCTAAACAAGCCTTAGCAGTAGCAAAAGATGTGAAGTGGAGAGTAACTCCCAACTATGCATGACATTGGCACAGAAGAAAAAGATGAGCATTCACTCGGAAAACTGTATATTTTATGATTTTGATAATAGAAATGGAAGTTATATTTTTTCAGACAAAAAAAAAAAAGTGTTTAAGATGTTAAAATCCTGAAGCACTTTACAAAAAGGGAGTGGTAATTTTTTTTGTCCCTTTGGCTTGTGTCAAGTATTTTGTTCGTTTAATTCAAGCTATTCATATATCAGTTCAAACAGGACAGCTATGGTGTGTTTTTTCCCCTTCATGATCAATAAGTATATCCAAAATATGGGACATTTACACTATATTTTCATCCCAGTTAAAACCTAGCTACTGGTTTTTTTTTTCTTTGTGTATAATTCAAAAAATCCTTTTCTTTTTTTTTTCCCTCTTTTCATCATCAAGATTTGCAATAATTAAATATTGAAGAAAAAAATTATGTCAGGGCGCAACTTTAGAGAAGTCATTCTTATTTTTCATATATTTATTTTGACTTCACTTTAAAAAGTCTTTCTCATATTTCATATTCATTTCGATTTTACTAATTTGTAGTATTAGATTAATAACCTTTTGTCGAGAATTCATATTCGGGCCAAGTCCATGTACCAATATTTATCTCCAGTCATGATGACTGTTGAAATTAAATAATTCTTGAACAAATAACAATAAAACAAGAAACACCAAAAAAAAAAAAAAAAGGATTGGCCTCGAGAAGCTAATGTAACGCACAGCTTAGATCTAGTCCATTAGCAATGTAACTACATGTATAGTTTCTTTATGCTCGTACAAGATTGCTTAATCTTATGTCTTAATTGTTATTTTTTTCTCGAAAATTCACTCTCAGATTACAGCTGATATTCACAACACTTTTCTTCTTTGTATCACATGAACATTGGAATTGGTTTTTTATTGACATGCTTAACTTTTTAGGTAGATTATTTTAGAGACAAGGACCCAGAATTAGCACTTGAATGCTTGAAGTAAGCTGCAAAATCGGGGCAAATGGGTGCTTCCGATGCTTTGAGAATAATATTCCTCTTTAATGCGAACGAATTGAAGAATAAAGGCCTGACTGCCTTTAGCGGCATGAAGAAATCAACAAGTCAGGGGAAGAGTGAAAGGCAGTCGCGAAAATTTGCTAAGAATTCTAAGGATGATTTGGTGAAAAATGATTTGATTTTGCATAAAAAACAAAATTGTTGTAACATGCAACATCAGAAAAAAGGGGTTTGTCCAACTGACAAATAAGATGAAGATGAGAACTTGTGCAATGGATGTCTATGTGACGATGAAATTGCAAGAATATGTAATGCTTTATCTCAAGTTGTATAAATTTCTGTTTGGTTTAAAAAATTAATTTTTCCGTGAACATGTATTTATACTATTTTTCGAAATTAAACTTGCTCCAAGAGGCTGTTGTATAGTCTATTTTATTTCAATGTCTTGGTCGAAGATCCATTAGTTCGTCAAGAAAATTCCATTTAGAAGCAAGTGGAGAGCATAAATCTATCTATCAAGGTCAAAATGTACAATCATAATATTAGATATGTTCTCGATGATAAAATTTTTGCTTTATATAATTCAATTTTGAAACTAAAAGATAGATTTTTTGAATACTAGATCTTGAGCTATTACTTTTCAATTAGTATGCATTTTATGTATATAGTTATTCAAGTTTCAATTAAGAAATGGGGATAATTTCATAAACCTCTCTTGATTGTTTTTGTGCGTATCTGTATGTATGTATGTATGTATATATGTATATCTATGTATGTATATCCGTGTATAGCAAGGATTTTTTAATTTTTGGGACAGGTAAGGCAAAATAGATCAAAAAAACAAAGTGGGAGGAGACGTGTATATATGTGTCACTATCTGAAGAATTTTGTACCTCAAGATTTTGAAAACAAACGCAAATTGGTTATGAAGCTAAATTGCTTTAAAGAAATTTAAGAGCTAAAAAGTTTAAATTTATACGGTGAAGTTTATACTGCAATAGTATAAACCATTTCAGAATGGCACCACATCACCACCACCAAAGTTTAGAAGCAAAATTATACTTAATATTCTGTCTACCAAACATATTTAGGAAATGGCACCACAACATCCCATCCGACTATTTAACAGAAGGGCAAAGTACATGCCGCCCCTAAATTTTGGTCTGCGTTATATTTTTATCCCCCAGTTTAGTTTCGTAACTTTTCACCTATCAACTTATTATTATCTTACTACATTTAATGTACATGAAATGGATTTGGAGTATTGTGACTTTTAAGTGGAACACATTTATTCTTAACACAGTCTGATTTCTTCAAATCCAAGGATTATATGGGTAGTTTTTTCTAATACTTGTATAATTTGATTATCAGAGGCATATACATCTAAGAGTGCACACACACATATATGCGCGCGTGTGCACACACAGAGATAGAGATACATATGCATATTCACACACAAACACATGCATATATATATATATATATACATATATATATATATATATATATATACACATATGTATGCGTGTGTGTCTATGTATGTAAACACATATGTATGCACACATATATCTGTGTGTCTATATATAGTCTTTGTCGGGTTAATGTGTCAACTTGCGAGTTGACCCAAGCCGACCCTTTTTAAGTAGTGTGGTTAATAGATTGACCCAATAATAATCCATTTAAATTAGGGTTGTATTAATACCTGCTAATTTTGGATCGTGTCATCATGTCCTGTCAAAAATTGCCACACCAGTTACAAGATATGAATGTTTTTCGGGTTAAAAAGAACAGATGAACAAGTAATTGACTTGTATCTTAAAGGTCGACATGGAGTTCAAGCAAAACTTTTAACATTTTTTTTAATCTAGAGGTTATAGAAGCATTATCTTATATACACTAATGTTTTGAATTGACTTAAACCACACATTCTTCCTATCATAACCTTGTCTTCCATACCACAATGTCTTCAAATGCAATCTACAAGCTTTTAGTTCATCATTTTTAAATCCATATTGGAATATAATTTGTTAAGAATACTTTCCAATGCAATCTGTTGAAACTCCATATAGCCTAGTAGAGACATGTTTGTCATATATTGTAAAGTTGATTAAGTTAACAATCTTCCCCTTCTGATTAGACAAATATCAAATATAACAGAATATAATACTGCCACATAAAAAGCATCAGATGTCACATAATCAAAATCGCACCTTGTTGACAGGTCATAAACATAACAATAACAATTACTCATCCCCAGTAGGCCTTTGAGCCGAGTTAAAAAAAAAAAAAAAAACCATTACCCATCAAACATAACAGTCATCACAAGAATATGAAATAACAATTATCCAAATATAAACGTCCAGCAACATAAATAGAACAATCAACATTAGTCATCTCTTCTTGCATACTGCAAACTGAAACTTGTCTTTCTCTACCATAGACCGTCCTCCTATTTTCATTTTGTTTCTCAACTTTTTATCATGACCAAAAAGATACCACTACTGCGTGTTGCTAGGATTCCACCCTTGAAGTCCTAGCTCTTTTCCTGATATTGATGGATAATGTCCAATACATTTGTGCATTTATATAAATTGGATTATTCAACACTGTCGCATCTGCATTTTCTCTTAAAAATTAAAAAATAAAGTGTGGAAGCTTAAAAATGTCTTTGTTCTTTTGCGTAATTTTTTGAGAAAAAGATGATGGTAATAATAATAATAATAATAACAATAATAACAATAGCGATAACATCAGCAGCAGCAGCAAAAATGATAGTAAAAGTTTTTTTAAAAATTTTTTAAATAAAAACTAAATTAGGAAAAATAATAAAAAAAAAGAGAGACTGAGATAGGGACTTAAAAATTACAACGGTTTATTGCCCAAAAACAAATATAGGAATCTGTTGCCACACGATATTAGATTTTAGGTTACTGAGTCCCCAAAAAAGATTTTTCTTTTATCAAATCAATTACTACAAATAAAGCCCATTACCTATATGACTCCCGATCTCTCAAAAATAAAAAAAAAAATCTGGAGTTTAGGAGCTCAGTTGAGAGGGAAATAATCAAGCTATTGGCCTAGGTATTGTCTACTCACAATAAAAGTGGTTGTGAGTTTAATTTTAATCCTTTAAGTTTTAAGGCCTAAAATTGATTTAATTTAAGCTAAAGCATGCCAAAATCAATAAAAAATAAAATAAAATAGAATACGCTTTAAAAGTCAATGAAAAGAAAAATATATAATTTTGAACCTTCATTAGAAAGGATATGAAATAACTAACTCACAACACGTTATTTACATTTGTCACGAAAATAATAAATTAAAGATACAAGATAAATGAAATGAAATAAAATTATGACCCTAATGTCCCATAATGCACTCATAGAAATTCTAAGAAAGAACATATTGCCAATTAAACTATTTTTAGCCCCTAATTTTTAAAAATAAAATAAAATTAAACTATTTATAGCTTCTAATTTTTAAAAATTAAATTAACTATAACAATTAAACTAATATATATAAGTACAATTATTCAATATTAAATGAGATAAATCAGGCTAAACAATAACCAATTAAACTTTAGTTAAACTAATACTAATCTTTCTATTCTTAAAGGACCTCATTGAAAACATTGAAAACTTCTTGGGATCGAATCATGAAAAGGGAAGAATCGAGGGACTGTTTTGCAAGTTTTTGCAAATTTCCATTTCTCAACGTTACTATGTTTTTCCGATTTGATTCTGTTTTCTCCTTTCCGTTCTAGTTCTGTCCAATTTTGCAGGCTAGCTTTGGGCTGGCTGGACATCTAATTCTCACCCCCATGCATAGATTAACAAACATTAACACGGTAATTGCGCTAACACCAAAACTTTAACTGAACATTTCATCATGCAGTTCATAGGCATAGAACATTAACGTAGACTTCTCATAGTGTTCACCAATTTTTTTTTTTCCTTTTTGGGTTTTTTGAGTGTTTAAAATTTGTAGGTTTTTGTTTTAGTCGAAGCAAATTATAGGATTTTGGTAATTGATTTTGGGAATTGGGGAAATGGTGAGGTATGGGAGTAGTACTTCGACAACACCCGATATGTAGAGTTAGTATCATATAATCCAATTGAGACATTGTGGTAGAATGGATGGTTTGGTAAAGTGAGAGAATTAGGTTTAATGAGTGACAAGTTGTGTAATTTGAGAGATACAATAAAAAATTAATCCGAGTATATAATTTGTATTGATTCGACTAAAAAATTTAATAAAAAGTAAAAATATTTAAACACTTACAAACATTATTAAATTTTTTATAGACAATATAAAATCATACACCGTATTATAATTTACTGCAGAAATCTAATAGCAGGGATATCTTGAAAAACATGTCATAATTATAAAATTACAAAATTTGGGGAAATACTTAATGATTTAATATTACAAAATTTAAATAAATATTTCAAAAAATTGCCAAAATTTAGAAAATACTAAAAAACATAAATGATAAATTTAGAAAATTAAAAGTCACAAAATGACTAATTTGCCCCTAAAACTTTAAATTTGACCTTTTAACACGAAATTAAAAAATGACGCATATATTATAAATAATACCTCCTAAATAAAAAATTTTCAATTCTGTGTCAAATTTTGATACCTACGAACACCTCACAATTGATAGATACTATCTTGGTAATTAATATCAGGAACGTCTGGTAGAGAAGTTATGGATATTTTGGCAGTAATTAATGCTGAAGTCGAGAGAGGCTTGCTTAACTTCTCCATAAAGCCTTTGAATAAGTCAAAGCAGATTGTTATAAGGAGAAACAATGGTAAAGGCACTAGAAGTATTGATGTTAGCTTTACTCTAATTGTATATAAGGCTTGGACTGAAGGAATTCTTTCACTGTTGTGTCGAAAAGCCTTATTGTCACTAACTTTGCAGAAAAGATATCCTCCATATTTTTTAGCTTTTGAATGGTATTAATCAGAAATACATACGGTTTGTTTGAAATCCTGAATATATCAGTCTCCTTTGACGGGAGATTCTTAGGTGGATCAAGTTTACAGTCCACTTGTAGATTTGTAGTTTAAAATAGTGCCAAATAAATAAAGTGATGCATGTTGATGTAAGAAAATGATATATGGATGTTTTTCTTTTTTTTTAAATCACAAGGTTCACAAGTAAGGTCCTGAACCGGATCCATTTAAGAATTTTCCTCTTTTGAGTATCTTCCACTTTCACAACTTTTCTTTTCCTTTTTTTTTTTTTTGTATAACTTCCACCTCGACCAGTTAAAACCTACCCACCTTTTGCATGCTTCACAATTTGTATAAAAGCTTGTTCAAATGTTGTTAGGATTGAATGTTTTAATAATTTCAACAAGGACAGTTACAGTAGCGATTTTATTTGTCAGTATATACCCATAGAACAAGCCCTTTCCTCAACTTCATTCGTCTCAAACATTTTTTCCAACGTAAGGTGTCCAAAGTTTATTTTGTTTTGTGTCAAAATCACTTATAGAACATACAAATTAAAGTAGTGAATCTGATTCGTGTGATCCTTCCTAGGCAGCAAAATCTCAGCAATGATGCTACAAAACAAGACTTGATTCAGGTCAGATAAACTAGACTTAGCAGTCATGATTTACCGGATCAAATTATTAACCTTCTTTTGACGAAAATTTTTATCACTGGGCGAATCCCTTTCTAAGAACGCTGAGTACTATTGTCCCAAGCATCAATAGCCAAAATTCCATTAAAAAATGCATCAAATTGAATAGACTAATCCTTCATACACCCATCTTATCAGGAATCTCTTTCAATTTTTGGTAAAATTGACGTACATTTTAAATGTGAAGAGACTCATGACAAAAGAGAAGAGGTAACGAATCCAATCACTAGAAGTCTCACAAACTCGACCAATCACATGATCAAAAACCGTATAACAACATATTAAATTCGAGGTATTTCATGTTACCTCTTATATGGCTTTCTTGAATACATTCCGCAACCTAGTATGTTTAGATATTCACACATGGGGGAAAAAAAAATAAAATTGTTTCATAACATAATCAATTAGAAAAATGCTTTTGAATGATTTCATTTAAAAATAATAAAAAATAAGGAATCTAAACAAATGGATAGATACATTATATAGTCTCAATTAGTAATGACCACTGAAGTTTAGCGACGAATATAGGAATCAGTAAAAAATGAAAGAGAACAGAAAGCAAAATGCAACTATGGTGATTATGCATTGAGAAAATAAGATATGTTAATTATTTTATAAATTCAAAAATTTAATAAAGAAAACTAATAGGGATGACATTCAATTCAGCATTCAGTTCTCCCATCCGAGGCAGTCCGGGGTTTGTTTCATATAGTAGATATAGTAGAATTCCTTTAAAACCACGCAAAAGATTATAAAGGTGAACAAAAAGTTGGCCAGGTGGAAAGTTACGTATTCTGGGCTTAGTACAAGTATTGCAATAGCCAGAACAAAGCTTCAACGACAACTATATTCTAGTTCAAACATTTTTTTTGAATTGATTCATATTTTTTTAATTAAAATTCTGTAAATTACAGTTTTTTTTTTTAAAATTCATGCAAGGTAGAGCGAGACACATACATCCATATTTGACTCAAAGAAAGAGGCACTCGATCTTGAGAACAAATGACCACACTATAGTAGGAAGGAATTAGTTCACTATAGTAAGAAGAATTAGTCCTTCACTTTTACGGTGTTCTTTGTTCATGTTATCGAATTGGAAATTTGTCTCGAATGCTTTTTGTTCTATAATTCAAAAATAAAAGGAGTTATTTACTTCATTTGCATGATAAATGCAATTACGTTAAGATGAATGTGCCTTTTGTTATGTAGAGGAAGGGTAGAAATTTTTCTTTTTCCTATTAATTAGACACAATAAAGATCGGTCTGCAATTTTAAGCGAAAAATAAATTGATACTCGGAGTCAAGTACTAGAATGCATACGATGTATGAAGGGGTGTTGTAGCTATTTGCTCTCACAACATTTCTTCTCTTAAAATGTGATGCACCCATTTATTGAAGACTCAGATGACTTGTCTGTTTCCTCGTTACTGAATTGGTAATAAGAGGAAACGGATGCTCTTAAACACTCATATTCTTGCATTACACTTCACACCTCAAATTGGCAAAATAATTACTGTAAAAATATGGCAATTAATTTTTTATACTGATACGGAAAAGGCTTACAGTATAGCAGTATATCTTCAAACTCTGCAGCGAATCAAATAGGTTTGGAATCTGGAAGACCTTTTTCCTCAGCTTTCAGAACCTCAGACCCACTATAGACACATATTACATTGATGTATTCATTATAGGTTGGACCAGAATTCAATCCCGAAGAAACAAACTATTTGACCATTCTTTCCAATCTCTTTACAATGTCCACTTTCACAAGTTTATTGTTGTCATTTCGGAGAGGCTTGTACCTTCTATTTCTGGATCTTTTTGATCTACTAGTTGATCTGCTTTTCAGGTATCTGCCACTAAATGAATTGCAGACAGCTAAAACTTGCCTGTCTTGTTTAAAGTTCTGTCTACATTTTCAAAACTCATTGAATTCTTTTCATCAAGTGAATTGGTTTTTATGCATCCTTATATGAATTTGCTCCATTAGATTTAATATTAGACATTTTTTTTAAAAGAATTTTCTGAAAGGACATGATACCGTAAATAATGATTCGCCACTTCCATGTTGTACAACTGGTTGTACTGGTAACTGATATTGATCCCTTTGGAGTAGTTTAAAGCTGTTTTTGACCAGCCACCAACCCCGTCTCTCTGTGTGTGCGTGTGTAAGAGGAGGAGGGAGGGAGGGGGATAGAGATTGAGATTCATTATGCAGCTGTTAATTTTGGATATGTCAGTGTAAATTAGTCCGTCTTCTGGGGTTTTGTTTCTATTGCGGGTGAATGATTTGCACAATTTCTTCACACCTTTGCTTCTAGCTCCACAACTTTCATTGGAATTTTCTTGAAGAATAGAGAAAAAAATTAGTATATCAACGTCATATCTAAGTAAAAGTGCAAGATTCTCTTCTTGTGATTTCTACATTAATTGCTTTGAAATGTGGATGACCCAGCTGCTCTTTATATTACTTTGTCTCAAACAAAATGTTTCATGATTTACGAGAGAATCAAACTGCTTTTTCTTAAAATAGAAAGTGCAGATCTTCTAGCGTGTTGGGTTTATTGACATCGACAATAATGATTCCTGCAGCATTCTTGGGCTGCTCATAAAGCAATTTCAAGCAAGCTGCGGCAATTGATAACAGGGCTACACTTAATGTCATAATCAATATTGGAAGAAGCTGGCGATTCGATCTTACGCACTCAAAGCAAGTTATTCAATTGCTTTTATAAGACAGTACAGAGGATGTTGAATTAACAAGTGCGATTTATAGAAATTTATTTTTCTTGCCCCTGTCAATCTTGTAGTTTCTTTTTTTTGTGAAGTAATATATAGTTAGCCATGATTTATATAGCTAAATTATGCTTCAAGTATTTGTCATTTGGTGAGTGGAAATCTGTCTTACCATATTGGTTTAATGAGGCTAATTTCATGGGGGCAGATTGCCCCATTTATTAATATTTAGAAGAATCCTATCCCACTTTAACGAAAAAGGGTAATAAGTAACTAGGAAGATGTACCTATTCAAAAAAGGTAAAGTAAGCATGAGATGATTAATAGGATGGAAATGATCATAGCCTTGTTTAGTTTGAAAGAAGAGCTAGGTAGGGACTGAAAACAAATTTACTACGTCAGTCATATTGTTAATGTCTTGTTTTTCACTTTCTATCATGTATTCATTCTTGTTTTTGTTTTTTTTGGAATCATCATAAAATATTTAGTTGTTTTTCAATTTGCTATTCCAAACAACAACTTTCTCAAATCCCAATGTATATGTAAAACCGAATATTTTTTTAATTTCAAATTTTGCATACATAAGTTTTTGTTGGATATAATGATTACATGTCTCCATTTTGTTTTCCAGAAAAAAGAAGCTAATATTAGGACGGAGAGGGTATAATTTTGAAAATGATGATAATGTGATAATTAAAAAGATTAATTGCCTTTTTGTAGCTTTAAACTGCAATGTAACTCGATTTTGCAATTATTTGTCTATAGTCTTTCACATGCCTCGACTTAATAGAAAATTTTCTGTATGTGACCCTCTATTAATCGCTTTAAACAACTTGTAGTTTATATATATTAATGAAGACTGAAATTTGAACGTGATGATAAACTTATATAAAGCTTGACAACTCAATTCATTAAAAAGCTCACATGAGTAATTACATAAATAAACACTTCTTTTTGCAAAAATTGCATAATTATATATCTAACAGTGATGATTGATTTGAAGACCTATCAGAAGTGATAAAATCTTTGTTCTGGAGAATTTGGAGTAAATTAAGTTTTGAAGAGCAGCACCAAGTGTTGGTTTTTACTTATTATTGAATTCTAAACCCAAAAACATAATCTCATCTTGAGCAAAGGTCTTCATAGGAACAAAAATACTGATTTAAACTAATACTTAAATTAACAATGATCTCGTAGAATGCATAGATTACGCCTTCTTTCTAAGATAGTGGCTATGAAGAATTAAATGAAAATTAAATCTTAAACAAGTTACCCCCATGTTTATAAATTTGTTAAGTGATTTTAATTAGGATAGGGGTTTAGTAGATTTAATCACGTGGATAAATTTAAGAAAAACTATTAGCAAATATTTTAACACTGTTGTACCATCTCATAAACACATATCCCATGCAAATGCTCATGAAAATATTTAATATCTAGTTTTACGGTTAATTGAAAAAGATATAATTATAGCATATAATTAAAGTAGGAAGAATAATGCAAGGAGAAAATTGGCACGGATCATGTCCTTATATGTTTTTCAACCTTTTTTCTCCTTCCTCTTTATAATGCTCAGAGTTTTATTTGAATCGAAAAAGGTAGAAAGCTTTACATAATAATTGTTTTTCACTTTAGCTGGGAGAGTATTACAATACAATTCGATTTGTGAGAGTGAATAATGTAGAAAAGATTTCGTAGAAGAACAAACAAGTATTAGTTTGATAATCCAAACTTCTCAAAAGTCAGGTCACTGTCCACAATTAGTTTGATAATCCAATTGGATTTTGAAGTCCATGGAGATAAATACCTTGTCCATTTATTAACGATTAAGCTGTTTATGTCCACTGAAGCTATAAAAGTTGTGGGTATGGATGTAAACAGCCAAATTGAGCTCGAACATCACCACGTAAGTACGGATGTAAACAGCAAAATCAAGTTCGAATATCATCATGTTTAAATTCGAATTGAGTTGGGAAGGAATAGAAAATTGAATGGTTAGAGCTTTATGATTCTATCTCAGAGGTCGGGAGTTCAAATTTCATCAATACCAATTCCCCTTCCTCTTTGTAATAGAGTAGGTCTAATAAAAAACAAATCGACTTGAGTTCTATACAAGTATATATTCAACCTCGAGTCCCACCTTGTCGAGTTTATAATTTCAGAATTTAACATGACTCGATTTATGCTCAAGCTCAAATCTATGTTCGCACTTGATTCAACAGTTAAACTTTTACAAATTTTTTATTTTTTATTTTTAAATTAATAAAATAACAAAATTACCCTTCTCAAGATTGTTTTCACAATGCTAAAACCAAAAAGAATGCTAAAATTTGCAAGAAAATGGTGTGAAGAAACTCACTTGTGCTTGTTTGTGAAGACTTCCAGGCTGCAGGTTACTTCCAACCTAGGAAAACTTAACCTGATATCCTATAACTTTAATGTTGATTGAGAAGGTTGAGTAAAAATGGATCTAAAGGCTCAAGTATACTTCCATGATAGCCTAACTTCACATAATATACTTCTAGTTTAATGTTGATTGAGAAGGTTGGAGTGGAAGATGATGATGTAATGGTTCTTATAGAACAAAATTCGGCCAAAAAAAAAAAAAAATTTAAATAGTGAATCTTGAACGAATATTTACTATTGCCCTTTCTCTATTTGAAACCTAGCTATGTATAAAAAGTACTTCATTGTTTTTGAATGACAAATGCTGGTCATACCCAAAAACAATTAAAAAAAAAAATAAAAAAAGGAGAAGACAAATGTTTGGTAGATGAGGCCTCACAAGTGCTATTTGTCACAAGTTACGATCCAGATCAAAAGGGTAAAAATGGATGTGATTGAACTAACCAGGTCAAAAATGAATCTAAAAATGACATCGTTTCGCGTGAAAAATGGTTACACTATGATGATAGATAGTTACATCAAAATATTAGACAGTTATATCAAAATACT
This sequence comes from Mitragyna speciosa, assembly GCA_024721245.1. Taxonomy (NCBI): domain Eukaryota; kingdom Viridiplantae; phylum Streptophyta; class Magnoliopsida; order Gentianales; family Rubiaceae; genus Mitragyna; species Mitragyna speciosa. The sequence continues at coordinate 15,995,988 of CM045568.1, forward strand.
AGATAGTTGCACCGTATTCAACTTATGGAAAATAGAAATAAGAAAAATTGTGAGCCTCGGGTCCGTGAATGCTGGTGGGTTAGTGATGGGCATGGGGCTTCACAATTTGACCTTTGGCAATTTCTCACAAGTTGGAGGCGATGTAACTTCTCAGTATTTTAGTGTGAACCTTCAGCATTTTGATATAACCAATTTTTTCTTCAAAATCACTTTGTTTTTGATGTTTTTGTACTTCAAATTTAGTCCAAATGGCAATGTCTCAGCCATCTATTTTGCCACAATAAATTATGGCCATCAAATTGTGGCAAAATCAAATTGTGAGTCCCCTCATCCGTTTGTGATACCAAAAACATATGAAAAGCAACTGGTAAATGGCTGTGACCAACCCTTGATTTATTTAGGAAAAACGTGTTTGCTGCAAGTAATACTAGCACTTACTAAAAGTGCATGATCATTTAGTTAGTCCTATACCAACATGTAAAAAATTTTAGTGCACAGCTACCAACTCTTCCTATTGTTTACCAGAAACTAAAAAAGGAAAAAGATACCAACTGTTATTATGTTCTTTGGGGTAACTATAAATGTGTCAAATGACAACTGAGTTGTTGTCCAAGCGCAAACGGCTACAATGAAAAAACCTATTATTAAGTATAGAAGAGGACACACATGGGAAACTGATTCTTTAGCGTGTGATGGCGAGATTTTTCGTAACTTATTCTGTTTATAAAGGTCATTTTTGTGCATTGTTACTTGAGCAGTTTAATTTGGTAATGGTTAATGATCTAGGGGCACTTAGTATTGTTACTTAATTATCCATCTTTATCCATTATTGAAAGTCATTACTACGTAAGAAAATTTCAGCTCTACAGGAGGCTATGTGGGAACACTTTCTGCAGTTCAAGCTCAATTACCCAATTTCAAATTCTAGAGACTAGGTAGTTGGTGCCAGAACAGATTCTGGAATGAGGTACTTGGTGCCAGAAAAGATTCAGAAAAGTAAGCAAGGCTCATTATGCGAATTGCTGTCAAATTCTGGATGTCCAGCTCCCTCTCTCCCTCTCAAATTTTGTGTAATCTTCATCTTTTTTGCTTTCTTATGCTCACATTCTTTGCTCTTATGTTCTTCTTTCTCCGTTTTCTCTCTCCTCTCTTATCATCTCATTCTTTGCTCTTATATTCTTCTTCTGGTTCACATTAAAGCTTACCTGGTTACTTGGGCTGCTGTGATGATTTGAGATGGCAACATTCTCCGGCCACAAACAACATGATTATCTTCATCTTGAACGAGAAATTTCAACCATCCTTTAGTAGGCTCCGCCTTTCTCATATTCAAAAACACTGACCTTCATATTATCTTCCCTTGTCCAGGTAAAGTGAATACCTCCTTGATTCCGTGGAAAATTAGACTTTTTAAAAGTTTGTGGTCTTTAAAGTCTCCGGTCATGACCACTAAATTTTATTGCTGATAAAGTTTCAACAACTGAAAGGAATCGGTTTTTTTTTTTTTTTTTTTTTCACTCCTTCAAGTCATGAACTTTAGCCAAGTTTCCTTATACATCTCCTAATGTATCCTTGAAAAATCAGCTTCATCATGAGTAGTAAAGAAGCATCTCCTAAGGTATCCTTTATCCTTTAAAAAATCAGCTTCATCACGAGTAGTAAAGAAGCATCAGTGCTTGTATATAGTCATCTTAGCCTCCAGCCATATAGTCAACTCTTTATTTTGTTCAATAATCACCCATAGTGGAACAGGATGCGATATATTTCCATTAGCCTCTTGTAACTTCAGTTTCACATTCACGATCACTAAAGCTCATATGTCTGCATTAGCTTCCATAGACTCCAGTACCATAGACCTACAGGTCTTTCACTAATGGACTTACCAAATGGGGCTACAAAATGAGTCAAGGATTCAACTCCAGCCCTGCAGCCTTTCATTTTGTATTCATTGGTGCTGAAACTCCATCTTATGGTGGTTCTTCATAAGCAGAAATAAATTGGAAACTTTCACCAGTTATTTTGTCCTCTATGAATCCCTCTGTATCCTATTTAATCTTCGATAGTAACAAGTACTGGAGTAGTTTAATCCCCCGAAACTTGCCAATATGATCTTCATTGAGCTCTTTCTTAGTCTTACTTCTGCTACTCCTATAGCAAAATTGGTGAATGAACACAATAACTGGAAAGAAAGATGGTGATTACAGCTGAACCGCCATGAATCAACCAAAATTTCCATCTTCTGGAGTGATTAAATTCTACACTAGAATCCCCCGTCCAGAACTGCAGTCTACCTAAATCTAGTCCACTTTCCCGTGTAGCTTAATAAATATCCTCCCGTTTCACCTTCACAGCAGTAGTCGTGTCAGAAGCTGCTTACAAAAAGCTGACAAAAACTGATTTTGTTGATTTTATTTTGTTAAGCGGAAAAAACCATCCCATGAGCAATGTATGCTTTATTCCATAATTGCAGTCTAATTAACAATAAAAAATTATACATGAAAAGCAACCATAACATGGTTTTGGAGATTAGACTTCTACAAGATGATGTTAGTTTAGTGCTGCAGCAAACTAGTGAGCAATCATTGTTGCATTTGGCATTATATACATATGAAAACTAATGAGCTATCCAATGCTGCATTTGGCATTATTCATACATATGTTAAGACTTAATCTAGCTACATGTCACACCCATCAAGTTGCCATCTCATGTTTTTTTAATGAATCAATAGTTTGTGAATTTAATTGACTGATTGAAAATGCAATTTTTCAGCTATAACTGAAGACCTCAAGAGAAACGGAAGCTCGTGAACCACATAAGTGGTAAAAGAGTTCACTAGAGCATTGGTTGCCCGGTAGATATCATTCAATATCACAGGTTCGTAAACGGGTCATGCTCTCCTGTACTTGCTAATATTGAATTTCATGATTACGATATAAGGCTATTATGAGAGACGAACCTTTCTTCTGAATGCAATTTTTGCTACTAGCTTGCTAACATCTATAGTAACCAATAAGTTTCTCCATCGCCACTTCACATTAAGATTCCTTTATTTCGTTTCCAAACTTGCGGATCTAAACTTTGTTTTCCATCTCATATTGAAAAATGAGTAGCTATTCAAAAGCATGAGTATGGGATTTTCATCTATTGTATTGTTTCTTTTATTGGTAATTTTAATTGTATATCTGTGTCTTCACAATCTTTTGTTCAGAAAAAAGTTAGCATTATAATTAACAACTTTAGTTATCGAAATTAGAGGGTTCTACCAGGGATAAGGGGTTGGCCTTTACTAGTTGAAAGTTTGAAGTAGGTCACAGAATTTCTATTAAGTTGTCCCATACCAGTTTGTCAAATATTGAGTGAATAAATATTTTCTAACGCTTTTAGGACATCATTAATGGATTGACCATGGTAGTATTTTGTTATGTAGTGTAGTTGAGGAGGGACCGAATTGTAATAGAATAAGGAACTAAAGAGGGAAAAGAAACAATAGGAAGGGCCACAGGGCAATTACTGTGTTCCCGCCCAAAAACAGTTGGGAAAAACTGTCAGGAAGTTGTAATAAGAAGGAAAAGATTAGGAAAGAAAGGCAGGTTGAAAGTAATAAAACTGATCTGTCTCTCTCTACAAATTTCTCTTTCTCTTTCTTCTTGTTCTCTTTACTGAATCCCATTCTATTCACTTTTCATTCTTCTATTTCTTGAGCTCATTAGGGCTCCAGTCGTAACTCAAATTAGACCACGCATCATATTTTGTAGTGCTGAGGGAAAAAATTCCTTCGTTGGAAGAATTTGGGAAAAATGGTTTAAGGAGCAATGTCACTTTCTTTAAGGTTTAATTCATTAATTCATCCATACAATTTGTCTGCGTTAGGGTTTTGTGAATAAACCTCCAAGATACAAGAAAAACTCTTGTTTGACAACGTTTTGTACTAAATCAATCCCTTTAACATTCAATATTTGTCACACTTGTTCGTATATTTTGTTAGAGAGCTTGCGTAGGAGAAGAAGTTTCAGAAGAAAAATTAGAGAATTATGACTATGTTTATGTTGTTTGGATTTTGTATCTATATGTCTCTATTGTGCAGCTATTGTGTTGAGATTACACGTGTGTATGCACGCTTGTGTGTAAATAAAATGAGATTATGTCTGAATAGCAAAATGGCACAACCTACAATAGCAATGTAGTAAAAAAAAACTCTATTTCAAAGAAAAAAAATACAAATCTTATTGAATACAACCATTAGATTACAAGAGTCATACCTATTCCGAATATTAACTAACTCTAAGTGACTAACATAGTACAAAAGTCCTATTATTTTGAAATTAAATCTAACACACACACACACATATATCTGTGCGTGAATGCATAACTTGGCACAAAAAATCACAAACATTGCAAGTAAAAAAAATTAAGGGCTTAGTCGGACCCAAAGCCCTCTTAATTTGTGAATCAATAATGAGCTTCGTAGTTCTGAGATTTGGTTGATCTGGTTGAGTATATAATTTCTCGATTTTAGATTGGCTGAGCTCGGGGCTTGTCAAAGCGTTGCTTGTAAGCCCAATTGACCACCATTATTTCTGGGTTATTAACTAAGATGTAGTCACTTTTATTAGAAAGTAAATAATTATTGATATTTTTATTCATTTTACTAAAATAGTAAAATGGATGCTTAGAAAATCAATGTTCAAAGGATTAAGTTCATTTAATCATTATATTAAAAAAATACTCTTGTTCTATCTGAATAAGAGAAGGATAGTCTTTTTGATTGAAATCAATGTATATCATTATATTCTGTCGTCATGAAATCACCGAACTTAAGATGATTATTACACCACCGATGTACTAAGAAGTAGCAATTCTCAACAAGTGAAATAAAAAATGGAGCATGAAGAATAGAAGGAGTGTGACGGCCCCAACCTGGGCCACCTCAAAAATTGGGATCGGGGCGATCGGATTCAATCACTTTTTTTTTTTCAAATGGCAAATAGAATTGTATTTTTTCCCAAAAGTATCTGTACAAAGGACAACTGTCCATTACATACTGCGGATTCTAAGAAATCCAAGAAGGAAAATTAGTTTTCCATTCTACATCATATATCAGATTTTCGGCAAATTTTGCCAGCTTTAACTAGTTGTAATGTTTCCTTTACCAACAACAACAAAAGAAGCAGATCTGAACATCAATCGAGTGTGCTTATGTCCTCTAGCAGTACCTCTGCGTTGACATCATTGAAGTTCTTGCTGTTAATTTTGTTCGGCAAATAACCACAGCTTCCTTGAACCACCACTCTCTCCCACCTTACTTCTTGGGCTTTAATTAAGGCAAACCTGATAGCTTCTGCTTCAGCCATGTAATTCTCAGTCCTTTTCCTCTTTTTTCTTATGAGTTGTGACTGTTGCAGCAGGTTTGTAACAATACATTAGCATTGCTATAGGACATTGAAGTTCTTTCATTATATTCATCTTCTTCATCTCTTCCATCTTTGTTGTAGTCCTCCTTTGCTTCATGGAACAACCTCAAACTCACTCTATTCTTCTACTGTGTTCTGGACCACCTGGAAGCTATCTACAACAGTCCCTTTAATTTCCAGTTGTTCCCGGCCTTCCAAATGTGTTAGAGAATGTAACAAGTCAAACTAATATGCTTTCTCCCATCCTTCCTCCTATTAGCTGCTGAAAAAGCCTTCCACTAGAGCCAAAAGTTTCTTTTGCTTCCTGGACAGAAAAAATAGTAGATGTTCTATAGTCTCCTCCGCTTCTCCACATCTATCGCAAATGGGATCTCCTCTATTTATTCTTTTGACTAGAAATTCATTGACAGGTAGGATGCTGTTAAGATACTTCCAAATAAAGTGCTTGATTTTTTGCTCGGCCTTGGTCTTCCACAAAAAGCTCCAACACCTACCTTTCTGACTTTCGCCACTGCTCTCCCCTTCCTTTTGTGGAAATTCAATTTCTCTGTCTCTAACCTTTTAGCTTCCAAGTAGCAAGAATTTAACTGTGAAAGCCTTGATGTATCAAACTTCCAATAATACCAGTCCATTCTTCTGTTAATACTAATTGGGATACTAAGAATACTCCTTGCATCCTCCTCATTGAAAACACGTTGAACTAGTGGTTTGTTCCACCTGAAAGTTTTGTATCAGCTGGTTGACCGGTTGAAGACATTGCATCTCTGGGGTCTTGGTGTAGTTACTTTTCCATGTGAATTAGCACCCAACCATCTTTCTTCCCAAATTTGTATAGCCTTCCCATCCCCAACTCTCCTTCTGATTCCATGCTATAACAAGAACCTTGCACTTGCGATGCTCTTCCAAAACCATGAAGCTGATGAGCATACCTGTATATCCAATGGTGACCCCTTTGGAAGTATTTGCACTTCAAAACTTTACTCACAAGCAAGGTTTGGGGCCTTGATGTATCTCCATAACTACTTTGCTAGCAAAGCTAGTATTGAAATTGTATAGGTCTCTGAACCCAATGTCGTCCCCGACACTTTGGTTGAGAGATTTTGCTCCAACTTATTGGTTGAAACTTGTATTCATCTTCTTTTGCTCCCCACCAAAATCTTGCCATTTGAGAAGTGACCATTTTGCATAAGCATTTAGGCAAGGCAAAAACAGGACATGGTATATGTTGGAAGAGCCATAATTATGGCCTTTAGTAACACCTCTTTACCTGTAGGACTAAGAAGTTTACTCTTCCAGTTTGACAATCTGTTGCTGACCTTTTCCTTTACAAAGCTGAACATCTGCCTCTTAGATTTAGTTATTACCATAGGTAATCCTAAATACTTCCCTTGAGAGACCCTCTTAACATGACCCAGTGTTTCGCAAATTTTCTCTTTGATTGCTTCCTAGGGTGTTCTTACTGAAAAAGATGGATGATTTCTCCATATTGATCATCTGTCCAGTGGCCTTCTCGTATTGCTTCAAAATTCTGACTAGTTCAATAGCATGAGAGGTCTCTGCTTTGCAGAAAATTAGGGAATCGTCAGCGAAGAAAAGATGAGATAGGATAGGTCCTTTGCGGCAAATACTTAGCCCAGCCAAAGATTTCCTGATGCACGCTTGTTTTAGAAGATTGCTCAGTCCTTCAGAACAAAGAATGAACAGGTAGGGTGAGATTGGATCTCCCTTGTCTGATGCCTCTACTGGGAACTACATAACCTGTCTTAACACCATTCACATTGAAAGAGTAAGATACAGTTGACATACAAGTCCAAATCCAGTTCAACCATTTGTCACAGAATCCCATTCTTCTCATAATAGCAATTAAAAAAGGCCACTCAACCCTGTCATAAGCCTTAGACATATCCAATTTGAGAGCCATACAACCCACTTTTCCTCCCCTTTTATTTTTGATCGCATGCAAGAACTTCATGAGCTATAACTACATTGTCAATAATCTGCCTTCCAGGAATGAAGCAGATTGTGAGGGATTGATACAAGAACTCAAGACTAGGTTTCATCCTATTACTATGAGTTTAGAGATAGCTTTTGCAATCACATTGCACAAACTAATTGGCCTGTAGTGCGTAAGCTCAGTGGGAGATTCTATTTTGGGATCAAGGTGACTAAGGTTTCATTGACAGATTTAAGAGAAAACCATGCTGGAAAAAAGACTGAATGGCAATAACTACATCTTTCTTAATGATGTACCAAAATTTATGAAAGAAAAGAGGGGTCATCCCATCAGGTCCAGGTGCCTTGTTAGGATTCATCGAAAAGAAAGCTTGTTTAATCTCTTGTTCGCCAAAAGGTCTAGTCAAAACATCATTCATTTGCTGAGAGATTGTTTGAGGTATCCCTTCCTAGTATTTCATCAAAAGCATCCGGCTTGGTAGAAGTAAAAGAGGAGGTGTAATGGGCTGCAATTTCCCTTCCTATCTCCTCTTCTGTAGTTACACCAACCTCCACTAGATTTCTGCAAATTGCTGATATTATTCCTCCTCCTTCTGCTTCTAACACTAGCATGGAAAAAGGCACTGTTATTATCTCCCTCCCTCAACCACTTACTCCTAGCTTTCTGACTCCAAAAGGTCTCCTCCTTTTTGTATGCCTCTTCAAGCTCCTTTTTCCAAAATCTGACCATCTCCTTTTTATCTGGATGAGATTCCCTTTCAAATCATCTAACTTGCTGTTTACACTGCTTAATTCTTTCTCCAGCGTGCATATGTATATCTTTGTTCCAATTCAGAAGAGGCAACTCTACACCTTTTGATTTTCTGCATTACCTTAAACATTCTAGAACCTTGAACCTCCTCATTCCACGCTTCTTGTATCACATTATGAATCTCCTTGTGTTCCATCCACCAGTTTATCAAAACAGAATCTATTCCTTCTATTCTTGATACTACAGTCCGTATTTAGCAAACATACAGTGGTCAGAAGCATGATTTTGAATGTGAGTAATGTTGGCATTGCAAAAAAATTCAGACCATTTTTCACTAGCGAGTCCCCTGTTCCAATCTTTCTTTCACTTCCCCTTCTGCCCCCCACAAGTTGCACCATGTCCATGGAATGCCTTCAAATCCTAAATCTACCAGCTGGTTACTTCTAATGAACTGATTAAAGTTCCTGAAACTCCACTCCTCTCTCCTCTACCACCCCATTTCTCCTCATTAGAGGTGATGTCATTAAAGTCTCCAATGAGGATCCATCTCTCCCCCTACAAAACCTTCCTTCTTTGAACTACCTTGCCACTGAGCTAATCTGATATTTGCATCAGTACTGGCGATACACCCCAATACACCACCAAAAGGAATTATCATTCAGGTTCAGAATCTTGATTTCCATTGTGAAACGCTGTGGATATCACTTCTGAATATTGCAAGATAGTCTCCAGAGTACAGCCATACCTCCTGCTTTACCAATAGGCTCAACTACCTCTACTCCATCATACCTAATTCTATTCCTAATCTTTTCCAGCACCAGTTTTTTATTTTTAGTTTCGCTCATGAAAATCAAATCTGGAGAGTGGAGCTTTAATAGTCTCCTTAAGTTGGGGAATTGTCAAGGGGCCCCCCACACCTCAACAATTCCACACCACGACCTTCATTGGGGGTTGGGAGACCCATTCAGGATGGTCTCCTCCTCCCTCTCCATATTACTGTCCACCAATGATCTTTTACCTTTTTTGCTTTTCATCTCCCTCCTTATATCTCCACCTACACTCTCATTCCTCCTGATCTGTTAGAGCAAACTTCCTCTTTTCCTGCTGTGCTATATTCTCATCAGTAACTTTAACTCTTTTAGTGGATTTCCTACTTGCTCGTGGAATTCTTTTGAATCTCCTTCCAATATTTTCCTTCTCTACATTATCCCTTTCTTTTTTACCTTCCTCCCAATCCATCAGTTCATCACTAACAATCTAGGGAAGTATTCTCAGTAAGTTCTTACCTCTTCATTCAACCTGTTCAATCCTAAGATCATACTATTTCCATTAATTTAGCAAATGATCCTTGCTAACAATAATACTTGAAGCTTCCCCTGACTGCTCTGCTAATTAACACTTTGAAATAGTACCACTATCCCCAGCCATCTCATTATCCATCCTATTAATTCCTTGTAAGCCTTCCTGTCCCTCTTTTTTGTTCCCAACTTCATATGGGATCGAATTTGGCTCCATGTTACTGCTAGATCCTACCTTTTTATTTGTAATCAACTCAACTGCCTCTTTTTGCTGGCTATTGGTATGAAACTTCATGGTACTTTCTTTTCCTGGGCTGATGGGTTTTGTGATAGAGCTTCCCTTGTTGACCCTTAACCAAGGTCCATATTGTTGTTCCTCTACATTCTTGGAAATTCCTGCTATATGACAGTTTTTATCCAAGTGACCTATCACACCACAACTACAGCAAAAGTCCAGACATTTTTCATACCTAAAGCTAATCTATTTCTTTTCACCATTCAGCATTACAGTAGTTCCCCTTAACAGCGGCAAGGCAATATCAACAGTTGCTTGCAATTTTATATGCATCCCTACTTTGCTGCCATTTTGTGGGATCAATATTTCTTTAACCTCTTTGAAAACTCTACCAATTTTCCTTTCCACATCCTTGGACAACCAGTGTAAAGGAAAGTTCCAAACTTGAATACACAAGTTTGCCAATCCCAATCTCTTCTCATCCTTTTCAATCCCCTCCTCCCATCTGTGCAAAGTCATCAACTTGATTATCGATTAGCCATGGGCCTCCCCTTAAAATTTTCTCCAACTCCATCTCTTGACTAAAAATAAATTGGAAAAGGTTTGGTCCTAATTCTACCATCCTTAGGTTTTTAGGATAGCCCCACTCTTGGTTAGAAAAGCTCCTCACTCCACTGACATTTAGTACTTTATCCCCGATTATTTTGCCAATCAAACTTTGTTGGCATTCCCTAGTGCCCCCCAACACGTCCTTACTATCCAAGAAGGTCCCATTCAACTCCTTCTCAGTTAACTTGAACCTTCCTAATACCTCCACAAGCTCCTCTGCCATGGTTTCAATCCTGGAAGGGATATCTCAAAACTCACTTCAAAGAAGAGTTTTTCTTAGGCTCACAAAGAAATTAAGTCTGAGGATTCAGGACAAAGACACAAAGGACTGAAGCAACACAAACAAAAGGTATGAGGGCACACAAATGAGAAAGAAGTTCAGATAGAAGAACAAACACAAATGCATGGAAAGCAAAATGAATATGCAAAGTACAGAAGACAGGATATAAATTACCAGAGATATATAATTTTAATTGCTATTATAAGTTGAAACAGGAGATCTGCAGAACAGAAGCTGTTTTACCGGCTTGTATCTTCATAAAAGACTTCTTTACTACAGAGTGAATATAACCTATTCTATAATTTGATGAATCATAACTGAGACCATTCTTTGTATTGTCCGCTTGCTTTGATGGTTTTGTTTCATCACTGGAGGAATTGAAGAGCAGTTTTTGAAAATTCAAACTCCTACCTTGAGGAGGGAAAAAAACTCTCAAAAGCAGAGAGAAAGGTGTTCTCATAGAGAGAGAAAAAGGTCTCCCCTTTATCGTTTGGATTCAATCACAGGCGGTTGTTTATAGTAAATATGATTAGACTTTCAAATTTACACAAGTCTTTAAAAAATATATCTCGTTTGGGGTATTTGGCCTAGAATACATCTAACTGATAACTAATTCTAACTAAAAGGAACCCTTCCCTTCACTCCCTACCCTTACTTTGTAGATCAAGTACGTGTAAGGAAAACAAATTTGGATTGGGTGAGCCCAAAGCCCAGTGATGTCCATTTTAAACACCAGTCAAAAGTGTTGTCAAAATATTTGTTTTGAATCAATAAAAACACACATATGTATACTGTATAGCCCATTGGGACCAAGATATGAAAAATCAAACAAGTAAGGAATGGTACAAGAGAAATAAGTCAAGTATTGCTCAAGAGCATATAAAGTGCTATTCAAGAACCATTGGTTCAAGAACCAATCAAGTGTTGTGCCACGGCACTAATTCGGTAGTTCTCTAACTTTGCTCGTCAATATTTATTCAGTAGCCACACACACCATTTGGTAACCTCAAGAATTATCTAAATACTTTTCTTAGACACTCCCTTGACTTACAAAAACTTCTTGACGGTTGAAAGGTGCAAAAAGATCAAGAAAGTCAAAATTTGGTGACTAGACGCACTACCAGCTGAGCTATGACCAACTCCTCAAGGTCTAATCCAAAACAAGTATCACATTTACAAGTACAAGCAAGCAATAAAATTACACCACTCAGTTCTAACAAGCTCAAGCACAAGTGTCAAACAAGTAGGCAATATGATTAAAAAAAATACAAATGGTTGCACAAGCCAATAAAAATACTATTGATTCACCCCAGGAAGTTTATTCGTACAGTCATATCAATCATGTATCCAATAAATTAGGTCGCTAACAGGTCAACACATATTGTAAAATCATATAAAATCATGAATTAGGTAAATTAGTTTTCCAAGGAGGTCCAACCTGTTGTAAAAATCATGTGTCGAATAGACTAGTTTGCAGTTGCAAGCACTTTGTAAACAAAAAGTTTAATGCCCCCCATAGGTAATGTTAAGGTTTATAATTTGTTCAAATGTTCGCCCCTTGAGTGGCTGAAATACATATAAATTTAGAAGTAAATTAATCAATTATCAAGGGCTGAAATACATATAAATTTAGAAGTAAATTAATCAATTATCAAATTAAAGTGAATGAACGGAACTGTTTCTTAGAATAGCTGTGAGTTGAGCCATGTCTGGCAAGCTGTGACCCAAGTCACGGCTTGCAAAAACAGAGAGTAGTCGAAGGTGTTTAAGTCGGAATTGTAAGACCAAGGCCTGTTCAAACAGACCTAACTTCATTTTCACTCAACCAAATTTCACAAGCATAGTTCTCCTGTAAATTAGGCTCAATTTAGAACATTTTTCATGAAGAAGAGAAGTTCCAATTCCAACCATTACTCAATTAAATTCCAATCACAATTCAATTTACCTACTATCTAGACCCTATTTTTAGTCATACCAAGTATTTGATTTCAATTGAGCATATATTTCAGTACATAACTCAAATTGCTTTGAAATTTAAATGGCTACAAACTAGATTTCAAGAGCTATAACTTTTATGGAGGAAGTAAATTCAAATTCTAACAAGAAGAGGTTTAAACTTAAGTCAAATATTTGCACTTTGTCACCCTAGTGAAACAGGGTTGATTTTTTAGCCCAATTCTTGTGATCTTTAGTATTAATATACAAAAAATTAGGGCATAAGCAATGTACAAGTTGAAAAACTCTATCTAAATCAACAAGAATCATCCAAATCCAAGCTTTTTATACCAAGTTATACTTATTTTACCGAAACTAGTTTAGCATGATCGTTTATGCGATTCCATGGAATTTCACGCTTGTTGTCGATAGTTTTCTTGTTTCCAGATTCATTTCTAGGGTCAGATCAGCAAGTATAAAGTTTGAAGTTTAATAATACAGAAAAAATCAAAGAAACATAAAAATTTACCACTCAACCTTGTGGAATTAGGCTTGCTTCTACTTCCAACTTAACCCCCAACTCTCTTAGCCATTGTCTTGTTCCCTCCTTATTTCTTTTCTTTTTCTCGTCCCCCAGACTCTTACTCTTGCTCCCTCAATTGATTTTCTTCAGTTTAAACTGCTAAGCTTGGTCAAATGAAGAATAACTGGATTTGTGGCCTTGATGACAGCTTGCACCTCACCTTTATGTCACCTCCTACTTGCTTAATATTTTCACTTTTTCGACCGGCCAAATCAAGACCCATTTCATTCTCTTAGTTAGTTTATTTTGGATATTATACTGAGCCTAACTAGGAGTTAATGAAGTGCTAATTACATCAATTAAATTAACAAAAACATATATTATGTTCCCAACTCAATAAGTAATGTATGGCGCACTAGTGTTTATTGATATTGGAATTTCAAGTGTGCTAACCCTTCAAGACTAGGTTTTGCTGATCATATTAATTAGTCTTAGAAATTGTACAACTATAACAATCAAGAGTTTGAGAAGTTAACAATTTGATAATTACTCTAACTTAGGATTTCAAAGACTATAACGTAGTGAATTAAATTTACCAGTTCAATTACTAATATCATCTATCCAAATTAATCTTAACAGTAATGTTACCACACACAAGCAAATGATTACACAATTAAATTTAGGTGTCAATATGAACAATCGGGGCATTGGCAAGTTACTTGGATTTTCACTATTAAGTTTTAGATTTTTTAAGTGTGACAAATTTAACAACTAGGCTTGCCTAATTTAACTACTAACATCACTACATTTCCTAACTTTAATAGTTACACAAATAAATAATTAACTAATAAAAGCACTAGTATTTGATAAATTAATTACGAGTCTTCACATTCCTCCCCTCTTAAAAAAACTTTGTTCTTTGAAATTCTCACCTAAGTTCATAAAGAGTTCAAGGTATTTCAGTAGCACTTTTTTTCCAAGTTCCCATCTTGCTCCTTTTATCCCATGGTGCTGCCATGTTGCTCCTTCTACCCCATGATGCTACGATAATTATTTTTGCTAAAGGTATTTCCTTATTTCTCAACACCTCGGTCTTTCGTTCCAATATTTTTATCGCCATTTCCTCATACGAGAGATCGTCTTGTAATTTCAATTCCTCTTGTTGTGTAACATGTCGGAGTCCAATTGATAAAAGAGCCATGCATTTTAGACATTGACACAGGCAGTTTCAATAAGCATGCCACTTTCCCAATTTAGTATATTATCTTAAAGGGCCCAACATACCTGGGGCCCAATTTTCCTCCTTTATGCTGAAAAATTCATTATATATCATCACCCTGGTAAATGGGTGACCGGCATCCTCTTTCATAAAGTGCTTCATATAGATTTATCCTGATGGAAGAATCTTAATTTCAGTCAAATTCTAGCATACAGGCCCTTAACTATCATTTTTTTTTTGGGGAAGACGTCAATATAAACCACAGAATTTTCTTAAATATTTGACAATATTAAAAGCAAGACAGTAGTTAACTGCTTCCTAAACTCTTGGAAGATTGCTTCACTCTTCTCATTCCAATCAAATTTAAATTCTTTTGGGTCAACCTAGCTAATGGTCCAACAATCTTAGAGAAGTCTATTACGTGCCAATGATAATAACTGGCTAACCCTGAAAAATTGCGTCCTTCTGTCACATTCCTCAGCCGCATCCATAACACCATGGCTGCGATCTTAGAAGGAACTGTAGCAATACTATTCCCGAAATTTTGTGGTCCAAAGGATATCTTGTCCAATCAAAGTTCACATTATTGAATTTAATGTATAGGTAGTGACCTCTCAGAGTTTGCAAAATTAGCTCTAAATGCTCCACATGATCCTTCTTAGGGGTGAGCAAATTCGATAAATACCGAATTACCGACCGAATTCAAATTGAATTCGGTAATTTGGTTTATCCGAAAAAAAATAAAATCGAATTCGGTTGGTATTCAGAAATATAATTAGTCAATTCGGTAATACCAATTTTGAATTCAATTCGGTAATTCAAATTCGGTATTATAATACTGAATTCGAATTAAAGAATTCGAATTCCTAGGCCCAATTATTAGTTAGGTTTTGTAAAAGCCCATTATGAATTATGAATATACCTTGTTAGGTTGGGTTAGGGAATTGAGGCCCAATTATTTAAAATCACTAGTCCAAAGGAGTACTTCCATCAGTCCATTACAAGGCCCTAATGCATTGTTGCAATATTCCGAAATTGAAAGGGAAGTGACCCTTGTCCGACTCATAATCCTTGCGGCAAATTGACTTGCAACTTGGTGGAAAATGGATCGAGCCACTTGCTAAATAAGACTTGAAATAATTTCTTGTTTGGGTTACAACTAGACGGAAGTTCTTTTATTATTATGAAGTGCAACTGTTAAATTCTCAAGTCTACTTTTTGTAAGTTGCATATTTCATATCATATGTAAATTGGAAAATATTGACAAAGATGGAACGAGAAAAGGAAAAAAATATTTAAGAACAAAATTTGATTTATAAATTTGATAGCTCCTCCGTAATTTCTTAACCCCCTTTAATGGATATATAATTTTCAAATCTTTAACTTAACAAAGGGGTAATCCATAGCTTCATGCTAACTGTATTTGGCATATATACAACATTTATAAATATTCAATATGGTTAATAGTGCAATGATGAATAAATTACTGATACTGCTTTATGTTATTAGTTGCTCATTCCTTATTCCTTCATATGTATCTTTTTTTTTCCTTTTTCCAGTAAAAATAACAGTACAAAAATTCCATGCTGCTCAAAATTAAATTTCTTTAGTTACCCTATCAATTCTTTACTTTCTAATGTGTGGGCTGGTGAATTAAAATTTTCCAACTGATGATGTTTATGGTGTAGACGACTATGAGGTACCGTAGCAAGCAAAATGCTGATGCTACACTGGCTAGTGAAGTTTAGTTTTTTTTTTCCTGAATTCAGTTACCGAACTCAATTACCGATTTATCGAATTGAATTCGGTAGCGAATTTGAATCGGTAATAATCGAAATCAAAATCAAAATCGGTTGGTCAAATTGAAAAAAAAATACCGAATTTACCGATTTCAACTTACCGAATTACCGATCGAATCTCACCCCTAATCCTTCTCGCACTTGGAGTAGACTGTGAGGTCATCTATAAAGATTACTACAAACTAGTCTAAATAAACATGAAAAATTTTATGTATTAAATTCATAAATGCTGTAAGTGCATTAGTTAAGACAAAAGACAAACTACAAATTCAAAATGACTATGTCGGATGCTATTGGAAGTCTTAACAATATCCTCTTTTCCTATACTTAATTGGTGAAACTCTTTCATGCTCAATTTTAAGGAATACTACACCTTGAGTAATTACTTGCATAGTTCACCGATAAGGTGTAATGGTTATTAATCCCTTATGATAACAACTTTTAGGACTAATGACCTATACATAACCCTAGATTCCAACCTCTCGGTTTCTTTTTCTTGACTCACTTGTAGTACTAGTGTTTCTTCTTGGAGCATTATAATTCACTCAATCAAACAACAAATACTACAATTAATATCCAAACAATCAAGTGAACTAATTCTAATATCACACTTTTGACACAATCCTTTGTAAAGTGCAATTAATACACAACAACAATCACCAAAGATGTAAAAAGAAATAACTAGAAACTCACAAGGCTAGATAAATAAATAAAAGTTCGCAACAAAAATTGTACAAAAAGTAAGCACACACAACCACCAAAAACACTCACTAAGAATAGTAAACTTTGCAATTATACGATCAAAATAAAAAGGGTAAATTACTATTAACCCCTTTGTGGTATTGCTTTCGACCACATAACCCCATGTGGTTTCAATATTACCACATAACCCCCTATTTGGTTTTATAAAATGTGAAAAATAGACGGAATCAATGCATTGCCATGGAATATATCCAGAATATTCTAAATTTTTTTTTTGCTGATTCAGAATATTCCGTAACAGTAAGTGGATTAAACATACTTAGTGTAGAATATTCCGTCCATTTTTCACATTTCATAAAACCACAGGGAGGCTATGTGGTCATATTGAAACCATAGGAAAGTTATGTGGTCGAAAGCGATACCACAAAGGGGTTAATAGTAATTTACCCTTATGAAAATGAAAAACTAAATTGTAACTTACTAATCTTCCAAAGTGAAATGAATATGATGAAAGTTGTTAAAGTCCAAACCCTTGGATTAATGAGTGTGTATGGATGTGTGAAGTTTATATGAAATTATAGAGAAAAGTTAAGAGAATAGAAGAGAATAGAATAGAGAGAAGAATAGAATAGGGTTTTAAAAGATTGGGAGAAAACAAAGAGGCGATCCCTACTTTGTTTTTTATTTTCACTTCTCGAACTTGGCCACCACCAATGTAATGATCGATGTTGGTGTTGGTCTTGTTATGTCCATTTCACTTCTGCTTGTCTTTTTACTTGTTGGTTCACTCGAAGATAACTAGCAGTTAGACTGATTTGTAGACTGGCGCTGGTTATGGCCCTTTTTTCATAGACATCTTAGAAAATCCAAACAAATGCATAACAACTATCTAAAATGGATGGGTGGAAAATTATACATAATCAAATTCAAAAAATATGTAAATGTCATTCATAAAGTGTTCAACAGAATTACAAATTCATTAAGTTTTAATGGGCTTCTCAGTTTTCTTACTCTTCCCCTCTTTTATGAGTAATCTATCTGCAACTCTATCTAAACTTTACAAAATTTATCATCTACGATTCTCGTCCTTTGTACGCATACTTCTTAATACATGTGCTAATAAGCAAACATTTATAATATGAATATGTAAAATGCATGAGAGAGGAAAATAAATATGCATAGTTGTTCACGCACATTAAAACAAAGTCTTTTAAAGTCAGATTCTCAAAACTTGTAGACTTCATCCTATAGACTCTCATTAGCTTTGCTTAAAAGATTTCCTCTACCCTGTCCTTCTTTAATGAAAGACAACCTATCTGCATTTCTGCATTGAAGAATCTAGGATTTCCATATGCATCTGCCACTGCCATCATTATAATGCATATAATTTCCACATTTGTAGCATAGGTCTAGCCTTTTAGTTCTCCTTTTTTTTGGCTAGAGTGTTTCGACCACAAAGAGATGCCGCTTATTTTTCTTGGAGTTCAGAACTCTTCACTACCTTGAATATGCTATGATTAACATCTGGACATTAGGTGGCATGCCCATTCTATTTAGACAACATGCAAAACTAATAACTTACCACCTACCTGCATGACTTCCTAGTTCTTTAACGTCTACTGGTTATAAAGACAAATACAAATTCTTATAATATGCAAATAATCCTAATGCAACTGACAATAGAATGCAAACTCAAAATTCTTAAATCAAATTAATAAATATAAATTGAAATTTTAAATAAAAAGAATGCTACAAATTGCCTCACACTTAATCATGTTATTGTATAGGATTACCTAAAAGATTGATTTCACCTTTACGACTCCCCTTGACTACCTGTATGGACTTAGATCACCTTACTTTTTCCATATTTGCCATATCTTTGGCCACTCTTCTTGCCATTCGCCCAGATTTGAGAATGGGCCCATACCTTTTCCTAGATCTCCATTGATCTTGTGTCTTCTGTAAGGCCTCTGAGAATCCATGTAATTTGCAAGCTCTTCCACTTTTGCACACATATCTCTTGATATCCCTGCACTATTTAAACAAGATTCAAGAGTATCGTAGACAAAGTTAACTGGACTATACTCTTAAGTTAAATTATAAAAAATATTGCAAGCATAAACTTCATCTGTAAAAGAGCTGTTTTCAACAATATCATTCATATTAAATTCAATCTCCTCATTCACTTAATTGGAATTTAAGTTTTCCATTTTTCACATCTATTATTGTAAATTTGTAGCCAAGAAAGGATGACCAAATATGATAGGCATCTTGACATCTTCCTCCATGTTTAACACTACAAAATCTATGAAAATTATGAATTTATCCACCTTGACTAGCACATTTTCTAGTATCCCCAAGGATATCTAATAGAGCTATCTGCAAATTGCCATATAACATTAGTCCTCTTAACCTATGTTTTTAGAATCAGACTGGGCATCAACTCGGCTGAAATCAGGAGTTAGGGGTCAATGGGTTCGATCGGGGATTGACTTGGGTCGAACCGGATGACGTTATAAATACGTCATATATATATATATATATAGAGAGAGACACACACACACACACACACCTATTAATTTTTTTTTTAATTTTAGTTGTTAGTCAAGAAAAAAAAATCAATGAATCCATAGCAAGTTAAAAATATTAAAAATTTTTAAGTTGCTTAATAACAAAACTATAATCTCTTCTTGAAGCATAAATTCTTTTAATTTTAAATTCTTTGTTTTGTAAAATCAAATAATTTGTCCAAAAGATAATACATCAAAAAAAAATTATTGGGATTTTAATTGGTCAAAGAAATTATTCATTAGGCTTTTCAATTGACTAGCATATTGAACTTGGTAGAGGACCTGACGTGACTGGCCTCAAGGAAGAAAAGCTTTTGTCCATGATTCAGTACCATTAACGTTCACTCAATGGACCCATTAGCAGCATGTGTCAAAGATAAGCAACGAAAGATGCAGCAGGCAACGACTCCGGTCTTGTCTGGTTTCCTGCTTTTTCCGGTCAAAGCCGATTTTTGATCAGGCTTGACCGGTTTTTTAAACTATCGATTTTTTAACTTGACTCGGACCAGATACCTGACTGGTTCCTAATTAGACCAGTTCGACTGGCCGGTCCGGTCTGAATCTAAAAACATACCTCTTAACCTCAATTAGTCCTGGATTCCTAGTTACAGATTGGAGACTTAAGGATATACTTGCAACTAAATCGTATAATGCACATGAAAAGTTCAAATTCCCTATAATGCAAGGAATTAAGAAACTACCAGGGTTTTTGAGTTTTGATGGATGCTTACTTTATACCCAGGCATTGCATTCTTCTGACAATGCTGTCACCTCATAGTCTACTAGTTTTTTCTTCCTTGCCTTAATATCCTTTGACAATTTGGCATAAGATGGGATCAACATAATTTCATCAACCAAGGTAATTTGGTATGCAAATTTTTAAAATATTGATAAATTTAAGAAATTCAGATTCGTCCTTAGCCTGTATAAGCTTCTAAGGAAATAGTATAGGTAAAGCATAAGGTTTCACAATTGGCCTTGTTTCCTTTTTGTTCAACTCCTCTTTGCCATGGTCATCTTTCTCGTGTTCCTTAACTTCTCAATCTCCTTCATGTTCTTGTTCCTGGCTCCCTATCATTGGTTCTTTCAATTGAGCCCACCACGAAGTTTGATTTCTTTTACTTGTTCTCTTTGATTCACTTCAAGTTGATTGGGCACTACTTCTACATTCATATTCTTGATAGCTTTGCTAGTTGTCCAATTTGTGTGTTAAAGTTTCGCTGAAAACTTGGAGGATTTGTTGGTCTTTGCTGTCCTCCTTGAGTTTTCCATCTATATTAGGATGATTTCTCCACCTTAGTTGTAGCTATTTGAATACGAGTTGTTTTGGGATGGCCTGTTGAAGCTGTTGATATATTGTACTTGTTCATTACTGAAACACATGTCAATAGCATGGTTAGCACCACATAGATTACAACATGCAACACTTATTTAAGATGATTGATCTACAGAAACTTGCCTATCAATTTTCTTAAATAAGGCATCCAATTTGGCTGTTAAGATACTATGTGTTTCAATTTCTAGCATACTTATAGGTCTTTTATTGTCACCTCTCTCCATGGACCATTGATAACTATTTGTAGCTATTTCTTCGATTAGTTGCTGAGCTTCTTCAACTGACTTCCCATTTGTGCTCCATTTGCAGCTGCATCGACATTTAACTTAGTTGTGTAGGTTAAAGCGTTGTAAAATATCTACACAATTAACCACTCAAGCAGTCCACGATGTGGACATCTCCTGAACAATTTGTTGAACCTTTCCTATAACTCATATAACGATTTACTTTCTAATTGATTGAACCCTGTAATATCCACAAACAACTTTGCAATTTTTGTAGGAGGAAAATATTTGTTCAAAAAAGCTCTAGATAAATTAGCCTAGTTAGGAAAAGAAAATGCAACCACAGTTTAGCATGACCTGTTAAAGAAAAAGGAAATAACCAAAGGTTCATAGCTTCATCATTTACCCCATTTACATTTAAAGTATCACATATTTCAGTAAAATTAGCTAAATGGGCATTCAGGTCTTTAGTTGTGTTTTCCCCAAACTGATCTTGCTGCACCATTTGGATTAATGTTGGCTTGATCTCAAAGTTGTTGGTATTGGCCATTTGTCTTGCTATACTAGTCTCAAATTCTGCTGCATTCGGTAAAGCAAATTCATGAGGTGCTTTTTGTTGCTGACGTGGCACTTCGTCTCCTTCAACTGGTTATTGAACCATGTGATCAACATGAGTTTCACCTATCGAATTTTCTCCTTCACTCTCTTCTGCTAACTCTTGCTTTTTTCTTTGCTCCCTCACATTCGTTGCAGTGCTCTCAATTTCGAGATTGAAAGAAACTATAGGCCGAAGAGTCCTGTGCATAAAACTATCAACCAAACAAAATGAAATGAAAAAAGTAAAAATTATCAAAATAAACAAATACAAGTCTAAATTTGAACACCGTTTTTGGCAGTGGCGTCAAAAACTTGACTCGGATGTTATTAGATATTAAAATATACAATAATTATTCAACAAATTATACTAATAAGCCAGGTAATAAATTCTAATTATCCATATCATTGCAAGAGCATAGATTGCGTGGCAATAAATGTAATAGGGTCGATCCTACAGAAACAGGACAAACTACTAAGGCTATTGTACTTTTTTTTTTAATATTTAGACCTACTTAGCAAAAGATAAGTGATTTAAAATTACTAAATTTGAACTAATGAAAATAAACACACAGGAAATTCTTAAGGAGATATTTTATGCAACTGACTTAGGTTTTAGAATCCACTAATGGATCACAGAATGCACTTGATTGGATTTTCATATTATCTCAATTAGAGCCTAATACCAATTGCACTTAACCCCCACTCCTAGCAAATTAATGATTACCAAATTAGTAGCCCTTTCCTATTCTCGTTGTTAAGACCCTAGCACATAGCACAGGTTCTTTTAGTCTATGAATTGCTTAATTGACCCACTTCGGTGCAACATTATTCTCGTGTGACATGCTACCTAAGTTTCTACTATTCTCTTTTCCATCATTATTATCAAATCTCTTTGCATAAAACTACTACATCTTCATTATTAGTAGCCAACAATGAATCAATTCAATACGAAATAGACTTCATAAAGACTGGCAACAACACCGGGGATACCTGGCACCGAACATGTCTTTCATTTTCCTTCATTTTTTGACTTCAAAATCGATTTTTGCACCAATTTTTCACTATTTGCACTCAACTTGCAAAACACATAAAAATTACAATTAAGCCATATTTTTTCTCAATTAAACTCAAATGAGCTAGAAAACAAGCACTTAAGATACAATTGAACTCTAAAAAACATTGCAAAATGCGGTTCATCAAAATGTTTTAAATTATTTTTCATATGAGCACTACAACTATTATAATATACAAATTGCTTCACGCAACCGACGGTGAAGTTTTCCAAACTACGGGCTAATCCAGTGGAAGTGGACCTAAGACGGTTAAGGGTTGGAAGGAGGGGGCTCTACACTTTAGCCAGGAATGCTTTAAAAGGCACCCCCGTCAACTCACTTAGCCTAGTTGGTTTGAAATTAAAAGTTATATTTTGTTCTTATACAAATGCGTAAAATCTTATCCAGGGAATCCATCTGTTGGCCAAACTGAAATTGGCATGCAATTGAGTTAAGGTTCACGTATTCAGTTTAACAAACCAAAATTTTTTTTACAGTATTGAAAACTAAAGAAAAATTAATTTTCACACCTCTTCAAAATAAACGATCGAAACTAGTATTATGGGAGACTGATTAATAAGGACAAACTGACAAGAAAACAAATCGTAGTTCCATAATTTAAATAGCTTTAACAATATCAAAGATGGGAGAAATGTTGTACAACTGTGTGGATTATGTAGTTTGGTCATTGGATGACAATATCTAATATAACTAATAACTAATCACCATATAAGTTTGTCACATACTAAGATAAACCATGCATAGATAATGACAAATTGCATTTAACTAGAGGTAAAAAAAAATCTTAAATAAAGCTATAATTTGCAATCATGTTATCTTTTGCAGCCACATACGTGTTACTATACTCAACTTTGCACTATGCACTGCAATCTCTGGAAATAGAAATTTTCTTTTTCTAACCTCCATTGATTCTCAGCGTATTCTTTTGTTGACTCCTGAATCATATGTGTCTATACTTGTGAAGGACAAACAAATTAGCAACAAAACATTTACAAAATATTCGATAACAAAAATTGATTCCTTTTTCAATCAAATGACTGTAAAAAAAAATATGGGGAAGAAAGGGGAAAAATTAGTTATCGTAAAATGATCTTGCTTAGATTAGGAAGAAGATGGTAGAATCTTGAGGAACAGTATTCTAGATGCTGTGTCCCTAATCAACTCTACACGAAAACCTGGATGGTCTTTACATCCACGACCAATTTAGTACTTTAGAAATATTATCATTGTTAGAAATGAGAAGGGAAATAAAATCTAGCACAAGCAAATAATCAAAATTTCACATATTTCATTTATATTTAAAACTATTGATGGAATCTTTTAAGGGAGTCAAAGGGTATGTTAATTTGGATGAAAGAATTAAAGTAAACACAATGGTAGGTTCAAAGGGATAAAGTGCATTTATTAATCCATATTTTTGTTTCATGAATCATATTAGAAGGAACTAAAAATTGTAAACCTAACTTTCTCTTGTTATTGCAAATTTCTGGAGTTGTCTTAACTTTTCATCATTGAAAAGAACTTGAATTATCGTGCTATAGTTATAGCTATCCATGTTTGATATTTTTTTTTTTTGTAATTTCGAATCCTATAAAAGCATCATCATTTCTTGCAGTTATAATCTCAAATCTTAGGCTAGGTCAACAACATGTCGGAGGAAAAAAGGCAAGAATTTTAAGAACATTTCTGTTTCTTCTATTTCATGTGTTCCTAAAACTTCATTTGTCTCACATCTACATTATTTAAACTACTTGATAGGAGGGCAACATATCCATATACTAGTAAACGTGACATGAATGCCCTTAGGAGGGTCAAAAGTGCACCTGCATTATCCTATATTGGTGACCAAGGCGAGATCAAGGATGCTGAGGGCACGGATATCTTACCAGCTCAAGTGACTTCTGACGGCACAAGTTTATCTTCAAATCCAATCAGTAGGCAGGTATAAATAAACTTGCAATATGATGCCTGATTACCTTCATTTGTCTGATTAGCTTCCAGGAATTTTGATATTTCTCAATCATTTACAAACCTTCATTTGTATCTTTAAAGGCTCAAAGAGATGACATTGGTGATGAACACCATTCAACCCCTACAATCTCGTGTATACTTCTGATGGGTATTGGTGGACTAATGATTGGCTATGCATTGACCTTCCCAGGTTTGTAACTAATGGATAATTTCCAATTTCACTAATTTTTGGGCAGATGAGTATTGCCATTTTACTTAGGCTGGTTGAGACTAATGAGCATTGTCATTTTACTTAGGCTGGTCAAGACTATGGCAAAAATTACCTAATTATATTCATCTTATGCTTCAATTCTATTCTTGAGTTAAAGAATCTTGTATTTTGAAATAAAGTCCATAGCAGAGAAAAGAAAATCAAGATCAAAGTACCGTCAGTTATACCCTTCTAGATTGAATATCCTAGGCTTGCTTGGCCATTCTAACATGAACTATTGAAAAGGAAACAATTAGCAATACTTCTAAACAAGTTTATCAATTTCTTATCTTGGTGAGAGACTACATAGTTCTAAACATGGGATAGTCTCATATACCTCTTTTGTGGTTTTTAATAATTTCACATACCTCTCTTCATGTTTTAAAATTTTCATTTATATTCTTTGAGATTTCTATTCAATAACAAAAACACCCGTGAGCTACATTACTCAAAAAATGCCCTTGTTGATTAATTAAAATACCTTTTGTCAATTAATTATTGTATTTTTACATTAAAAATTAAGTTGTATATTATACAAAATGGCACTCGTAAAAATCAATGCATGTTTTATATGGAAAATGCACTTATATTATTCAAATTTGAATAATATTTTGATAAAATTTATTGCAAAATTGCTACCCTTGGTTAATTAATTCTTTCATTTTGGTATTAAAAATTAAAATTATTTTTTATAGAAAGTGCACTTATAAAAATTAAACTATATTTTATATAGAAAGCATGCTTAATTATTAAAATACAAACAATATTTTGATTGAATAATTTAGCCTTCATTTGATGTTCTTGTATTGTTTTTTTGACCTTTATCCAATTAAAAAATCTTAAAGTTTTAAATTGATTATTTAATTTTATTTTTTAGGTATTAGGAAGAGTTTATTTAGTAAAACAAATACATTTTATGAAAAAAGAAGAATAAGAAGTGAAAATTGGGAAGAATTTTCTCAATTAATTTGTGCTTTTTTATTGTTTTATTAATTAAGAAGGGCGTCTTTGGAATAATATAGGTCATGGGTGTATTTTGTTATTGAGTAGAAATTTCAAGGGATATAAGTGAAATTTTAAAATGTGAGGGAAGGCATGTGAAATTATAAAAAAGCTCAAGGGAGGTATTTGAAATTATCCCTCTAAATATTTCCATCTCTAAAAGGCTTGTGCATTGATTTTCGTGGCTGCTTTAAGTACTTAATTGACTGGAACTTTCTGAAACTATAGCAATTTTCTTTTGATATCAATAAATCTATTTGGGAGAACTTTAGGAATAGGTATTTCAAGCATTTCCCTATGTTAAATAGAGTTACATAGTATTAAAACTTATAGTTGAATAACCATATTAGAAAGTATGCTTCTGGAATGAGCATATGCGTACGTATGTTATTTTGGTCTTGTTTTACATGATAAATTGAAATTTTGAATGTTGATAGTGGAAGTTTATAAATATGAATCAAGGGTAATATTCAACAATTTCACGCACTTCAAGGGCTCTGTGAAGATAATCTTATTCATCAGTTTACTAAATTTTACTTCGACCATTATGTCACAAGTTTGATTTTGAGAAATTAGCAAGTAGGAATATATTTCCTGCAAGATTTTGTGTGCGAATTTGAGATATTTGTGTAAGTTTAGCTTGGAAATGTAGACATTTATTATCTTTCCTATTTTTCTTTCCCCTTTGTGATTCATCAACGTCTTTAAACAAACAAATGCAATTAATTTTGATCTTTAATTTTTTTAGGCAATTTTGTAAAATTGATGTCTTGACAAGTATGAATAAGGATGTTTTAAATATTTAGAAGCTTTAAAGGCTAGAAAAAAAAAACTTAAAACTATGATCTTTTTGTAAGGATAGCATCAAACTTGCGCAAGTTCGCTGCTTTCTTGTCATAACCTAATAAAAGATAAGACTATTCTCTCTAATTATTGAGGCAGATATTTATATGCATGTAATCCTTGAATAGGCAGAAGTCAATTAATTTCTTTTCTCCACCTGGCTTCCAACTTTCGTGATGTGGGATATAATCGCTTTTACCCTCCAAAGGCAAGCTGCATTTGGTTCGAAACAGTTGAAATTATTCGAAAAGACAAGCATAATTCTATTAGCTACAAATTTGTATAGCTGATTACCTCTTTACCGTGTTGTGAATATGTTTATTTCCTACTGTGCCCAACTTCTAGAATAGCCAAAAATTGGCAGTAGGGTTTTATTCATCTTGATAAAGCAAATTTGCCACTCAAAAGGGCACAGCCAGGCTTCTCTAGGTCAAAATAGTAAATTAAACCAAAACATGACTGAATGCCTTAATTTTTGCTTCCGTGATTACATTTGCTTTCAACGTGAGAAAATTTTAATTAGCAACGACAAGTGCAAATTAAAGTATAGACCATTTAAAATGACCATACTATATTTTAATTAGCAACGACAAATGAAAATTAAAGTATTGACCATTTTAAAATGACCGTACTAACCTTACCTGTAAACCAAGGTTTTCCATTAAAAAACAAAATACATCCCCACTCAATCTCTTCCTCCCATTCTTCTCTTCTTCTCCGCTGCTACCTATCTACAATCCGTCCTCCATCCGACCTTCTCCTCGCTACTGATTAATTCCTCTTCGTCTCTCCAAATATCCATTGCCAAGTACTGAAAATTAGCATTTGCTTTTTAACCTCTTTGTAGTATCCAATCTAGTTTTTGATCTTGGATTTGCATTTATATTGAAATGTTGGTTGTGGCGATCAAAACTGTTACGTTGAAGCTGAAAGTGGTAAATCCTTGGTGTTGCAGGGGTTTGGGTGGTTATATTATTTTAGATAAATCCATTACAGGGAAAATAAAATGAAGAAAATTGAGACACGGAAGACATCATGGGTGTGAATAAATGAATTTTACCAGTTCTAAGGCTATAATGATATGTTCACAATTAGGAATCCCCTTCAAACAATGAAGTCTCCACATATATACAAAGATAACTTCCTGTTTATTAGTAGTAATTAGCAGGTTTAGGTAGATATTATCTGATATATATTAATAAAGAGGTTAGTGCAGAAGGCTAGACTCTTGGATGGTGGTATATCTAGGGGCTAGTGGTGCTTTCAGTGACGGCAGAAATGGCAGTGGAGGTGAAGGTCGAGCTGGAGTTAGTGTTGGAGATATTGGTGGCGGAGGAGGAAATAGAGGTGGAGGTGATGATGGAAATGGTGATAATGGTGTTGGTAGTAGCGGTGACGATGGAGATGGAGGTGGTAATGGTGGTGTTTTGAGACGTGGGAAGGTTGGAAAGGGTGGGGTGAGAAAGGATTATTGAACATAACTTGTTTTACTATTGTTTGAATAAGAAAATTAAACTTTAAATTTAGATGAAAGCATTTTAGTTAAGGATTATTTTAGATACCTTCCTTGAGGTTTCTGATAATTTCACGTACCTCTCTTCGCGTTTTAAAATTTCACTTATATTCTTTAAGATTTCTATTCAATAACAAAATGAAATCATGAGCTACATTATTCCATAAATCCCTTGTTAATTAATTAAAATAACTTTTGTCAATTAATTCTTTTATTTTGGTGTTAACAATTAAAATTCATATTATACAAAAAGTATACTCCTAAAAATCAACGCATATCTTAAATGGAAAGTATGCTTATATTATTCAAATCCAAATAAATATTTTGACTAAAGTTATTCTAAAATAGCCACCTTTTGTTAATTATTTCTTTTGTTTTGGTATTAAAAATTAAATTTATTTTACATAGAAAGTACACTTATAAAAATTAAATTGTATTTTATACAGAAAGCATACTTAATTATTCAAATATGGAAAAATTTTTGATGTTATAATTTTAGACTTAATTTGATGTTGTTGTATTGTTTTTGTGGTCAACAGCCAAGCACAGCTCCCTATAGTATACTTCTTCACTTCACTACTCATATAGGCTTTCTCTCTGTCTAAAGGGAATCATTTTCATCAATCAATACTTGATCTTCCAAATCTTTCAAAACATCTTCGGCAATGCCAATCTTTAACCTAATGGTGAAAATCATATTCATTGGAATTCTTGGGCTACGTCGTGTTTTTCAACTGACGAAGGTGGACTGGCTTTTCGCTCTTTTAGAACCATAGGAAAGTCTGATTTCAAAGAAGAAATTGTATATTATATTAAAGAAAAGAGGGTGTTGCCTTCTTTCAAGTCGAAGGGCTAGTCTTGGCGAGACGGATTACTTATTAGGCTGCTCGAAGGGTTGGACTTTTATACCATTAGGAAAATTAGAAAATTTTAAATTGATTATTTTATTTTGTTCTTTAGGTATCAACAAGAGTTTATTTAGTAAAACAAATACAAAAAAATTATTTATGAAAAAAGAAGAGTGAGAAGTGAAAATTGGGAAGAATTTTCAATAATTTGTTTGGGTTTTTGTATCATTTTATTAATTAAAAAGGACATTTTTGGAATATATAGGTCATGGACATGTTTTGTCATTGAATAGAAATCTCAGGGGATGTAAGTAAAAATTTTAAAATGTGAGTGGAGGTATGCAAAATTATCAAAAAGCTCAGTAGAGATGTCTGAAAATATCCGTTTTAGTTATTCATGCAAATTTTTGACTGGGTCGATTTTATTTTTAAATTATGTTACTAAAATAGTCAAATCAGAGAGTAGGTGATATCTTTGAAATTATCTTAAAGGTTAAATCCCAAATACATAAGAAGACTTAAAGCATGACTATGAACCCTTCTCTTCTCTCAAAGATTTAATGCATCCAAAAAGAACCCTTTTCTTTTTCGATTTAAAAAGAGAATTCTTCATTAGAGCATAAAATTGATCTCTTTGATGAAACCACATACATCATCAAGTCAAAATTTCTCAAATTCTAGAAATAAAAGCTAGATATTGAATCGATTTGGAGATAAAGCATTTTTTACTAATCATTTCTGACAGTTTGGAACCTCACTAATCTTGAGTAACCACTATGTTCTACTTGTTCATCAGTGAAAACATAAGCTGAAAAAATTTACAAAGAAAAATTTTTAGGGATAAGTGCAGAAACCTTCCTTATGGTTTCTGATTGCACATATTTCCCCTCATGTTTTTAAAAATCATTTATCTCCTAAGATTTCTACTCAATAACAAGACACATCCGTGAGTTATATTATTTCAAAAATAACCTTTTTGATTAATAGAACAATACAAAAACACAAATTAAATCATTTCTTCCACTTCCCACTCTTCCTTTTCATAAATAAATTTTTTTTGTATTTGTTTTATTGAATAAACTCTCTCTAATACTTGAAAAACTAAATAAATCAATTTAAAACTTCTAAATTTTCTTAATCTCATAAAAGCCAAAAAACAATATAACAACAATCAAATCAAGTCTAAAATTATTCCATCAAAATGGTATTCGTATTTGTATAATTAAGTGTACTTTTTATATAAAATACACTTTAATTCTTATAAGTACGCTTTCTATATAAAATACATTGTAATTTTTAACACCAAAATAAAAGTTGACAAATGGTAGAATTTTTGGAATAAATTTTAATTAAAATATTATTCAAATTTGAATAATATATCTGTGCTTTTCATATAAAATATACTTTGATTTTTATGAGCGTGCTTTTTGTATAATATATATTTAAATTTTTATCACCATAATAAAAGAATTAATTGACAAAGGGTATTTTAATTAAACAAAAAGGGCATTTTTTGAATAACAAAACTCATGTGTGTGTTTTGTTACTAAATAAAAATCTTAGGGGTAGATAAGTGATATTTTTAAATTATGAGGGAGGTATCTGCAATTATCAGAGACCTTAAGAGAGGTTTCTAAAATTATCCCAAATTTTGATTTATAGGGAACTCCTATACGTTATTTTGGGCCCCTTGTGTACACTAAATCTTTACTTAATATTTTGTTGAATGTTTACATATTAGTAGAAAAAAAAATCATTTTAGTGGTGCACGCTAACAATGTGTTTATACCATTATTTTTTAGGCGGGCTCCCTAAGATGGATGTATTTCTGAGGCGTTTTTCCCATTCCATTTTCGTAGCCAAGAAGAAAGCTATAAAAAACGACTTTTGCTTCTATATTAATGGATGGTTGCTACTGTTCACGTCATTGATTCCACTATGCGCATTGCCTGCGGTCTGGTTGGGTCTCATCTTGGCTTGCCATTGGGGTCGCAAACCAACTTTGATGCTTGGGTCTGGATTTTGGTTCCTAGGAGCCTGTTTAGGCTCGTGGTTCCCTTCGACTAGTATTGGAGTGGTTGGCATGTTATTTCTAGGGTTTGGACTTGGCTTCACGTACCAGGTATTACAATAACATAAATACTTTCAAAAATAGGTTTCTGTGTTTTTTCTTTGAATTAGGAATTGACACATTTCTATCAATTTTGTGTAGGTTATCCCTATGATTTATTTAGAGGTCGTGCCACCAGACTCTAGAGGTAGGATTGACCTACTGTTTCAGTACATGACATTATCAGGAAATGTACTGGCATACATGGTGAATTTCATCGCATCTTATTACCCCTCTTGGGGTTGGAGACTTTCCTATGGCTTTGTAGCCCTCTTAGCTTTCGCTCTCCTCTTGGTAGCATGGCATATTAGGGAGACTCCAAAGTGGCTCTTACAACATGGAAAATGGATGAGAGCTACTAGTGAGCTTAGGAAGATGAGAGAATCTGATCTTGAGGTTGCAGTTGAGCTTGCTATGATGGCAAAGGAGGGCCATCAGGACACTGAGCAGTTGAGAGATGCGACTTGCCACCGTAGTCGTCCTATGATAGTCATCAGCTTAGCAGCACAGTTTCTTCAGCAGCTCATCGGGACTGGATCACTAATATTTTTTGGCCCGATCCTACTAGAGTCATTGGGTTACACATTACATCAGGCCTTTCTAGCACCTTTATGTGCTAGCATGTGTAGCATTCTAGCATCTGGTGCATACACTGGCTTCCTTGACCGAGTTGGACGGAGGGTCCCACTCATATGGTCTTGTATTACCATATTTGGTTCGCAGGTATTTTTAATCTTAATATTTTTCATGTTCTATTTTTAATATTTTTGTTTAGTATATGTAGATGTATACATTAATGACTTCATTTCTTTTGTTATAGCTCTTCATCTGGGTTGTTTACTACTTAGATGGGAGCGTTAATTTCCATCTAAGTAGGCCAGATGCTATCATTTTCTTGGTGCTGATGGCTAGTAGTGTCATGAGTTATGGTGTACTATCTGCCCCTCATGGTTGGATTGATGACAAGTACCATGGAGAGGGCAAGGCCGTGGGGACAGCCTTGGAGAACAGTGTATACATTGTGATGCTTGTAGTGACGACTCATATCACACTACGGTTATTCTGTGGATTGAGTATATGGGTCTTCATTTTTTTGAGCATCACTGCTTTGTTGATAGGAGGCATCATTTTTTCCTTCATACCAGAGACGACAGGCATCATGGAACACAAGGTTTCTAGAAGAATTTGGAGCCAGCACTGGTATTGGAAGAGATTCTTTCCCCCTAGTGATCATCTAGCTTAGGAACTTACAAATCATATTTGTTTGGATTTTTAATTTCTAATCAATGTACGCAATGCTCAGTCTAGGGAGTAGTTTGAGAGTCTCGCACAAAGTTTCTAGACTTAGTTAGAATTGTGAAAACATTTCTTTGGAAAATCTTGATCAGGATGTAATTTGGAACTGCTTTACCCATAGCAAAAGAAGAACGGGTGTTGTTCTTTCGTTTCCTTGTTCTCTGTACATATAAAATGCCTTTTTGGGTGGTCGTTAAGAAACCTATTCCGTTTGGTTTCAGCTCGTAGGCCTTGGACAGTAAGAAGTACTCCATTTCCAATGTCCAAAAGCTTCACAATTGAAATATTTATAACGTAATTTGGGCTATTTTTGTTCCTAATTTTGTGCACTAGTAAGCCTAATGTCTGTATGAATAATTCTAAATCTACAGCACGAAAAATTCTGAAAATTTTAGCTTGTTGCTTAGCATTATAGTCAGTTCATGTTATTATTAGAAACTTTTGAGTTAATCAGATTAAGTACTCTAATCTGATTGAGATTATATAAAAACATTGTACTAGTTAAAAAGTACACAAAGCAATGCAAGATATACGAAATATATGTCATACAAAAGTTTGAGTCACAAATAAGTCAACATAAGTTCAAATAAATATGTTTTCCTACTTAAAGATCTGTTTTCTTGATGAGGACGCAACGGTTGGAGAGTATTTTGCGTCTTGAAACATAAAACTTCTTAACAATCATTGAAGCTATGTTTCTCTTTTCTCGACATTTCCGAACCCTTCTCGTCTTTTCAGTTTCACTGCTTGTCATTCTACAAGCCAATAATAAGGAGGAGGCAAATACTAGGAAATCACTAAGCTTCCTGTGGTCGTGATTTGCTGTTGTAATTACATCAAAAGGCCAACATACAAAATTAAAGTATCAAACGGTCTATTCACAATTATGTCATATAGAGTTCATCAGCATAAGAATTGGGTTCATGGATAAACTTCAACCTAATTGCACACCTTGAGGAAGACTATCATAAGGGTATATACTGATTTTGTGGGTGATACAATGGATAAATAAATCAGAGTGCAAATATGTCTACTTTTTTGCCTTCAATTTAACGAACGTCTAATATGACATAAAGGAAAATTAAAGGAAACTAAATAGGGATAGAGGGGGATGTATTTTTCACCGCTGGGTAATTGGTCTCAGATAGATGGCAAGAATTGCATACCATGTGGAACTGTTGGATCAAGTACAAAGATCTTTTTACTAGAATAGGATGTATATGGACTACATTAATTAGAATCATGGACTTAACCAGGTGAGCTGGAATATATATTTAATTAAGCGCTCACCAAAAAATAATCAACAGGGTGATTGAGCTTTATGATGATTATTAAACACACAATTGATGGATGCTTGATCTGAAGGAGTGTTTTTCACAAGTCTGATCAGATAAAGAGCTCGAGGCTTAGCGTTTTGAACCTAGCTGTTATTTATTAGTAGCTGCTGATTGCACAAGCAGAAGTGAAATTGCACGGGGCCCAAAAAAAAAAAAAAAAAAAAAAAAAAGCGAAGGTTGCATGACCCAGCAAAATATCCATTGCGGACCGACTAAATGATGGTTCAATTTTTTATAGACAATTAAGTCATAACTAAATGCTGTTCGAAATCGATCATGCAATTATTCAATAAAATGATAAAAATGGTAAAATATATTCAAATAAACAGCAAACTCAACAAGAATATGTGTAAACTCAAAAGCCATCTCCAGCAAAACATACAGGTACTCAATAGGCCCCTAAGCCACTGATAGAACACCACAGGATTCCAAACAACAAAAAGAGTTGTACAGTAATAAACAATACACATTCTCCAATCGAAAAAATAATGATAAAACGCCACTTGTGCAAGGTTTAATCTTAGCAACTTTACTATATTCATTTTTGAAACAACAATTTCTAAACTCAGATAATGATTATTATAAGTGAAGAAATCAAACAATAAACTTCACTACTAACAATAGCCTAAATGTGCCGACAAAGTAATTGATTACAAGCCCCTCCTTCCCATTGCAAGAACTTAGAGCCCACCCAAGTCCGATCCCGTAGGGAATATGGCAGCCATCATCGGGCCCCTACAAAATATGCAAAACCAAAAAAGGAAAATACGGGGATAGAGGAAGGTGAAATTTTGCGTCGACCATGTTGACACACTGACTCTCCAAAACCTAACTGAAAATATACCGTAGCAATCGCCACTCTCTCTCTCGAGCTGCCCCCTTAGGAACCTACTGTCAGGATTATTGTTAACAGGACCCTAACTAATACAAGAATTCAGATGGAATTAACAGAACAGTAAACTAAATGAATATGACTGTATTATTCAAAGAAAATAGAGAAGGAGAAATGAGGTCAGATTGAAGAGAATTACAGTAGGAGGGTAGAAATTTAGAGAGTAAGAATGAAGAGAGAGAGAGACTACTCAATCATGCCTATCTTCCCTCATTCCTTTCTTCTCTTTTTATACAAGTTGTTGTTGCTCACGTTTCCCTCCTCTTCCCAGATGATACTACCTCTAACTAACTCTTAGCTAAGTAACTGACACTCTAGCTGAGTAACTGACTTTTATCAACTACTAACTACTGCTAACTAACTCTTCCCCTTATACGACACCGTTCCTTTTCTTTCTTTATTTGCTCTCCTGACAATTCCTTCCCCCATGAGCAATGACTTGTCCTCAAGTCTGAAAATGAGGAAACTGATGCTGGATGAAGGCTTTGTCTTCCCAAGAGGATTCCTCTTCATGTAGATGATTCCACTTAATGAGAAACTGTATGACTAGGCTACCATTGTGTAGAATGACTCTCCTTTGAGTATGGCTGCTGTTTCCAGTATACGTTGATCCTGCTCATCCCATTGTGGAAATAAAGGACTTGACTAATTATTAGCTCCCAACTTCTTCTTGAGTAATGAAACATGAAATACATGGTGCACTTTTGACTCTGCTGGTAGTCGAAGTTTATATGCCACTGCTCCAATTTTTTCTACCACTTGGAAAGGTCCATAAAACTAGAAGTCAGTTTAAGATTTTTCCTGAGTGACACAGTCTGTTGTCTATATGGCTGCAACTTTAGATATATCCAATCACCTACTGCAAACCTTCTTTCAATTCGTGTTTGGTCAGCAAAGAATTTCATTCTTTGTTGTGCCTTGAATAAGTGCTCTTTGACTGATTGCATAATTCTGAGTCTGGTTTGGGGCATGTCCGTAGCAGCTGGAATGATAGCATCATGATAAGGTCCTAATGGTAGTGGTACTGGTTTGTACCCATACAAGGCTTCGAAAGGTGTACATTGTAGGCTGTTATGGTAGGCAGTATTATACCACCATTCTGCCAAAGAAAGCCACCTACTCCACTGTGTGGGGTGTTCACCAGTCATACATCGGAGAAAGGCTTCCAGACATTGATTTAACCGCTCACTTTGGCCATCCGTTTGAGGATGGTTAGCTGAGCTGAACTGCAATTGGGTACCCATCAACTTGAATAACTCCTTCCAAAAATGATTAGTCAACAGCTTGTCTCTATCATTTGTTATTGACTTTGGAAGACCGTGTAGTTTATATATGTTATCCAAGAACACCTCAACTACATCAGATGCAGAGAAAGGATGCTTGAGTGGTGGGAAGTGGCCAAACTTAGTTAATCTATCTACCACCACTAATATAGTATCATATTGCCTGGATGGAGGTAATTTCTCTATAAAATCCATAGTAATGTGGGACCAGGCTTGTGTAGGTATGGGTAATGCCTGTAGTAAATCTGGATAAGGAACTTGTTCCCCTTTGTTTCTCTGGCAAACATCACAATAACTAACAAACTGGAATATCTCCTTTTTCATCCTAGGCCAGAAAAAAAGGGATTGGATCTTTTGGAAGCAAGCCTTCTGGCCAGAATGACCCCCTAGGGATGAAGAGTGTAATTCTATTATAAGTTTTTGTCTAACTCCTTTGTTATTTCCAACATAGAGCTTGCTGTTGTATTTCAATATACCTCGTTCGAAAGTATAATTGGTTACTTGTGGGTCCTCCAACAGTATTTGTGCTATTATCTTCTGGCATTCTTCATCCCTTTCATAACCAGCTTGCAGCTCCTGAATCCACTTAGGTTGAATTGTCGAAATAGCCATTGCTGAGATTACTGTTGAGCAATGATTTTCCATATCCTCTTCTCTTCTGGAAAGTGCATTTGCCACCTTATTTTCATCTCCTTTCTTGTATTGGATTTCGTAATCCAATCCTAGTAATTTGGTTAGCCACTTGTGCTGCAAGTTCATGGTTAACCTTTGTTCCAATAGAAATTTCAGGGACTGGTGGTTTGTCTTGATGACAAAATGGTGCCCTACAAGATAGTGCCTCTATTTCATTATTGCCATTACTAAGGCCATTAGTTCCTTCTCATACGTAGATAGTCCTCTATGCCTTATTGAAAGTGGTTTGCTTAGAAAAGCTATAGGGTGTCCCTCTTGCATTAAGACAGCCCCTATTCCTTGTCCACTTGCATCAGTCTCAATTATGAAGAGCTGCTTAAAGTCTGGCAATTTGTGGACAGGTGCTGTAGTCATGGCTTGCTTGAGTTGTTCAAAGGCTGTTTGAGCCTCTATTTGCCATCCAAAGCCATCTTTTCTTAACAACTCATTTAATGGCTTACAAATAGCCCCGTACCCTTTGATAAATCTTCTATAATATCCTGTTAATCCAAGAAACCCCCTCAATACTTTAACATTCTTTGGTACTAGCCAACTGATCATGCATTCAACCTTGTTGGGGTCCATACTCAGCCCAGCTTCTGTGATAACATGCCCCAAATAATCGACCCTCCTTTGAGCAAAAGAACATTTGGTCCTTTTTGCATATAATTGGTTGTCTTTCAGTATAGTCATGACTGTGTGTAGGTGCTGAATGTGTTCCTCCAATGATGTACTGTATATTAAAATATCATCAAAAAACACCAAAACGTACTTTCTAAGACAACTTTTGAAGACTTGATTCATCAATGCTTGAAATTTGCAAGTGCATTTGTGAGTCCAAAGGGCATTACTAGGAACTCATAATGCCCTTGATGAGTCTGAAAAGTTATTTTGTGAGTGTCTTTAGGTTTGACTCTAATCTGGTGATAACCAGACCGTAAGTCCAGTTTATTGAAGATCCTTGCACCATGCAATTCATCAATCAATTCATCTATGTTAGGTATAGGGTTCCTATCTTTGATGGTCAACTCATTCAAGTGCCTGTAATCAACACAAAACCTCCATGTTCCATCTTTCTTTTTTACCAAAAGAACAGGTGATGCAAAGGTGCTGTGACTGTTCTTAATAATTCCAGTTTATAACATATTAATGACCTGCTATTCAATCTCATTTTTTTGTGAATGAGGATACCTATATGGCTTCAGCTTAAAGGTTTGAGAGCCTGGTTTAAGATTTATATGATGGTCAAGGCTCTACTCTGGTGGCAGGTTTCTGGGGTTGTCAAAAACTTCAGCATATTGAGCTAACAGTTGAGCTACTTCAACAGGTATTTCTTCATTTTCATTCAGTCCTTGTTCCAACTGTAATGCAGTGATGTGCCTGGTCTTACTTTGAATAAATTCTCTGAGATCACCTCCTCTAATTAATTTGAGTTCAGGCTGCTCAATCTGTCCTTGTAATTCTACCAAGTCTCCATTGTTATACAAGGTAATATTAAATTGATGAAAATCAAATACAATGGGGCTGAACTGGAATATCCAGTCAACTCTCAATATGATACCCCACTTCCTAACTCCATTATTTTCAGATCATACACAAACGAGTAGTTCTGTATTTCCCATTTGATCTGAGGACATGTAGCGCAGCTGGTAATGCCACTAGCATCTGCTAGAGTTATTGTCAGAGGGTTTGATGCACAGAAGGGAAGATTTAATTCTTGAACCAATCTGTGGTTAATAAAGCTGTCAGAGCTACCCGTATCCACTAGAATTTTTACAGGTAGATTTCTAAGCCAGCCTTGAAGAATGATTGTCTTCCTCTTCATACATCTAGACAATGCATGTATTGAAACTTCCATCATCTTCCCTGGATTACCTGTCTCATCATCTTGTTCCCCCAATGCATCTTCAAAATCACCTACTTCTTCATCATCAGCAAGAACCATATTCAACTGATTCGTTTTGCATTGGTGTCCCAACCCATATTTTTCCCCACATTTAAAACATAATCCATGATTTTTTCTATGTTGCAGTTCTTGGGGAATCAGCTTCTTTGTTTCTGGTTTTCCTGAAGTAATCCCTTTATCTTGAGACACAGGTATTTTATAAAATCCATTGCCTACAGGACCTGCATGTTTAACCATACCAAAATTTTGAGTCTACAACTGGCATGCCTCCTGTCTTTTGGTTCCTCCCTTGTATCACGCATACTTGTTCTTGTAAGTGTGCAATTTCAAAGGCTTTGGTCAATGAGTCTGGACTTAGCATTTTGACATAGCCTTTATTTCATCCTTTAGACCACTAACAAAATTGGAAATAAAGTAACTTTCACTTAACCAGGGATTTTCAAGTAACATCAAGGTTTTTAATTCTTCAAACTTCTCCTCATAATCTTCCACAGACCCTTGTTGTTGTAGTTTATTAAATTCCTCTATAACATTTTGCAATCTTTTTCTCCCCAAACCTACTACATAACAGATCACTGAATTCATTCCAACCCAATTTTGGTTTTTCCAATTTAATCCCTTGGAACCAAATATCGGATTTTCCTTCTAGATACATTTCTACTACATTGATCTTATGGTCCTCTTCAACTTGATAATGTAAGAAAAACTTGTTACATTTTCTCAACCATTCACGTGGGTTTTCTCCATGGAATAAAGGAAGTTCTATCTTAGGATGATAAGGAAGAGGCATTTTACTAACCTTGTCTCTGTTCCATTGCGAATTTTCTTTCTCTTCAGGTATTTTTTGAAAGCTTTGAGGTGTAGGCAGTAGAGGTGGATTTCCAACTATTGACGGTGGCTCTTTTGTTATTCCTTTCTCTTTACTCATCACTCTCATTAAAGCCATGAACTTGTTATCCAAGCCACTGATTAGACTTTCCACCTTCTTGGTGCTGCTTTCCATCTCGCCACGTATTTGTTGTTGAAAGGATTGCATACTCTCCATGGTCTCCTGGAGCTTGGCTTCTTGTATCTTGATTTGATCCTCCAGAGCTTTGAACTTGGTTCCTTCTGCCATTTTTCTTCTGAGTCCAAGAATCAAACAGTTCTGATACCAATTTTGTCAAGATTATTGTTAACAGGACCCTAACTAATACAAGAATTCAAGATGGAATTAACAGAACAGTAAACTAAATGAATATGACTGTATTATTCAAAGAAAATAGAGAAGGAGAAATGAGGTCAGATTGAAGAGAATTACAGTAGGAGGGTAGAAATTTAGAGAGTAAGAATGAAGAGAGAGAGAGACTACTCAATCATGCCTATCTTCCCTCATTCCTTTCTTCTCTTTTTATACAAGTTGTTGTTGCTCACGTTTCCCTCCTCTTCCCAGATGATACTACCTCTAACTAACTCTTAGCTAAGTAACTGACACTCTAGCTGAGTAACTGACTTTTATCAACTACTAACTACTGCTAACTAACTCTTCCCCTTATACGACACCGTTCCTTTTCTTTCTTTATTTGCTCTCCTGACACCTACCGTCTCGACAACCCATAACTAGCCACCGAACTTCAAGGGTTTCCAAGAAATTTTTTTTTTTTTGTTTACGGTGGAGTGGGTGAAACTGGGGTTTTTTTGGACTACCACTAAAACAGTGAAATTATGTATTTGTCTTGATATTTACCATGTGTCAAAATCAGAAAATACAAGGGAGTAGAAAAAAATTAGTAAGAAACTCAAATAAAATTACATAAAAAATATAAAATGAATTGAGAAATTAAATAATAATGTATGCTAACCTATAGCAATGTTTTGAAAACTAGACTGGACCGGCCAGGTCTCCGATCCGGTTCACTCATTGGTTTGATTGGTACATAAAATTGCTTTGAACCGCTTGAACCGTACAAACTGTCCGAACCGATTCGAACCGTTGAACCGGAGATTTTTTGTGTTTTAGTATTGTGGGAAAAAATTTGCAAGTTAGAGGTCTTGAACTTATGACCTCCCACTTGTACTTCGAAGTTGTGGACCACCCCACCAAAGTCCTACTTCTTGGTTTAATGCTATGAATTATTTTATTTATTATTTTTTTAATTTTGTTTATTAATCATTTTTAATAAAATTAATTAATTTTTACATTTTTTGTTCTTTATTTCATTTATCAATCATGTTGGATGAAATTAACTCACTCTTATTTTTTTAGTTTCTTTATTTCCATTAATCATGTTTAATGAATTTAATTGATTCTTACTTTTTTTTATTTCTTTGTTTCCTTTATTAATCATGTTTAACGAAATTTCTTTGGAGAGAATACATATAAAGTTAAAGCTTAAAAATCAATTCTAAATAAAGTCTAAGCTCTTTTAAAATTGAATTTTTCATTGATACAAAATTGATTAGAAGTTAACTCTCATTAGGTTGTGCCAAAAAAAAAAAAAAAAAAAGATCTAAACTGATAATTAGATAAACAAACTAAAATTTGCAAATAATTTGAGTATGTGAACCCAGTTTAGAAAACGAGGCAAAAGAAACATTTTTAAATTTAAAAAATTACATTTACATTGGAAAATTAGTCTTGATGGTATTAAAAGAGTACAGAAGCAGCAAATACGATCTATTAATTTAGAATTTTCAAGACTATAATTTAAAATATTCAAAAATATAATAATGTACTTTAATGGTGAATTTTAAAGTATTTGTTTCATCTATACTTTTTTCCCAATACGATTACTTTTTATAGTTATCATATGTTTTATACTTGTAATGCCATTTCTTTGTTAATTTTATTGTTATAGACATAGAATATATTCTAAAATTTTTACCAAATATGGTAGGTTCATTAATTTGTATATTTGAATATATTCAAACAGTAATAAGTTAACTAATTCAATAGGGTGGGGTATATTTAGTATTTGTTGTTATATTATGTATTATATTAGATTAAAAAAAAAATATTGAATCCCAGTCTGACTGGTCGGACCGCGAACCGGACCCCTCTCTGGTTCCTTGACCAGTCTGATTTTTAAAACATTGACCTAGAGAGGAGGAACTGCTACTTTTGTTGATGTTCGCACACGAAATTGGCACCCAAACGCTTTTTTGATCTTTTGATCGATAGATTGTGAGTTGCGGGGGTATCACTAGTAATACCGAGAAATGATGATAAAATTGATGGAAAGCAATCAAAATGGTGCGTCGATTGGATCTGACTTTTCAGTTGAATGTTGTTCTTTTGCCTTGGACAACTCCGACAACTCCAAATACTTAAATTTACCCCTTAAACGACAGACATTAATTATCAGCTAATAAAAATTGAACGATTCCATGAGATTTTAAAGGAAACTGGAAAACAAACGAACTTGGACAAAAATTTGGAATTGCATTACAACTGAAAGTAATTAAAACGATTGGAAACTGTAAATTCGTCGATAGGAAGTGGAAATATGAAACGCTTAAAGAAAATTTGT
Source organism: Mitragyna speciosa (assembly GCA_024721245.1). Classification (NCBI taxonomy): domain Eukaryota; kingdom Viridiplantae; phylum Streptophyta; class Magnoliopsida; order Gentianales; family Rubiaceae; genus Mitragyna; species Mitragyna speciosa. The sequence continues at coordinate 16,037,936 of CM045568.1, forward strand.
TGTAAATCTAAAGAAAACTGAAACTAAACTGAAACGAGGGCCTTTTGGAAAGGAAAATTATTGACATATTCTATTGTCTATCTTTGGTTGTTGAATATATTTAGGCTTGATTGTGTTATTAACATATTCTAATATCTATATTTGGTAGTTGCGTATGTTTAGGCTAAAATGTATAGGGTTGATTACTGAGTCTTGTATATAGGGATTGCATTCTTTGTAACTGGCATGAATAAGAAACATACAATCTTCTTTCATATTCTTATCAAAAATTTAATATGTCTGATGCATTTCTTCATCCGTCCCTCTTTTGATGTATTTTGGCCTATATATATACATGGTTTCCCTCCAAAAAAAAAAAAAAAAAAAAAAAGTGGCAGTTGAGGTCTTCAAAGTCATGATTGGCCAATCCCCATGTCTTGGTCACTCTGCCATCTTCTCTTTGCTAGAACCGGTTCATATCTTTTATCCCCGAAATCCTCTCTATCCCCTCTGTCTTCAATTTTTATAATATTAATTCATATCATTTTTGAAAATTCACAAATTTTAAAGGTTATTTTAATAAGTACATATATAAATTCATGCACATGGCAGATATACAAGCTAGAGACATAATAGACCGAGAGAATTTTGAAAACAAAGGATTTGAACCATGCCAAAACATGGGTAATTGCCACTTCTCCATATTTCTCTCCGTGGCCCCGCATCCTGGGTAGTTGGATGTAGCCCTTATCCTTTTCCTTCCTAGAAGCCCTCTTTGACGCACAATCACCCTCCCAATCTCCGCCTATGGATCGGTCCTGGCTTTCTATGGTGATCATATCCCCCAACAATTGCTTCTATACAAATACAGCAATTCTTTGTTGTGGTTTTCTAATTAGCCCCATTGTTGCTTTTGTTGCTTTTATTTATTTATTAATGTAAAGAAAAGTAATATGGGGAAACTATTTTCGGTATATACTCTATCCAATGATACAATAGCCTATTTATAAGTGTATACAAGTAAATGATACAATGAAACTAGACAATAATAAGAAGTTTGAGTCTAATTTATCCAAATGATATTCTGATACAATCATATCTTAATTAAATCTTATTTTATCCTAATCTATGATTAGATGTTTAATCATAACATATTTAAAACTCATAACAATTGATTATTTATTTATTTGAACAAAAGCTACTGGAAGCATAGACATGAAAGTCTCATTACTGATGTGAATAAGCCTCAAACCTACCCAAGAAAGCACGAACTTACTGTTTCGTGAAAACCACCTGCGACTGGATGCCCGAAACTAAACGCGGATGGGGCTGAAATGGGTTGCATTGGCATAGTAGGATTATTTCGGAACTCTGAAGGCAAATAGTACAGAGATGGAAGAGGAGTAGATTAAGAGTGGACCTAGGAGAGAGGATAAGACGATGAGATTCTTAACAGTTGATACTGATCATCAAAAGGGTATGTAATCTCGCCATTTAGATAAATATTTCTCTAGTTAGAAAATTTTTGTTCTAGCAATAACGCCCGCCACAACATAATATTTCTCAAATAATCAGTATTTTATCAAACAATGTTTGAGGGTGGGATTGTTTTTACCCCTCCAATGTATTTCCTCTGGCACATGTAAATTTCAACACAGTTGCAATCGCTGCCCTGCGAAGTTTTATTCTGTTTTCCCTAAATCACGGCAAGTTATGTTTCTTTATGAAATGACATTAGACTTCTTACCGATATTTTCTCAATCTCAGAGGAAAGCCTCAAACTTATTGCATTAAAACTAACAAAATTGAACACGAGCAAACCCATGAGAGTCCCAAATAAATTAATCTCAATTATATTCATATTCGGATAGATATTATTGAGTATACCTCGAATTAAGTTCAATCCCATATTTTCTATGTCCATTTCATCTAAATTAAGTTGAGACATGGGAGTCCATTGAGTCTTGAAACTTATTGGCACCTTTAAATCTCATTCAATAATGGCGTTGTTGAGTATGATTATACCACCCCAAAAAATTTTTAAAAAAAAAGCATATCAATATAAAAACAGCAAGAAAGCCACGACTAACCATCTTTACATATATCCGTGCTTTAAGGAGGGTGTTGCAGTTATTTTTGGACCAAAAAAGCCAGAGGAATTGAAATTCTTTATTGGGAATTTGTGCGGTATACATTCCAGATAAATAAAAAATCCACGTAGGAAGTGACTAAGGATATTTCATTACTTAAAAGAGCATGGCATAAACATTAACATAATAAAGAGGGAGATCCTTAAAATATTTGATAAATAAGATAATCATTAAAGTGTGATTTAAAAGTGATTAATACTGTTCAATCTTGGGGCAAACTGTGTCACATGAAAATAACTGACTACATTAAAACATAAATTTTCTTACCAGTTCATGCATGTACGCCAGTTAATTGCTTTTAATGAGTGAGATTTTTTAAATTCTTTCTGGGTTACAACTTGTTAAGCTTAACCACAGGTGGATAAGGCATATAATTAATTGGGCAGGTTGATTAGAGAAATTAAGAAAAAAAATGACAAAACCTCTAAAAAAAAATCATCAAGAGCAAAAAGGAAGTTGTTGACGTGTGACATTTCACATCTATATAAGTATGCTCCTCAAAGTACATTTGAAAGACAAAACGACTTGAGCTAATGGCTGCTATGGTAGTAGTAATCTTCCTCAATTTTCTGACTTCTGCCTTCATCTTTGATGGGCTGGAGTGCAAAAAGATAGTTGGAAATGGCGAATCCATAAAGCAGAAAAATGAAGCAATCTCGATTGCAAAGGTGTTCTTATAATTTGCCTTATCAAACACATATATAACTTTGTTGTACTTACTTTTGGCTGTCATTCCGTTAAGTATAAATGAAGTTTTATAAGATACGGTTAGTGGGCCTAAATCTAGTTGCCTTTTGGAGCTATTTGTCTAGCAAATGCTTCTATTTGAAAAAGAAAAGATAAATTATTTCTGCGACGTGTCACTATTTTGCTTTGTATGATAAGTGCAGTGGTTTCTCCCTGCACTTTGTTCTGCTGTTTTTTTTTTTTTTTTTTTTTTTTTGTCGGAAGGATCATTACAGAAATAGATTTCGTTAAGCACTACTTTTTTATGGTAACTCTATATTCTGTTATTTAATTTTACTTTCTAATATCCTTGATAAAGTACCAAGATAAGCGTGGCAATTTCGTAATTTGGAAGAAGAGAATAGGATTGAATTTGAGGTTCAAAGTAACAAATTGACATGCCCAGTTGTCCACTAAAAATGACTCGAGGCATCCTTATATGAAAGTTAGCAAAATTCAAGTTCAATTCGGAAGCAAGGAATCTTAATTAGTGGTATATACATGAAGTTGAAATGTCAAATTCGTATTAGTCCCCAGTATTGGTGACCTATTTAACATATAGTATTGCATTTAACTAAACTGCTGGCCTGTCAATTTGTTTAAGAATTAGCAGTTTACTTCTTGTTATTGCAAAACCTGTACAAACTGAAATTTTCCCAATTTGCAGACAGTGTACGGTGACATTTACAATTGCATTGATATATATAAACAGCCCGCTTTCAACCATCCAGCATTATTCAATCACAAAACACGGGTAAGTAACGTTCTTAATGCAGTTCTCTTTCATTTCACGAAATGAATTCCTAAAAATTTCATTGTGTAACTAAACCGTACGGTAGATTTCCCAAGAACAAAGAAACGAAATAAAGATGAAACCAAGAATTCCTATTGTTACAATTTTTGGGTTAATTGTATTTTTCCCCCTGTAATTTTTGGATAAACCACATGACCTGCTTATGGTTCAAAAAATTATACATCACTCCTTTGTGGTTTTGATAAAGTGACAAAGTGACAACAATTATCTTCCGTAATTGTCTATGGGTAAAATGTCCAAATTATCCCGTATAAGGATTATAAATTACTTTGGGGTGATGTATAGTTTTTAGAACTATAAGATAGTTATGTGGTTCATCAAAAAACCACAGAGGGGCAAAGTGTATGTTTTTTGAACAAAATATATATATGCAAGCACAGAGATGAAACAATTAAGTATCGGTATAATTTGAAAATTTTATCCACGTTCTGTTACGGAAATTTATGTCGATTTGATGTTTTAACCCAAATCACATGGGGTGATATATAACTTTTTGAATAATAAAGGAGGCATATAGTTTATCTGAAAATAATAAGGGGGTGTAGGGTATTTTCCCTTTTTTTCTCCAGAAACTCAATGTCTCATTCTTAACGAGAAAATTCAATATTACAGATGATCCGGTCTAGCACTTTCCTTCAGTTTCTTCTTACAGATTTACGGGAAATTATATGTTACATTTTTGTTTTGAATGTTAAATATTCACTGATGGATAGATGAACTTGGCAAAGAAATTTGAGGAACAAGGTAAACTTACATTCAAGAATCACACTTCTACATTTAGCCCGAAAGATATATGGTTGGATGGAGGTTGTCCAGAAGGAACTGTACCCATTCGACAGATGACGAAAGAACAAAAAGAGAGATCTTACCATGCCAATCAAGCTTTAAAAAATCAATCACTGGCTTCGGGTGGTCGTATTGATGTAAGAAACCTTTCTACGTATCAGCATTTCTATATGTGTTTGCAAGTATCATATTCATATGTTTGAATATTCACTCAAATGCACACTGGTAAAAAGTTGTCCAATTTTCAGTTTGCAGGAATCATTGCGGAGCCACGGCCAGGAAAGAAATATCATGCTGCTCAGGCAGATGTCAATCTTTATAATCCAAAAGTGGTTGGACCTGGGCACTTCAGTTCAGCAACCATTGCTGTTGAAAGTGGAGTAAACCAAGTACAAGTTGGATGGATTGTAAGATAATTTGTACAACTCCTTTTACATATTACTTATGAAGCAATTAGTCATGAAATGGAATGATATTATTTGCAAATTAGATTTTGACAAGAAGTAATTAATTAAGAATTTCTTATATGGACCTAGTTCGCATTCTTACTTATAGACATTGTAGTCTAAATAAGGGTCACAACTTATTTTCTTACTTCAGTGCATATCATTTAAACTGTGTTGACCTTATTTACATCACAATATGCACAACCGTGTGGACCAGTCTATACAAGAATTTCTCAAATTGATAAATGTAATGCATTAATTGATTATTGACCATCAATTTTCCCACTAAGCATTCATATTATTTTCTACCCAATTATTCAATGTCATTGTTACTTCCAACGAAATCATTTCGCAGGTACACCCAGAGTTGTATGGTGATTATCTTACCAGAATGTATACCTTTTGGACAGTAAGTATTACTAGTCAATGATACATTTTTAGTACATGTATATAGGTACGTACGTACGTACGTGTGTGTGTATATATATGTATATATGTATGTATGTGTGTGTGTGTATGTGTGTACGTATGTATGATCGGTCACTTAGCATATGTATTATCTAACACTCAAATCATTAATAGGCAGACATCAACGGATCACCAGGTTGCTTCAACCAAAATTGCCCCGGATTTGTGGCACTCAGTAGTGACATCCCATTAGATTTTGCTTTTCCAAATATATCCACAGTGGAAGGAGTACAATATGATGTCAGATTCAGGTTGGGATTGGTATGATCCAATGCGTCTTAGGTTTAGAAAGGCGCCTCCTGCTGCTTTATTTACTTACCAACTTCTGTATAAATCTTCATGCCCCTCCTGCTGCTTTATTTACTTACCATCTTCTGTACGAATCTTCATTTATTTGTAGTCAGACAGAGATAAAATTCTGCTCATATTCTAAAGTCTAAAATTTTGATCTAATGCATGACAAAACAGGGGAAATTTACCTTTGGATGTTAGTCATTCCAAAAATTTCTATGAAGAAGTGGTCATTTGTCTAATTGCAACCAGCTTAAGATAGTTGAACTAAAATGTAAGGTGTCATTCTATGTCACCAGTAAATTGCTGCCATAAAATTGAAGATCAAGAAAATGCAAAGTCCATTTAAAAGAATATATAAACGTATGCTTTTTTTTTTTTAATTTTTTGAGCATATAAACGTATGCTTGTTTGTGTGTACCTCTTATCTGTTTCTACATTTACTATAAATTTGTATGTGACCATATTTTTTCTATTGGAGGGGCTAATTATCTTCTTTTTCTCTCTTATAATATGACGTAGGAGACTATAAACGGAGATTGGTGGCTGTTCCTGTCTACATCGAATGCAATAATTGGATATTGGCCAAAATCTATATTTACTAGTTTGGGAAATGGCGCAGATACCCTTCGATGGGGAGGACAAGTTCTGACTCCATCATCAGATGATACTAGTTCACAAATGGGAAGTGGTCAATTCGAAAATGGGCAAAGGGCAAAAACATGTTTTATGCGTGGAGTTAAACTTGTAGATGAAAGTGATGCAACCACAGCTCCTGATAATTCCTTCATTAGAACTCAGGATTCCCGATGTTATTACGAGGGATACAACTTCTTTGACAAAGATCCATTTTGGGAGTATAGTTTCTTATTCGGAGGTGAAGGTGGAAAGGATAAAGTGACTTGCGTTTATTAATCATATTCAATGAAATAAAGTTTTAAGAATACTTCGATGTCTTGTATTCGTTCAATGAATGAAATTTTAAGAAAACTTGGATGTCATGAAAGGGGACATAAGTTTTTAGCAATGTTTTCAGAACCGGATTAGCCAATGAACCAGAGGAGGTCCGGTTCAAGGTTGGACCGGTTGGACTAGTAGTTCAACCTTTTTATTTTACAATTGTATAAGAAAATTTCTAAAACTCATACTTGAAATCTAGAGAATCATACACATCATCACAAGTTTTTTCATAAATTTATTACAAATATAAATAATATTAATAAGCATAATCCAAATACTAATTAAAGTACACACTTATTTTTCTTTTCACATATTAAAGAGGTTCATAAAAGAATACTATGGAGGCTAACAACAAATTATATTATATTTATCACCAAATTTATGACTAATGTTGAAGTCAAATAATTTCAATGACAAAATTCCTTCATTTTCAACACAAGGCAATAGCACCCATTTGAATATCACTACCTTGATAAATTTCTCAATTTAACATTAAAAAATCAAAAAGTTCAACACAAAGATATAAGTCCGATCATCAAACTCAAAAAAAAAATCAACTAACAAAATAAACAAACACAAAAAAACAATTTAAAAGAGAAAAGAATACAACCATATACCTAGAAATTTAATTGCTACTAATAATCAATTATAGTTAAAATATTATAATTACCAATCATTATTTTTACCACTATCCAAAAGATGGCTACATTGAAATACTTTCAAATCAATGCGACAAATCAATACTTTTGCCAATATAGAGATTTATGATTCGATGGTAATTCACTACTCAAAAATAAAAATAAAAAGGGTAAAAATGTTTAGGATATCAGTTAGGCTTTACTCTAGTTAACGTTGGCAAAAATAAAAAGAATACCGTCAAAAGCCTAGAATATTATTAGTAAAAGATAGATATTTCATCGCGTAAAAAAAATAAAATGTCCATAATATTTAAGGAAAAAGTTGTAATTTTGGTTCCCAATATTGTTTGTGCATGAAATTGGTTGTTTAATGTCTTGATTAAAACAAATATGGTTCTTAAAATTTTTGATATTAGGCAAATGGGACGATTGACAAAATTTTAATAATTGCAAATATAATGTAGTCAAGTGTAGTTAAAACAAAAACATAACCTAATCACATACATGTTACGTGGTAGTCAATACGGAAAACATATTAGAATTTTAAATTAGAATTTGCATTTTAACTTGGAGGAGCCAAATGCTAAACTTTTAATCAGTCATAAATGAATAATTAAATACTTTTGATAAAAAAGGACCAAAACTTAGTATGAGAGATTTTAGTAAAAGTAAATTAGAGATTTCATAACGAATTGGATGTCAAACTAAAAAAATAAGAATCAATTAATTTCATTAAACATGATTGATGAAAATAAAGAAACTAAAAAAGTAAGGAAGAACTGATTTCATTAAACATGATTAATAAAGAAAATAAAAAAAATGTGAGAATCAATTAATTTTATTAAAAATGATTAATAAAAAAAATCTAAAACAAAAAATAAATAAAATAATTTATCATTTGCAACCACATCAAGTAAGCCTGGTTGGGTGGTTGGGTACTTTGGAGCACAAGTGGGAGATCTTGCCCAAGACCTTCCATTTGCACCAAAACAAACATTTTTTGCAAAGTCCAAATCAAAAAACTGGCGACTCCCTGTTCGTGCGGTGCATTCCGGTTTGCACGATTGGACCAGTTCTTGCCAGTCCAATGACTTCTTCCAGCTTTTATAAAGAACCGGACTAGAACCATGGCTGGTTCGCGGTTCAACCGGTCGAACCGGCCTATCCAATTGAGTTCTCAAAACAATAGTTTTTAGTGGTTTATTGAGAGTCAAAACTAGATAAAGAGTATGAGAGACCGATGATGCGGGTGGATTAGGTCTATAAAATATGTAATAAATCCTTCTAATTTCACTCACAAGCAAGTAATAATTATAATCTAATTTCCTAATACTGCAAGTATACAGGTCGTATTTGAGTATAGGAATAAATTAGGGTCGATCCCACAGGGAAACTTAAGATGGCAATTACCAAAACTACTAACTTATTTTATTATCTAAACAATAAAAAAATCAAGTAATAGGCAAAATATAGAAGTAAACAAACTAAAGAAAATTCAATTCCTTGTAAGATAACAAACCGAGAAAGTTCACAAAATACAAGTAGTAGGGTTTAGAATCTACTAATTCTCACTTGCTATCAACATCTTGATTTACTAGGGATTGCAATTCCATATGTAATCAAAACTTGTTTTCACAATGAATTGATATAAACTCACCTACTCACGTGATGAAGTTTTGTGAAATTCATGAATTGTGGTTTAAAACAACCTCAATCCACCTAAGAGTACCACTATTTTCATGTCATACTACAAAGGTTTCATCTATCATATTTCCATTGTTATGTTGCAAGTTTAATTGTCAACTAACAACTAGATAGTTTGTAGTTGGTGATCAATCAACCACAAATGTTTAACCTTGATAGATGAACAAGTAAAATCAAGATATAGCCAGTTAAATTTCATTCAAGACATAGAATTAGTTTCATCCAACCCTAGTACAAGTATTTAGCTTAACACAGAATTTATAACTTCAAAGAACAAAACATCAAAGTAAAAATTCATAACAAGTATTAAATGAAAAGACAAGGATAGAAATTGCTCATTTGGTGGATGAACAAGGCTCCATGGCTTCCATTTCCTCCTGGAAGATGAATTGGTACAAATGAAATCTCCAAGAACTTCCTTACAAATATTGAATTTTCTACTAAAACTACAAGAAGATTTCTACCATAGTACACTATTTCTCTTAACATAACATCTCCTAACCTCACATATATAACCTCCTCTCCATATGTTAACCAAGGACCCCTATTTATAGAGCATTGGGGTTCAAATCCCTGTTAACAATTTCTTATAAATTTTGTCCTAATGGTGTAATATTTAGGGTTAGAATGGTCAAAAACATTTGTGTAGAATTTTCTTCAAAATTCCAGCCTAAAATTCTCTGGAAAACTCAAGAAAATAATTTTAAAATAACTCCAAGTTGTAAAACCGCCATTGACTCTATCTTTGACCAACACATGTTGACTGGTCAGCTTATCCAGGCGTCTACTTAACATTGGTCCACGAATTTCACCTTGAAGATGGACGAATCAGCTCTTTTGCAAAACATGAAAGTTGTAACTCATTGAGTTGGCTTTCCAGCACCATAAAGATCAGCTTATTTGAAAGTCGGAGCACTGAGATATGACTAGAATACCGGGGCATGGTCAGAAGAGTTTCACTGCACAAATGTATGTTAGTAATTAGGATTTTTGGCCATGAAAACTTGACAACTGGATTTTGATGTCTTGATAAGAATTGTAAAGCATCCTCTTAGCTTCAAAATGACATAAGAAACATATCAATCCAATAGATATTGCTCAAGTTATTGATAAAATACCAAAATCTGTCATTATTTACTAAACCCTAATTCTTAGGTAAAATAAACCTAATTAGAGAAAAATGATATTTTTAGAGCCAAATTCACTCAAATACATTAAAAACACACTAAAACTATATAATAAAGATATTATAACATAATTAAATTTAACACTTGTCAACTGGTAACCTAAAAAGCAAGTAAACTTCTTATTACTTCTGGATGAGAAGCATCAAGTCCTCTTGCATGAGAAAATCCAAACAAGAAAAGTCACATCACATCAGAGCAAGAGTGATGGTTTGACTTGCTTTAAGGTTGTAAATACAAAAATAAAAAAAAAAAGGTGAAAGAGAATTTGCTTAGCTATCACTTAAAACGGAGGATGAAATTGTGGAATGTCAGTGTAAGGAAAAATTTAATTAAAAAAATATAGAGTAGAATTGGGTGAACTTTCTTTAGAGGGAAAACTAAAATTTTGGACTTTTTAGCTCTCGCCATTTAACATGCATTACATTTTTATTACATGGACATAGTAAATAATATAAAAAGATTGCAATGGATGATTTGGATTGCACATTCGTTAATTTGATCATTGTTGATTATTTTGAAATATTGAAGAACATTTTAATTAAAAAATATGCAGAGTGAGTAATTTGGGAAAGTTGTTTGGATTAATTATTTTAGAATAACTACACACTAAATATCAAATAAACTTGGCAAACTAATTAATATTAGCTATTTAAAATAATATTTGGAATAGAGAAAATTATGCAGTTCAAATGAAGCAAATAATGCACATCTTGGAATCAAGGTCACTCGGTAATGATCGCTAAAAGCTCTTCTCTCTCTTTACTTTTCTCTCTATCGCTGCTTTTGAATTCTATGGTTTCTAGGGTTTGGTAAGATCATGGCTGCCCTCCACATTGTTGGAAAGCATCCACCGGAAACACGGCCGATTAAAACCTTTGTAGCGATTTTGAACTCTTCATCTGATCAGTTCTCATCTTTTCCAGATGTCGGGATTCTTTCATCCCTTAAAGGGGAGCCATCTCTTTGTCTCTCTCGGCATGAATTAGCAATAATCTCTCAACCCTTCAACAACGCTTTGGTTAGGAGATTCCCTATAGGGAGACCAAGTTTGGAAATCATACGCAAATTTATCACAACATTGGGCTTGAAAGAGGAATGCCCTGTTGGTCTTCTTGATCAGAAACACGTTTTGCTGAGGCTGAATACTGAGAAAGATTATGCAAGAATATGGGTTAGGCAAACCTGGTACATCATCAATTATCCTATGTCCATTTCTAAGTGGTCGATGGATTTTAGACCCAATCATGAAGCTCCTATTGCACCAGTGTGGATTAACTTTCCAGGTCTTCCTCTCCCTCTGTTTAATATGCGGATGCTGGCGGGTTTGATTGGTCGTCCTTTATAAGTAGATGGTGCAACTTCCTACTTGAAGAGGCCTTCGGTGGCAAGGGTTTTGGTAGAAATGGATATTATGTCTGAAATAAAGAAACGGCTTTGGACAGGGGACGAGGATTATGGGTTTTGGCAACTTGTTGAATACGAAAGCATACCTTCATTTTGTAGGTTTTGTTCTCCGATTGGTCAGGTAGAGGAGTCATGCCATCAAAAATTTCCAGAATTGGAACCTAAGAAAGATAACAAGGTTAAGAAATCTCTTACACAGGTTTATGTGCCAAAAGTAAGCGTCAAGTCTGATGAACTGGGGCTCCAGAGCCAGCACAAGTGATCCAGAATAATACTTTAACTACCGTGGAGGCTCAATTAATAAACAGGTCTCAGAATCAGTGTCTGATGTGCAAGTAGTAGAGGGTAATCAAGTTCAAGATATTGCTGCGGAAAAATCTGATACTTTAATGGAGGCATTGCAGCAGACAGAAGAACATCAAGTGAATAACCAATTTGAGATTCTTAATCCTTTACAAGAGAGTGATATTTTAGACGTTGGGGAAGGAAATCGTGGTGCATGCTATTCCTCGTGTAGCTCCCCAAGACAGAAAAGACAGACAGTAAGTGATAGAAGGCTGTCAAATGGACCAAAGGAAATTCAGGAGGTCTCGTTGGCAGAGTTCAAGAACTTTCAGCTTGTTTTGGCTAAACGATCATGGAAGTTGGAGGGACAGAGCATGGTGGAGAGTTGTTGTCGAAAATTGAGAAGAAGAAAATGGGTCGTGCTGCCAAACAATCCAATCGAACAATTGGGGAGGGTATCATTACACAAGCTAAGTATTCCTTTCGTTCTTATGTTAAGTCCAACTAACTTTTTAGTCTGGAATATACGTGGAGCTTCTCAACGGAGTCTCTATGGTATCTTTTTGAAGTATGTGTCGCGCCCCGAAAAATGAAAACATGGGTCGGTCAATGATTGTAGTGCCTCGAAAAGGTAGTTCAGTCCAGTGACTTTTTTCGAAAAGAAAGTTTTTGGAAAAATTGTACGTGTGTGAAAAAAATTGAGTTTTTATTGAAAAAATGTTATTTAGGAAAAATGATATTTTAAAATAAAAATAAGAATAAAATAAGGCTAGGACTAAAAAAGTGCGACAGTTATGGCCAACTAATTTTTTGAAAATGGGTTTTATTTTAAAAATGGAGTCGCCACTTGATATTGAGTTAGGGTGTACCAAGTCACCCGAAGAATCATTTAACAAAACAGAAATAAAATTTTTAGAAAACTATATTTAAAAACCCTTTTTCGACTCTGATCTATGAAAAAATGAGAGAAAAAGGTTCGGGAGTCACGTTTGAAAAAAGGGAAGGCAAAGGCTCACGCCTAAAGCACTCTTTCAATCTAGCCGAAGCTAGTTGTGAGGTTTAATAAAAAAATTTCTAAATTAACCCTAGATCGCGTTTGGATATGTCTATATGAATGTAAATCCTAAATCTAATGTGGTCTCTGGAGGGTCGAGATGTTCTGTCGAGGCTTGATTAGAATTACTACATGAATTGCGAAACCCTAGTCGAGACCTCGAGGGAGTTACTGGTGTAAATGCTAAATGGAATGCAAAAGAAAAAAAAATAGTAATGAGGATAATAAGTGGCCGAAGAAAGTGGGAATGCAACATAACGAGTACGGGAGACTAATAACTCATGACTAATTTTTTCTACTCACGAAGGGGGGAACAACCTATTAATCCACCGCTTCTCACGTAGGTAGACGACTATTTCTAGTCGGAGCACACAAAATGACATAATTTCTAAGTGAAATGTAACCTAGTCATACACTGAGTTTATGTAAAATACATAATAATAGTAAGATATATACGAAAAAATCACGTATAAATGAAAAAGCCTAAAAAGGAGTAATATGTGAAATGATATAAAATGCACACGAGAAGTGAAACTATCACCAAAATAACCTAAGGGTCTAGTGTTGGATTAGCCCTTGCTAGAGATTCCTGCTAGCGTTGGACTAACAGGAAAATGATAAAACCACAACTAGCGTTGGACTAGTGTGGTGAAGGAACAAAAGAATTGATAAAACATGAATTAAAATAGTAAAACGTGAATCAAAAGCAAATAAACATATAAAGACATATAAGATCATACAGGAGCACATAACACGTAATTATGATATTCTAGATGCAATAATCCTAATGAAAGCGGTAAAACAAATAAGCGCATAGGCACATAAAAAGCAAATAAGTCCTAACTATTACACCAGGGGGTTTAACCTACAATTAAGGGAAAAAAAATAAAAAATGACTTATTTATTACACTTGCTAGCTAAATACACAAATATTTGTAAACAAATATGAAAGGAAAATAATCAAACTATTACATTAATTAGCTAAATACAAACATAGGCCAAAATAAAAGAAATTGTGATCTATTCTATTACATTTTTTTGCCAAATAATAAAATTCAAAAATAAATGGCATAAAGTAAATAAATACGTAAAAGGTATGTAAAATAAGAAACACATGAAGAAAATGCATAAAAAATCACATAGAAGCACATTGGAGCACATAAGGAGGAATTAATGAGAAATAGGGATATCGTTTTGAAAACCCGGTACAAATGCTAAAATCATTAACAAATGCGTCAAGGTACCTATTTAAAGAAATAAAGCATAAAGTATGACGTATGGCAAATTGAGGGACAAAGATGTAATTTTATTAAACCAAAGGGGTAAAAACGCTATTATAAACCTAAAGGCATTAAAAGGTAAAATTGAAAATTCAACTAATTAAGGGGTAAAATTAAAAATTAAAACCAAATTGGGGGATGAAATAGTAATTTCGATAATTTGTGGGTCAAATTTGTAAAATATGAGACTTGATTGAAAGAATGTAAAGTTTGGGGTTCATTTATAAATTACTGGGGGCTTAAATGCAACAATCAAAAAGTAATCTAGTACCTATCAATAATACCAGCAAAGAGCAAGGGCTTAAACATAAATATATTACTCTATGTAAACAAGACAAGTAAATATGCAAAATTATATGAATTAAATCAAATTAATTAACCAAATAAAATCAATTATCCAAATTAATTACTAATTTCAAGCTAGAATAAACAAAATCAACAACTAATTAAATTCTAATTAAACTAAAATCCACATATAAAAGAAAACAAACCAACTAATTAAACTGAATGAGTTAATTAATTAAACTAAATAAGACAAACCTAAATTAATTAAAACTAAGAAAAAGAACAAAATCTAACAAAAGCCCCAATCATCACCAAGAAGTCCCCCCCCAGTTGGTCATCTTCATCCTCGCAGCACAAAACACACACACATACACACTCTCTCTCTCTCTTTCTCTCTCTCTCTCTCTCTCTCTAATTTCCTCTTCTCTACCTCTCTCTCTCTAATTTGCTCCATCAGATCTCCTCTTTCTTTTTCTTTCTCTTCTGTTCTTTATTCACTCTCTCTATTTCTGTCTCACTCTATGTTCTCTCATTTCTCTCTTTCGTTCTCTAGCTCTTCTCCTCTCTTCTATTTCTCTATTTTTGACCCTTTTTTATTCTCTTTATCCTTTCCCATTCTCTTTATCCTTTCCCCTCTGGTTCTCTTCTACCTTTCTTTCCTTTCTTTACTTCCAACTTTCTCTCTCTGATTCTATCTCTTTCTTCCTCTATTTCTCTCTTTTCTTCCCCCTCTATGTTTTTCTTCCTTCTCGTGTCTAACTTTCTCTCTTTCTTCGTTTTTCCAATAGCCCTCTTACCGATGACATTAGGATCAATTTCCCCATAATCAGTCTGTCTTTTTGAAATGGAGGAGAGGAGATGGTGAAGGTGGGTTTGTGGCTGGATTGTACCAACTGATGGGTGGAATGGGCTGGCGACAGTGGTGTGGCGTTCTGGCAGGAAAGCTTTTCGACGGTGTTGGGCAGGTGGTGAACCTGATTTGCAGTGGCTCAAGACCATTGATGGTAATTTTGGAGTATTTTGAATGACTGATTTTGATGGTTCAATGGTTGGCATATGTGTTTTGAGGTTTGTCAAAGATGAGGGGGATGGAGTTCGATGGTGGTTGTGTCCATTGATGGTGGTATTGGGTTTTTGTAATGGCTATTGTTTGCTTGTTTTTCTTGCAGGTAGCGGTGATTGTGTGTGTGCCTGTGTGTGGCCAATTGTGCGTGTGATTTATTTATTATGTGCGTGAGTGATTATGTCTTGTTTGGGATTTTTTTTTATTTTTTTGTGGTTGTGCTGGTGATGCTCTAGTGGTAGAATAGGTTTTGCTGCTGGTTTGTGATGATGATTATGAGTGGTGGTGAACGGCTGTAATTCGATTAGATAGTGGTGAAATTAGAGGGGGAAATGGTTGGAATTTGGTGGTGATTCCAGTGGTTTTGGAATGGTGGTGTTGGCACTGAGAAAGGGTACTGGAATTAGGATTGGCTGGGTATGTTTAATGAAGACTCTGATGGTGATGGAGGGGTAAGTGATGCTAGTGCAGGTAGATTGTGGTGGGTAAGGAGGCAACTGGTGGTGGTAGTGTGATTGTGTGGTTCTGATTCTGGCTTAGCGGAGTTGGGTTTGTTAGTGGGTTTGTTTTCTGGAATGATGGAGAGAAATGGTAGATGAGGGAGCTGGTTGTTGATGGGTAGTGGGTGGTGGTGAGGTGGTGGAGATGGAGGAAGAATGGTGGTTTTGGTGGTTTTGCAACCGGTGGAGCAGATGATGGAAGATGAAATTGGTGGAACCCAATGCTCCCAAAATTCAATCACACAAGCAGAAATAAAAAAAAAATTAGACCAACATATCACAAATTAAATCAATTAATCAAGCCATTAGTTAATCAGACTCATGAGAAACATATCAAGAAAAAAAATAAATAAAAGCCATAATATTACCTGTTTAGTAGAGAAACCAGTGATGGTCTTGCAGGATGGAAATTGGTGGTCTTTTTTGCTAGTTGGTGACGAACAGTAGATAGAGTAAAAAAATGACATCTGGTGTGTGTGTTTTTTGGTGAGGTAGTAGGTGTTTTTGATCTTTTTTTTTTTCTCTGGATAAGAGTGTGTTTTAGGGTTTTTAATTTTTTCTTTTAAAAAATAAGCTATTTATAGTACAAGAATGCCTTACCCTCCAAGAAAAGGAGAAAAGACGAAAATGCCTCTAATAATAAAAATTACTATTTTATCCTAAAAATAGTTTCTGGTGAAATTGAAAATAAAATTAAAACCAAAACTAAAAACTAAAGTGTCATATTTTTTTAAAACACCCAAAAAAATGAAAAAAAATCTACAAAAATATAAATAATAAATTTATTAACAAAATTTGTGCTAGAAAAAATATATTTCTACGCAAAATTATCATTTTGTCCATAAACACAGTATTTATAAAAAAAATAGAAAAACATCCCAAAAAATTACGAAAAATTAGAAATAGGCTCAAAAAACCTAAAAAATGAGTTTAGAAACTCCACAACTTGACAAGTCTGCGTTTTGGATGTGAAATGACTATTTTGCCTTTGTACTAACAAAATACACAGAAAAATAACTATTAGCCTAAAAAAATTGTCAAAAATTAAAAATAAACTTAATACCCTAGAAAATGAATTTAGAACTTAAAAAATTGGTAAAAAATATATTTGAGATGTGAAATGATTATTTTGCCCATGAACGCAGTATTAATTGTTACTGAAAAATAAAAAAAATTTAGAAATATGCTTAAAAGTCAGAAAAATAATTTTGAGACTAAAAAATGAGCAAAAATGGTATTTGCGAAGCGCAATGACTATTTTACCCATGTATTGGCGAAATATAGAAAAAATACTAGTTAAATTCAAAAAATCACAAAATTTCATAAAGAGGTATAAAAATACAAAATGTACATTTAAACACTAAAAACAATAAAAAATATTTACGTGCTAAGAATTGCTATTTTACCCCTAAAATAATTGACTTGGCCTTTTTTGCTAAAAAATTAGAATTTGACCCTAAAAATAGAAAAAAATGCCCTCAATGTTAGAAAAATAAATAGTGTGTTAAAATTTAGTTTCTACAGTTTGCCGTTACTTGTCAAGAATCTCACAGAGATTTTAGACAAAGATGTAAACAATACCAAATTTTGACTCACCCAAATGTGAAAGTGGATACCACTGTAAATTAAAATATTTAGACATGCATAGTATGAGAACGTGATTAGATGTAAACCGATTAACAAATGAATATAGAAAAATATGTGACTGAGCTCTTGAGGAGCTACCTACGTATCTCGGTGAAGAAAATCAAGTCAAACATAGTTCAAATACAAGTGAACTATAGATGCAAATGATAACACAATTACAAATAATAACACAAGGATTTCAATTTTTCAAAGCTTGTGATCAAAATAAAGAAGAAAATGCAACATTTGAACTGCTAAACTAAGATAACATAAAGCGGTTCAGGCTGCTGGAGGAAAATTAATGCTAGATAAACTAAAATGCAGAGTCTAGGCTATTAGACTCAACAAATGTAAATTAAAAATGCATAATCCTAGGCTGTCAGGATTCATGAAATGCAAAGTTTGGACTATCAGACTTGAAAATGTAAATGAAAAATGCCAAACAGGTTACTAGATGAATGCTACCAAGATCGATGAATGCAAAGTTTGGACTGCAAAACTTAAAAATGTAAATTGACGTCGTTCAAGCTGCTGAACAGATGCATGATCCTAAGCTGCTAGAATTGATGAAAATGTAAAGTTGGGCTGCCAACTTGGAATGTAAATAACAGATGCTGACCATACTACTGGACAAATGCATAACCTTGGGCTGTCAAGAATCATGAAATGCAAAGTTTACGCTGTCAGACTTAAAAAAGTAAATGACAAATGCATGATCTTGGGCTGTCAAGAATCATAAAATGTAAAGTTTGGGCTGTCATACTTGGAAAAGTAAATGACAAATGTATGATCCTGGCTGTCAGGAATCATAAAATGCAAAATCTAGGCTATCAGACTTGGAAAAATAAATGACAAATGCATGATCTTGGGCTATCAGGAATCATGGAATGCAAAGTCTACGCTATCAGACTTGAAAAGGTAAATGACAAATACAAAATCTTGGGCTGTCAGGATTTATGGAATGCAAAGTCTGAGCTGTCAGATTTGGAAATATAAATGACAAATGCATAATTCTAGGCTGTCAAGAACTATGAAATGCAAAGTTTGGGCTGTCAGATTTGAAAAAGTAAATGACAAATGTGTGATCTTAGACTCTTAGGAATTATGAAATGCAAAGTTTGAGCTGCCATATTTAGAAAAGTAAACGACACATGCATGATTCTGGGCTGTTAAGAATCATGGAATGCAAAGTATGAGTTGTCAGATTTGGAAAAGTAAATGACAAATGCATGATCTTGGGCTGTTAAGAATCATAGAATGCAAAGTCTGAACTATCAGAGTTGGAAATGTAAATGACAAATGCATGATTCTAGGCTGTCAGGAATCATGGAATGTAGAGTTTGGGCTTTCAAATTTGAAAATATAAATAAACATGCATAATTCTGTGCTGTTAGGACTCATGAAATGCAAATACAGAAATTGAGCTGTCAGACTAAAATAATCAGAGATTAAAACCCAACAGATGAGTTAGAACATGACAGAAATTAAAATCCAACGGACGAATTGAAACCCAACGGATGAGTTAGGGGTTAACAGAAACTAAAACCCAACCGACGAGTTAGGGTAAAACTAAAAAAAGTGGTATGCAAAATACTAAACGAACTAAAATAATGTGCAATATGCTAGACAAATACTAAACAATTGCTGATTCAAAAAAAAAAAAGATATGTTGATGTGATCCAAGCTATTAGACAAAATGCATGAATGCATCATCCTAAACTGATGAACAAAATGTAGTATCTAGGTTGCTAGACTAACAGAAACATGATGGGGTCCAGGCTACTAGACAAAATACATAAAGAAATTTAAGACACTGGAAAACTTGAAACAACTATCGAACATTGTATCCAAAATAACTCAAAGAATTAAAATTTTCAAAAAATTTTTTTACCCCGGTGTATGGCATTAAAATCACTCATTTCAAGATTTGGCACTATATAAAGCATAAAAAATCCATTTGAACTCCATCCGTTTTTTTTTTTAAATTGCCCCAGTGTGAATCAATTTTTTACAAGTTTTGCATTAAGTATAGAGCATCAAAATTAATCTTGAAATCAAATTTTCGTCAAAAAATTTGCCACTATGTCAATTTTGAAATCAATCTTTCAATTGAATTGTGTCCTTGATTAAACCATCACTAACTTAAAAATTGCCCTAGTTTTTATCCTTGACAAAGATTTCAATTGAAGATGGTGTGATCGCACTTGCAAAAAAAGAAAAAACAAAGGCAATCGAAAAAATAATGCCAACACTTGATGGTCCCTTGGCTCTACTAGCGCATGCAAACATGAGTATTTCCATCTTGAATTTCTAATATGATTTCTTGCTTGATTTTCTACAAGTTTTTCGAATTCAATGGCCTCTAATTAACGATTCATATCAAATCCCTCAAATAGTAGCACAATTCATGCATGACTTTGACTTCTGATAAATTTAGGATTGTCTTTGCTTTTATTTTAAATTCAACCAAAGTCAATGTCAAATTTTTCAGAATATGAATTGATCAGATAATGCTTCACATGCAATAATGCAAAAAGAAATTCTGTACAGTAAACAATACGAAACGCGCAAAGACTAAATGAAAACAATTAAGCGAAATATTTTTTAAAAAATTGATTTTGAAATGATGGCTTAAAAGATGCCTTTTGACCTTGGTATGTCATTCCCATTTGAATTTTGACATTGCTACAAAATAATCAATACAAACAAGAAATTTCAAGCAATTGCAGTTATTAACTTTCCAAAACGGCCCAATACTATCACATTGACTTTCTCATTCTTGAACCTTCAATTGTCACATATTCCTAACCATAGTGTCCTTCCAGATTACCGACTTCAGAGGAAGAAATGAAATGAACAGCAGCGTCCAAGCTTAAGATGGTATTTTCTCTTTTTATTAAAACAAATTAGTACTTGAGAAACATTTGACATCAGTAAGGCAATCTTCCGCTGATGATTTAGAATAGATATATTAACATCATATGGCGTATTGATTTGCAAATTTTCATTTCAAAAATCATTTCAAAATGAAGATGGAGGTCAGTAACATTCTCGACTCTTGAAATGGGGTTGGGTGATGTGCTGAAAATGTTGAAACTGTAAGGAAAAATTTATGAAATGTTTAAAAAACTTAATGTCGCATTTGCAGAGAATTTGCCCAATATTGACAATTTTCACCTTTTCTTTTTCTTTTCCAAAAATTTTCATCCCAGTTTTGCCATTTGTTTTTAGGGTTCTTCTTTTCATTTCTTTTTTCTAAAAGAAAATTTGCCCCAGTTTATTGCTTTCTTTGGGGTTTCTTTTTCAATTGTCTACTTTTCTTTTCTTTTTTTTTCTTTTCTTGGAAAAACTTTGTCTCAATGTGGGATGAATTTATCACAAAATTGCCCTAGTGTGGGAATGCGACCTTCAAGTGGATTGTAAAATGAAAATCACATATTCTAGAAGCTCAGAGGGGAAAATTAGGGAAAGAAAATATTTAAGGGGAAAGAAAGAAGGCCCAACTTTGATCCGTCTCTTTTTGCAACAATTTTTAAGAGAAAATTCACTAAATCAAACAAGAAAATCTTTTATGTTGTTTGAATTAATGATCGAGGGAAATATTCAACCATCCACTTCTACCAGAACACGATCTCCCTTAGATAATGCTTCTCCTTTTTTTATGCTCTGATTGATCCAAATTCTGTCTAGATGCCATTAATCTACAAATATTCCAAAAACTTGCATGTCAATCTGCTCAAAATTATTTCTTTTTCAAAAAATTCTAAATTTTGAATCAACAAATATGCTAAAATGCATTATTTTGATCCTTGTTAATTCCCCCACACTTGAATGATTATTTGTCCTTAAGCAATTGGGAGATGCAAGATCAACTAACGATTCAAGTATTGAAATTACACATTTGTATTTCAAAATGCATTTCTTCAACATCGAGTAAAGAATCATTATGCAATTTATTGTCTTGTCTTTAATACTCATAATATCAAGTAAAGGAGAAAGAATTATATCATAATTAAACCAGTTCAACTAAATTTCTTCACCTTACCAAATTTCACGAGTAAATAAATCATATAATCAATCAAAGAGCATCCTATGTTTATGATCAATTTCATTTTTCACTTGAGGGATATTTGTAATATCAAACTAATCACTCAAGATACGAGAGTATCTTTTGACGCGAAAACCGACATTAGTGATTAAGGTTCTCGATTACTCAACACCTCAATTTATAAGCAAGTAGCAAAAACTGTATTTGAGAAGTAAAATTGCCTTTTTACGCACGAATTGACATTAATTGGATGAATGTCCCTGGTTACTCAATAATTACTTACTCAAATTTACAATGCATTACTTATAGTTCAAGTATCGTTTGATGTAAAAATCGACATTTCTGGATGAAGACTCCCGATTACTAAGCACAAGAACCATTGGAGTAGAAAAACTACATCATTCTTTTTTTTTTCATTTTTTTTGCAGCATAAAATCCCTCAAAATAAGTATCAAAGATCACATGATTGCACTGATTGATCATAATCAACATTTACGTGTGAATTGAGTAAAAAAAAGAAATTTTCATCAAATATGCAAAATTTAGACATAATTCCAAACACTTTACAAGATCTATTTTCTATAAGAACAAAACTCCAAATCACATAATAATCATTTCTAAGTGCTCAATGAAAACATTTGTTAAAGCACATAAAGTAACTTCAATAATTGGAGAATTAGAAAAAAATTATGATTGTTAGTAACGACTCACAGGCGTGTGACATCACATTGTCTTAATCTCTTAATAACCTATACAATATCATATAAATGCAAGTAAGCAAAGTTAGGATATGAAACAATGAACTCCCCTTTTGGATTGGTCGAAGCCGTATCCTCTACAGGTCCATTCCTCTTATTCCACTTGAATCTCTAAACATGTATTCAAACTTGCTTTGACAATTCATGGCTGCTCTCTTCTTAATAACTCGAATGCCCGCAAGTGAGAATCTGAACGATATGCCTGTCACTCTCTATTTTAGTGCCAATGTCAACAACTTCTTATTCGTTTTAGTTAAACTTGGATTTCCCTCTGTATTATTCAGAATCCTCAACATGGCATCCATATTTCTATTCAGTATCACTCTAGTTCTCCTTAACAATTTGCATTATTTCGGAATAAAAAGATATTGGAGTGGCAGTCATCAGTTTCAAATAAGGTGACAACCAAAGACCATAGGCATTTATTTTTACCATCAAAACATACAAGAAAATGTTTTTCTTTTCATTCAATTTGAATTTGCCTTAACTCATTAAAAGGCAAAATCTTACACTCACACAAACCTGGCATCAAGCTTTGAAAGAAAAGTGATTTATTTCAACGTCCCATCAAAGAATCATTTGTTCAATATAACAAAAGATTTCAAGAAAACTTTTTCAAAAGCTAAATGCAAGACATGATGAAAAAAATCAAATGTCACAAACAAATTTCAGAAAATAGCTTGTTTAACACTTCATCTGAGAAAGAATTTCGAACATAAGGCAATCTTAAATTTACAGAAGGAGTGCAGTTATTAGCATCCAAATTATTACTATTCTTATTACATCTAATAATGAAAAATTGTCTAGCTATGTGATGCAATTTTACCTGTCACACTAATTATCCTAGCCAAACTCAC
This sequence comes from Mitragyna speciosa, assembly GCA_024721245.1. Taxonomy (NCBI): domain Eukaryota; kingdom Viridiplantae; phylum Streptophyta; class Magnoliopsida; order Gentianales; family Rubiaceae; genus Mitragyna; species Mitragyna speciosa. The sequence continues at coordinate 16,061,245 of CM045568.1, forward strand.
TTATCTGGACCCACAACATTATTAATTTTAAAACTGATTCCCTGTAGTTCATATTTTCATGGCTTGGTGGATATCAAATGTGTGGCACTTAATTGGAATAGAACTATGATCTTGAATGTAAAATGTAATATGTATAAGGCGACTCTCCCAATTTGTTGCCTCCACTAGAGGATCTGTAAAAATGAAAAAAGTCAAAATTAGTATAAGTAAAAACAAAATGGATGCATGTCCTAGGGGGAGCCCTTATTGTGCCAAGATTAGGCCTAGCATGAAATGCAATCCTTTAGAATGAGACATCCCCTTTTTAAACGAATATACAGTAGATCTGCCTAGAAGAAATGCCTACATTTTACTTGTGTTACCTTACCTAGAGTCTCACCTGCCAGGATGGTATTGAAAATACAAACATGCATGTCTGTTTAGGGTTATGTACCCAAGAGAAAAGGATGGCTGTCCTATAATGAGATTCCCGAGATGACATTCCCTCTAGGATTTGTGCATGATGCCAGTTTATTAAAACACATTGAATTATGCAAAATGCAAAATTTGAAAAATGTCCTAAAGATTTTAATTCGACAATGATGACCATGAATTGTACAAAGAATTATTGACTTTAAATTTAGTTATTTGACTAAAAATCGAGCCTACGTGAGGCTACAAGACACAACATTGAAAGATAGTCGAAAATCGCAACTTTATCTAGAAACGTACAAGTCAAAATATCAATTTATGAAAGAATGAAATATGTGTCAAAATCATTTTTTGTGTAATGTGGGATGAGAGGGTGGGGGATAAGGCAAAAATGATGTATAAATTTCTTTGAGAAAAAAGACAAATGCAAACTGTGGAAAAGTTTGACCACTTGATTGCATTTATTAACTCTGAGAAAATTAGTTCAGACAAAACTGATAGATACAACAAAGATGGGTAAAGTTTCAAAAGGATCTGAAATCACACCTTTTATTCAAGAATACACAAATTGAAAAATCAAATTTTGGGGATTTTTAAAAAATTACAATGATTGAAGCCTCGAATATTTTGCTTATAACCAAATAGAATTTCTAAAATTTTATAAAAATCTTTTTTCCATCTTTCTCCAAAAAATTAATTATGAAAACGAAATTTAAATGTGTTGAAAGAGGTTGGCTTCCTATAAGACCACCGTGTCAGAGTTCTTTATTCTACGGTTTATAATGCGAACAAAGAATGAAAGAGATTACGCTAGTTTATCCAATAAATATCATATAACACATTGACAAATAACAGTAAATGGTATAACAAGGCAAATAAAGGGGGGTGGATCCCCTCCTCTCGTGTCTAGTATACCTGATAGGGTAAGGCAGACTCTATCCTATGCTTATTCTACATAGATACATGAGTTTGAGCTCACTAATGCATCTATACTCGATTAAGGCTTTAGTTCTTGAACCTTCAAATTGAGGGACCCAAAAAGTAACAACTCCGTCAATTATAAGAATTCCAAGTCAGTGGTTTGAGTGATCTTCTAGACACTGCTACGTGCACGTCGAGCCATGACCACATGTCCAAGCGGATCGATTTTTAAAGCCCGAATCTCTAGACTTATGAATTTAAGATGAGAGTTTGGGTGATCTTCTAGACAATGCTACATGCACGTTGTGTCACGATCACATGTCTAAGTAAATCAATCCTATTCCTAATTGTGATGGGTGGGTGACAACCACCAAAAAGAGAAAATGGTAAAAATATATCAAATGCACGTATGGAGTGCTCCTTATGAGAGGAAGGAATGGTAATACTAACACACGTAGGCTCTAAGGGTGACTGAACCCCTTTCCAAATGTAAGCACTATCAAATAAAGCAAAGGCAAGTAAACCATACATTACATAAATAGACGAGAGGTGAAGTGTTTGAAATGTAAAAACAAACCCTAAAATTTGAAAAACAAAAATGCAATCCTAAAATCCACACGCGATAAAATAAAAGGGTTAAAGAGAAAAAAAGTGATTAATCCAGGTGTTCAAACTCATTAGTGATCCTCAGAGGAGTCACCACAATCTGTCGCACCTCGAAAAATGAAAACACGGGTCGGTCCGTGTCTGCCGTGCCCCAAAAAGATGGTCTGGTCCAGTGACTTTTTCTAAAAAGAAAGTTTTTGAAAAAATTGTGCGTGCATGAGAAAAGTCGTGTTTTTATTGAAAAAGTGTTATTTAGGAAAAATAATATTTTAAAATAAAAATAAAAATAAAATAAAGTCGGGGCTAAAAAAGTGTGACAGTTATGGCCAAGTAATTTTTTGAAAAAGGGTTTTAATTTAAAAATGAAATCACCACTTGGTATTGAGTTAGGATGTACCAACTCACCCGAAAAATCATTTAATAAAACAAAAATAAAATTTTTAGAAAAACATATTTAAAAAACATTTTTTGACTCCGATCTACAAAAAAAGAGAAGAAAAGATCCGGGAGTCACGTTTGAAGAAAAAGAAGGCAAACGCCCATGCTTAAGGCACCCTTTCAACCTAGCTGAAGCTAATTGCGAGGTTTAATTAAAATTTTTTTAAATTCACCCTAGATTCTATCGCGTTTGGATGTGTCTATATCAATGCAAATCCTAAATCTAATGTGGTGTCTGGAGGGTCGAGATGTTCCGTCGAAAATTGATTAGAATTACTGCATAAATTATGAAATCCGAGTCGAGACCTCGAGGGAGTCATGAGTGTAAATACAAAATGGAATGCAAAAAGAAAAGAAAAAATAGTAATAAGAATAATAAGTGACCGAAGAAAGTGAAAATGCAACATAACAGGTATGGAAGACTAATAACTCGTGACAAATTTTTTTTACTCGTAGAGGGGAGAACGGCCTGCTAATCCATCGCTTCTCAAGTAGACGACTATTTTTAGTCGGAGCACACAAAATGACCTAATTTTTGAGTAAAATGCAACCTAGATATCACATACTAAGTTTATGTAAAATAGGTTATAATAGTAATATATATACGAAAAAAATCATGCATAAATGACAAAGCCTAAAAAGAGAAGTAATATGTGAAATGATATGAGATGCACACGGGACGTGAAACTATCACTAAACTGACGTAAGGGTATAGCGTTGGACTAGCCTTTTCTAGGATTTCCACTAGCATTTGACTAGCAGGAAAGCGATAAGGTCACAACTAGCGTTGGATTAGTGCGGTGACAGAACAAAAACAGATAAAACACGAAGTAAAATAGTAAAACAAGAATCAAAAGAAAATAAAGATATAACGGCATATAAGATCACGAAGGAGCATATAATACGTAATCATGATATTCTAGATGCAAAAATCCTAATGAAAGGGATAAAACAAATAAGCACATCGGCACATAACATAAGTCTTAACTATTACACCGGGGGGTTTAACCTATAATTAAAGGAAAAAAATTGAAAAACGACATATCTATTACACTTGCTATCTAAATACACAAATATTTGTAAAAAAATACAAAATGAAAATAATCTAACTATTACATTGACTAACTAAACACAAAATAGGCAAAAAAATAAAAGAAATTGTGATCTATACTATTACATTTTTGTCAAATAATAAAATTCAAAACTAAACGGCATAAAGTAAATAAATACGTAAAAAGTATGTAAAATAAGAAACATATGAAGAAAATGCATAAAAAATCACATAGAAGTACATTGGAGCACGTAAGGAGGAATTAATGAGAAATTGGGATACCTTTTTGAACACTCGGTAAAAATGCTAAAATCATGAAAAAATGCGTCAAGGTACCACTATTTAAAGAAATAAAGTATAAAGTATGACATATAGCAAATTAAGGGGCAGAGATGTAATTTTATTAAACTAAAGGGGTAAAAAGGTAATTATAAACCTAAAGGGATTAAAGGAAAAAATTGAAAATTCAACTAATTAAGGGGTAAAATTAGAAATTAAAACCAAATTAGGGAATGAAATAGTAGTTTTGGTAATTTGTGGGTCAAATTTGTAAAATATGAGACTTGATTGAAAGAATGTTAAGTCTGGGGGTCATCTATAAATTACAGGGGGCTTAAAATGCAGCAATCAAAAGTAATCTAGTACCTAACAATAATACCAGCAAAGAGCAAGGGCTTATACGTAAATATATTACTCTATGTAAAACAAGACAAGTAAATATGCAAAATTATATGAATTAAATCAAATTAATTAACCAAAAAAATTAATTCTCCAAATTAATTGCTAATTTCAAGCCAAAATAAACAGAATCAACAACTAATTAAATTTTAATTAAACTAAAATCCACAGATAAAAGAAAACAAACCAACTAATTAAACTAAATGAGTTAATTAGTTAAACTAAATAAGGCAAACCTAAATTAATTAAAACTAAGAAAAAGAACAAAATCTAACAAAAGCCCCAAATCATCACCAAGAAGTCCTCCCCCCAATTGGTCATCTTCATCCTTTCAGCACAGAATACTCTCTCTCTCTCTGATTTCCTCTTCTCCGCCTCTCTCTGTGATCTGCTCCATCAGTTCTCCTCTTTCTTTTTCTTTCGCTTCTGTTCTCTGTTCACTCTTTCTCTTTCTGTTTCACTCTCAGTTCTCTCATTTCTCTCTTTCGTTCTCTAGCTCTTCTCCTTTCTTCGAGTTCTCTATTTTTCTTCCTTTCTGATTTTCTTTATCCTTCCCCTTTGGTTCTCTCCTACCTTTCTTTCCTTTATTTTCTTCCAGTTCTCTCTCTTCCTCTACTTCTCTCTTTTCTTCCCCTCTCTGTTTTTCTTCCCTCTTGTTTCTAACTTTCTCTCTTTCTCCGTTTTCCAATCACCCTCTTACCGGAGACATTAGGATCAATTTTCCCATAATCTGTCTGCCTTTTTGAAACAGGGGAGAGAAGATGGCGAAGATGGTTTGTGGTTGGATTTGTGACGCCCCCAACCAGGTCCTACGCCAGAACCCTGATCGAGACGCCTGCCTGGCTCGCGCCAGGACTCAAGTACGAACAATCGTACACTAGAAATATAACCAAACGCTAAAATTTACGTATATCTTCAAAAATAATTACAACAATTGAGTTACTTGAATCTCAAATTACATTTATTTGATGGCTAATCCTAAACAAAGGAAAACCCTCTCTTTTCACTTCTTGCCCTATTTCTCGTGGGTTAGCACCTGTAAGGAAAACAAATTTAACTAAGGGTGAGCTTATAGCCCAGTGAGGTCCGTTTTAAAATCACGTTCAAAATATCTCTCAAACATATTTGTTTGAATCAAAATTCAAGCAAATTGACGGTATATAAAATAGAATTAAATCAAGTAGCACGTAAAATAGAAAAGGATACACAAGTGCTGCCCAAGAACATGTCAAGGGCGAATCAAGTACGTTTGCCTCCGGCACTACACCAAACATGTCGCCTCCGGCTCTCACCATTTTGGTAGCTCGAGTTCTACCCAAGTACTTTTCCCGTACACCCCCTTGACCGCAAAACCTCCTTGCTGGCCGGAAAGTGCCGAGAGACCAAGATAGCCAAAACTTGGTGACCAAGCCCGCTGCCGGCTCAGCCAAGATCAACTGCCAAGGCCGGGCCCCAAATCATGCACAAGTATAACATGCACAGGCACACTTTGATTTAACAAATACAAGTACTGCCGGTGTGATAAAGTACATCACCGGACTTATATCAAGTATAATGTCAAGTCATGAAATAACAAGTGATAACATTGACCTTAGTCAATACATGTACAAAATGCTCACCCCGGCGATCATATTTTTCACATGGATAACATAATATAAAGTTTGCCGAGGTGTCAAACTTTAGTATAAACAAAGGTTCATTGAAGTCGTAAGAAAATCACGTAATTTTCATAAAGCCAAGGTTAGTAAATAAAAGTGAGTTTTAGGACACTGATGATAAGTGTTGAAAATTTTAAAATATCATTTGATATCAAATACCGGTAACAAATCACATAATTTAATACAAGAGTAGTTCGTAAGTAAAAATGATGTTAGGACACTCACCGGTAACTTTTAAGGCTTCCCCAAGTCCTTCACATGTCCATTCTTTGAGGTTTCGAAGAACCTATAATTAAGAAATAAGTTGCTTCATTGTTTCATTAAAGCAAGGGTACGAATTATTAAAACTTAATATTTACCAGGGAAGAGCCTAATTCCGTTTTCACTCAACCAAATTTCACAAGCTCAATATCACTATAAACTAGACTTAATTTGGAACATTTCCCACTAAGACATCCAATTCTAAATCCAATTATAACCTAGCTAAATCTCAATCACAAAGTAGTTCACCGATTGTCAATGTTTAAGTTATAGTCATCTCAAGTGTCTAGATTCAATCGAGTCTAACTTTTGGTAGAAAACTTGAATTGCTTCACCATTTATAGGATACGGAAACTAGTGTTTAGGGACTATAACTTTCATAAAGAAAACAAATTCAGATTCCCACAACAACAGGTGCAACTTTAAACCAAAACCTGACACATCGTCAACCCTGTTGTGCAGGTTTGGTTTTCTTGTCTACTTTCATTGAATGGTGAGTTCAATCTACAAAGAATCAAGAGTCGTGGCTTACATGGTTAGAAACTATAGATCAATGGCTACAACTTTCGTGGAGATCATCATGTTAAATTCCAACAAGAACAGGTTCGAAATTAGCCTACAAATTGACGCTGCACTGATCCTGTTCGTGCAGGTTGAATGTTCAGCCAAGTTCATGTCATTTCTGGAGTTAATAAACACAGAATCAGATTGTATCGTTTATATGATTGATAACTCCATTATACACTCTACAACTTTCATGAAGAACATGAGCCCAAACTCCAACAGAAACAAGTTCAAAATCTCGCTTAAAGTTAGCCCTTCACTAAACCTGTTCATGCAGAATCGAATTTTCAGCCCACTTTATATAATTTCTGCGGTTAATATACAATGAATTTCGGTGCATTCTTTATACCATTTTAAAGCCCTATGAATCTAGTTTCTAAAACAACAAGAATCACCCCTTTTTGAGTTTTCTACAGAAAGTTATACCTATTTCATTAAAACTGGTTTAGCAGGCCTGCAGTGCGATTTTCTTCAACCCCAATCCATTCCATTCACTTTTTTTTCATGTTATACTCATCAAAAAAATCATGATATCCATATATGGGTAAACTAGATTCAATATATAATAATTTCCTAAAAGACTTGATGCACAAGTTCTCCTTTAATCTTGCTAAAATTCCACCACAACTTAGGTGACTCTCAAGTTATTCTCTTAGATGAGTTATTGATTCGTGCTAGCTAACTTCAATTCTTCCATGTTCCAGACATAATTTTCAAAACCAAACCGTTAAATATTTAGTATACATGATTTAAAAACTTAGATATGTCTCCAAAGGATTCAAGGAATATTACCTCTCCAACCGTTGCAATTTCTTTTGTCTTCCTTCCTTTCTCTACTTTTTTCTTTGCTTTGGGTTTTCTATCCTTTCTAACCTTTTGAAATGTTTGGACGATCCCTCTCTGACTTTCAGCTTAGCTGCTGATGGTTTATTGTCTTCTGAAGTCGTCTTTGACTAATTTAACAAAAACATAAGGTGAGTCATTCATTGAGGCCTAGGAAATGGCCAGCTCAAGATTGGTTGAGCAAGCTGGCTCCACCGTGGATTACTTGAGCTGAACTTCCCCAATTTTTTTTTTCCTTTTTCAAACTAAACTTCATAAAATTATTCTAATTACGTCATTAGTTTAACCATTTGACACATTTCACACATTATTATGTCCGAACATAACTTGCACAAATAAATGAATAGATGCCTATACGTTTAAAATTTAAGGATCATAATGAACGACCATGGTCTTGGTAATTAATTGTGTGATCACCATTAGGTGTCAAATCTTTCAAGTGTCCAAATCTACCCACTAATTTGAGTAATCTAACACTAAGGCTACAATGTCTTTTAAGTCTAGTAGTTGTATATAAATAATGTAACTAAGTAGTTAAATAATAAAATTACTAGTATTTAATAAATTAGTAACGAGCCTCCACAGGATTGTACCAATTGATGGGTGGAATGGGCTGGCGATAGTAGTGGTGCATGTTGGTAGGAAAGCTTTCCAGCGGTGTTGGGCAAGTGGTGAGGGTGGTGGTGAACCTGATTTGCAGTGGCTCAAGACCATTAATGGTGATTTTGGAGTATTTTGAACTACTGATTTTGATGGTTCAATGGTTGGTGTATATGTTTTAGGGCTAGTCAAAGATGAGGGAGATGGCGTTCGATGGTGGTTGTGTCCTGTTGTTTGCTTGTTTTTCTTGTAGGTTGCAGTGATTGTGTGTGCGCTTGTGTGTGGCCAATTGTGCAGGTGACTGATTTATTGTGTGCATGAGTGATTATGTATTGTCTGGAATTTTTTTTTGTGACTGTGCTGGTGATACTCTGGTGTCGGAATTGGTTTTGCTGCTAGTTTGCGATGATGATTATGAGTGGTGGTGAATGGTTGCAATTCTACTAGGCAGTGGTGAAATTAGAGGAGGAAATGGTTGGAATTTGGTGGTGATTGCAGTGATTTTGGAATGGTGGTATTGGCGGTAAGAAAGGGGACTCGAATTGGGGTGGCAGTGTCTGTTCAATGAAGACTCCAGTGGTAATAGAGGGGTAGGTAGTGCTGGTGCAAGTGGATTGTGGTAGGTAAGAAGGCAGCTGGTGGTGACAATGTGATTGTGTGGTTCTGATTCTGACTTAGCGGAGTTGGGTCTATTAGTGGGTTTGTTTTCTAGAATGATGGAGAGAAACGGCAGCTGAGGGAGCTGGTTGTTGATGGGCAGTGGGCGGTGGTGAGATGGTGGAGATGGAGAAAGAATGTTGGCTTTGGTGGTTTTGTAGAGGTGGAGAAGAAGATGGAAGATAAAACTAGTGGAACTCAACCCTCCCAAAATTCAATCACACAAGCAGAAATAAAAAAAAAATATTTAGACCAACTTTTTGCAAATTAAATCAATTAATCAAGCTATTAGTTAATCATACTCACGAGAAACATATCAAGAAAAAAAAATGAATAAAAGCCATAATATTACCTGTTTAGTGGAGAAACTAGTGATGGTCTTGCAGGATGGAAATTGTTGATCTTCTTGCTTGTTGGTGACAAATAGTGGATAGAGAAAAAAAATGACGGCTGGTTTGTGTGTTTTTCGGTGAAGTAGTAGGTGTTTTTGATATTTTTTCTTTGGATATGGGTGTGTTTTAGGAATTTTGATTTTTTTTCTTCCTTTTTCTTTTAAAAAATAGGCTATTTATATCACAAGAATGTCTTACCCTCCAAAAAAAAAAAAAAAAAGAAAAGATGAAAACGTCTCTAGTAAAAAACATACTATTTTATCCTAAAAATAGTTTAAAACTAATATTAAAACCCAAACCAAAAACTAAAGTGTAATATTTTTTTCTAAAATACCCAAAAAATGAAAAAAATTAAAAAATGCAAATAATAAATTTATTAATGAGATTCGGGAGAGAAAAAAAAATATTTTTATGTAAAATTACCGTTTTATCCCTAAACGCAGTATTTATAGAAAAAATAAAAAAAGGTCCCAAAAAATTACCAAAAATTAAAAAAGGCTTAAAATAACAAAAAATGAGTTTAGAAATACCACAACTTGACAAGACTGCTTTTTGGATGTGAAATGGCTATTTTGCCATTGTATTAATAAGATACACAGAAAAATAACTATTGACCTCGAAAAATTGTCAAAAATTAAAAATAAACTTAAAACCCAAGAAAATGAATTTCGAAATAAAAAATTGATAAAAAAATGCGTTCAAGGTGTGAAATTAATGTTTTGCCTCTGAACACAGTATTAATAAAAAAAATATCAATCGTCTTCGAAAAAATTTAAAAAATTTAAAAATTTTCTTAAAAGTTAGAAAAATAATTTTGGGATCTAAAAATGAGCAAAAAATGATGTTTGCGAGGTGCAATGACTATTTCGCCCATATGTTGGCGAAATATGAGAAAAATACCAACTAAACCTAAAAAATCACAAAATTTTATAAACAGGTAGAAAAATACAAAATGTACATTTAAAACTCTAAAACTAATAAAAAATATTTACGTGATAAAAATTACTATTTTATCCCCTGGAATAATTGACTTTGCCTTTTTTGCTCAAAAATTAAAATTTGACCCCAAAAATAGAAGAAAATACTCTCAATGTTGGAAAATTAATCTGTGTACCAAAATTTAGTGTCTACAGTTTGTAGATATGATGAAGTAAGTTTTTTATCTTTGTTAGAGCCTATGTCAGAAATAAATAATCTCTCTTCTGTTTAGTTATTTCTCCATTTTGATTATGGACAATCATTTTCGGATGGAAAGATCTAGTGATTTTGGAATTCTAAAGTTAGTTGCTTGTTCACTGAAGCTGTTGGTCAGCTGATTCACTGTAGGATGGCATTTTCTTCTACCTATTCATTACTGGTGTCTGTCATTTATGTTAAATGTAATAGGATCGCTAGACGATCTCTATGGCAAGCGTTGGTGGAGATGACTAAGGATATACCATGGTTGGTGGTTAGAGATTTCAATGTTATTTTTGCTGCTAAAGAATGAGTAGGTGGCCTTCCCTCTTGTGTGGGTAATATGGATGAGTTCAATAATGTTGTACAGGGGCTGGACTTTTTTATTTGACTTTTGATGGCTCGCCTTTTACCTGGATGATGCGATCCGCTCCTAGACCCCACGTTAAACTTCTAACGGGAACCTTGACGAGTTCGCAATTTATAGGACCAATCCTTCCCAAGGATCGTCTTGCGTATCAACTAGGCAAATTAACCCCAAATCTATCCGAGAGTTGGAACTAACTTGATAGAAAAAACTCAAACCCTACCCAAACCCATTGGATAGAACTCAAGATATGACTATAACTCAACGAATTAAGATCTCACAAAGAGAACTAACGACGAAAAAAACCTCACAAAGTTTTATTCAACATTCACGTTTTGTCTAAACAATAATAATAATTAGCCTTATATAAGCAAAAACGCCCTAAATAACCAATATAGAAAGTAACTAGTCTATTACACATTAAAAACTAAGTAAAAATTTAGAAAACAAATAAAATCATAGAGTTACAGACCAATGTCGTGGGGTAGGCCGTAGGACGGCCTTCGATGCGGCCTTTATCATAATATCATCTCGTCTTGGCAAAGTTTCTGACGGAGGCTGTGGGGAAAGCCGTGGCACGACTTTGCCCACGACCTTTATCAGAAACTTTCTGATGGCTTTTTTTACGCGTCTTCTTCTGAACTTTTGCAAGTGTACTCTTCCCAGTCTTGGATGGCCTCTTCCTCTTGATCCTTTTGACCATCCTTTACGCCTCTACTCCTCCATTTTGGGTGACTAAGGCCCTATGCATTGGTGATGCACTAGGGATGACTTGAATGCCATCATTTACTTAAGCTTTCGCCATTTGGTTAGAATCATTCCCCTCCTCTTCAAGAAGATTCGTTCTCGAATCTTACTTCTTTATGACTCCAACTGAGGAAACATCGTGTATCTACACAGAAGAAATATGTAACAGAGAAAAATGAGAATTAGTGGAAGATGCTTTCATTACCTTCTTCTTCCCATCGCAACCTTAAGCTCCTTGGACAGTTTCACATAGTCACTATGAGCCTCCAATGGTGTTAATGGCACAAGCGTGATATCCTTCCCGTGCCAAGTGAACAAGTATTGATTGCGAACCCATCATACATCACCTTGTGATCAAATTGCCACAGACGACTCAACAACAAATAACACGCTTCCATCGATGCCACGTCACATATAACTTTATCTTTGTAGGCTCTAATGGTGAATTCGACCTTGATTTGTTTGGTCACCCTTAATTCGCCAGTATTCCTCACCTACTGTAGTTTATAAAGCTTGGGATGCTTCATTGTTTTTAAACTAAACTCATCTACCAACAATGAATTCACAAGGTTAGTACAACTACTAGAATCAATGGCAATTCCACATACCTTGTCCCCAATGAAACATCGAGTGTAGAAGATTGATTCTTTCTACAAATCAAGTCCAGCTTCTTTTGGGTGCTCATCTAAAATTTTTCTTGTGAAAAAAAGCTCTTCCTTGTCAGGTTCGCAGCTAATGGGACTTTCATTATTGCTTTCTCCCTCCAGTGGTGGCATCTTCTCACCATCTGAAAAACCACTCTTTGTGTTTCCTCCATCTAACATAATCATAGTCCTAGTGTTAGGACACTGGGATGCCACGTGACCACGACCTTGGCACTTGAAGGATTGGATGTCGCATGTCCTCATAGGTGCCTTCATCTGCCCTTTACCATTACCTGTGCCCTCTTTTAGCTTTACAGTGTCCTTTGGCATTACGCCACGTCTTTCCTCTCATCCCATGGATGGTCTATCAAACCTCTTATTACGGTCCCGACTATCCCTCCAGCTAGAACTCACTCCACTCCTCCTTCTTGCTTTGAGTTGCTTCTCCACGGTTTCAACTTTTTGTACCAAATCATCAATGTCCACATAAGACTGCAACTTCACCTTATCTCGAATATCTTGATTCAGACCAGCTAGGAATCTATCTATTGTGGCCTCACTATCTTCTACCACGTTAGCACGAATCATTGCTAACTCTATATTCTTGTAGTAGTCATCCAGTGTACAACCACCCTGTGACATGAATTGCAACCTCTGATATAGCTCTCTGTAATAGTGGCCAAGTATGAACCTCCTCCGTATGATTGTCTTCATCTCCTACCATGTGAGGACAAATCGTTCTCCATATCGTCTCCTAGTGGTAGTTAACTGATCCCACCACACACTTGCATAGTCTGAAAACTCTACAGTAGCTAGTTTCACCTTTTTTTTCTTAGAGCAGCAGTGGCAATCAAATACGTGTTTCACCTTCTACTCCCACTCTAGGTAGAGCTCTAGATCACTCTGACCTTAGAAAGTAAGAATCTTCATTTTAATGCTCCCAATGTTGCCATCACGAGCTTCACTCTTATAGGTCTCTATTAGCCCCTATTTCATCATTAGAATCCCCAAACTCAACCGATAGTGATCTCCTCCTACGACTTTGGTGGCTACTCTTTGATCTTGAATAGGAATCGCCTCGCCTTTCTAGTCGATCACACATAGCTTCCATGGTTTGCCTCATACCCTGGATGCTAACATTCATGGTCTTAGCAAAATTTCTAAGGTGAAATGCCTTGAATTCTCCTTTGTTAGACATGATAAATTTTGAACAAACAAAAAGGATTTAAAAGGAAAAATTGGGCAGAATACTAACACTCACAACCCAAAACAAGAAATTGGACGGAAAAATTTTCGATGAACAATGAAATTGGATGAACAGTACCTCACACAGTAACCCGATGAACAGTGCGCTACAGTACACGTGAACAGTAATTTTTCATTTTTATTATTTTTTTGAACAATGAAATAAGACTTTTGATGATTTTTATTAACGAAGAATCAACTAATCACCAATAATCAAGAGCCCAATCAACAAAGAGACAAAAGACACGAATTTTTTTTGTGTTTATAGACATCTTGAATCAAAGACAGCACTAAAGTGACAAAGAAAATTGCAGAAAATTACAGAGAAATTCAATTAAGACACTAGAAATTATGCAAAACAACAATCCCCCAATCACAAAAAAATAACAAAGCTCAAAACCCATAACAATAGAAAAAAACCCTAGGAATGAAATTGCTCAAGAACAATAGACAGACACAAGAATTGCTGCAGAAATTTTAACAAAAATAAAGAGAAAAAGATGCATTCAATCTCAAAGAATCGAAATTCAAAAGATAGATTAGGGAAACCTAATACCAAGAACCTAAAAGCTCTGATACCAATTGATGCGATCCGTTCTGAGACCCTACGTTAACCTCCTAATAGGAACCTTGATGAGTTCACAATCCACAAGTTCAGTCCCTCTCAAGGATCGTCTTGCGTATTAATTAGGCAAATTAATCCCAAATCTGCCTAAGAGTTAGAACTAACTTGATAGGAAAAAGTCAAACTCTACCCAAACTTGTTGGATAGAACTCAAGACATGACTATAACTCAACGAATCACGCGAAGAATTAAAATCTCACAAACAAAATCAATGAGGAAAAAATGTCACAGAGTTTTATTTAACGTTCATGTTCTGTCTAAACAATGATAATAATTAGCCTTATATAGGTAAAACCACCCTAAATAACCAATATAGAAGGTAACTAGTTTGATACACGTTAAAAACTAAGTAAAAATGTAAAAAATAAATAAAATCGTAAAGTTACGGACTAAAGCCACGGGGTAGGCCGTGGGACGGCCTTCGATGTGGCTTTCATTAGAACATCATTTCATCTTGGCAAAGTTTCTGACGGACGCCATTGCACGGCCTTGCTCGTGGCTTTCATCATAAACTTTCTGATGGCCTTTCCTATGGGTCTTCTTTTGAACTTTTGCAGGTATACTCGTCCCAGCCTTGGATGGCCTCTTCCTCTTGCTCGTTTTGACCATTCTTGATGCCTCTAATCCTTCATTTTGGATGACTAAGGCCCTATGTATTAGTGATGCACTAAGGATGACTCGAATGCTACAATCTACTTGAGCTTTCGCCGTTTGGTTCATATCACTGGACCAATGGTCGAGTCTGGCATAGCCTTGATAAGGCATTGGCTAATATTTTCTGGCATTTGCCTTTCACTCTAACTAGAGTCTCACATCTTGCTCACGGCAAATCAAATCACTCTCCTCTGTTAGTACAGGCAGGTGATTCAGAAAAGTGAGCTTCTCGTTCTCATTTTTTGAATATCTAGTTCAAACATGAGCAATTTTTATCAATAGTTGACATGGTTTGTTCAAAATCAGAAGATGGCTCTCCTTTGAATGTTTTGTTTTCAAAACTTAGAAGGACAACAAAAAAACTAAGGGTGTGGAATAAAGAGAGATTTGGCAATGTGGTGGATTCTACCAGATGGGCATACGAGAATATGGTTGCGTTGAAGAAGGCCTACAACACAAGTAGAACTATGGCAAACGAGAAAAATAGACTAAGGCTCGACCTAAATACAATAAAGCAAGAGCCTTGGAATGTGAATTGTGAAGGCAAAAATCTACCATTAAGTGGATTTCTGCTGGAGATGCTAATACGACTTTCTTTCATGGAGTGGTCAAACAAAGAAGAAATGAAAACTTCATCAGTCGTATAAACGAGAATTCTGGAGTTTGTGAAGATCTAGATACAATCAGAGATTCAGCTATTCAATATTACACCTCCCCTTTTCAGGCTAATAGAGAAATTGAGATACCTTCAACTATTCAATTTCAGCTACCTAAAGTTGCACAACAGTGGAATTAGGAATTGTAAACTCTTCTCTCGCTTGAAGAAATTAGAGATGTTGTTTTTTCTATTGATGATCAAAGTAGTGCTGGTCCAGATGGTTTTGGGGTAGCATTCTATAAATCTTGTTAGGAGATTATTAAGATGGATTTACTTTGTGCAGTTGAGGATTTCTTCAAAGGGGCTCAACTGCCAAGAGGGATAACAAGTACAATAATCACCTTAATCCCAAAAAAACAAGGTCCAATGTATTGGAGAGACTATCATCCGATCAGTTTGTGTAACATTAGTTCGAAAATCATCCCTAAAAGCTAGGCCAATAGATATAATAAGGTGCTTCCTTTGATGATTTCATAGTGGCAAACAA
Source organism: Mitragyna speciosa (assembly GCA_024721245.1). NCBI lineage: Eukaryota > Viridiplantae > Streptophyta > Magnoliopsida > Gentianales > Rubiaceae > Mitragyna > Mitragyna speciosa. Next base: position 16,076,928 of record CM045568.1, read on the forward strand.
GTTTTGTTCCTGGAAGGGGTATATCAGATAATGTCATTTTAGCTCAAGAAATAGCATCGGATTTGAATAAAAAATTGATTGTTTCCAACTTAATCTTGAAGCTAGACATGGAAAAAGCTTAAAATAGGGTGGAATGGCCATTTCTTTTATTCATGTTGAGGAGCTTTGGCTTTGTGGAAGGGGTTGTTGATCGAATTTATAGAATAATATTAAATAACTGGTTCTCAGTTATGATCAATGATCAAGCTGCTAGATTTTTCAAGTCTACATGTGGAGTATGACAAGGAGATCCTCTATCCCCAGGGTTGTTTCTAATTACTATTGTAGATACCAAATTTTGACACACCATTTATTTTCAAATATTGGGGGACCCTTTTTCCTACTATTTGGAGTCAAATCCTGAATTTTTGGGTAAAAATGAAGAAGTCAGCAATTTTGGAGGGCAGAATAGTAATTTTTTAATTGTAAATATTTTTTCATTAATTTTGGAGGGTTTAAATTCATTTTTTGTACTTTTATACACATTTTTAAATTTTGTGATTTTTTCGGATTCAGCTGGTATTTTTATGTATTTTCGCTAGCACAGTGGCAAAATGGTAATTTCGCATCGCTAATACCTAGTTTCGCCCTATTTTTGTGTACCAAATTTATTTTTTCAAGTTTTCAAACATGTTTCTAAATTTTCTTAACTTTCTTCGGGGTGAATTTCTATTAATAAATTTATTATTTACATTTTTCTTAATTTTTCCTATTTTTGTGAGAGAATATAGATTTTTAATTTTTTTTAAGGGTAAAGTTGTAATTTTGGTAGTCAAAGGCATTTTGGTCATTTAATCATTTCTTGGAGGTTAAGACTTGTGCACTATAAATATCTCCACCTGGAGATTCAAAAAGGGGGGAGAAAATAAAAAAGTCTAAGGAGAGTTTTTAATTTTTAGTTTTTTATTTTTTTTTTCCATTTCACCAAGAACACTAAGAACACACACTTCTTTTTACACACATCTTCAAATTTCCACACACCACACCAAGAACACGCACTTCTTTTTTTCACACATCTTCAAATTTCCACACACCACACCAAGAACACACACTGCTTTTTTACACATATCTTCAAATTTCCACACACCACACCAAGAACACATTTTTTTCTACACACATCTTCAAATTTTCACACACAACACCAAGAACACACACTCACATTCTCTCTCACACACTACACACACTACTCACATTCTCTCTCACGCACTACACACTACACATACTACTCACTCTCTCTCACACACACTACACACACTACTCACATTCTCTCTCACGCACTACACACATTACTCACACTCTCTCTCACACATACTACTCACATTCTCTCTCACACATTACACATACTACTCACTCTCTCTCACACACACTACTCACATTCTCTCCCATACCACATAGCTCACATGCACACGCATTTACACACACAGATACACACACAATCCACACATTCACTAACAACACAACACACGTACACACACACACAACACACACAATCACATATTCTTTTTCACACACACAGATACACACATTTAAACACACACAAACACAGTCATTCAAACACTCATTTACACATACAATCAGACAACTTCACACACACAATACCGCTCCAGTCACACACACTCACACCACTAAACATGCAGTCATCCTCACACAATCACACACAGACACCATCAGAACACGCACTCTGATTTACACACACTTCACACGCACATTCAAACCACAAATTCACGCATACAAATCACAGATTTACAAACCATTTCACACACTGGATCACACAAGCCACACAATCACACACAGACGCACACATTCACACACAGATTCACAATCTAAACACACGGCCTCACACGCACACATATACACACACAGACACTGAATAAACGCACATATTGCATACACAGGTCAAAAATCCCATTCCAGTTCCACCCCTCTCCCTAAAACATCCCTCAACCTTGATCTCACTACCTCACCACCTCAGTTCAACAGCCAAATGACCTGCAATGCCATTTGCAATAGACCCAAAATCACAAGATTCAGCCCCCAATCCTCAACCGTCTCTGCATAAACCACCCCTGTCACCAGATTCCATTAAAGCTCCCCTTATGACTACCAGTTTCTCACCAGACGCATCATCGTTTTTGCCTTGCCATCACTTACCATTCACAGCTCAAACTACACATACTCACCGCCAGAACAACCAACAAACAGCAACCTAATTGCCATCTCTACCGTCTCCCCAGTCAACAGAAAAAGCCCACCAAACCATGGCCCCTGTTTTCCCCTCCACTTGCAAAAATCAATTAAAAACAGCCCTCCCTAATCAAATTACAGCCAAGACAACACCATAAACTACCTGCAACCACAAAACCTACCATTGACAAAACCTGCAAAGAAAAAACAACAGCCCAAAATCACCCAAAATGGCCAAAGACCATAGCCACACAAGGCTCAAGTAATCTCCTCTGCATGACCAAAAACAACCATTGCAAGCCTCCAATCTCAATTCCACTCAAAAACCATCTCCCTTGTGACTACCCATCCCATGACCAACCACCCAATTCACCATCAAACATCAAAAATCAACACTAGCTACCAACAATCGCTACACACACCATCGTCACCACGCGCCAACAGCAGCGAATTCACTGCTACAATTTGACCCAATCAGAGTCGCCTCCATCACCCACGCCACCACCAGGTAAATCTTCCGGGACCTCTCTCCTTCTCTTTTTTATTTATTTATTTAGCATTTAATTAGTAAATTTGGCTTTGCATCTTTGATTAATTTTGGAAAGGAACTGAACATGGGGAGGCCAATTAGATTTTAGGGGTGGAGAAACTAAAGGAATTAAATTGGTTGAGGAAACTAAGTTTCTTGACGAAATCTGGTAAGCCAAAGAAGACGCGAGAGAGATAGGAGAGAAGAGAGGAAAAGGAACTAAAATGAAAGAAAGACAGAAAGTGAGAAAGAGTGAGAGTGAGAAACGAAAATTAGAAAAAGATCAAGAGGGAATCGGGCAGAAACGATAGAAGAGAGAGAGAGAGAGAGAGAGAGAGAGAGAGAGAGAGAGAGAGAGAGAAGGACAGAGAGCTGGAAAAATGAGAAGCAGAGAGGGCAAAAAGCAAGAAATCAGGAAAAGGAAAGTGAGAAGAGAGACGACGCAGAAGAGAGTAGAGCAGAGATAAAAATGGGGGAGAAAAATGAAGATAAATTGGAAAAGGGGGATATTTGTTATTTTCATTTAATTTTTGTCTTGATTTAGTTTATTTCTTTGTTATTTATTTAATTGTTTTGTGTGATTAGTTTCTAATCTAGATAAACTTTATCTAATTAAGTAGTTTAACTAGTTGACTCAGTTTGTCCTAATTTAAGATTTTTTTTATTTTTATTTTATTTTTTATTATTAGCTATTCTTATTACAATAAGGTCATTTATGTCCGAATCCTTGTTTTCTTGAATATTATTAACATGCCCTTGAAGATTCCATTTTCGTGCAATTGAGTCCTTGCTTTTTATAAATTGACCCCCTCAAATTTTATTTTCTGTCAATTAAGCTCCTGATTGCAATTTGCCCTACTTTTGTTAGAATATATTATTTTTTTTCCACTCCCAATTTACTTTGATTTTTGCATTTCGACCCCTTAGACTTTCGTGAATTTCCAATTATCCCTCTCAAGCTTCATAGAAATTATTTTAGTCCCCTTAGTTGCGTGACTTTTCGTTTTAGCATAATTTGTCAATACTTACATATTTTTAGGTTTTATTTATTTATGTTATGATACCTTGACATGTGTGTTCATTTTTTTAAGCATTTGTACCGGGTCTTCGAGAGGTATCCCTATTTTTTATTAAATTCTCTTTGTGTGCTCTAATATGTTCCAATGTGATCTTTATGCGTTATTTTTATCATTATTTGTTTATTTCTTATTTTATATACTTGTTGCGCATTTACATAGTTAATTTGTTTAATTTTGAATTTTTATTATTTTGAAAAATATAATATTTTGTATTTAGCTAGTCAATGTAATAGTTAGATTATTTTCTTCATATTTTAGCCAAATTGTTTAATTAGATAGAAAGTGTAATAGATAGGGCATTTTAATTTCCCTCTTAAGTTGTAAATCAAGTCCCCTCGGTGTAATAGTCAGAGTTTATTCGTTTTTGCGTGCTTACGTGCTTATTTGTTTTACCGCTTTCATTAGGATTTTGCATATAGATATTATGCTTATGTGTTATGTGCTACTACTTGACTTTATGTGTCTTTATATGTTTAATTTGCTTTTAATTCATGCTTTAATATTTAATTCGTGATTTATGGTATTCCGTCACCACACTAGTCCAACGCTAGTTGTGGTTTCTTTCTTTTTCCGCTAGTCTAATGCTAGTGGGATTTTTTAGAAAGGGCTAGCCCAACGCTAGACCCTTAGGACATTTTAGTGTTAGGTGCATTCGGGTGCATTTCACATTTCACACACTTCTAGTTTTCTTTCCATTTGGCATGATTTTCTTATTATTATTATTATTATTATCATTATTATTATTATTATTATTATTTTGACACATTTTTAAAATGAATAACATCTAGGTTGCATTTCACTTAGACTTTAGGACATTTGCGTGGTTCGACTAGAAATAGTCGTCTACTCACGTGGGAAGCGGTGGCGTACATGCCGTTCCCCCCTCGGTGAGTAGAAACATTCAGTCACGAGTGATTAGTCCCCCGTACCCGTCATGTTGCATATCCACCTTCTTTCTTCACTTACTATATATTATTATTTTCTTCTTCTTTTTGCATAACATTTTGCATAAAAACTCATGACTCCCTCAAGGTCTCAACTCGGATTTCGCAACTAATGCGATAATTCCGACCAAGCCTCGACGGAACATGCCGACCCTCCCAATATTCACATTTAGACTTTAGGATTTGCATTCATTTAGACACATCCAAACGCGATAGAATTTAGGGTTAAATTAGGAAAATTTGATAAAATCTCGCAACTAGGCCTCGGCTAGGTTGAAAGGGTGTCTTAGGCGCAAGCCTTTGCCTTCCCTTTCTTCAAATGTGACTCCCGGACCTTTTTCTCTCGTTTTTTCGTAGACCGGAGTCGAAAAAGGGTTTTAAATATTTTTCTAAATTTTTTTTTATTAAACGATTTTTCGGATGACTTGGTACACCCTAACTCAATACCAAGTGGCGACTCCATTTTCTTTTCAAATAAAACCCTTTTTCAAAAATTAGTTGGCCAAAACTATCACTTTTTTTTTGTCCCAGCCTTGTTTTCTTTTTAAATACTATTTTTATAAAAAACACATTTTTTAACTAAAAACTAGATTTTTATCACACACGCACTCTTTCTTTTCAAAAAACGCTTTCTTTTCAAAAGGATCTCAGACCGGACCGTCTTTCAAGACGCGACAGTCAACAACCCCACTAGCACCCCTTTGCTCACGATTTTTTCAGACGCGACAACTGTAGAATTTTTTAAAAGAGGAGTAGAATGGTTCTGCCAACAACAAGATCAAAGGTGTTTTGCTTGCAAAGGAGGAAATGTTCATTTCTTAGCTTTTGCAAATGATATAGTAATATTTACAAGACCCAAAAGGGAGGTGCTAGTAGACTTAAGAAGTTATTTTAACTATTATGAGATCATATCTAGTTGAAAACTTAATGCAACAAAAAGTTCGTTTATTATATCTCATAAAGCCTCACATTCTATGGTATGTACGGTGGAAAGGACATTGAGGTTTGTTAAGAAAAACCTGCTATTTATATACTTGGTTGTACCTATTACCAAGAGGAAGCCCAAAAGAGTGCTATTTGATGATATCTTAATGAAATTTAAGAGTCGGTTGCAGCAATGGAGTATGAGACTTTTGTTAGCCGCAAGGAAGATCATTCTGCTACGACATGTATTGAATTCAATCCCTTTATATCTCTTCCAAATTCTCCAGCCTCTAAGGGATGTTATTGTTGCTTTGGGAAGAATCTTTAGCTCTTTTCTATAGGATACTGGAACTAATAATAAGAGTACTCATCGGTGTTCTTGGGACAGACTGTGTTATCTGTGGAAGAGGGGGGCTTGGGGATCAAACATATTCAGGATATGGTGGAGGCTTTCTCTCAAACTATGGTGGAGGTTGCGATCTGGAAATTCACCATGTTCAAAGTTTATGCAGACGAGATATTTTCTTGGTCAGCATCCAATTTGGATGGAATGCAACAGGATGTCTGCAAGCGCAAGGCGATTGCTTGCTATTAGAGATATTGCTGAAAAGTATATCAGATGGCATATTGGCAAGGGGATGGTTGATTTTTGGTGGGATAGATTGGTTGGTGATATACCACTAATCAGCTTGGCTAAAGTGGGCAATCATCCTCATTTTTTGGTTGTTGAGTTTTATGTAAGAGGTAGGTGGAATATTGGTAAGCTATTACAATGGCTTTCAGATAGCATGGTTGATCACATAGCTACAATCCCTATCCAACAAGGTAAGGTAGACAAGATTGTTTGGTCGACATCTTCGAATGGGAGGTTTTTTGTAACTGATGCTTGGGAATGTACACGTCAAAAAAGAAATGAATCAGTGGTGACAAAGATAGTTTGGTGTAACTTGCTACCCGTTAAATTGTCTTTCTTTGGATGGAAGGTCCTTCATAATTACTTCCCTTTGGATGTCAACTTACAAAGTAGAGAAGTGTATTTGTTGTCAAAATGTAATTGCTGTGAGAAGAATCAGGAATCCATAAATCATCTTTTCTTAACTGGACAAATTTCTAAAGAGGTATGGAAACATTTCTTCCAGCTATTTGGTTAACACATGCCTACTGCACTATGTTTTGGTGCACATATCATGACATCGTATCTATCTTCCCCTAGTGAGAACTATATTAGATGGATAATTCTAACTATTGTATTATGGTTTTTGTGGAAAAATGAGGCAAGATTTCAAAGTAAGGCCATTCGTCCACATGCAATTATCTTTGAGATTATGGGTTTTCTCAAAGTTCTTGGAGCTGTAAAACAAGTTAAAATCAAACAACTGGAGGGAGACACGGATTCTTGCATTACAAACTTCTTTCACAGCAAGCGAGGTAAAAGAAATGAAACTATAAGGATTGAATGGAGGAGACTGGAACATGGTATTTTCAAACTAAACGCTGATGCTAGTGCACTCAAGAACAAGTGCTCTAGAGGAGGTTTGTTTAAGGGTTCTAATGGGAAGGTTATTTTGGCTTTCTATAAAGAGTCTGGGGAAATAGATGTGATCCAAGCTGAATGCTTATCTTTGCTTCATGGTCTGCAACTATGTGATAATATGAGGATTGTTAATGTGTCAATTGAGGTAGATTCTGCAATCTTGGTTCATCTAATTCATCATAATTCTTCGGGTAAATGGTCATTATGCTATAGTCTGAGCAGAATTCGAAAGCTAATTTCTTCACTAAGGGCTTCGGTTTCACATGTTTTTAGAGAGATTAATTCAGCAGCTAATGGTATTGCATATCCAAATCTCCATCAAGACCAGGTGTTCTTTTTGACTCATTCATTCTCCCAAAAATTAAAAGGAATCATTAATGTTGATAGATTAGGAATTACTTACTTTAGGAAACGTGATGTAAAGGAGTAGTACTCCTAATATTATTTTTTCCTCTTGAATTGGAGGGCAATTGTCCTTCTTATGATTTGTAATTAATTTATTTATTTCAATAAATTTGGGGTTGGTATCCTTCCTCGTGCACGGGGTTTTCCATTAAAAAAAAGTCACACGGTAATGACTTTATTTGAATTACATTTTTGTATGTTTATTTAGAATATATTTGAGTATTTATTCATTAAATTTTGTTAACTTTGAGAGTGATGAAGTATCATTTGGATTGCAATGTGTTAGCATAATCATTTTATAAAAAAAACTATTTTGATGGATTACTTTATAGTTAGAGGTTCTATAAATAAAAAACTAAATTAATAACCCATGCAAGCACAATTTTATACTAACAAATATACAAAGGCAAAAACCAACTTATAATGGTTATTTCTAAAATGCAACAAGTTTTGTTAAGAAACATTTCCAACACTTCCAATTTTTACAATCTAATTGGATGGGTTGAGATATTGATCAAGGATGAGAAAATAAGTTTGATGATTCTATTTTCCCATTACTTTTGACTATATATATATATATATATATATATATATATATAGATAGATATTGATAAGAAAAGAACTTCATTAATATGAAATAGCAAAAGAATTTGCAAGAAGAAAAGGTACAATAAAATCTAGAAACTCTTCTTGCCACCTAGCATTTACATTGCAAAGTTTTGCATGATGAGCTAGTTGATGAGCTACTTCATTTTTCCTTCTACTTATCCACTGAACCTCTACGAACCCAAGTGATCTAAGCACATCTCAAACTTAGTTTACCAAGTTTCCCACAGGCGAGAAGTCCTCTTCTCCATTCTTCACCTTAATGATTATAGTGGCTGCATCTCTTTCGATTATAGCTGCACCCATGTTCAAACTGTATATAGAACTCAATGTCCTCTTTTAGTGCAAGTAATTTTGCATGTGGGGATCAACAATCCCTTGAAAGACTCTAGTGGACACAGAAACACATTGTCCTTTTGAATCGCGTACAACAATTCCTATTCCAACGCGCATGAATTCCACTGAAACTGCAGCATCAAAGTTGATCTCAATTTGGTTTATTGGAGGGGGACTTCTGACTATATTAGGACTAAAATGTGAGGTATCTTACATCCTACTTCTTATTGACAATATCTCTATTACGTCTACTTGGGGCAATGATTCAATGGCTCTTTATTACCATAATCAATTTACAAATAAGTTGAATCCTTAAAATAGCCAATGGTTTCCTTGATTTACTAGTTAATCTAATTGAAATTCTTCAATTTGTCATTAAATAGCCAATGATTTGCCTAATTTACTGATTAATTGGATCTAATACTTAATTAAATAGTTAATTAATTCATTCAAATTATTCAATTATTTGTTAAGCATACTTAATTAACTAGTTAATTAAGTCGAAGCCATTCTTCAATTAATCCTTAACTTGCCAATATTGTGTACGAATACTTAATAAACTAGTTAATTGAGTCAATGCCATCATTTAATTATTTCTTAAATATATTTAGTTGTCCTTAAATGCCCAATGGTTTCTTAGTTCACTAGTTAATTTGAATCGAAATTATTCAAATAGTCCTCAAGCACGTAATGATTTGTTTAATTTACTAGTTAATTGAATCAAAATTATTCAATTAATCCTTAAAATAGCCAATGATCTGCTTGATTTACTAGTTAATCTAAGCAAAAAATTTTTAATTTGTCTAAATAGCCAATGATTTTTGGTAATACTTCATTTTCTAGTTAATTGATTCAAAACCATTCTTCAATTAGTCCTTGAACAGCCAATGATTTGCTTAATTTACTAGTTAATTCAATTGAAATTCATCAATTAGTCCTTAACTTGCCAAAGACTTGTACAAATACTTAACTAGTTAATTAATTCAAAGCCATTATTCAATTATTTTTTAACTTGCAACTAATTTGGATAAGCTAGCTAATTAATTCAATGCCATTATTCAATTATTTTTTAACTTGCAACTAATTTGGATAAGCACTTAATTTACTAGCTATTTGATTCCAAATTCTTCAATTATTATTTTACTTGCCAATGATTTGTACAAATACTTAATTAACTAGTTAATTGAGTCAAAGCCACTCTTTAATTATTCCTTAACTTGCAAATGATTTGAACAAATACTTATTTTACTGGTTAATTTAATCAAAATTCATCAATTAGTCCTTAATTTGCCAATGATTTGAACAATTAAAGATTATACTACACTAAAAGATAAAGTAAAATAAAAGATTTTTATCACGATAGAAAGTCCAATTTTTTATTTGTAGAAAGCATAACACATTAAATCATAAAGAGGTTAATAATTGAAAAAAAAATCTAAGATAAATTGAAATCCTTGTTAAAAGTGCTTTTTAGTGCAAATTTTATCTAATGTCTAAACATCGATGAACAAAGTACACACATTCATTTTTTAGTTAAGAATTTGTGGAACATTGACATCATATGTAATCGAATAGTTTTCTATGGAACCCGCATATGTTTACCTTAGAACATACATTCACTAATTGACAATCATTTAGATCAAACTTAATTGAAAAGGTAATAATTGGACAAAATATAACACACATTGAAATTCATTTTTGTAAAGCATGTCTAATTGTAAATTTCATATAACAATTAATTATAGATGAACAAAAGTACATACTTTCAACGTTTAATTATGAATTTGTAGGAATATTAACAAATTATCCAGTTTGAATAATTTTCTAGGATTTTGCATTTATTTACTTCAAAAAACACATTCACTGATGACTAGTTACTTAATTATGTATGTACTTATATTAAAATGTATAATACACTTATACACACTAAAAATGTTACATAAACCATCATTAAATTTATTATCTGTGATGTTGTTATTGAAGAAGTACTGGTATCAGCAATGCACAATTTTATGTAATACACAATAAAATTCGTTAAATAGCTAATGATTTGCTTAATTTACAACTTAATTGGATCAAAATTCTTCAACTAGTCCTTAAATAGCCATTAATTTGCAATAATAGTTAATGTACTAGTTAATTGAGTCAAAATAATTTAATTTTCTTTAAATAGCCATTGATTTGTACTAATAATTAATGACACTATTTAATTGAATCAAAGTTATTCAATTTGTCCTTAAATAGCCAATGATTTGTGTAGGAGCACGGTTGATCGAGCTCCACGTCAGCTTGGCCGTGTCATGTATTTTGACTGGTTGACTTCTAGCTCGGATAAAGCACTTCGACTATATGGTCCTACCTAGCACTTCGGCTAAGGACATTGGGAAACTAAATCAACTTTCGGCTATTGTTACATTCTCATTAATGCTCTGACACAAATTGCTACTTTTGAGAATAGTTGTCTTATCCCTTAAATATTCATTTTCTACCTTATGATCGGACACTAATCACACACCATTAAAAAACACTCGTTTCTCTCTATCTTCATTATTGAATGTTTCTTTACTGACTTAATTATCAGAGTGTTTGTGGGGATTAATCCTCTTGCATGTGAGCTTTCTTGCCTAGCAGGTTAACATTATCAGTAGACACGTGGATACTGAAAATTAGAGACTCTACAATTGGAGCTATCTGTGGGAATCAAAATTTTCATTTTTCAATTTTACTCTTGTCGCCAGAACTTTGCTTTTTGAGTTTTGCGATTTTAAAACTTTGCGATCATGCCTCCCAAACTTCCAACCGAGAAAGATACTCAACCACATTTATCCTCTCATAGAGATCAACAAAACCCTCAAACCACACAACCTAAGGTCTAGCAAAATTCTCAGGAACCTCTTGAACAGCAAAAAGAGAAATCTCCTTTAGACGAAGACGCCATGGCCAAAATGACTGAGTTTGTGAAGGAGAACTCCGATACCTTTGATTAGTTGGGCAAGTTTTATAAGCAGAACAGTAAAAGGCTCACTGAATCATCTTTATGCTGGTCACAGTCCCCATTTACTTGGTGGACAAGCCTTACTTTAGACAATCCAAGAAATCCCATACGGAAAGAATTGAAGAGCGTTTGCCGAAGAAGAATCCATTGAAAATTCCAGGTGGACATGTTAATCCTACTAGTAAGCCCGTTGTTCCCTTTTCGGGTGATAACTCAGTTTCTTATTTTGTAGTCGAAGTTAATAATGATCCTCTTCCCAGCAATTTTAAATTGCCAAGTATTTCTTATTGTGATGGACGTGGCGATCCCGAAGACCATGTCTATGCTTTCACCTTGACTTTCGTCTTGTACCAAGCTTCTAATGCTATAATGTGCAGAGCTTTCCATTGTGGTCTCACGGAAAATGCCAGAAAATGGTTCTGGCAACTTCCTCCAAATAGCACTTGGAGCTTGGACAAGCTAACTAGTAAATTTGTGGCTCGTTTTGTTTCCTCTAAGCTACTGAGCAAGAAGTCAACTTCATTGATGTATCTTCTACAAGCTACCAATGAGTCACTTCGAGATTATTTAACCCGTTGTACTAATGAATCTCTTCAAGTTTCTGATCCTAATGATCAGGTCACTACTGCAACCTTCATTCATAGGTTGTTGCTCGAGAGGTTTACAACTCAACTGCATGAAAAATACCCTAAGACCCTAGATGCTATGGGGAAGGGTAGGCCAAGAGATACAAGGCGAGAAGCTAATAAAATGGAGCACAAATTGCAAATATCTAAGTCGAGAAGAAGGGCCAAGGAGGTAAAACTCGGGATGATGATACCAATACTTCCTTGGGCTGAGAAGGTAGGGACAAGCGCAGTGTGTTCGATAGGATTAGCAAAAGGAGATCTACTTCGAACGCGCTGTTGACTTCTCTCAATGCCAGTAGACTGAAGTACTAGTTTGTAATGAAGCAGCAAAATTTGGGTAGCCACCACCGAGGATGGTAGGCCAAAAAGGGGAGAAGGAATTCTAATCTTTATTGTACCTACCACAAAGACGTGAGCCATAAGACCGAAGATTGTTACGATCTCAAAAAATAGATCAAAAATTGATACAACAAGGGTATTTGAGACGCTTTGCCGAAGATAATACCCACGACATCGAGAATACCGTCGGGAAGATCATCGAGATAACTGTCGATAATCTCGATAAGGAGATCGGCGAGACAAACAAGACCATTCTCAATACGACAATCGAAGAAATGATAGGAATAGATCTCCCGACCTTGGTGAAGGAGTAGCCGAAATTATTAATACTATCTCAGGAGATCCTAGTGCGGGAGACAGCTGAAGCTCTAGGAAGAAAATTTATCGACAATTCTCTTCGGAATCTTCTGAATCAAGCCCTCGTCTTTTAGAGACTTTTTCTTATTGGTCCAATGATCCTGTGCCTACTGCCTTGAGCAGCAATGAAGCATTGGTGACTGAAATAGTTACTAACAACTATTTGATTAAAAAAGTTTATATTGATATTAGGAGCTCGGTAGATATCATGTATTACAAGAGTTTTGAGCAAATTGGCTTGAAAGGCAGCCAACTTACACCAGTTCAGACCTCACTAGTTGGTTTTGGGGGTCAAGTTGTACATCCTGAGGGAATGATCACTTTATCAACTACTATTGGAAAGCATCCCCAGTCTGGGACTCTTCAAGTTAACTTTCTTATAGTAAAGGTAAATACTCCCTACAATATGCTACTCGAACGTCCAACCCTTAATGCTCTCAGGGCTATATCTTTCACATACCACTTAAGTATGAAATTTGCACCTCTTAGAGGGATAGCTAAATTTTTTAGTGATGTCCAAACTATAAGGGAGTTCTATATTGCCACTTTACAAGTAGTCTCTTTAGCTGGTTCTTCTAAAAGTACTAAGAAAACGAGCTTGAATGACAAAAACTCCTACGGTGCTTCAGTGCTAGTTCTTGATGTTTTAGAGGCTCCTCCATAAAAAAAATCACCTCGACTTGAGACTAGTGATGAGATGGAGAACATCACACTGGATGAAGAAATTCGAAACGTGCTATCAAGATAGGTCGAGGTCTTTCTTCTAAGACTTAAGATGCCTTAACGGCCTTGTTAAAAGAATTCAAAGAAATATCTGCATGGATAGCTAGTGATGTTGTGGGGATCCCATCTGAATTAATGATTCATAGGTTAAATATGGATCTCTGGGTTAAATCAGTTCAATAGAAGAAAAGGCACTTCAGCCTAGAACGTGGTCAAACTATTTCAGAGGAAGTAGATAAGTTATTGGCTGCCAATATCATACGAAAAGTGCAATACCCAACTTGGTTGGCTAACCCAATGATGGTTAAAAAAGTCAACAAGGGCTAGCTAATGTGTATTGATTATACTGATTTGAACAAAGCCTGCCTAAAAGATTGTTATCCTCTGTCCAAAATCGATTGCTTAGTTGATTCGGCCACTGATAATGAAATATTTTTTTTCTTGGGGATGTTCAAAGGATCTACCGGATCAAGATGACCGAAGAGGATAAGAAAAAATTTATTGTTATACCACTATGCCCTTTGAGCTTAAAAATACTAAGGCCACTTATCAGCATTTAGTTGATAAGATTTTTCATCAGCAGATCGGCAGAGTAATTGAAGTTTATATTGACGACTTGTTAAAAGTCGAACTATTGATGTGTTTATTGATAATCTGAGACAGGTGTTCCAAATTTTGAGGGATGCTCAGATGATGCTTAATCCTGAAAAGTGTGTTTTTGATGCGAAGTCTAAGAAATTTCTCGACTACATGATTTCTTCTCGAAAAATAGATTTTAATCCCGACAATGTTAAGGAAATTCAAAATATGACCCTGTCGACCTTAATAAAAGATGTTCAAAAGTGTACAGGTCGGCATGCAGCATTGCATAGATTTCTTTTTAAGCCCACTCAACATAGTTTGCTCTTCTTTAAAGCCTTGAAAAAGGCTGATCAATTTGATTGGATTTCGAAATGCAAATATGCTTTTGATCAATTAAAGGAACATTTACAGTTCTGACTGATTTTGGTCTCCCCAACTGCTGAAAAAATCCTGTTTTTATATCTTGCTGTAACTCATGAGGCCATTAATGCTGTATTGGTGAGAGTGAATTCTTGAATTCAATATTCTATTTATTATGTAAGCTAAGCTTTGAACGTGTCGGAGACCAAATTTACTCTAGCTAAAAAGCTGATTTTTTGTTTGGTCCATACAGCTCAGCGATTGAAGCCTTACTTTTTAGCTCACCCTATTTGTGCCTGAATAGACCAGCCACTTCGGTAGATACTGACTAAGCCCGAGGCCTCGAGTAAGCTGATGAAATGAGCTGTTGAATTCGGAGAATATGATCTCCTTTATGAACTTCGAAAGTCACTTAAAGTCCAAAACTTGATAGATTTTATTGCTGAATTTACTTTGGGATTGGTGTTCAAAGATACCGATACTTTGGATGAGAAAACACCTTGGATATTGTATGTGAATGGATCTTTAGGAAAAGATGACAGTGGTGTTGGTCTATTACTAGAAAGCTCAGAAAACCAAGAATGTTGTTATTCTCTTCATTTTGACTTTCGAGCTTCTAAGAATGAAGTCGAGTACGAAACTCTTATTGCGGCGCTCAACATAGTTCTACGGTTAAAAGTTTGTCGAATTCGAATTTACAGTGATTCTCAATTAGTAGTGAGCTAGATTTTCGAAAAATATGTAGCCAAAGAACAAAATATGCTTAAGTATTTGAAAAAAGTGAAGCAATTGGCTGCACATTTTGAAGTATTTACCATTTTCAGAATTTTTCATTCTCATGACCAATGAGCCAATGCTCTGTCTAAATTGGCCTCTGCTTCTTTTGCCAAGCTCAATAAGTTTGTCCTAATTGAAGTCATTAGCTGACTCAATTACTTGGAACAGACTGTTTATGCTGTTGATATTTCAAATACTTGGATGAGTTCAATTATAGATTTTCTTGACCAGGGCCTTTCGCGATTTGATGGAGAACAAAGCTGAAGAGTACAAAGAGTAGCACCTCGGTATTCTTTAGTGAATGGTATACTTTATAGAAAATCTTACTCAGGACCTTGGTTAAAATGTATTACTCCAGAAGTGGGCATCCAAATCCTCCTCGACATGCATGAAGGTCTTTGTGGGGCCCATAGTGGACATCGAGCTTTGGCTCGGAAAGCTCTTCTTCTTAATTATTTTTAGCTCACAATGCATAAGAATTCTATGAATATTGTAAGAGCTTGTTCTTCCTACCTAGTTTAATGCTTCCCAAGCTCATAGGCCGACTTACCAAATGGTATCGATCTGCTTACCTTGGCCTTTTGAATAATAGAAAATAGATATTTTGGGACATTTTCCTCGTGCTTTCAGGAACTATTAGTTTGTCATTGTGGCCGTTGACTATTTTACCAAATGGGTTGAAGCCGAATCACTAACTACTATTTTAGGAAATACAATCCAAAAACTCTGTTGAAAAAATATAATTTGTCGGTTCAAACTGCCTCGGATTATTATTTCTGACAATAGTCGACAATTTGCTAAAAATCTCTTCAAAAGTTGGTGTATAGATTTGAATATTCTGCAGCATTTTACTTCGGTTGGCCATCCTTAGGCTAATGAACAAGCAAAAAATTTTACTCATACTCTCCTTTGAGGACTTAAGACTCGGTTACAACAAACTAGTTCTAGTTGGGTGGATCATTTACCTAGTGTGCTATGGGTTTACAGAACAACTCTTTGGACATCCACCAATGAAACTCTGTTTTTTTTACTTACGAAACCAAAACAATTATACCAACCGAGCACTTAAATTCAAATTTTCAAACTAAAGCCTACACTACCGAAGATAATGAATAACTCAGCAAATAGAATTGAACTTGCTGGAAGAAAAACAAGTATCGCCTTGTTGAAGTTGTCTCATTATAAAAATACAATAACTCGATGTTATAATACTAGAGTCAAAGATTTGTATTTCAAACTAAGTGACCTGATCCTCAAAAAAAACTTGGTAAGCCAAGCTAAGCCTCTTAAAAAATTAAGTTCAAAGTGAAAAGGACCTTATCGGGTAATTGAGGTTGGCAAAAATGGTCATTATAAACTAGCATACCAAGATGGTGCTCTTGTACCTCGGACATGGCATATTGAGAATCTTAAAATGTACCATTTGTGATGCAATAAAATACAATGATATTTCATTTTTGATGTGTTCTTTGTTAAAGTTTTCTTTGTTTTCCATTTATATTTTTGCTGTAATTGCACTTCATCAAAAAATATGTTAAGGGGGGAAATAGTGGAGGATAAGCAATGAAGCAAAGGAATAATATATGGGCATTATTAAAAAGCTGAAGAACAGGCATATGAAAAAGAAATTTTCATAATATGTAATAGTCTGTTCAGCTGATATTTAGAAAAATTTTACAAATAACAAAAGTCTAGCGGAAAAATCTATTACACGAAGTGCCCTAATGTATTTTTATAGAAGTTTCTTCGGCACTAGCTTCTATTCCATCCCGGTAGTTGTGGCCGTGATGTCCTCCTTTCGAAGCTGAAGATGCTTTTCAGTAGGTGAGGCTTTGGCTTTGGAAGACTCAGCAACTGTTTCTTTATAGGGCTCTTCGGCTTGAGGCTCTTCAATGATTTGCTCAGTAGCAAGAAGCTCTCTGTTAGCTTCTTTGGAAAACTTCATAATCATGCTTCTAAGACTTTGAGGTGGAATCGCGTTCATTTTCTCATCCTCGAAATCCTCTTTAATTTTTGTCCAAGTCTTCACCTTGCTTGAACCCCTCAGTAAGACCGGTACACTAGTTTCTCCACTTCGGGGTAATAATCCTTATGGCCTTCAATGATCTCAATGTAAGCTTTGCGCATCAGAGCTGCCATGTCTTGGATTGCTTTGGTAACCCCGAATGATAAGCATGGTTGATTTAGTAGCAGCAGGTCCTTAGTAAACTGCTTTGAAGCCTTGAAGTCCTTTACTTCTTCTTCTTCTTGGTTTGCCTGAAGAGCTGCTGCATACTGATTGAACTCCTAGAAAGATTTGATTACTTTCTCCCAAGCTGCTCGTATTTTTTGCTCCTCTGCCTCGGCCAACCTTTTTTGCTCCTCGGCATGAGCGCTCTCTAAAAACCTGATTTTTACCTCACATTCTGTTAGAGCTTCATCCCGAGCTCTTGTTGCTTTTAGCCGAGCCTTTTTAGTTGAGTTGAAGCTTAGTTGTAACTCTTTTTGGCGTCCTCGGATGCTTTGAATTATTTTTGCAACTTCTCAACCTCTATCTCTTTCAATTTCTCCACTTCTTGAGCTCTAGTAAGCAACTCGGCAAGCAAAGCATGAACCTGAGATTTTTGCTTCGTTAGTACGTATAGAAATTTATCAAGTAAATTGAAAAATATGGCTGAAATACTCACCCCAACTATGGAAATAACCGCTCTATTAGCAAGCTAATTAAAGCCCATGGATTTGGCCATTTCTATGTCTTTAGGTATATTAGCCTTTTGGAGCAACTCCTTGGCTACTCTACCCTCTTCGGCGCAGTCAGCAGTGATAAGATTTCATTGAGGCATGAAAGCCTCACTTTGAACTCCTTTGCCTAAGATGAACTCGTTTTGAGATTCAAGCATTTCTAGTTGCTTGCCTCATACATGATGGCCGGGTCCACTTCGGCCTCTTGAAGCCCTTCCAGCTCCTCGGCTAACCCCGTGACTAAACCTTAGCCTGAAGCTTGCGACAATGGGTGTTGGTGCAGGGATGATTTGCACTTCGGGCTCACTTATTGGTGGTAGTGGTGTTGAGCTGGGAATAGAGCTAATTCCTGAGCTCGATGAAGCTTTTTGCCTATTCGACGAGCCGACTTCACCTTCATCTCCTTGCTTCTTCTTTTTTGGAGCTTCTCTACCTAATAGCAGATTGGAAAAACTTGACACTATAAAACAAGAACAAAATATTAGTTTGTATTTATTATGAAATGAGTTAAAGATAAAATTTTACCTTATTTCCTGAGCCGAAATGAGTAAACGGAGCCACCCTGGTAGACCTTAACTCGGCTCAGGCCCCCTTGTACTAATACCAGCTCAAGAGAGTCCTAGCAACTTATGTAAAAATTACCTCGGAGGACTTGTTGAAATTCCCCTTCATGAAGGGTCCCCGGAGAGGAATCAGGAGCTTTTTTTGCTCATCTCCACCAAAAACTCTCAGGAAAATACGTATCTGAGATGAAGAAAAATATTGTCTTCCAACCTTTGATCGATGAAAGGTAATCCGTGGTTATTTTAGGAGCTCCACTTTGGGGACTGAAGTAAAACCATCCTCTTTCCGAAGTGTGTTTCTTGATAGAATAAAAATATCTGAAGAGATCAACTGAAGTTGGGAACCCTAGATGATTGCACAGCAATTTGATACTGACAACTGTTCTGATTGCATTTAGGACAAGTTGAGTGATTCTTGTCCTCCAATATCGTAAAGTATCTTTGAAGAACCTCGTTTTGCCTATCGTTAACCCCACTTCGAACTGATCTACATAAATAGTCACCGAATCCTGAGATGGCTCGTGAGCTCAATTAGTTGCTTTGGGAAAGTATGTTCGGTGATGGTGACAAAAAACATACTTTGTTTTCACCTGTCGAGCTCTTTCTATTATTAAAGTTGAGGCTTACTTTAGAACGTTCCCAAAATAATCTATGGGTAAATTATTTTGAATGATTTGGCATGACCACCCCTTCATCTACAGGGGTAGGAGAATCTAGATTGTATGTAGGGGACTCTAGAGTCTATGCAGGGGATGTGCTCTCTTTAGAATCTGCACTGTTCTCCTCTTTAGAATTGTCTTGATCTTCTTCTGTTGCCTCAGTATTAGTAGCTTCAGTAGTCTCTTCTCTAAGAGGATCAATGCTAATAGTTGCTTCCAAGCTTTGAGCCGAGGCTTGTACTCTTTCAGCTTTGGCTCCGCTTGCACTCACTATTTCGGCATGACTGCCTGCTATAATTGCCATACTTAATACTAATGTGTTGTCTAGTGACTCTTCAAAAAATAGCTGTTCGGGATTTCTAGTTCTGCTCTTTGAGATTGCAAGATGACTTTAGCACTTTGAGAGCTAAAGAAGAAAAAACTGAAAAATGAACCACAATGACCCCTATTTATATAAGGGGTACATGAACCGTCATCTTGGAATTTGAGGCGGTTACACAGCTTCATTTCTCTCTCTCATTAGCTATTATTCATTACACCGTTACAAAAAGACATGTTGTACATGTCGTGTCTTTTGGCGGTATTTTCCTTTAAAATTTTACAATTTAAAATTTCAAATATTTATTCATTTTATCACATTCCCTCCTTTAATAAAAATCAGTTCAAATTTGTTTTGTTTTACTAATTCACTTCAAACTAGGGGGCCTTATGCAGGAACACGGTTGACCGAGCTCTATATCACCTCAACCGTGTCATGTATTTTGATTGGGAGACTTTCAGCTCGAATAAAGCACTTTGGCTATATGGTCCTACTTGGCACTTCGGCTAAGGACATTGGGAAACTAAATCAACTTTCGGCTATTGTTACATCCTCATTAATACTCTGACACTAATTGCTATTTTTGAGAAATGGTTTGTCTTATCCCTTAAGTATTCATTTTCTCCCTTAAGTATTCATTTTCTCCCTTATGATCGAACACTGATCACACACCATTAAAAAACACTCCTTTCTCTCTATCTTCATTATTGAAGGCTTCTTTACTGACTTAATTATCGGAGTGTTTATGGGGATTAAATCCCCTTGCATGTGAACTTTCTTACCTTGCAGGTTAATCTCAGCAGTAATGTGGATACCAAAAATTAGAGATTACAATTTGCTTAATGTACTAGTTAATTGAGTTGAAATTACACAATTTTCCCTTATAGGATCCCAAGAGGAGGACCTACAAATATCAATCCAAGTATTACTTTTAAATCCATCCAAGTATTTCTTCTAAATCCCTCCAGGCATTGCTTTTCTTCGTTTTTTATTACGTGGAAATACTAAAAGAAAATTGGCAATGTAAAATTAAAGTTGCATAATTTTTGCAATATTTAAGATGAAACATAAATTTAATGTCTTTCTTTTTGAAGGTTTGACTTTTTCAATGAGAAAATGAATATGTACATGGTTAAATAAGATAAGAAAAAGTTAGAAGGTCATTTGATCAAATACTTAATGAATATGTTAGATGCACATGATTAATATGTATGCCTCTTAAAAAGACAAATATCAAATTGATACAATTATACATGTTATCTATAATATATTTTCAACGGGTATCAAAATTAACATGTTGCAAAATACTTCTATCCTCAATAATTACAAGTAACAAGTTAGAAAAATATTAAAAAAAATATTAAATTAAGAGCTTATTAAGTTATTAATTATCTAAGAAATTTTGAAATCATTTATTATCTAATTATTAAGTGTTGACTAAAGTAATAATGCGTGAGATTATTTATGACTTGGTCATATATTAAGAAAGTTTTGAAAAAATATGAGGAATCATAAACAAATATTAGTATATTTTTTTGAGTCTTTCATATTTTTAGAAGTATTGGGACTTTTGAATCAATTTTGTAGTGTATTCAAGTCCAATTGGTAGATTAAAAACATATTTTCAAAATATGAAGAATCATAAACATTGCTTTTTGATAGATTAAAAACATTTTATAAATCCTCATTTATTTTACCAAGAACGCACAACATATTGCAATGGAAATGCTAGGATATTAATTATCGTAAGTGGCCCCCTAAAACGAATGGAACTCGCAAAAAATAAGAGAGGGTCTAGTTAAATTGTTAGTGGCCAAAAGCTAAGTATGAAATGATGTGCCAAAGTTGCAAGTCCAAATAGATACATAATTTTAGGATTAGCACTACTTTTCATGTCCAAACTTCTTTATTTGTCCTTTTGGTTGCCTTTTCATCCAATTATAACTTGCTTTACTAGTACCACCTTGTAAACAACACTTGTGTGCTGTCAAATTCCTATTGGCTGCTTAGCCCCTACAATATGCATGGCTGTTTTGAGTGAATGTATTGTAGAAAAATTTCATGAATGGTGCTAAATTTTAATCATGGGTAAGTAGGACACTTTTCATAGGCAGCTACCCTCATTGTGCTTTGCTAGTTTGTTTGAGCGTTGATCTAATGTCAATGTGACTACGGTAATAAAGGTGCAGCAGCAAAATTGAAAATGTGTTAGAACTTGTGGATCCTTATGTACCCACATCACACATGAGTGACATCAATTAACATCACATAGATAATATGCATACTTCGACGGTCATAAGATCATTGGTCTATCTGTGTGTAAATTTTGGGCGAACCAAATCCCGATATTATTAGTAAAGATTTAAGAATAATTTAACATACCTTCCTTAAAGTTTAACAGAATTACACCAAGGTCCCCTCAAGCTTTAATAATTACATTTATCTCCCTTCACCGTATAAAATGGCCATCTTATCCTTCAAAAAAGGGGTTTAAGAAAGAAAGTAAGAAAAAAAGTTCATCCTCTCATTGAATGATAGAACAACCCACCAACCCTAAAAGAGTTTTTATTTCTCTTGTTCCCTACCACTAAACTCATCATCATTTTTCCCTCTTCCATTACCTACCATCTCTTCTCTATCCCATCCTACTCATCTTCTTCCCTCCTTTCTTGTTCCTGCTCATTCCTTAAACCTTCTCTCCTAACTAACTCTTCTCTCCTCTCTTCCTTGCTATTGTCAATTCCCCTTCGTCTTTTTCCACTCCCTCAACAAATTTTGTGCTCAATGATTCCGTGCTTAATCTTCTCTTTTCCAAATCAAACAAGAAGATAGGAAAACTGGATCAGTCTCATACCACCATTTCTTTCTCGCACATCTCTTCTTTTCTTCACAAACTAGTAATTCAACTCTCTTTAGAATCCCTAAACTACTAGCCCAAGTGCTACACCACCCCAAATACTCCTCTCTAAGTCCCAAATGCTCTAATTTCATCTATGATTTTTTCGTTGATGGTCATTTTTTTTTGTGTTGTATTTTTATATTGATTGTTGCAAATGAATGGCTATCAAAAGTAATGAGGAAAAGGAAGTTGGTGGGTGATTGTAGTATTGGCAATTCAAGTAATTATCAAAGACTTAATTGTGAGTGCTGATGGCAGTGGTTCTGATAGTAATTAGGAGCGTTTGGGAGTTATGTATTGTTTATTAGTTTGGAATTCAAAGGCAATTGATGATGATTAGGTTTTTTGTAAATAAATAGAACTATGACTTCATTATGCGATATCTGCATTTGGAACATACATGACATCCTTGGGGAAGTTTACAAACCAAACTTGACTTCCCTTAAGAGATAAAGATTTTTGTGCAAGCACATGCGCTGGTACATTGTTTTGTCTTCTTACATGATTAATGCTTACAAAAACAAAATCATTTAGTATAATTCTAGATCCCTTGATTAAATTTTCAAGTATTGAAAAGTCCTCTCTTTGGTTATTAATCCGTTGACTGATCCCTTGAGCATCTTCCTAAATGATGAAATGTGAAATTTCAAAATCTCTTGCAAATTGCAGCGCTTTGAAAAAAGCCAGACATTCGACATGTTCTGCATTGAGTGCCTCATGAATGTTTTTTGCCATTAAATCTTCAATTTGGCCCTTGTGATCTCTCACCATTACTCCAATACCTACACCATTCTCTAAAAATGCTCCATCCATATTTATCTTCAATAAACCTTTATCTGGGGCTGTACACTTGGAATTGACCTCCTGTTTACAAATTTCTTCCTTGCAATGCACTTCGTTATATTCTTGTAAGAAAGCCATTGCATACTCACTGACTGTATTAGCTTTGCTAACTTTTTTTCTAAAGAATCTTTCATTCTTGCTCCTCCAAAGTAGAGGTGCAATCGAGCCGAGTCGAGCTCAAGTAGCACTATGCTCGAGCTCGACTCGTGAAGGATTAATAACTGCTAAGCTCACAGTAGCTCAACTCATGTAGTGAGCTCAGTTATTGTGAGCTTAGCCTCAATCAGCTCAACGTGTACAACAAGACGAATCCAAAGGATCATTTCATCAATCACATGGTGTAACAAATTAAGTGTATTCTCCAAGAAATAGTAGATAAGGTTAAGTTAGTTAGGATAATTCTTTTAGAGATTTAGCCACTTGGCATCTCCTGATTCTTGGGGCTTGTATATAAATAGGAACCTCTTATAATTTTCAACATTAATAGAAGCAAATTATCTCAGCTGGAGCAAGTCGATCAAAATAGCACTTGGAGCAAAACTCAAATTGGGTTTCATCACTGGTGCGTGTGAAAGACCATCAGGAACATCTTCAAAATCTGAACAATGGGAAATAGTAGATTGCATGGTAAAATCTTGGATCTTGAATTCAATTTCAAAAGAAATAGTAGAAGCCTTTATTTACACTACTTCAGCTAAGAAATTATAAGATGAACTTCAAGAACGTTATGGTGAATGTAATGGTCCTCTGCTATATTGGTTGTAGAGAGAAATTAGTAGCATAACATAGGATAATGAAAAGGTAGAACGGTACTACTTGAGGTTGAAGATATTATGAGATGAACTTAATTGTCTAATGTCTGTTCCTGTGTGTACTTGTGGAGCAGGGAAAGAGATTTCATATTTGACTTCATTTAACAAGTTAATGCAGTTTCTTATGGGATTGAATGATACTTTTGAACATGTTAGGAATTAAATCCGGGTTATGGATCCTTTAACCATAGTTAATAAAGCGTATTCTATGGCATTGAGTGATGAAAAACAAAGGGACGTACATGCCATATATCCATAAAGAAATGAGAATGTGGCAATATTTTCAAGAGCTCAAGGTTTAAAGAAGGAAAATGCAAGAAGGGGTGCTGGAAGAGGTGGAGGAGGATATGCAGGAAGAGGTGGTGGTAGAAGGTAAGGAAACAATGAAAAGGAGTACATACATTATGATCAATGCAATATGGATGGTCATACCAAGGATAATTGCCTCAAAATATATGGATATCCGGATTAGTATAAAAACATGAAAGAACAGAAAGGAAAAGGCACAAGTATTGCTACAATTGTGCAACAGGAATTGATGAAGCTTCTGAAGGGTAAGATGCCACTAGACAACATGAATCAAGTGAAATTTGCATATATTAAACACTTTGTAGGTACGAAAACCTTTCATTTTGCATTTATAATTCTTGATTATTTGAAATCTGGAACCTGGATAATAAATACAAGTGCTAATAGCCATATATGCTCAGACCTTAAATTTTTTCAGAATATCAGCCTATTGTTCAAAACACACCTGTATATCTACTGGATGGTTCAATTAGACAGGTAGAACACAGGGACTGTAAACCTCAGTCGAAATTTGTAGCTAACAGATGTTTGCATGTACTTTCTTTCTATTACAATCTTATACAGTATTAAACTAACACATGATGCACACATCAAAATGACATTTTATTCAAATCATTGTTTATTGCAGGACCTAAGAAATGAAAAGGTAGTAACTGTTGATAGACTAGTTGGGAAGTTATATATATTAGATAGCCTTAGTATGTTGGATAAAGGGGGTGAAAGAAGTAACCAACTGAAAACATAAAAGTGGAAGCAAATTGCAAAATCACTTGTACTAGTTTTGATGAAGTGAATGAATTTTCTGATGATTCCTCTATTGAATGGCATAAAAGACTTGGTTATCCTTCAGTCACTGTCATGCAACATTTACTTTTTATAAAGCTTTATAAAGAGAAAATCAATATTACCTCAGTGCAAGAGTGCGAGATATGTCACGGGGCTAAACAACATAGATTGAGCTTTCCAACCAGTAAAATTCAGTCTACTCAAACTTTTTAGTTGATCCATGTTGACCTTTGGGGTCCATATAGGCAACATTCCCTTACAAATGCCCTTTACATGCTAACCATAGTAGACGATTATAGCAGAAATACTCAGACATTTCATTAGCTCACAAATCATAAGTATTCCTAACATTAAAGGATTTCTTTGCCATGTTGGAAACTCAGTTCAATAAAACAGTTAAGATCATGAGGACTGATAATGGCACAGAGTTCACAAACTTTGACTATCAAAACTTACTAAAGGAAAATAGTATAGACCATCAGAGGACATGTGTTTACACTCCATTGCAAAATGGAGTTGTGGAGAGAAAACATAAACATCTACTTCAAATAGCCAGATCTTTAATGTTTCAGGCCAAACTTCCTATCAAATTTTGGCCATTTTCCTTTCTTATGGCCACACACATCATAAACAAAATACCTACACCCACCTTAGATTGGTATACACCCTTTGAACTTTTATAAAATCACAAACCAGATTATTCAACTCTTAAGGTCTTTGGTTGTTTATGCTATGCAACCAACACAACACCTCACAAAGGGAAATTTGATACAAGGGGCTGACAAATGTATTTTTCTTGGATTCAGTCATGGCCTAAAAGGATATAAGGTTTGTAACTTTGATAAAAACAGAATTTATGTAAGTAGAGATGTCCTCTTTTATGAAAACACTTTTCCCTATCATAGTCCAAAAGAACAAATAACCTTAGAAACTTAGTTGAAAGACACTACAATAGATACTCCTTTACCACTGGTATCTTTTGATCTCCAACCAGAACCTCAATTTGAAAATAAACCTACTACCTCACCTATTGGTACAACATTGATGATAGAGCCATCAAGTTATAGCAGTGATACAGAGAAAACACTAGCAAAAGTTCAAAGAAGAAGTATTAGAACAAGACTTAGACCTGCATAGTTGAGTGATTATATAGCTGGTGTAACCTCTGATGTAGGCATAACAGCTATTACCAATGACTTACAAACCTTAGATAGATGTTCTTCTAAACACACTCCAGGAACTTTCCCATTTCAAATTTCACCAAATATAGACATTGCACATATGTCTTTCTGGGCAAATTTATCTAATATGCAAGAACCAATGAGATATGAACAAACCTGTAAAGACAAAGAATAGGTTGAAGCCATGTAAAGAGAACTAAATGCCTTAGAAGAGAATGATACTTGGGAGCTAGCAAGACTACCACATGGAAAGAAAGTGATAGGTTCCAAATAGGTGTACAAGGTGAAATTGAAGCAAGATGGAAAAATAGATAGACTTAAGGCCAGGCTAGTAGCAAAGGGATACCATCAAGTTACTGGAATTGACTACAAGGATAGCTTCTCACCTGTAGCTAAGTTATTAATAGTGAGAATGTTCCTTACAATAGCAGCAGCTAAGTCTTGATTTTTTTATCAGTTGGATATAAATAATACTTTCTTGCATGGGACTCTAAAAGAGGAAGTCTATATGGCACCACTAGAAGGTTATATTAGAGTTACTCATGGGCATATCTATAAGTTAAAGAAGAGTGTTTATGGGCTAAAACAAGCTTTTAGAGAATGGAATGAAGAATTCTACAAAAGGTTGAAAGGTTTTGGTTTTAAATAGTCTCAGCGTGATAATTGTCTCCTCATCAAGCCAGAAGTGACAACATTCACAACACTACTGATGTATGTTGAGCATAGAAGAAATAAGTGCTTTAAAAAAGTATTTGCATGAACTGTTCACCATCAAAGATTTGGGGAATGCTAAGTACTTCAAGCGGTTGGAAATTGCAAGGACAAAAGATGAAATTTATGTCAACCAAAGGAAATATGCTCTAGATGTCATCAATAATGTAGGCTTACTTGGAGCTAAACCATCTAGGAGTCCCATACCTAAAGGTAGAAAATTGACAGTAGATGAAGATGAAAAGTTGGAGGATCCTAAAAAATACATAAGGTTAAATGGGAGACTACTCTACCTAAATTTCACAAGACCAAACATCACTTATGGAGTGCAACAACTAAGTCGATTTGTTCAATCACTTACGAAAACACATTGGACATCAGCTTTACAGTTATTGAAATATGTCAAAGGTTCTCCATCTCAAGGTCTATTCTTTCCAGTCAGCAATGAGCTAATTTTACAAGCATTTTTAGATACAGATTGGGCATCTTGCTTATATACAAGAAGGTCCTTGATAGGATATTTTGTGTTCTTTAGAAAAGCCTTAATCTCTTGGAAAACCAAGAAATAGAATACTATTTCCAAGTCTTCAGCAGAGGCAGAATACAGAAGCCTTGCATTCACAGTATGTGAGTTACAGTGGATCTCTTACATTCTTGAAGATTTTAAAATTGATACATCTCTTTCTATTACACTCTCGTGTGACAATAAGGCAGCAATACATATCACTAAAAGTCCAGTTTTTTAAGAGAGAACAAAACACCTAGAGATCGACTGTCATTTGGTCAGAGACTAGTTGAAGGAGGGATTCATTATGCCACAGCATGTTGATTCAAAAGGTCAACTTGCTGATTTATTCACAAAAGCTCTAGCAACTCCATAGTTTTACAATCTATTATCCAAGTTGGGTTTGGAGGGTTTTCACCAAACTCCAACTTGAGGGGGGGATGAAGGAGCTGCTAAGCTCACAGTAGCTCAACTCATATAGTGAGCTCAGCTACTATGAGTTTAAACTCAATCAACTCAATGTATACAGTAAGACAAATCCAAAGGACCGTTCCATCAGTCACATGGGGTAATAGATTAAGTGTATTCTCCAAGAAATAATAGATAAGGTTAAGTTAGTTAGGATGATTCTTTTAGAGATTTTGCCACTTGGCATCTTCTAATTCCTGGAGCTCGTATATAAATAGGAACCTCTTGTAATTTTCTATAGTGAGAAATTTTCAATACAGAATCAAATTTTCCAAAACTTTGAGTTGCTGCAATTTTGTATAACTCGATTGCCTATTAATGCTGCTCGAACTTGACTTGAGCTCAACCGAGTTAAAAAATGTGAAGCTTGAGCTCGAACTCGAAGTAGCATTCGAGTATTCAAGCTCGATTCAATACTCATTGGTTTTTTTTTTTTTTTTTTTTTTTGCACTTTGTTATTTGAGTTCGAGCTTGAGTAATCGAGGACACTACGATAAATTTTATAATTTTTATACCTAAATAGTAAATACATAATAAATAAAATATATAATTATTAAATAATAGATGCTCGATTAGGCTCAACAAGCCTTCGAGCTTAGAAAATCAATACTCGAACTCGACTCGTGAATCTAATCGAGCTACTCAAACTCGATCAACTTGACTTCGAGTCAAGTAGTGAGCAGCTTGGTTCAATTGCACCTCTACTCCAGAGTAGCCATGTGACTACCACTACAATTTTGATTGCTCCACTTTCTTCTTTTTCCAATACTTGCGCAAACCACGCCTCGAAGTTAGAAGCTTTTACTTTCTCCCATCTCTTTTCATTCTTCAATCCTTTCCATACTTCTTGTGAAAATTCACCTTCAAAAAACACATGTTTGTATGTCTTCTATCGCATCCACAGTAATTGTAATTCTTTCTTTCCACTCCTATTCTTTCGTATAAATTATGTCCAATAGGTAATATTCTTGAACGACTCTCCATATGAATACCTTAATCTTTGGTGGAACATTTAGATGCCATAATCCATTCCAGAATTTCAACACCTTGCTTGTTGAAGATGAACCTTCACATTCTCTTTCCATCTGCTTAGATAATATTTCCAGTTTATAGGCTGATTTCACATTAAAAATTCTATCATTTCGAGTAATATCATATTAATTCATCCTCCATCAAGAAAGTTGGGTGGGGATTTTTCCTAATTATCTTCACCTCGTGCTTAAGGAAAAGAGCATCTAGGATATTTTTTTCTCTATTTTCTAGTGTCTTGATCAATAAGGTCACAAACCTTAATATATGACCAAAAGTGCCTTGCCTGCAGAGTGGCCTTAAACTTTGTTGGCAATGGAATCCACTAATTTGTCCATACATTGATGGCTTGGCCATTTCCCACTCTCCATATAATATCTTTACTGAGCAATCTCCTACCTTCTATTATACTCCTCCATAAATACGATGGATACGTGCCAATCTTGCCTTGAGAAAATCCATATTAGGAAAATATTTTGCTTTTAGCACCCTCACAGCTAGTGAATTTGGATACTTGATTAACCTTCATTCTTGTTTTGCCAACAAAGCTAAATTAAAGGTGGCCATATCTCTGAAACCCACACCCTTCATTGCTTTCGAATTGCACAAAACATCCCACTTATGCCAATATATCGTCTTCTCTCCCTCATAACTTCCCTACCAAAAATTCCTCGTCAAAGATTCAATATCCCTATACATGCCTTTTGTAAGTTGGAAAATAGACATAATATAAGTTGGAATCGCTTGAATCACTACCTTTATCAGCACTTCTTTACCTGTAATCAACAAACATTTGTCTTTCCATCCACTGATTTTATGCCATATTTAGTCTATTAAAAAAGCAAACACGGACTTCGTTGATCTACTAATCATATATGGCATTCCAAGCTGTATCCTTTCTCGTTATCCTCTTGTACACCTAGCTTTGTGCAAATTTCTATTTTTCTTTTGATACATTGCTGCCACAATACACATGTGACTTGTTAAGATTAACCTTCTGCCCCAAATCTCTCCCACATGTTTCAAGAGTCTCTAAAATTGATTTTATGCCTTGTTCATCTACTTTCGCAAACAACCAACTGTCATCAACAAACAATATGTGAAATTGATTTCCGTCTTCAT
Source organism: Mitragyna speciosa (assembly GCA_024721245.1). NCBI lineage: Eukaryota > Viridiplantae > Streptophyta > Magnoliopsida > Gentianales > Rubiaceae > Mitragyna > Mitragyna speciosa. The sequence continues at coordinate 16,107,197 of CM045568.1, forward strand.
GATGAATGATGAAAGCCCCTTAACACATAATATAAATAGATACGATGAAATAGGATCTCCCTACCTTAAACCCGCGATGGCTTAAATGCTTTAGATTGTCTTCCATTTATTAAAATTGAGAAAGAAACTGATTGCACACATATCATAAGAAAAGAAATTTGGCAATAATGGAGACATCTTTTTTTTCTTTTTTATTTATTTGGCACCTTGTAGTTGTGATAGTGACGGTGATCGTGGTGCTAGTGGTTGGGAATGATTGTAGTGGTAGAAAGTGGGTAGCTAAAATGAAAAACAAAAGGGAGACTTTTTTTAGTAAAAGGGTAATTTGAAATTTTAATTCAAAATTTGTATTTTTTCCAATGTTTTGTTATCAAAACAGTAAAAGTAGGTGAGATTAGTATAATTTTTAAAAGTTCAGAGAACTAGGTGAAATTGTTAGAAATTCCAATGAAATTTTGTGAAATTACCCTAGATTTAAATCACAATATGTAAGTTTTATATATTTAACAAGCTAAATCACATAATGCCCCTATAATGTTGCATCGGTAGCAAATTGCCTCTTGTAATTGGGAAATACACAAATTACCCTCTTGGGTTGATAAAAGACATTTGTACTCTTCTATATACAATACTTTGACAATTTTTTCTTTTTGATATTTAAACTTAAAATATTTATACCACCCATGAGCAGGTAGAACAAAATAATAAAAGAGAGAATTTTCGAATACATGAACTACAAAATATATATACACATATATATGCATACACACACATACACATACATGCATATAGTTTTTCTACTTTTGTTATTCGATGAAGTTGGTTTTATGTTTGTGTGTGTGTGTGTGTATAGTTTTGCTACTTTTGTTATTAGATGAAGTTAGTCTTATGTTGCTTTGGTTAGAAACGCAGATTTGTAATTGTTATATTTTTTATTGTTGCCAATAACAGAAATAATATTAGTAGTATTTCTTTATACTCTATTTTGAATATATTTGATAGAAATTACAAGTTTTAATTCATTTTACAAGCTGCTCATTATACATCATGACAAAAACAAATTATTCATTTTTTTCATACTTTTTCTATCTTGAATACAAATAATATAAATTGTTTGTGAAGAAATTTTTTGCAATTTTGGGGTTATGATTTTAGTTTTTTATATAAGAGTACAACAATAATATTGGCCTGGAATAGTAAACTTATTTTGTTTCTATATAACAAATTAACAAGAATAGCAATATTAAAAAATTATGAGGGCAAAATTGTCCTTATAAATGTGAATTGTACATGAGGGGATAATTTGTTACTAAAGTAGGAGGCAATTTGTGTATTTCTTAAATATATGGGGTAATTTGCTACTTACCCAATATTACAAGGGGGCATTTTGATATTAAGCCTATTTAAAACTACAAAATGCTCAATTTAAAGAGCTGTTTAGTTTACATTGATATTAGAATAAGAATCATAAAATCCCCTATCGTAATGGATTTGTGTCATCGCCCTGCATGTTTGATTTGTCACCGAATGGGTTTTGTTATATGAGTAAATTCACTCATTTGAAATATAAATTCCAAGTGAAGAATGATAAAGAACAAATTCTAATACTTTCATTCCTATATAATAATCCCCATCGGAGTTGAGCCAAATATACTGTGATGCCATTCTTGACGATCATACCCTTGAACCAAACACTCTATTTTAATGAATCACATTTATCAATTCCTTTGTTTCATAAAAGAATTTTGAATTTTTATTACTCAAATGCACAAGAGATCTCTGCACAAAGCAGAATTTTCAACCTCTAAAACCACTTGAATAAAATCCTTTGTATCCATTACTTACCTGGAGTATCGAGCCATGTAATTGAGTAGCTTCATTTTCAAATATTCTTGCGGAAAATAAAATTTCATTTTAATTTAATTAGTCAAGCTTAAACAAATTAAATCGATCTTAATTAAATTAAATTAAATCAAATGGACTATAATATCTATTTAAATTAAAGAAGATTAATTTAACTAATTCATATTGGACTGATTGGGCTAATCCATTGCTAAAGCCTATTTTTAATGGGCTCCTTAAGTTACAAGCGCTCGTGTGGATAAAAAGTTCTAGAATTTTAAGCAAATTAAACCCTAAAATTTGGCTATAAATAAGACTTTCCTCTCCCAAGTTAAGTTAAGTGTATGCTCAAATTGCCAAATTTTGGAGAAAATTCTACCAAATTCACCAAAGATTTCTCTTCCTCAAATCCATCAAGCCCAAGATCAAATCCAAATCAAATTCCTACTTTCATTTTGAAGGCTTGAAGCTCTAAAATTCTAAGTGTACAATCCAACGTCATCAAATGTACCATTTTTTATGCCCAAAATTGTAATAAACATCACTTTTAATTCAAGAACAATCATTTTAGCTCTTGAATTAAAAAATTTGAAAAGGATATTCAAAGAAAATTTTGCTTTGTTTAAGAAATATTTATCCAAAAATTATAATTTTATCCTTAACTAGTCAACTTTATATTTGTGCAATTTTTCTTGTCTTTTGCTTGTTGACACAAAATTTGCATGCAAAAAATTTCTAGCACGCAATGGACTCAAGCATGAAAATTTCTCATCGATTCTCTTCCTAGAAATTCTTATTCAAAGAATTGAACAATGGACTTAAGCAAGGCAAGTTTTGATGATTTCATGCAAAAATTGCTGCTTCTGAAGATTCAATCCTTTCTACTACTATAAATCAAGAGGCACGACATGTTAGACCGGTGACAAGGAGCAAGCAAAAGGCTTTAGTACAAAAAGCTAAGGAGGATACGGCAATCGCTATGGTGGAGACCCTTCACGAGATTGACTCTATAATTTTGTTGAGCATAGAATGATGATATGTTTCCCATAGTCCAAACTTTGATAATTCGATTGATTTAACAACTTATACGGTGATAGCTGTGATAATGACAAATACTTATGTATCTTTTTTCGTAATTCTTCATTTTGCGATACTTATACCTTATCTCAGAATCTTAATATCGAATATGACCCAATGCTATAGTAAGGAATTTTCCTTCTTGTGCCTAAAGACAGACTGAGTGGCGAAGTAATATTTATCGAGGTACATGGATTGTTTGAATAAAGATTTAGAAAATAAAAATCAAGTAAACATTGGCAATTGGAAGAGATTGAAGGCTACATTGACAGAGTCAATAGAGATCAATTCATAGCATGCTATTCATAATAGAGTAGATCCATATTCTTTGTGATGAAAGAGAGAGTTTGATTTAAGGAAGGTACTGTAGGCATAATTAAACCAAACTCATAAAGAATTAGAAGTTTCCTATTTAGTTTTAGAAGTAATATTTTGGTTGGTTTTTTAAAAAGTTTATTAGCTATAGTATTGAGTATTATTTGTTAGTTTCCTATTTGGATTATAATCCCAATCTCAGTTAGATTTCTTATTGTTAAGGTCTTGTGAGTTATAAATGGGGGTTTTTATTCTTGTATTGAATGGAAAAGAGTTGAGAGAGCTGAGAATCTAAAGAAATTCTGGACAAGAATAAGACTATGATGCCGTGGGTTTATGTTGGTTTCAATATGAGAGTTAGAGATGCTTTATTTTATAATTACTCTTCTCTCACATATTTTTATATGTGTTAAATAAAATTCCGTTATGTATCTTTTTATGCCAACAAGTGGTATAAGAGCCCAAAACTTTTGATCCTGGGTTGTTTGGATGCTTGTTAAAATTGTTTGTTGGAATACTCATCGATGTTGAAGATTACGCCACAAAAAAAATGAACCTTAATGAGCAAAGATTAAAAAATCCTGCTGAAATTTGTTTGGAGAATTTGATAAAGATAAAGAGAGAGAGAGAGAGAGAGAGAGAGAGATCTTGCCAAAATTGTTAAAAAAATATTGCAGGCTTTGATCAAGTTGTCAACGAAGGACATTTGGAATTGAAGATAGATTGAGCGGCGAAGTAATATTTATCCAGGTAGGTGGATTGTTTGAATAAAGATTTGGAAGATGAAAATTAACTAAATATTGGTAATTTGGAAGACATTGAAGGTTGCATTGACAGAGTCAACAGAAATCAATTGATTGCATGCTATTCATGATGGGGTAGATCTATATTCTTCGTGATGAAAGAAAGAGTTTGGTTTAAGGGAGGCATAGTAGGCATAATTAAACCAAACTCATAAATAATTAGAAGTTTCCTATTGAGTTTTAGAAATAATATTTTGGTTGGGTTTTTAAAAAGTTTATTAGGTAAAGTATTGAGTATTATTTGTTAGTTTTCTATTAGGATTATATTCCCTATCTCAGTTAGGTTTCTTATCATTAAGATCTTGTGAGTTATAAATAGGGGTTTCTATTCTTGTATTGAATGGAGAAGAGTTGAGAGAGAGTTGAGAATTTAAAGAAATTCTAGATGAGGGTAAGATTATGATGTCGTGGGTTTATGTTTGCCTCAATATGAGAGTCGAAGATACTTTATTTTGTAACTCCTCTTCTCCCACATAGTCATATAGGTGTTAAATAAAATTTCGCTACGTGGTTTTTTATGCCAACAGTGCCTTTTTATGATGATCCTGCTAAGTAACATCCTATTCTTGAGCATCTTAAATTAGCATTAATAAAGAGGGTTGAACAGAAACACTTCCAAAAGTTACTTTTCTAGTGTGAGGTTCAAGTTCCACTCACATATAGCCTTTAACAACTCCCATTCTTATATCGTAAGTCTGAAAATTTGCGCTAGCCTGTTCAATGCATCTGCAACTATATTAGCTTTTACCTTAATGATAGTTGATGATGCTATTGTAGTCCTTTAGAAATTCAATCCACCATCATTGATGCGTACTTAATTCTTTTTGGAAAAATGGATACTTAAGACTCTTGTGGTCGATGTACAGCTCAAATTTCACTCCATACAAAGGAATGTCTCTACTTCTTTAAGGCAAACACTATTGCTGCCAGCACCAAGTCAAGGGTCGAGTTATTGATCTCGTATGATTTCAATTTTCGTGAGGCATAAAACACTACTTTCCCCTTCTGCATGAATACACATCCAAATTGTTCACGTTAGCATCGGTATATGCAACCAAAGTTTTGGAGCCTTCTAGTAGGATTAAAATTAGAGTGGTCGTCAACCACTTATTTAACTCTTGGTGTATACACCATGTCATAGGTTGGGTAATTCATCTCGTATGATTTTAATTTTCGTGAGGCATAAGCCACTATAATCTCGTTCTGTATGAACACACATCCAAATCGTTCACATAAACATCGGTATATATAACAAAATTTTCAGAGCCCTCAAGTAGTGTTAAAATTAGAGTAGTCATCAATCGCTTCTTAACTCTGTTAAGCTCACTTCATTACCCTCACTCCAATTAAGTTTGACTTGCTTATGTCATAGCCAACTTAGGACCCAACAATCTTGGAGAAGTCTTTCACGAATCCTTGGTAATACCTAGCTATTCCTAGGAAATTGCACACCTCATTTACATTTTCGGGCCGTTTTCAAGTCATTATGGCCTTAATCTTTGAGGGATCAACAACAATACCGTCCTTAGAAATTATACGCCGTAAGAAAGATATGTTATCCAACCAAAATTCATACTTACTAAATTTAGCAAACAATGGATATTCCATTAGAGTTTCAGAATTAGTTTGAGATGTTTTTCATATTCTCCTTGGGATTTGAAATAGACTAAGAGGTCATCTCTGAAGATTACTATGAACTGGTCCAACTATGGGCAAAAAATCCTATGCATTAAATCCATAAATGCCACAGGGACATTCGTTAAACTAAATGGAAAAATTATAAATCCGTAATGACTATATCAAGTACTCAAATATGGAATAGAACGAGAAGGTGACCACTGTGTAAATTATGTGTTATGTTGGGAAGTAAGAGAATTTTGCATTTGGTGTAGTTTTAGAGTATGGAAAACAAGATTTATGCAATGATATATCTTAATAATTTGTTCTAGGTATTCGTCTTTTTCTGCAAATTCTTTGTGATTATGAGTTGTGTATACTTCATGATTTTCTAATGCGGATTTATAATGTTGTGAACTTATAAAGGGATGTTGTGTGATATGAAGTTAACATAATTGTTTATTTTGGATTATTGTAGAATTTGTTAAGCAAGTTGTAAATATGAATTTGCAAAACGTTCTCCTAATTGTTCAATCTATTCTCCTTCATTCTATCTGTTTTGAAGTTTAATTAGGGTTGCTGTTTCAGAGTTGCTTTCATTTATAAATCAAGTTCATTTTTAGGTAAGTTTTTGTTCTTGAGTTCATTATCATGATTTTACTCCTCTGTTCTCTCACAAGATTCTTTGCTCTACATTTACTTATTAGATTATGTCATTGAACTAAGTTTCATTTGTTTGCTTATCAGTCAGTCAATTTGTTGTATTTTATGAAGATGTGTTGCAATTTTAACTCATCAAAAGGCCTCTTTGAAACTACTTGCGTCTTTATTCATTTCTATCCTATTTCTTTTTTTTTTTTTTTGTGCATTTTACACCATTGATAAGTTTTTTAGTTCATTTGCTTCATCTTTCAAATAAAAATAAATAAATAAAAACACACAACTTACAGATGTTTAAGTCTTTTGTGTCTTCCCTTCTAGTCATCTTTGAGAATAAGAGTAATAGTACGAAATAATAATTTGAGCTTTTCATTCCATCTTCTCTTTCTCCGAACTATTGATTTATCTTTGTTTTTATTTTTTTTCCTTGATTGTCTATATGACAAAATATGTGTGGTTGTTTTTAGAGGAAAATATGAAGCTTATGTCCAATATTTCTTGGAACAACTTCAAGCAACGTATTCTTTTTTTTTTCTGCACCTCTTTTTTTTTTCCCTTTTAGTAATCCTTTGAGTGATTTATGGCAGTATTGACTATCTTTAGTACTAATTGTTTCTTTTTGGGCTGTCATTATGTTTTCTTCATTTTTCTTAATAAAATGTGACAGTGAGGAAGATGACCATATTGCATGCCACCAAAGAATTTTGTGAAAAACTCTCTTTTCCCAGCCATCGAGCTTAATTTCCCACCTTTTGTTGATCAAATTTGTTTCAACGTTTTTGGGGTCTGATTCTTTACTGTCTATTTGTTTTCCATTATTTCTTTAGTAGTGATGGGATGTTAGTGTATCAATTTAACACTTACTAGTGATATTGGATGCCTAAATGATGGCATGCTTCATAATTTTGAAAATTTTCCAACATTAATTGATTTGATTGTTCATTGAGCCTATTTTCTTCTATTTTTAGTAGTGACTCCTTCAATGTAGCTACTGAGTTTTTTGGCAAGCGGGTCTTATAACTGATGTTGAACCATTTGTTTTACCAATCTTGCTATTCCTAAATACAATTGCTCAGCCTTGTAACAATATTTGGTTAAGCTTGCAACAATACTATATCAGAAGAAATCTGCTGGCTGCCCTTTCTAGTTTTAACATTAGGAACCATTTCATATTGACTTGAAAAACATGCCAGCTACAGTAAGATGTGGGGTTCACATATCGCAACTCCTTCCACTCTCTAGACTTGATAGGATTGCATTCCGATGGTTGCTTTTACTACATGTTTGGTACGCAATAATGGGTTAGAATGATATGATTTTTCTAACTTATCTATTCTATTTTCATTTTTGGTATAGATATTTTAAGTTAGAAAATTATTTTGCACACTAGTGTTCATTGCAACTTTTTCCTAGGAAATACCCCATATTTGTTACATTGGAATAGTCCAAAATGAAAAATCTTTCTACCCAGAATAGGTTGAAAAATACTTTCAATCCAATGTTTGGTAATAAAAGTCAGGATCGAATGCCTATTCCTTTTCCAATTTTTGATATAATCATATTCAATTGTTGGAATGGAATAAAATCTATACTAATTTGACTTAATTGCCCTAAATTCTCTGTAATAGAATATATCATATTTTTATTTTGTTTGTTGCATGCATTATTTTTATGCCTACAAGAAACTGTAATATTTTTATTTTAAAATTCTTGATATTCTTGTTGAAATTAAATTAATTATAAAATTTAATTAATTTCAAATTTTAAAAAATTAGTAATGAAACCGAATGTTTATTTTTCTATTTATTTTATTTACATTAAGTTTAAAGGAAGTTTAGTTTTGCACCTTTGCATAAAAGTTAAAAAAATACTATCTTAAACATTGTTATAGCAAAAAGGGAAAAAATATTCAAAGCATGTATTAAATTGATTATGATTTAAAAATAATAAATAATTATTAATTAATGTTATAAATAACCTAACATTTTTTAAAATTTTAAAAATAAAAAATAATGAATGTATCATGAATTTAAAAATTGTAGAAAGAAATATGTGTAAGGATAAAATTGACTCACATTATTTTGGACTTTCTAAAATGGAGTTGGAAAGGGTATTTTTAAGATTTTGTTTAGCAATAGGATTCCAAGGAAAAGTTAGAATGGGCATTCCAGCAGAAAAGATCTTTTTAACTTAAAATGTCCATACCAAACATGATAATAGAATGGAATATTGGAAAGGCTTTTCATTCTAACCTATTTGCAGACGCCAAATTTTGACACACCAATTATTTTCAAATATTTGGGGGGCATGTTTGCATTTTTTGGGCCAAATTTTAATTTTTCAATAATTTGGGGGGGCAAAATAATAATTTTATCTGTAAATATTTTTTTATTAGTTTTTGGGGGTTTTAAAATTCATATTTTTACTTTTTTCGTAAATTTGTTAATTTTTTGTGCTTTTTTCGGATTTAATTGGTATTCTTTTTATATTTTTACCAACAAAATGGCAAAATGGTAATTTCACCTTGCAAATACCACTTTCGCTCATTTCAAGTCCCAATTCATTTTTCTAATTCTTTAAGCATGTTTCTAAATTTTTTTTATTTTTTCGGGGACGATTGCTATTTTTTTCTGTAAATACTGCATTCAAGGGCAAAATCGTCATTTTATAGTTTAAATTCATTTTTCACCAATTTTTTAGTCATAAATGCATTTCTTAGAGTTCTAAACTTATTTTTTATTTTTCATAATTTTTTGAGGCCAATAGCTATTTTTTGTATATTTTCGTTATCCAAGGGCAAAATTATCATTTTACATTCCAAACTCATTTTTCACCAATTTTTGGGTCCCAAATTCGTTTTTAGGTTTTTAAGCATATTTTTAAGTTTTTTCTAATTTTTTTAGGGTGAATTTCTATTAACAAATTTGTTATTTACATTTTTTCTTAATTTTTTCATTTTTGTAAAAGAAAATAGATTTTTAAAGATAGAGTTGTGATTTTGGTAGTCAAGGACGTTTTGGTCTTTTAGCCATTTCTTCGAAGATAAGTCTTTGGTTCACTATAAATACCCCCACTTGGGGATTTAAAAAGGAGAAAAAAAAAACCCTACAAACACTTTTGTTTTTATGCTTTAAGGATCAAACACACACATTCCTTCACCAAAAAACACACACTCAAACAAACGTTCACACATTTACTTTTCATCTTCATCCCAAAGGATCATCACTGTTCATCAGATTCTTCCCATCTTTCAAATGGCTTTATTTCTTTATATCGAGATACATTGACGTGTGTGTTCATTTTTAAGCTTTGGTACCGGGTCTCCAAAGAGGTATCCCAACTTCTTGTTATTTTCCTCTTTATGTGCTCCAATATGCTCTAATGTGATTTTTTGTATTATTTTTATTATTATTTGTTTATTTCTTATTTTATATACTTGTTGCATACTTACGTAGTTAATTTGTTTAATTTTGAATTTTTATTATTTTTGAAAAATATAATATTTTGTATTTAGCTAGTCAATGTAATAGTTAGGTTATTTTTCTCATATTTTAGCAAGAATTGTGTAATTAGATAGAAAGTGTAATAGATAGGGCATTTTTAATTTCCCCCTGTTAAATTGTAAATTAAGCCCCCAGTGTAATAGTTAGGGTTTATTTTGCTTTTGCGTGCTTATATATTTTACCGCTTTCCTTAAGATTTGCATCTAGAATATTATGCCTATGTGTTATGTGCTCCTACTTGACTTTATATGTCTTCATATGTTTAATTTGTCTCTTAATTCACGCTTTAATATTTAATTCATGATTTATGGTATTCCGTCACCACACTAGTCCAACGATAGTTGTGACTTCTTTCTTTTCGGGCTAGTCTAACGCTAGTGGGATTTTTAGAACGGGCTAGTCCAACGCTAGACCCTTAGGACATTTTAGTGTTAGGCGCACTCATGTGCATTTCACATTTTACACACTTTTAGTTTTCTTTCCATTTGGTGTGATTTTATTATTATTGTTTATTATTATTATTACTATTATTTTGACACATTTTTAAAACGCATGACATCTAGGTTGCATCTCACTTAGAAATTAAGACATTTGTGTGATTCGACTAGAAATAGTCGTCTACTCACGTGGGAAGCGGTGGCGTACAGGCCGTTCCCCCCTCCGTGAGTAGAAACATTCAGTCACGAGTTATTAGTCCCCCGTACCCGTCATATTACATACCCACCTTCTTTCTTCGCTTACAATATATTATTATTTTCTTTTCTTTCGCATCACATTTTGCATAAAACTCGTGACTCCCTCGAGGTCTCGACTCGGGTTTCGCAATTAATACGATAATTTCGACCAAGTCTCGATGGAACATTCCGACCCTCCCGATTCCTACATTTAGACTTAGGATTTGCATTCATTTAGACACATCCAAAACGCAATAGAATCTAGGGTTAATTTAGGAAATTTTGATTAAATCTCGCAACTAACCTTGGCTAGGTTGAAAGGATTCCTTAGGCGTAAGTCTTTGCCTTCCCTTTCTTCAAATGTGACTCTCGGATCTTTTTCTCTCATTTTTCGTAGACCAGAGTCGGAAAAGGGTTTTAAATAATTTTTCTAAAATTTTACTTTTTGTTTTGTTCAAACGATTTTTTTGGGTGACTTGGTACACCCTAACTCAGTACCAAGTGGCGACTCCATTTTCTGTTAAAATAAAACACTTTTTCAAAAAAAATCAGTTGGCCAAAACTGTCGCATTTTTTTAGTCCCAGCCTTACTTTCTTTTAAAATATAATTGTAGACACCAAATTTTGACACACCATTTATTTTCAAACACTTGGGGGGCATGTTTGCACTTTTTAGGACAAATTTTAAATTTTAATAATCTCGGGGGGTAAAATAGTAATTTTGTCTGTAAATATTTTTTTCTATCAGCTTTTGGAGGTTTTAAATTCATATTTTTACTTTTATGTGAATTTGTTAATTTCTTATGATTCGTCTTGATTTAATTGGTATTTTTTGTATTTTTACTAACACAAGGGCAAAATGGTAATTTCGCTTCGCGAATACCGTTTTAGTTCATTTTTAGTTTCAAATTCATTGTTGTAATTCTTTAGGCATGTTTCTTAATTTTCTTAATTTTTCAGAGATGATTATTATTTTTCTGTGAATTTTCATTGCCCAAGGGCAAAATCGTCATTTTACAAATTAAATTCATTTTTCATCAATTTTGAGTCAAAAAGGCATTTTCTAATGTTTTAAGCTTATTTTTAATTTTTGATAATTTTTTTTTTTGAGGCTAATATTTATTTTTTTTGTATATTTTGTTATATAAGGGCAAAATTGTCATTTCACATTCTAAACTCATTTTTCACCGATTTTTGGTCCCAAAATTCGTTTTTAGATTTTAAAAAAGCATGTTTCTAAGTTTCTGATTTTTCTGGGAGTGAATTAGTGTCAATGAATTTATTATTTATATTTTTCTTGGTTTTTTATTGTGAAAGAATATTTTTTTTAAAGGATAAAGTTGTAATTTTGTAGCCAAGGACATTTTGGTCTTTTAGCCTTTTCTTGGAGGTTAAGACTTGTGCAGTATAAATACCCCACTTGGGGAGAGAGAAAAAAAAAAAACCCTAAAAACAATTTTTACTTTATGCTTTATTGATCAAAACACATAGCAAAACACCAAAAAATACACACACATTTCCTACGGTTTCTTCACTATTCACTACTGTTCAATCATCTTCTTCAAAATCTTTACTGTTCATCACCAGATTCTTGCCAAACGTAAAAGGTAAGTTCTTGCTTTCTATTTTTGTTTTGATCCATCATTTCTTTTTTCATTTTTCTTTGTTTATATGATTGTTTATGTTTTTTACTTGAATCTGTTTTGTTTTATTCTTGGACTTCTTCTTTCTGGGTTTTTGTTCGTTATTTGGCTTCTGGGTTCAGTTTCTGGTTTTGGGTTTTCTTCATCTGATTTCTCTGTCTCTCTCACCGTTTCTCTCTCTCTCTTTTCTCTCTACCCCCACCACCATCTTCCACCACCGGACCACTAAGCCACCAAAAACACATCAACCCTGCTCAATCCTAGAACAAACCACCATCAAGCTCAAAACAGCTCCACCACCAATCTCTCCCCTTAGCCATTCACGGCCAATAACAACAATCAAAACCAATCACCAGAATCTTAGCTCCAAGTTTAACACAAGACCAGAAACAACCGAACAATCCTCCAATCCACCATCAGAACCATTAAGCAGTCACCTTACAATTCGCAATCATCACCACCCAACCCCAGAAATTAGTTCCCAAAGCCTTAAATCCCCACCGTCTTCCCCGAATCTACCAAATCAGAAAATTAGCCCTATACAAGTCATCAGACACCACAAACCAATAGGCATCTCATAATCAGCTATCACTAAACCCCAACAAAGCACCGCAAGAATCACTGCAACCACAACAATTACCCAATTCGACAATCCCAACCTCAGGTGCCATTCATCCCAATTCCTGCCATCTTCTTCCCTCTTCAACCACCAGCAACTTCACCCAATCATCACAATCCACTATCAGATACACACACATGGTCACATAAGCACACATAGTCAACCACACACATTCACAATCATCAGTTATCAACACACACGCGATAAAAAAAAGGGGGCAGCAAGCACACACAAACATCCACAATGCCACCAATCTCAGTCAAGAACCTCCATCGCACCTCACCAATCCACCACGGTCAGCAGCTCAAACAAATGGTAACCACCAAAACAACGCAAACCCACCAAGCCCAATTTCCCACTGCCACTGCTAGTCACCTCTGATCTGCAACCTCAATTTCGTTCCCCCTCACCAGAAAATCTCACCACCTAGCCTCCACTGTCTACCCTCCTAACCGAACCAGCTGACCCTCTGCAAAGAGAACAATGTCAAACCATTTGCGAAAAATTCCCATGATCCTATGAAACCACCTATTCACCATCATCTCTGTGCCACTCTTCCCCCAAATGGCCACCAGTTCAATTCCCCTGTCTCCATCTCCTCCATACAATCATCATCACCACTCAACCAATTAGCAGCACCTCCATCGAATAATCCATTTCCACAGAACCCACAACCTGCAATAAAACAATAGCACATAAACAGCCCCAAACAACGCCCCATCACCCAGACACAATCGTTATAGAAACACAGGTCAAATTGGCCACGCTACACCAAATCATAGCCCTCAATCACCTCCAGAATTCCCAATATCAGAAAAATCCCCAAACCACCTTCACCACATCTCCCTTTGCCCTTACTCCCAAAGGTGAATTAACTGGAAAACAACGAGAGACGCACCGAGAGGGAGAGGGTGAGAGCGAGAGCAACGGAAGACAGAGAGAGGGACCGAAACAGAGGGGGTTCGGAAGAGAAACTGGAGGGCAGAATCGATTAGAGGGAGGGCTGGAGAAGAAGGTGAGAGAGGAGAGAAACTAAACAGAGAAATCAGTGAAAAAAAAAAAAAAAACAGAACGGAGAACCAAGAGTAAACAGCTTCGGTGAGGAAAAGAGAGAGAGGATAAATGCGAGAGAGAGCTGGAAGGGAAATTGAGAGAAATCAGCTTAGACAGAGTCGAGAAACCAGAAAGAAAATGGAGATCAGAGAGGGAAATGGAAAGCAAACGAGAGAGAGAGAATCAGATAATTAGAAGGAGAGAAAATAAAAATGACAAAAGAGAAAAAGAAAGAAAAACAGAAACAGGGACGAGAGAGAGAAAAAGAAAAAAAAAAGAAAAAAGAAAAAGAAGGAAAACGGGAAAAATGAGAAAATGAAGATGATAAAAAAAGAAGAAAAATGAAGAACGAAAAGTAGATTGGGTCTTGAGAGGGTTTTCTAATATTTGGTTTTTAATTTATTCTTCTTATCTCGTTGTTTTAGTTTGATTGAATTTGGTTTTCGGATTGATTACATTAGTTAACGGGATTAATTTAATCAATTAGTTTAATATTTGTCATTATTTAGTTTTTATTTTCTAAGTTGTTATCATATGAATATTTATGGTCTAGCCCTTGTATTTTCTGGAATATTATTAATTGGTCTCAAGAATTTTTTTTATGCAATTAAGTCTTTAATAACTACATATTGACTCCCTAAATTTCATGTGATTGCAATTAAGTCCTGGATAATTACAATTATGCCCTTCAAATTGCTGAAATTTACATTTTATGTCTTCATTTTCTAGGATTTATTGTCTTGCTCCCTTCCCCAATTTATGTTAATTTTCAGTCATTACCCCTTGATTAGTCCAAATTTTTAATTCTTACCCTTGGGTTTTTATAGAATTTTATCATTAGCCCCCTTAGCCGCTAGAATTTATTTGTATCTCAATTTATCAAAACTTATATATCTTAGGTTTTATTTGCTTATATCATGATGCATTGACGTGTGTGTTCATTTTTTTTAAGTATTGGTACCGGATCTTCAAAGAGGTATCCCTATTTCTCGTCAATTTCTCTTTTAATTGCTTTTATGTGCTCCAACGTGCTCTAATGTGATATTTTATGCACTTTTTTAGCGTATTTATTTATTTTGCGTTATTTAATTTCAAATTTTATTACTTTTGACGAGAAATGTAATATTCTTGTATTTAGCTAGTCAATGTAATAGTTAGATTTATTTTTCTCATATTTTTAGCAAAAATTGTGTAATTAGATAGAAAATGTAATAGATAGGGTATTTTTAATTTCCCCCCCCCCCTTTAAATTGTAAATCAAGCCCCCGGTGTAATAGTTAGGGTTTATCCGCTTTTGCGTGCTTACGTGCTTATTTGTTTTACCGCTTTCCTTAGGATTTTTGCATCTAGAATATTATGCTTATGTGTTATGTGCTCCTATGTGACATCATATGTTTTTATATGTTTTATTTGCTTTTAATTCATGATTTAATATTTAATTCATGATTTATGGTATTTCGTCACCACACTAGTCCAACGCTAGTTGTGGCTTTATTTTCTCTTGCTAGTCCAACGCTAGTGAGACTTTTTTTAGAACGGGCTAGTCCAACGCTAGACCCTTAGGGCATTTTAGTGTTAGGTGCATTCGTGTGCATTTCACATTCCACGCACTTTTAATTTTTCTTTTTGCCATGATTTTATTATTACTCTTATTATTATTTGTTAGTATTATTTTGACACATTTTTCAAATGCATGACATTTAGGTTGCATCTCACTTAGAAATTAAGACATTTGTGTGATTCGATTAGAAATAGTCATCTACTCACGTGGGAAGCGGTGGCGTACATGCCGTTCCCCCCTCCGTGAGTAGAAACATTCAGTCACGAGTTATTAGTCCCCCGTACCCGTTATGTTGCATTCCCACTTTCTTCTTCACTTACTATATATTATTATTTTCTTTTCTTTTTGCATTTCATTTTGCATAAACTCGTGACTCCCTCGAGGTCTCGACTCGAGTTTCGCAATAAATGCGATAATCCCGACCAAGCCTCGACGGAATATGCCGACCCTCCCGATATTCACATTTAGACTTAGGATTTGCATTCATCTAGATACATCCGAACGCGATAGAATCTAGGGTTAATGTAGGAAACTTTGATTAAGCCTCGCAACTAGCTTCGGCTAGGTTGAAAGGGTGCCTTAGGCGCAAGCCTTTGCCTTCCCTTTCTTCAAATGTGACTCCCGGACCTTTTTCTCTTGTTTTTCGTAGACCGGAGTCGGAAAAGGGTTTTAAAATATTTTTTTTTAAAATTTTTATTTTATTTTGTTAAACGATTTTTCGGGTGACTTGGTACACCCTAACTCAGTACCAAGTGGCGACTCCATTTTCTAAAAATAAAACCCTTTTTTTTTTAAAAAAAAATTATTTGGCCAAACCTGTCGCATTTTTAGTCCCGGCCTTATTTTCTTTTAAAATGTCATTTTTCTTAAAATACACATTTTTACAAAAACTCGATTTTTCTTACACACGCATGGCTTTTCTAAAACTTTTATTTTCGAAAGGGTCATCGAGACCGGACCGTCTTTTAGGACGCGACAGTCGACGACCCCACTTAGCACCCCTTCACCCACGATTTTTTGGGCGCGACAATAATTTTTTCTAAAAATATATTTTTTAACTAAAAACTCGATTTTTATCACACACGCACCATTTTTCCAAAATCTATCTTTTCAAAAGGGATCTTGGACCGGACTGTCTTTTTTGGAATACGACAGTCAACGATCCCACTAGTACCTTTATTTTATAGATTTTTTCAGACGTGACACTATTCCCTCGTACTAAATGTCAGAAGCCCTTTTCAACTTTAACTTGGAAAATCCAAAATAATAAGAGTCAATTTTATCCCTATACATATTTCTACTCGGCCATTTATCATTATTTTTAACATAGGATACATGTACTATTTTTTATTTTGAAATTTATAAAAATTTTTGGTTGTTTGCAATTGATTTTTAAATCTCAAAAAATCCAATATATTTGTTCAGAATATTTTTTTTTGCTATAAGAAATGTTTAAGATAATATTTTTAACTTTTATAAAAATGTGTATAAACTTATTTGAGTTTCTTATTAATTAAATGTAAATAAAAAAAATAGAGAATATGAATGCATTGTTCAATACTAATTTTTTCACGTTTTTAATTATACTGCTGATGATTATAAAAATTTAAAATTAATTAAAGAGTATAATTAATTTAATTTTCACAAGAATATCAATAATTTTAAAATAAAAAATATAAAAGTTTCTTGTAGGCATATAAATAATGTATAGCACAAATAAACAAAACATAAATATGTTAAATTGTAATATAAAGAATTCAGAGCAAGTAAGTCAAACTAGTATAAATATTACTCCATTCTAGCATCTAAATATGATTATGAGAAAATTGCAATTTTGGTATTCAATGTTTGGGGCATCGCGAGTTTCAATTCCTAAAGTTTAGACAAAAGCAAATCTAGTATCAAATGTTTCAAATTTTTAGCACATTTAGTCATATTGACCAGTTTTACAAAAATTTTATCGGAACCTGGTCACGTGATGCTTACATGCTGATTACAAAATTTTTCAAAAAGAATTAGATTAAAGAAAAAAATTTAATTGTCATAATTTGTAATTAAAAGCACTAATTTGAGTTCATATATGATAAATAAGCAAATAAAACCAAAAAAATTCTCGTGGATAGTGCATTTGCATGTGTGTCTTAAATTATAAATTATAGCATTAAAATTTTTTTCTTTTCTAATTCTTTTTGAAAACTTTTGTAACCATAACGTGAGTTTCACGTGACTGAATTCTAATAAGATTTTGAGAAAACTGGCTAATAGGACCAAATGTGCCAAAAAATTGAAACATTTTATACTAGATTTGCTTTTATTTAAATTTTAGGGACTGAAATTGCCAATGTCTCAAACATTTGGTATCAAAACTGCAATTTTCTCTATGATTATACCAAACATTAGAAGAGGAATAAATATTCCATTATGACATAAGTTGCAAAATAGTGATTTTAAAAACTTTTCTTTTCCATTTTGGCTTGAAAGGTACTTTAAGTGAGAAGGCTGTTCTATTTTGAGTCATTCCAGTGTACCTAATATATTGGTTTGTGGCCCTTTGCACCAACACCCTCCTATTGAAATGGGCGGAGGACAAGGACAACTACTTAACATAATCATTTTGTGGAGGTGAGCTGAAAATATTACCGACTTATGATACATCATTTGGATATGTGTTATTTGTCAATTATATTTCACCATATTAATATAATAGATCATCACTATGTTTACATAATGTGATTTGATCGATAGAACCTACATCATGGGGTACTATGTATTGAACCTTGCATTCCCGATTAGGGGTGTTAACGAACCGAGCAGCTCGCGAGCTACTTGCAAGCATTCGGCCTACTGTTCGACTCGAGTTGAGCATTGACCGAGCTCGAGTCGAGCTCGAGCAGCTCGTATACTAAACGAGCTCGAATTCGAGCAATAAAAGATGAGTTCGAGCAACTCGTCGAGCAGCTCGAAATATATATATATATATATTAAATATTATATATATATATAAAATTAACAATTTACACATACTAATTGTATATGAATTTTGAGTTCGAGTTCGAACTCGAGCTCGAATTCGAGCTTAATTGTGTTTTCACGAGCGATCTCGAGTCGAGCTCGAACTCTCCCTAAGATTAACAAGCCGAGCTCGAGCTTCAAATTACAAACTCGATCGAGCTCAAGTTCGATCTCGAGCAGTAGTAATTTTAACAAGCTCGAGCTCGAGTTCAGTAGTATTCGGGCTCGGCTCGATTCGTTTACACCCCTATTCCCAATACAAGGAGTCGGGTAAAGAGTTGCCACAAGCTTGGAGATGGATGCCAGATTTGGTGAGATCTTCACGGATGATCAGGGGAAATGGATAGCTCAATACTATGGAAAGTTAGGTACCTCCGCTAGCTTACTAGTTGAGCGTTGGAGTATAAGAACGGGCATCAAAATTACAAGAGCAAGGCTACGACAGACTAATTGTGGAGTCAGACTTACATATGGCTAATGATATGCTAAAAAATGAATGTGAGTTCCTCTGCATGTTTGGGCTCTAATGATTGACTATAAATCCTATCCACAAGGAATTGAAATTAGCTTCCAACACATGTACAGGGAGGCAAATTTTTGTCCAGACTTCTTGGCAAATAGATGAGTCAATACCAACTAGCATTTTGTTTTTTTTTTTTTTTTTTGTAGGCAACCTCTTATTGTGTTAGGTCCTTTGCTTAATGCAGATATAGCACAAGTTAATTGGGAGAGACCTAGATAACTTGCTTCAATGTAAATATTTGTATGGACGTTTCCGGATCACACGTTTTTCATTTCTACATGCAAATGCATTTTTGGGATTACTTGGTTATAACTTTAAATTTTTTAAGGAAAACAACTTACTACTCCGTGTATTTTAAAGTATTTATTGTTTGATAGATATGTGTCACAAAAATTTAAATTTTAAAAGAGATTTTTCAAGCAATAAACTTAGGTAGTTTTGACATGTATTTGTAGAGTAAATTTTTGTCCTGACAATTTTAAAAATGTGTATTGATTTTTAATTTTTAATTAAAATGGAAGCAAACTTCCATAGTGTTTTAAAATGTATTTAATTGAGTACAAAAGATTTTAGTAAGATGAGTATAAACAAAAGAGTTGAAAATAAAATAAAAATAGGTGTTGTGCATTTAATTGATTTATAAATACCACAATTAAGAATGTTGTGCAGAAGAGAGAAACATGTTGATTGAATTAGGAGTTCTCATCACACACATACATAAATATATGTGTTTGTGTACATTACATATATGTTTGTGCACTCACATGCACATATGTGTGTATTGATTATAGTATTAAGAAATCTTATTTTACAACTAACTTTTTGGATTAAGTTTAAAAGTGCCAACAAAGATTTCATGCATACACATACATAACTATACATGTGTGCATGTATGCATGTGTGTGTGTGTGTGTGGGTCAAGTTTCTTGTGCTTGTTGTTATTAACCGTAGGACCTCCATCCCCAAAGCAAAGAAAGAGGACTAGGAACAACTGGTTCTCCTTCTCCAACCCAATAGTTTGGCAACTACTGCTATAGTTGTTGCCAACGAGAATCTCTCACCCTAAAAGGTTACTAGATTGTACACACATACACACACATATATATATGTATGTATGTGTGTTTGTGTGTATGTATATATGTATATGTGTGTACACACACACATGTCTTGGGACCTAACACTCGTAATGCCTTAGTATACATTAAGACACAAGGCTCATCGGTCAAATCATATAACATCCCAACCATCACATAGATAGACATATAAACATCATCCACAAACATCACATCATCCAATACAATAACATTCAAAACTTCCAATACAATTCATGGTACCTACTACAATCACTAGGGTCCAATACATATCATGGCATGTCATAAACATAGTCAAAACAAAGTAAAGTCCACCACTAGACATGGCATCACTATCTCACTCATCTAGCTCTATAAGCTAGTCCAATCCTCCTCCTCAAAATCATCCGTCATTACATGTCAAAAACAAAGGGGTGAGTGACAAATCACCCAGTAAATGGTACGAATATTGCTTTGTGACTTAAGAGTGTTATACATATACATGCCTTCAAACGCATAATCATTAGTTCATATGAATTGTTATACACAACGTGGCAAATTTATATTCAATCATAAGTCAAATATCATAGCATAAAAACCAATCACTGAGTTCAAGCATTAGGTCTCATTTGATCCTAGATATCCACTTATTAACTATGATTCGGTTAATACGATCAAAAGCTGACTCCTGATCAGCCCAGTCAAAAGCTAACTATCCCCAGTTAACGCGGTTAAAATAATCATATACTTCACCAATTAAGGAACTAGTTTCGTCAAATGATACCTTACTCAAGAACTCAATCGATCCATTGTTCAAGCCATTCATTTACACCAAGTATATTCAATTTATTATAAAGCAAGAAAGTAACTACACTCAAGCCGTTTAATATAGCAAATAGGATTTTAAACTATTTAATTTATCAAATATCATTTTCCAAAAATACAAAGGATACAGCTCCACTTATCTCGATTTAAGCTAATTCAAATACTCCGATAAGGAATGATTACCTTCTTCACCTGAAACACGCAATAAACACCGAATTTAGGATTTCAAAGTATTTGGTTTGTCAAATATCATTTTCCAAAAATACAAAGGATACAAGCCCTACTATTCAAATACTCCAACAAGGAATGATCACCTTTTGCACCTAAAACACGCAATAAACATCCAATTATAGGCTAACACCATCAACTAATCCCAATAAAAGCTCAATTCTAGATTCTACACACAAAATGGGACAAAAAGGGCGAAGACAGGGCTAATTAGTAGTTTGAGCCTGATGATTTGAGCCAGTAGATCCCAAACAAGTCTTCTGTAGATCGCAAGCAAAAGCTGATGCACGGGTGGACACGTGCCAGCCACAGGCGCAGTTAGCCTTTGCCTAACCCGTAGCTCATGGACAGAAATGACCTGCGAGTAGGATGGCTCCCAACCGCGGCCGCTGTAAGTGGAGCCTCACCCACGGTTCGCAAGCAGAGAGTTGCCGTAGGTGAGAAGCTCTAGCCATGCTCGCAGCTGAACTTCCTAGCCCACGGCTCAGATGTGAAAAACTCACTTTCTTGACATTCAACACACCCAAGTCATCAAACACCTTATATGCACTTACCACAAACTCAAACACTTGACTAAATTGATTGGAAAACCACACTTCATACTCAAACATACATCATTAATCATAATTCATCCATTAATACTTCGATTACCCACTAATCAACATTCAACATAGAAGACCCATAATCAAACTTAAAAATAATCACTACTATTAACATAACCCATAGCCATTATGGTGTAAACCTTAAATCTTCCCTAATCATGCAATAATTACTCTTAATCACTATCATTAGACAAAACCCGCATAGATTAGAGTAAGTTGGAAGAAATTACCTTGAGTAGTGAGTTGGCTTGAGGCCCCTAGGTCTCTCCTCCTTGCTTGCTCTTGAGGAATCAATTCTTGACCTTCTTCTGGAGACAGAAAAAGGGGTAAAGTGAGAGAGCATTTGAGTTAGAGAGAAAGTGTTAGGAGGCTAATGAAAGATGATAAAACCCTAATTCTCTTAGGTCTAATCACATGCACTCGAATTACAATTAAGTCCCTCATATTGCAATTTACTTTTTAAACTCAATAATGGTCAAATTACTAAAATGCCCATAGTGGCTGTAGTATTACACATATGTGTGTGTATACACACATATATTGATATATACACATATGCATGTGTGTGTATTTATCTTTGGGTTTGAATTTGAACCGTGTGCACCCAGACCTTACCCGAATTCATAATTCTCTTGCCAGGTTTTGAGTTAAATAAAAATGCAAACCTACAAGAATATGAGGGGTCTGAGTTAAATTTGGGTAAAATCCTGGCCCGTTGACATGGCTAAAAAAAATCCAATGTAATAATCACCATTTGTAGTACTGAAACTTTATTCAATTATTTTATAAATTATTAGTTATTTGGTTAACATAGTTTAGCATAATAATTGAAAATTATGAAAAATCATTTGTACTTTTAATTTCATAACTTATATTTTTGTACATATAGCTTTTTATATCGTTTGAAGAAAAACAACCATGCAGGATTTGTCACTTTTTGACAAAACTTATCACTTAAATATTAAAGTTTATTGTTTCATTGGCCAAAGGAAAAGAAATCATTTCTTTGCCAAGAATTAAGGTATTCTTAAGAAAACTCGGCATATCTTTCAGCAAATCTTATGAATTTATTAGTAAAATTCGTTTAAAATTGTAAATTTTATTAATAAAATGATAAGATTTCTAAAAAATTAGTAAGATCTGCTCAAAGGAAATTTTGAAATGTCACTCAAAAAGTTGTAAGTTACATTCTATAAACATTGTAAAATTCAATAAGATGATAAAATTTTCTTTAAATTTAGTAAGACTTACATGAAAAGTGACAAAAATTTTGTAACAAACTAGGTAAGAATTCATAACATTGTGTTAAATGGCAAGTTTATTGTACATGTGATAGATTTGCTAAAGAAGTAACAAGACGTGCTGGAAAACTAGTACTTATAAAGTGGCAATTTTTACAAAAATTATCGTGAATTTGGTAATTAAGTGGTTGGTTATATTAAAATAGTAAATTTTACTAGACAATGATAAGTTTTTGAAAATGAAGTTTTTTCGTTAAAAACGTTTTTGTTGTCTATCTACTCGACCTCTGCACCTTTTCTATATGTGAATAAAATTCTCAGTTGTGGTGACAACCTCAAGTCCCTTCCCCCAATCTAAACTAATCTAATCTAATCTAATCTAAAACCCCCTAATCCGTGAGTACTAAAACCCTGCCTTTTTCCTGTAAATTACATTACAACCAACCGAGAAATCATTTAATAGATTCAATTTCCATTTCCTCTAATGCTCTCTCACTAGCGTTTATTCTACCAAAATAAAGCCCCTACGATTGTCATACCTGATCCCAGTTTCTCCCTTCCATCCCACTGTAAGGTTACATTTTCTTTTACCAACAATGTACGGCGGAGATCCTCATCAGGAACCCCCGCAGCACCCATCGGGTCCGCCGTTGCCACCGGGTCCGCCGCCGCCGCCGCCGCAGCATCAAATGCAACATAATTACCCGGCGCACAAGCACCACCAGCTACAACCGCAGCAAGCTGGGGACTTTCCAAGGGCTCCACCACCTCCACAGCAGCAGCTACCGGGTCCACGTCCCATGATGCGGCAGCCATCCGCTTCTTCTACCTGTCTCAATGCTCCTCTGCCTCCTCCTTCCGACTATCGTCACCCCTCTGCTCAGCCTTCTAATCTTCATCCTCATCATGCGCCTTACGACTGTGAGTTTCTCTCTGAGTGAGATTAGAATTCTTATCTTTGTAAGGTTTTTTTTAGTGTTTCAATATTCATGATATATGTTTTCTTTTCTATGTACGTAGTGGCAGTTTATAGTAGAATTATATTCAGAATTGTTTTTATATTTGTGTTGGTGGTGATGTAGCCATTTTGAAATGGTTGCAAGGCCTAGTTTCTACACAAAAACGTAGTAGACATCACCAGGATTTGCCATATGAACACCTCCTTGAAAGGGTAAAACAGCAAGCTGCTATTTGAGGTTTCAATTGTGAAGAGAACTTAGCCTTCAGCCGCATTTCCCTTTCTCCCCCTATTCTACCTTCAATTAATTGGCTTTTTTCCGTCAATTGTACAACGAGGACTCCTGTTTAGAAAAGAAAATCCCCATTATCTGAATTACGCTCTTTAGCTTTTTTTACCCGCCGTATGTTAACCATTTTCTCCTTCGATTCAACCTCCACTCCCCCCCCCCCCCCGGGGGGTGTCTCTCTCTTTTTGGGTAAAAGCCAAATCCTCTCTTCTCAATCACTTTTCAGTCTTCATTAACCCCCTTTTTAAATCAAAGGTAAAAAGGAATCGGAGAAGGGAGACGACAAAAAGTTTTCAAATTACTTTATGGTAGTCGCTTTCTTCCCCACTTCAGATTAAAAGGTGATTTTTTTGCGTTGTTATTTTTTCTTGAAATATCTTTTCTGTTTTGTGATTTTCTGAAAAAAAAAAAAAAAAAACAAAATTCATAGTACACATCTCAATTTGTAAAGAGGAGAGTAAGGGCTGATTTCATACAATTTGGTTGCAGATTCTTGCAAAATGTTTCTCAGGACTTTGTTTTTGCATCAAGATGTTTTTCTTGAAATATCTTTTCTGTTTTGCGATTTTCTGAAAAAAAAAAAAATCATAGTACACATCTCAATTTGTACAGAGGAGAGTAAGGGCTGATTTCATACAGTTTGGTTGCAGATTCTTGCAAAATGTTTTTCAGGACTTTGTTTTGGCGTCAAGATGTTTTTCTTCAAATATATTTTCTGTTTTGTGATTTTCTGAAAAAAAAAAAATCATAGTACACATCTCAATTTGTACAGAGGAGAGTAAGGGCTGATTTCATACAGTTTGGTTGCAGATTCTTGCAAGATGTTTTTCAGGACTTTGTTTTTGGGAAGATTAAAGGTCTGTTTGTTTTTGATGTTTTTCAAATCCTCTCTTAAGATGTAGTGCCAGTTTAATCTATTTATAACGAAGAATGATTTTTTCTTTTGGCATAGGTCATTTATCTTGCTGCTACAACCCATTGATTGCTGTAGAATGTCTTGGCCTGAAAAGTAAGTTATCATTTTTTCTAAACAAGTATTACTTAAAGTTTAATTGGAAGTAGATTTAAAATTTTTGTTTTGATATTATTGTGTAGAATAAGGTATAATTTTTTTTAATGGTTTATTTTGTCTTGGTCCTGTACTTTTTGGAGGTTCATGTTGTTGGCTGTTGTTTAGTGGTTGGGAAAGTAAGATAGCAATTCACTTTCTTGAGTTTGCTGGAATCATGCTTGTAGTTTTGTCATAAGGTTTAAACATCTAGATTGCAGTATAAATTTAATCTATTTTACAAGAATCTTGGTTTTTGTATTTTTGGCCAAAAAAAAAATCGCCAATTTAAAAAAAAATGCTGCTTCTGTGGCATGTTTGAGCATGATCGCAATTTTTCTTTCTTGTTTTCCAGAGGTAAAGTTTGTTTTTATTTCTATTAGTGAAAAGAAAATGGAAGCCAATTAATGATATGCAATTTGAAACAATTATTCCAAACCGAAAACAGTTGTGCTTATGTGCCTGTGCAGTCTATAGATTTATTCCATCTTTTGCAATGTCTCAAAAGCATTGTTCTCATTGTGATAGCTCTTGAGTAACAACATATTGACAATCTAGGTATGGTTAAACTTTTTTTTTTTTAATAAAATAAGGGGATCCAAGTTGTCAAACAAAAATCTACCTTTTTTTTAAAGATTAAAGTATCAAACTTGCAATTGGCCAAATGATTTTATGCTCACATAGGCTATGAAAATACATTTCTCTTAAATGGTTTTTTAGGCATAATAAGGCTGAACTTGGGGAGGCAATGTTGTTGGCATTTTGGGATGGGTTCTCCCTTAATTGCGACTAGGTCTGTAGCCGTTGCCTGATCTTGTACATGTCTAAGCCTTTATCCAGTTGGCCTGTTGCTAAAATTTTAGTCAAATATCTTTTACATATCTGAGCCTATTAAGTCAAATTTGACCTATGAAAAGGCCGTGCACGCCTTAATGCCTTAATTTTTAAAGGAGAGGCTACTAAAAAAAGTCTTGCATTCTAAAAGTCTAAGGGAGGTCATGCATTCCCTAACCATTGTCCAGTTAATAGATGATGATTCCTAGATTCTCCTTATGTTCTTTCTTTTTCCCTTCATTTTTGCTTCTTATGGTGTTAAGCTATAATAGATATCATATAAGAACATCCTTTTTGTTCAACTGTAGTTTGTACTTTATTCGAACTATATAAATAAGTTTTATTTGTTAGGATTTTCAGTTTGATGTTCTCGCTTCTTGCTTGCAACAAGTACCACTTAGGTTATTGTTAGTTAATTACTAATTCTCATGATTGTTCTTGCTTCTTGCGACCAAAGAATAAAGTACCTTGTCTAGAACATGGATAACATTAGTGCCCTACTGATATTGTATCTTGGAAGAACAATAAATGTGCAGTGATACATATTATAGTTTTTAAAGGAAGCTTGTGTAGGATGAATTGTTGATGATCTTTTGAATACAGGTTCCTTTCTCGGCGAAGCACAAGAAATTGATGGTAGGCAATAGTCACAGGTAGTTGTTTTAAGGTTTAAACTCAGGAGATATAGGGAGAAAAATTGCAGAACAAACAACGAAATCAGACTAGAAAGTTATTGAGAAACCACCGAAAATTTAAGATTGAGAGTAAGAACGAACTAGGAGTTCTAGGAAGCACTCCTAGACACATTTAGGCATCACAAGGCTAGATTGCATCACGCATCACAAGGCTAGATTGGGATGAAATAACCATAAAAAGCAGCAGTAATGGGAGCCGGTCATGCAATTTCTGCATTTTAATCTCTTAGTTAAAACTTCAGTAGTTCTGTTTATTATTATCGTTATTGTCATTTCGTACGTTTATCATCAGGGTGTAGCAGGGTGTAGCGTTATAACTTCTTATATAGGGAGTAGCATTATCATGGTTGTTTGTTTTTATCTTTATCATCTAGAAAGTAGCCTTGTTACTTCTTATACAGGGACAGCAAGTAGTATTACCATGATTGTTTGTTAGCTAGTTTTCTTAAATAAGGATTCTTAATCTTTTGTAGTTGCAATTCTTGTGTATTTAAAGGGGGGATCATATTTAATAAAATTCATCAATATTTTCAATCAAGAAAAGTGTAAAGGGAAGTAGGTGATCTCTTACAAATCACCAGCTATAGCTTTAAAAAATAGGTTCCTCAAAGGGAGGAACAAGTGATATCAAGAAGACTTTCCCGTCAACTTCCTGAAAAATAGGGAGATGCATGAGATCAATGGATGACATTCGAGAATTGAGGCATTATAATTTTCCAGCAAGGAAAATAGATCAAAAGGGGCTGCAACGAAAGGCAGCTACCAACCAGTCCATACAGAGTCATTTGGGCGAGCATCAGGTCGTTGTGTAGGGAGCTGTGATCATTCCCTAATACAGCAGGCCAGAATTTTCTTCCTATAATGGTATCGAGGATCATTTGGGATGGATATGCAGATGCTATCAACAACTAACGGATAGAGGAAAGGGACAAGGTAGGATTAGCTGCATTCCATATGATTTGGTATTACAGATTAGAACAACAGATTGGAACAGGAGGAACCTAGCTTAGTTGGGCCCAATTCAAGTCCTCCTACCTTCTTAGGTATGGGCCCCCACTAACAAACAATCCATTAGGAGAACTGATTTATTTAAACAAACTAGAATTGTGGAAAAGTATCAATGCCAATTTCAAAGCCCCCTTG
The DNA here is from genome assembly GCA_024721245.1 of Mitragyna speciosa. Lineage (NCBI taxonomy): Eukaryota > Viridiplantae > Streptophyta > Magnoliopsida > Gentianales > Rubiaceae > Mitragyna > Mitragyna speciosa. Next base: position 16,135,032 of record CM045568.1, read on the forward strand.
CAAGAGCAACTTCTGTATGGGCATACCAACAGGGTGACATGTTCATTGCGGAATGAATAGAAGCCTTAAGTGTAGACATGGATATGTAAAATTCCCCTAATCTGGTTACTACTAAGAATTTGGCTCGGGGTTTTGAAAGTAAAATGCAACTCAGTCACGGAAATATTAGTACAGTGTGCCCTCAAACAATATAGGCAGCTCCGAAACCACTCAGAACTACTCCATCTTCAGCAACCAGCTAAGAACAAAAAATGCATACAGGCAGATATTCCAATCCAGCATCCATGTGGAAAGCAGTATTGTTGCACCCCTATGAGGCGCTTGTCCAAGGCTGAGATGTTCGAATGAAGGGCAAAGGGACGATGTTTTAATTGTGATGAACTTTATTCAGTAGAGCATTAGCGCAAGAGATTTTTTGGCCTTTTGATGGACGAGCTGGAGGATGATGAAGATGAACCCATTTCAGGGGAATCTGGATGAAGCTACTTCAGTTCTTTTGACCGACTTTCAAGATTCCTATCCTGAATTCGAGCTTGAGGACAACCGTTTAGTCTAGAAGCAGAGTAATGTTGTGGATGCTTTCATTGGGAAGAAATACAGCCGTAAACAGCTGCAGTAACGGGAGCCAATCATGCAATTTCAGCATTCTCTATTAGTTAAAACTTTAGTATATCTGTATTTTTTAGTTGTTATTATCGTTTCCTATCTTTATCATTAGGACGTTGCATTATCACTTCTTATCTAGGAAATAGCATTATCATAATTGTTTGCTCTTATGTTTATCATTTAGGAAGTAGCATTATCACTCTTTATCTTGAGAGTAGCATTATCGTGATTGTTTGTTTGCTAGTTTTCTTAGATAAGGATTCTTACATTTTTGTAGTGTCAGTACTTACCTATTTAAAGGGAGGATCATATTCAATAAAATTCATCAATATTTTCAGTTAAGAAGAGTGGAAAGGGGAGTTGGTCATTTTCTATTAATCACCATTTAAAGCTTTAAACAATAGGTTCCTCAAAGAAAAGCAGAAACAAGGAAAACCATGAGGACTTTCCAGTTAACCAGCCTGTAACGAGATACCATTTGCGGGCCATTAACAATCTTTTATAATCTCTAGGAATAACGTTCTTGTCATAACTCTATTGTTAATAACAAACTATAAATCACTTATCAGACTATGACACAAAAATAGGAAAAATACTCAAACTAGAAAATTTCTACAAAATAACTAAATTATCAAAATACCTCTACCTGCTAAAATTTAGAAAATACCTAACACACTTAAAATGAAATTCTACTTATAAAACTAAAATGAAGACTCCTAAACCAATTCCCAGTTAACTCTTGTCTTCTAAAGCATAAGGCTTGGGAGTTTGAAATAATTTAACCTCGTCTTGTAGTAACCATAGTACTGCCAATATCTGTTATCGTTTTTTGTTCCAAAGTCGGCATTTTTCCTTCAGTATATTATGGACACTCCATTGAATTAATAAAGCATTAACTCACGCTTCCAAGATAATGCGGACATTTCATCGGATTAATCAAGGGTTGACTCAAGCTTCCTTCTTGGTTTGAAGATGACATTTGTAATCGATAAAGCGAGGACATTGCATTGAATTAATCCAGTCTCACTTAGGTGTTTGTTCAAATCTTTGTCCTTCTGTTATGCCAGTTGTTTCTCCAACCTTTCTTGTTTAATTTAATGTGTATGATGTGATTTTTTTGATTGATTGGAAATTAATTAATTGTTTTGGCTTATGTAACATTGTTGTTGGTTATGTTGTCATCTATGGAAGCATCTTACCGAAACCGGAGCTGAAATATTACTTCTTTGTTTGATTGTTGATCTTGGTGAGACTGAACTTGGCTGTAACACACCATTTGCTTCCTTTCATAGTTGAGATACTAACAGGCAGAATGTTGAAAAAGAGAAATAGAGATTTGTAATGCACTTTTAATTAATAACAGGTTCAAATATTCCAAAGACATGAATGAGAATATTGTTGCCAAACTTCTGCCTCTTGAAAGACATTGTTGTTAGCTATTACTTGCTTACTTGTTTTATAGATTGGCTGAATGTTACTGGAAATTATTTGCATTTTAATAATGGAAAAAGAATACTGTTGGAACAACAAAATAAGAAAAGGTCGTTCAATATGCATCTGGAAATTGTTAAGTGTTGATACAAATGTCAAGAAAAAATTGAGTCATAATTGAGAAGCTGACATTGTGACAGGATGAAGAATATCAGTGATCAGTATGACAATTAGCTTTAGCTTTAGCTTTAAAAATCTACCTCTTGTTAAATACAATTATTCAGGTTTATATCAACAATTGTTTAAATTTGCAACAATCCCAATCGCGCAGAGTATTTTTTGGGCAGTCTTTTCGTAATTTGCAGAAGACATTTAATTTTCCTATGACTTGTCATTTGATTTTTTCTAAAGAAGCTATTTAGCAAACTTCACATTCCTATCTCTTTTTTGTTTTGTCAAAATGTTGTCAATCTAGTGTTTTTTTTTTTTTTTTTTTTTATCTTTTCCAATTTTGTTTATTTACAATAAAAACTTCTTATTTACACAACTCTGTACTAATGTCTTGCAGGATTGAAATCTAAATTAGTCTCATCTCAACCCCTCAGTATTTTTACCCCCCTCGTGGTTTTCATCATATTTCTGTTGTTTACACTTACCAAACCTGCAAAAGCGAATCCTAGAACCTATGAGTGGACTCTGATATGTAGTAATACAACTACCTCCTCTCATGACTTGTCAGCATTTGTGAAAAACTATATAAAAGCCCTTGCCTCACTTGGGGGCAGATGGTCGTCCCAAGGCTTTGCAGATCGTGTAGAGGGAAATGGCAATAGTTCCACAATCTACACCTTTGCCGAATGCATCAAAGACCTGTCACCCGAAGATTGTGAGATATGCGTCAACCAAATGTTAATTAAGATCGAAGCTTGCAATGCAGCTAAGATTGGGACGCGTTCTGGGCGTCTATATTTGGGTGGTTGTTTTATTAGATTTGACGATCACATATTTCAAAATGAAACAACGAGTCCAGTGGACCAAGTCATCTGTGGTGCCAACAAGCATTCAGGTGAAAACTTTGGAGATGTAGTTGAACACCTGTTAATGAATCTGAGAGTTGAAGCAACCAGCAATGGCGGATTTTATATGGGCTCTAATGAAAAGAATGGTGTTTCAGCTTTTGGGTTGGCACAATGCTGGGGATACCTAAATAACACTGAATGTGAGTCATGTTTAAAGAATAGTGCCGTCCCAAAAGCAATGACGTGCCTTCCGAAAACAGAAGCAATGGTTCTAAATGCCGGATGCTACCTGAAATATTCCCCATCAAAGTTCTACAATGATGCAAATATTGTTACATCAAAAGGACGTCAAAATATCCCGAAGCGAGGTGAGTGTAATCTACGAATTAAAAATAAAGAAACTCTTTGAATTCCAAAATCTCTTTCTAATTACACTTGTTAGATTGATGATTGTCTAAGTTCCTTGTATCATGCAGGTATTTCCTACCTACCATTGTGGTCCGCCTTCGGTGGATTGATATTCTCAATGCTCTGAAAGGTCCAGAACCATTGGTTAAGAGAAGATTAGGGAAAATTCAGGAATCATTTCATCTATCTTTCCTGACTCTTTATGTCCAGCAATACTGAAAAAGATAATGAAAGACGTTTTTCAGCATCTGAAATTATTATACACAAAAGCATACTATGTATACTATTTTAATTTTAGTAATTTCTGTCAATCCTAAATTGAAGCGTGATTGTTTAGTCTACTGGTTGAAATGAATCCTAGAAGCAGCAGATCAAGCCTACTAGCCTACTTGAGACCATGCCTCGTGAACGATCCATAGGACGAAAGAGTTAGACCACTCTTCCTCCTTTTTACTTTTTTTTTTTTTTTTGTTTTAAAAAAATCTCTAATTTATTTACAAGGCCAAAAAGACATTTATGAACATCAACATCTTCAACTTAATACAAAGGTGATTGTAGTCATATATTGTTGATTCCTATAGAAAAATATATTATATATGCTTAGTAATATTATATTTTGAAACTTTTCTCTTGTTCATAACAAGCATTTTATTTTTTAATTCTTATTTATTACAATTAAATGTCCATCTTACTAATCATTTATTAAGTGTTTGCTAGGATGCAAATTTAGAGACTTGTTGGATGTTTGAATATGTCTATATAATTACGAGGTTGAATTAGATCTAGATACAGTGTGAAATATGTCTATATAATTACGAGGTTGAATTAGATCTAGATACAGTGTGAGAATTAACTTCCTATAAAAAATTTATTGGAGTTGTTATTTCAAATTTTTCCATAATAATTATCATCGATATTTTATTTCATTCTCCTTAAAGCCTGCCTATATACATGATGATAATGCACATGAAATGTCCTGACTATGCAATGACTTTTGTTGGTGAAATTTCGACAAGCAATTAATCTTCATATTTTCTCCTTCTAATAATTCTTATTTTACTGATACTATAATTCATTTCTTGCTTTGTGAACACTTAGATTTTTAATGTTGATTAACCCTTTTGGGCTATTATGGTGGGATGAGATTGTACCCACTGATATTACCGTCGGCAAAAACCTCATAATCAGCTGCTTTCTTGCCCTGAAAGTCATGATGTTTTATTTGAATGGAAATTGAGTGTCTTCATTCTGTTAGACAATATTAAATCATTTAATTTGACTGGAAAATGAGTTTCTGTCACCCTACACAATATCCTGCATTACACATAAAGTTCTAACAAATTTCTAGAATGAGTAGACTGTAAGCCTTTCCTGATTATTGAATGTATTTTTCATTTTCTGATTATTTATATATTTTTTGGCCTATTAACTAAGTGTTTCCATATGTATGGGGAAATATTAAATTTGCTAGAATGCTAGACTGCAAGCCTTTCCTGATTACTGTGTGTATTTTTCGCCTAGTAAATAAGTGTTTGCATGTATTTCGCAAAACATTTTGCATATCTTTAAGTGTTTTGAACATTTATAAGCTGTAGAATGGTACAGTCTCTTTGGTCGGATGCAAAATATTTTCTTTAGAAAATTATTTTACATGGAAAAAATTATTTTCCTACAATTTTTTTTTTTTTGGTGTTGGAACGACAATGTGAAAATATTGTGAAATAGAATTTTTTATATTTTTTGTTTTAATATTGTCAATATAAATTAAAAGGACTAATAATAATTTCGATAAATGTTTGATAAGTAAGTGGATTTAATTAGATATTATTTTGTTTACAATTAGTCTAAAAGATAATATAATGGTAAAATATGCATAGTCCTAATTATATTACAGCACGAAGCAAGATGAAGAAAAAATGAGTTGATAAGAATTAGAAGCAAAAATTAGTTTGGTAATCAAAGTTAAAAAGAAAATAGCTACCTAAGTTGATATCAATCTTGAACTATTTGAAAAATAACTTAGACTTATTAAATACATGAGATGTTTTCTGTCAAAAGGTGAAAATTTGAAAAATATCTTACACAAGAAAATTTTTTCGGCATTTGGCGCTAAAAAAAAAAAGAAAAATGAACATGTTTTATACGTTACTCTAACCAAACAAATCTGCGTGAAAGAGATAGACTAAAGTAATTACAGGAAACCAAGTAGAATGTGTTACGAGTTTCTTAAGGCGTGGGTTTGCTGCTGCTTTCGTTAAAATTGTGAGGCTGGAAAAGAAAATCATCTCGACAAGTGGAAGTAACATGAAGGCAATTCATTGATCCCTTTGTGAAGTTTTTGATTGCAGATTTGAATCCTTATACAAGATTTTGACAACACATTTGAATCGTTTTTTCACAATGATTATTGAATACTTTTTACGATGATGTGAATGCAAAAAAAAAATGTATATTTGAGAAGATAGAGCAGAGAGTGCTACCAAATAAAGATAAAGCAACAAAATGTAGAGTTAAAAAGTCTGTGTGTGTGTGTGTGTGTGAGAGAGAGAGAGAGAGAGAGAGAGAGAGAATTGTATTCCTGATTCAACAAAAAATGAGAAAATGAAAGTTATCTGATTGTATAAAGTAGTATTGTTATTAATGTTTGCAACTCCAATAAAAAGTATAAAAAATAGTTAACGAGCATTTTTCTATTAATTTTTCTGATCTTAAGGATCTGGATAACCATTCAAATGGACATTGTTAGCTAGCCATGTGAAGAGTGCACATCAGAAAGTTCTCCCCTTGGTTGGTCAGTCATTGAGAGGAAAACATGTTAACAAAAAGGGATAATTACAGAACCCCTAGCTCTGGCCAAGTAAAAAGAAATGCTGTCAATGCTGCGTAATTATCAAGAATGGTGAAATCACTCACCTAAAACTTAAGGGTATTACACGTTTATTGAAAGAAAGGATTAAATTATATAATGGGCACGCAATCAGTGAAGACAATAATTGCTTGACCATAAATCCTAGGCTAGAGGTGTTGAGCATCTTTCCATAGACAAATTACTCCAGCTTTTCCCCCCGCCCCACCGAATAAAAAGCTATATCCATCATCAGAAGGCGAACTTGAGTCATAGCCTTCATAATAACAGCGGGAATCAATGTGATCAACGGGAAAGCTATCCGGAGCTAGAAATGTTGCACGATCATTGCTGACTAAAACATGGTGCATGTAGCATGTTTTTGGTTTATTTCCACCATAGAAAGCTCCATTTCCCATTGGAGGGCTATCATCATGACCTGGTTGAGTGTAAACCTGACCTCCAAATCGGATTGTATCCGCACCACTGTTCAAGCTGGTAAACAAAGATGGTGGCCAAAATCCAATGGTCTGGTCATCCATTAACAACATCCAACTTCCATCTGTTGTTGTCTAAGATGACATTCATTTTTACAGGAACACAAAGGTGGGAATAAGATCACAATCGTCTGCTAGGTAAGATAAGGATCAATGTTTATGCATCACCTTTCAAAATTTCTACAACCATTATTCGCTTTCATTTGAGCTTAACTACTAAAACTTAGAAACATGAATACAGAATATTGTCTAATAAGAAATTAATGTTCTTCTAGGTTTTTGTTAGCAAAGAAGTTGAAGAGAAACATTATTCCAAGTTTCTTTGATAATTCTGCTTAATATAATAATAGAATGAAATTAAGGGAAAATGTGTAAGGATGGAAAAGAAAATAATGAAGAGAGAAAAATATCGAATAAGCGCAGCGATTTCTACTAACCGTAATTGGCATTTCTGCTCCTTTATCGAATGCTCACACTCTTCCCTTTAAATACTTTAAACAGCTTCTATTTTTTTCAGTCCCTAAAACTTATTATAAACTTGAAGACTTAGTCTCTTTGACTCAAGATCTTTAACTTAAGTTGTATTCCTATATTTGGTCACATTCCATGACTTGCAATTATCCCCAATTAAAACAGATGATTATTTTTTGAATGTGGTATAACAGCAGCAGTGTGGAAGAAGGTTCAGGCATTCAAGGACAAAATTAAGCTGGATGAGTGAAAGCTGGAAGTCAGATTTTTTTTCCTGAGAGGTTTGAGAAGGTTAGTTATGGCTACAACAGTGTATCAGAGATGGAGAGCTCGAAATCAAACCGTGTATCAAAAGAAAGGCATACCCGTCATATGCGTTGTTGAAGAAGTTAGAAAAGCTGTAAATGAAGTAGTTATATCTTGAAGCAAATTTCAACTACGCTAAATTGGGGGATTGAAATGAAGTAGGGATTATCCATAGAATATTTGTGTCCAAGACTGCAAATACTACACATTTTGACAGCAAGAATTTTTTACTCTAACATGTAATAGTTAGCTGATGTAGATGATGCAGATGGAGTAGAATCAGAAAGCTGGTAGCAATTCTTGCTTTTTTGTACAATCTTCATGGACGATTATAAATGAAACACAAATTTTTTGCTCAAAAAAAAAATTTCTCGAATTCTGACTGCTAAAAGATATTTCAGTTATGAAGAAAAAGACGAAATTCATCCCTCTTGATAAATGAATGGGAAATATAAATAATGCACCATACCTGCACAATTAGAATGTTCACGTCAACTTTTTTCCACTCCGTAGAAGCACTTGGAAAGGCATAATTCACTGGAAATTCACTGTTAACTAGCACAAATCCTGGACATTTGGTATTATAGCATCCCGTTGATACGAAATTATCTCTCTGTTTAAAAGTAATTGTTGAGAAAAGTATTTTAGTAGAACTTGATTTGCATCAACAGAAATTTTTGAAATGTTGATGAATTCTACTTACTGTCCATGAGGCATACAGTCGTACACTTTTGTCACCATTGAGCTCAACATTAACCTGTAAAAGAAAGTGGTCTTAAATTTAGGCTACAAATTGGAAAAATACAGATAGAGAGAACTAAGACACATAAACCATGCATGTATATAGAATTACATGAAAGGAATTCAACGTGATTAATCAATCCTCGAACTCACTTTGACAAAGTCTCACAAAGATAAACTTAGAGGACGTAGGAAGGGATAGCCACTTCGAAGTCCAAAAAGTGTATTTTTAAATGCCTTATTCATTTTAATCTCTCGAAAAGCGCTTACGATTTGCACATTCAATATCTGTAAAAGAACATAACTTGCACGTATTTGTACATGTTAACATAAATTTTTCCCTCTAAATAAAAAACTCTTATCTCCGCCTATTGTTTGAACTCGTTTCTGGGCATTCTTAATTAAGATGAGATATGATAAAAGTTCACTGCTAATCACTGCAGAATTTATATGAGGCTTTTTTTTTTTTGTTTTTTGGGGACTTTGGAGTATATTGAGTTTTTTTGGAACTTACAGCCCATCCAGCTTGTATTTGGTCTTGTCCACTTTCAATAAATATTGTAGCAGCACTAAATTGGTAAGGCGCAACTTTTGGTTTATAGATATTAATAGAAGCTGATGCTCCAGTAAATTTGCTTCCTGGATCACCCGAGTTAACACGTATTCCTGCGAACTGCAATGTATGTACATACTCTTCGAGTTAATGTGTTCGTCAAATCGTGGACACACACTAAAATACAATATCTAGATTTTCATGCAAAATTAACGTTACAAATGAGTATGTTTCATAGTGATATAACGTAATTTTGTCTTAAATATAATTGGATATAAAAAAAATTAAATAGAGAATCTGATCCGTTTATTCTAGGATAGCTTGGCAATGGAGTATCTAATATGGATGTAATGTCTGCCTTGGTATATATTTACCAAACATATAATAGCATTGATCCTTTATTTCATAATTTTCATTTTTTCTAAATCGTGAAATTTACACCAGTACTGAAACCGTTAATACAATGTCAAGTTTAACATATTTAAAATTCCCAAGCAAAAATCTTGAGAAATAGTAATTTAAGTAACTAACTCACAGATGAAATTATGAACTAGATAAAAAAAAAAAAAAGGCACCCTCGGTGGCATGTTTTAATTTATTTCCCCGCAAAACATATATATATCTGTCTCTGTGTGTGTGTGAACTTGACAGATATGAACGCATCATATGCAAACAATGAAGAAAGAAAAGAGGACATCAAGAGAAATGAGATTAATAAGCAATTATAGTATCTCTTACTAATAAGATTGAGAAATCATTTACAAGTGAACCTTCATATTTAAGCATTTAACTCTATGATTTATTTTGTTGTATGCAATAAGCAAGACTTAACTATGCACAAATTCAGGAAATACTTAGATAGACCGGATCCACAAGTGGGGCTGTGAATCCCGTAGTTCACATTCAGCCACATTAGCCACTTGTGGGCCTTCCTGTGGGCCCTCTGTGAACCTTTGGTACTGGTGAATGATATGGCTACATATGGACTACAAGATTCACAGTTTCACCCATAGATTTAGTCCACCAAATTATTTTTCCAAATATTCTTTTACGGTGTATGCCCCTAGTAAAATGTTGCTTTAAGTCAAAAGCAAAGTATCAATGTCCCGATTACGGAACGCACAAGAAGAATATTACCATGAAAATGATAGAGAAAATGAACAATATTAAAGAAACACGAAGAAGCTTAATATTACCATGAAAATGTAGATGAAAAAATGTCCCATTTCCTTACAACCAAAGGATTCAAATGAAAAGATACAAACGTCATGTTATTTAGGACATGAAATGAATCGTTCTATATTTAACAATATAAATGTGTGCATGCAACTGTATATGCAAATCAGCATGTCAGGATCTTACGTCGAAACCACCATTCCAATCGAGGGAACTGTTTTGAAATTTTGGAGAGGGATATCTGTCTCTTCGCTTTGAATTATTTTGTGGAATGGGTACGGTTCCATATGGGCAACTGTTTTCCAGCCATATATTCTCATAGTGACTGTTTGTGTTATTGTTTCTACGCTGCAAAGATGACCTCTCAGCCAATATGCGAGCAAACTCCATATCTCGCCCCATCTGTTCAAAAGTCTTCATGCAAAAAACGTCAAGTAGGAACAATTACTAGATCTCTTAACAACAAAACAAAAATAAAAGCAAAATCTTAAGCAGTATTCATCTTCATCACACTAACATCACTTGGAAATTCAAATCAAATTATCTAAAATTAGGCAGTGTATTGCATTGCTAGGAAGTGAATTGCACCTGAACTTGGTGACCTTTCAACGCTGGATGCTCAAAAGCCGGCTGCTTATCTACATCGATGCAATCATAGATTTCACCATAGATAGTCTGTAAAAATACAAATTTAATGCTGAATGCCATTTAATTACGCAATTTGAAAATTTTTAAACATATGTTTATTGTGCTTGAAGAATACGTTCAAGTAAAATGGAGCTCTGTTTTCACACTACATCAATACAGCGTCTTTGCGTCGTCAATGATAGGCTGATGTGAGGAGAAAATTTAGCAAATATATTTTGTAGTTTTGTGGGGTTTAAAATTGGAAGATCAAAATCCTAGATGCTCTCGTTCCATGATCTTAGAATAGTCGTAGTCTTTGACGAAATGTTCACTGTTTTTTCTTTTTTTTTTTCAAGAAAAAATGTTGAACGAAATCTAATCTAATTTCTGAAATCAGAATGCGTAAAAGAAATAGAGAGTCAACTAGCTCAATGTAGATTTATATACACTCAAATTGATGATATGCAGTGATGCGAATACCTCGGCTGTGGCTGATATTTTTTGTTTCTCAACATTTTTTTTCCTGCCAATTCTTTTGGCTTCCACCCCATGATCAAGAATGAGACTGAAAATTAGAGCGACAAAAATAATTCTAATTACTTCATTAGAAGTCATAGTTTTACCCCTGTTCAGGATTTCCCAAATGGTAAAAATATTTTGGAAGAATTCTAAAAAAAAAAGTGCTAAAGCAACAATAGATGCCGCTGAAAAATCACAATATGTTTTGCTATATATATAGAGGACAAAGATAACTACATTGGAAAACAAAGTGAAAAAAGAATAATACTGGAAGATTACAATGGTTAATGAGTAGATAATGTATATGATGGTAATTAATAACTATCATTTAAATTTTTTTCACGACATTTACAGAAAAGTCAAGTTCGAGATTTCGATTCTCTCACATATCCCATTGTTATCTTTTCTATTAAACACAATTTACCGAAATGATATTCGTCCAATTAGTATTTAATTGAAATGGTGTCGTTATTGCCTTTTTTCCCCGTGAGTGATCCAAATTTTGTTAATATTGGGTAAGAACAACCAGGATACTTCATGGTAAAAAAATATGTTTGACAGAAATTTATAATTAATGGTAATTCATTTACTTAACTAATATTCAAACTGTATCAGTAGTTTCTCAATCCTTCAAGATTTTTATAACTGGTGCCCGATGGGCAATGTTATTCAATAGTACACACATTTATTGTCCCTTAAATGTTGATACTTTTCTGATTTAATTCCTTTTTCTTTCCAAAAAAGTAGTCCTTGTCATCCGATTAGACAAATTTAATTCTTAAGAATATTTCTAACAAGAGCCCAATAGATATAGATTAATAACACAGAATTTACCTTTAAGCGCATATATTAACATTTATTGTCCTTTCATATGTAGATACTTTCCCAATTAAATTTCACTTTTCTTAAAAAAAGTAATACATGGGATCCCTCTTATCTATTACCCAATGGACACTAGCTGTTTTTATTGCCCGAGCAAACTATATCCTGCGAAGCAATTTTTTTCTAATGTCAAAATTACCCTTCATGTTTGTTTATCCAATCCAATTAAATTTTCATCTTTCCTCTCTCTCTCTCTCCTCCTCCTGCTTTCTCTCTGTTCTTCTCTTCATGTCACTTGCCCCACTAGCTACACCTTCCATCTTCTTCCTATCCTATTTTCTGCCCCTTACCATTCCTCCTCGTAATTCATCCACCCAACAAAAGATAAATAATTCTCTCCACCTGTTTTAACTCTCTATTCTTTAGTACCACCCCATTCCACAACTTCCTCCCAGTTTGAAACAAAAAAAAAAAAAAAAAACTACCTACTAGTATTCTAGATCAATTGATGCAAATTTTAAGTCACAATCAACTTATCAACTGGAAAAAAAAAATTATACCAATGAAATTGTATTTTAGTTTTGTTAACTTAAAGGGTTTAGCAATTTTTTAATTACTAAATATTAAAAAAAGAAGGGTCTTCTAAAAATTTTTTTTTTTTTCTTAAACAAAGAAAGATTTGTGAAAACAAAATCAAAAAAATGGGAGAAAGATAAAGTACTAGTCTCAAAAAAAAGCGTTAAGTAAGGAGAATAGGGGTTGAGTGAGAAGCCACCACCCTCCCAAAATTTATTGAGTGGGCAGAAGGAATAACAGAGAAGCAGAGCCAACAGAGAAAAACTAATAGATTAGGCTTTGCTGCTTTGTGGGTTTTTATGGACGATAAGTTGAAGTCGCTACAATAGAATTAGGCTTTGCTGCTTTGTTTCACATGCACACTCGAACCCATGCATATCCAATCAGAAGATTGAAGGGATCTCAAAGGCCCCAACAAGAGAAAGCAATTGGTAACTATGGATTTTAATCATTTTGCTTTGACTTTAAAAATAATATAATCTAGCATAGTTTATGTGGGTTTATGTGTGGATATTATTCTTCAGCTATTCATTTTTGTGTGCATTTTTTAGTTAAATAAAATTAAGCGTTTCAAGGAGTGTTATTTTGTTACAGGCCTTAAGGAGACTATTTTTTTTTAATGGAGTTGACAATTTAGTGGCCAATAGATGATATAGAATTGGTTATAATTTTGTAATACTTCATTGATTTTGAGTGTAAAATTGTGTTTCAATAAAAATTTCATTCCTCCGATGGACATTGTTGATTACCAACAGCAGATAAGTTGTCACTTTATGGTTTGAAGAAGAGAAGGAAGAGAAAGTAGAGAAAGAAGATGGGCTAGATTTTGGGGGATAATTTGGGATTTCATTAAGCAGTACTGACAAACGATATAGATCTAACAGGCAAGGGTGTATTTGTTATAAGTTTATCAGGATAAGGGACCTTTTAATAATATTGCAAAACCTGAAAGTTTGGTTATGGGATTTGGTCAATCCTCATGGCAGGTAAATGTAATTAACCTTAATATTCTAGTAGTCAGAAAATTATCAATGTCAATTCAATTGCTGACAAATAACGAACGTTAGTCGGGTGTTTTACTATGTCAAACTATAAAAACCAAGAAATGGTGAACGAATTGGATTTAATTTAATTTTCGTCTTCTAAAGCACTCCAAAGTCTCAATTTGGTCCGTCAAATTAGAAAGATTTTCATATGGTTCTTCAGAATAGTTCAAAAAACTAATAAAAAGAATACAATTTCGCTTGTTTACTTTTCTTGTAGTAATTAGATTCTTGTACAGTTACTTAATTGTTATAAACCTTGACAAAATGAGTCTGAAGGAACAAGTTCAAATGATTCGCTCAATTTGGTGGACAAAACCGGTTCATCAGTTTTAGATACCCAATTGAGATTTTTCGATTTCTGAGAATAAAGTTGAGACTTTTTTAAGCTTGGCAGACCAAATTAAGAGTTTTGGACTATTTTGAATGATCTAATTGGGACAAATGAATTTGGACCAAATTGAAATTTTGGTATACTTTGGATGTCCAAAATGAAATTAATCCTATTAGCTAAATTGAAATTTTGTTTTTTTTTTTTTTTTGAATTATCAATAGGAAAAAAAATAGTTAACCATAAGCGAATCGAGCAAAACTACTTCACATGGCCAAGTTGGAATCCTTTCCTTAGTTTTGAGGATCAATTTGTGATTTTTCAGATTTGGGGACTAAATTGAAATCCGTATGCTATTTGAAAGACCAAATCAAGACGTTTCAGTTTAAGGACTAAATTGAGATTTTTAGAATTGGGAAATATTTTGGAAGGCTGAAATGGGCTAAACCTTTCCTTGAATTCACTCCTTTGAGGTTTAATTTTTACGTAAATATCATTTTGGTTTTTTCAAACTAGAAAAAAAAATACTCGTAAAAAATTGTTTAAATTCACTTAGGCCCCTCCATGATGAATCAAATTTAGTCAAAGCATTATTGACTTAACGATGCTAGATTAGATGCCATTCATTGACTTAATGATTTTAGACGAGAGGTCACAATTGAAATATACTTTCTATTGTGAAGGATTTAATTGTGACCTTTTCACTTTTAGAAACCTGATTAAAATTGTTGCCTACTTTGGATTGTCAACCTATCTACTCAAAACAAATGCATATTCCAACGTAAATTAGCATGGAATTGCTAATGATTCCTTTCTTTAATTCATTCATTTGTCCTTACATTTTGTTTTCATAAACAGTTATATAAAATATAAATCCGTGCTATTAACTCAGGACTATATTCATTTTTACGTAATTATCATACTGTAAAAAAAACTTTCCGTCGCTCAGCTATTGAACTTGCCCTAGTAGCTAGTAGCTAATAAGTGGAGAAGTAATTTTTTTTATATAACTTAAGCCATTAAGTATGAATTAGCATAAATTTTCACAACTAATAACCATTGATTAGCTAATTGGCCATGTGTGATTGCTATCGAGCAACTTATGAGGTGCTTAATAACTACCATAAATCTTGTTAGTTTATTAAAGGTTTGGTTGAAAAATGATGCAAATCTCATTCGGTAATGATTGTTGTTAAGTATGGTTATATCGCCAAAAAAAAAAAAGCAAATTAATATCAAAACAGTAAGAAAGCCACGTCTAACCATCTTCACAAGAGAATTTTTAGTACATATATCTCCTTGCATTAAAGAGGGAGTTGCAGTTACTTTTATATAAAAAGGCTAGAGAAATTGAAATCCTCAATTGGAGATTTGCACTGCTTACTTTCCAGATAAATAAGAAAATCCACATAGGGATGACTAAATTATATTTCACTTTTAAAAGAGCATGCCATAAATATTAACATAATAACTTAGGAGATTCCTAAAATATTTGATAAGCAAGATGAAAAATAAAGAATGATTTAAAAGTGATAAATACTGTTGAATCTTGGGGGTACACTGTATCATATGAAAATTATTGAATAGATCAAAACGTAAATTTTCTTACCAGTTTATGCATGCATGCAACGTTAATAGCTCATGAGTGACACTTGTTTTTATTTCTTTCTGGGTTACAACTATTTTGTCTAAGCAAGGGTGGTTAAGGCGTGTAAATAATTGGGCAGGTTGATTCTAGAAATTTAAGGAAAAAAATGTCAAAAACTCCAGCAGATAATCATCAAGAGCAAAAAGGAAATAAATTAAAACTTGCAATATTATTCTGTTTCCTTATATGCTAAATTGAATTACAACTATCAGTTATTACTTTGTATTTTGGAGGGGAAAAAACAATCAGTAAAGTGTAACATTTCACAGTCTCTACAATTCTTATAATTTGTGTTTTCAAACACATAACTTGGTTATGCTTTCTTTTTGCTTTCGTTCGGTTAAGTATAAATAAATTCTGTAAGAAAACAACAGTGGGCCTAAACTATACGTAATTGCCTTTTGGTTCTACTTTATTAACATAATTCTCCCATGGAGAGTGACTTGTTTTATGGTAATATGCATATAATTTTACTTTCTTAATATCTTGAATGTAGTACCAAGTTAAACGTGGCAATTTCGTAACATTGAAGACGAGAATACAATTGAATTTAAGGTTCTACGTAACAAATTGACGTGCCCAATTGTACACTAAAAATGACATCAGGTACCGTTTTGTGAAAGTTAGCAAAATTCAAGTTCAATTCGGACTTTTCCTAGGAATCATACTTAGTAGTATATAAACGAAGTTGAAATGTCAAATTTGTATGAGTCCCCAATTTTGGTAACCGATTTATAATTCAGATTTTTTGTCCAATTTTTAATGATGCCTGTTAATATGAAACTACATATCAATATTTCTTTTTTGGGACTACATATCAACATTTTAATACGTGTTTGTTAAGTATCATATTGATATCTAACTAGTATATAAAAAGGAGTTTAGTCAGCTGTTGCCTCCCCTTCTAATGTCACACATCACTTGTGTGCTTTGTAACCTTTGTGGGCCCAATTGGTCGTTTCTCATTTTCGTTGCTGTGTCGATGGGTGAGTTTTGTAGGATTTTTGTGCCAATTGAACTGCACGGTCTTTGTTGTGCCTTTCTTTGACCTACCAATTGAGGTCTGTTTTCCAACTAAATTGTTTTAGGCCTTTGGGGTGTCTCTTAAGCTTAACTCAACGATTGTCTCTTAAACTTAATGAGTTTAGCCATTGGATTTAACTTGAGATTGATTAGTAGTTTAAATCATGTTCTTGCCATTTTTATTCTTCTTGTCAGATGCACCATACCGCTCACTATTTTACTAGTTCGTGTTCTTCTAATTTCAGCCATTTAACCTTTGCTCTTTGCATCCTTAGCCAATCCCTGGCCTTGCTATCAACCTACCATCCCCAATTTAAGGAAGATTTAATTCTTGTTTCCTGCCTGCTACAATAATTATTTTGGCTAGCGCAATCACTAGAGCTCTAATTTTCTTGCCAAAACAAAATCACCTTAAATGTCAAATTTACCGTCAACCAAATAAAACAATGTCCTGCCAATACTTTCATGGGTCCCTACCGATCTTTCATTCTAAGTTTGACTCCATTCATCATAGATTGGGAGTCCTCACCAACGTAGATCTCATTGTTGGCTAGAGTCCTATCTCGTGCTAAGAAATAAGAATTTCATTAAATTTATTCCTATGCAATTTTGGTCCAAAATCATTAAAAAAAAATCTCTCTCATAACAATACAATTCATCACTAACTCAATCTCTATATCATTTATCATAATTGCATGTCAAAATTAAAATTTTGAAAGGAACTATTAAGAATCCAATCAAAAACTTAAAATTTATCACCATAACCATTACTAAAAACAAGCAAACATCAAGATTGCAACTTGAATCAAATGCCAACTCACAGTTTCACACCACCTCCATCACATGACAAAGAGAGAAGAAAAGAGGTAATATAGGCAAAGAAAGATATGAGACAGTTCGCAAGGTAGAGTACAAGAGGAGAGAGGGGAATGGAGTTCTATTTTTTATTAGTGAGCAGGGCATTGTAGTTGGAGAAGGAGGACGAGTAGGAGGAGAAGAATTTTGTGGAAATAAGTAAATGAAGATGGTGGAAAGAAGATGAAAGTGTAGGGTTGAAAAAGAGACAGGAAGGATTAGAAGACACTAGTAAATTGAAGATGGAAAGAGAAACTAATTATTATTAAGATTAAGGTAAGTTGTTTGACTAACAAAAGGGTATGCTTGACATTTTAAAAAAATGCTCTGATAGAAAAATAATAGCTCTGGCAATAACGCTAGCCAATTATTTACCTCCTACTTTTGTTATCAGATTTATGCACAGCAATTTAAGTACTATTTTTCCATCTCTTTTTGCTTATCCTTTGCTGCTCTTTGTTGGGATAAATTGGTTTCGCCTTTTCCTTTATTGATGTTTATTGTATAAATTGGTTTTCCACCCACATTCTATTTGAGATTTGCTTGTTTTTTATAGGTTAAATGTGAATTGAAATTTTAGTTTAATTACTTATCGATGAATTCATACAAGCACATAGAGTCCATCGTAGTAATCATTCTCCTGGAGTACGACATAGTTTGACCATTGCAATGAATTATGCATTATGCACTAAAAAAGGTTTTGCACATTTTTATCTTGGAAAGTTTATGAGTGAGGTGGACTCTAACTGTTAAGTTTGTTAGACTAGAAAGTAATACCAAATTTCTTATAATGAAAATAGCAATTTTACATATATTATGATTTGAAAGTTATAAACATGTATAATACCTTACAAAATTTCATATTGTTGAGTATAATACTATTGTGCAAATTATGTGCAAGTCACGTGCAAATCACGTGCAAATCATGCGCAAGTCTTTGCCGAGTTATTTTGTTAATAGAAAGCATCATTACCCTTTTAGTACAAGAGAGATGATAGAAATCAAGTGAACCATTGCTTGTCTTTATTAATTGAATATCTATTATGTTTTATTTTAAGTCTATAACCAATTAGGTATGAATATGCCATAAATTCTAAGGATAATTAGGTCTTCTTCAATAGTTCTATTGCATTCACAGTATTTATTTGTGAGAATGTTGCTTAAATTGAGTCTATTCTAGGGCTATATCTAAACAACATTATAAAAGGAAAAAATACATAATTTTTCTGCGAAAACTATATTAAAATTATGGGAGTGTAATATACTTTACTAATAAAACTTGAAATAAGTAACTATACTAATTCTTTTGCTTTCTGTGTTGGTTATACGTATACAAGTTGTTTTTAGTTCTCTAATCACAACAAGACCAAAGGATTTTAACAGCTGCAACATATCCATTCATGATTTTGAATTTTGCTAAATGAGCTTTTTAGTAATCAACTAATAGGTATAGGATTCCTCTAGTGCACCAGTTAATATTAGGATGGATAAATTCATTAAAAAGAGGCTTGAAAATTTGATAAAGCATTCCAATGGGTGGAAAGAGTGTAATTTAGCGCATAAGTTATTAAAAAGTCCATATTTGTGTAGATAATCTACAAAAAAATTTTATTTACACCAAACATACACATACCAACATGGAACACAACGTCTGATGTAGCTATATATAATAATGTAGGTGTATTTTTAAACTTTCTCAACGTTATTACCTTTTCTATGCCCAGTTGGTTGCCTATCGTCTCTAGTATGAAATAAAAATCATGCCTCCTATTGAAAAGCAATAATGCCCAAGAAAATGAAGATTTATGTGCTTAGTTCGCAGAATATTTGTAATATAAAAGTCATTACTTCAGGCATCACAATGCAGATGCTGATGTCCAAGGCTGTCCCCAAGGCCTTACCTTTCTTATTGTATTTGTCATCAATCCAACCATGAGGAGCTCATAGTACACCATAGCTTAGCACATTACTAGCCATTAGAACCAAGAAAATGATTGCATCTGGCCTGCTTAATTAGAAACTAACATTCCCATCCAAGTAATAAACAACCAAGACGAAGAGCTACAACATAAAAACTAAAGCTATCAATTTATATATTTACGTAGTATCAGACCAAAAAAATATTAAAAATAGAACATGCGAAAAGGGAATCCTCCTCCAATTTGATCAAGAAGGCGCCGGATGCAAGAATGCCACATACGTTGGCACAAAAAGATCCTAAAAAGGCTTGATGTAATGTGTAACCCAATAATTCTAGGAGGATCGGGCCAAAAAATAATAATGATTCAATCCCAATGAGTTGCTAAAGAAACTATGCTATAAAACTAAAGAGAAACATAGGACGATTCCTGTGGCAAATCGTGTTTCTCAACTGCTCAATATCTTAATGGCCCTCTTTTCCATCACAGCAAGCTTGGATTTCCGACCTCAAAATAAGATGCTCGTTTTCTCCTAAGCTCGCTAGTAACTCTCATCCATTTTCTATGTTGGACAAGCCACTTTGGAGTCTCCTTGGTATACCATGTTACCAAGAGGAAAGTGAAAGCTAAGAGGATTACAAAACCGTAGTAGAGTCTCTAACAATAAGAAGGATAATAAAATGCAACAGAATTGACCATGCATACCAATACATTTACTGATGATATCATGTATTGAAATAGTCGATCAATCCTATCTCTAGAGTCTGGTGGCAGGACCTTTGAATAAATCATAAGGATAACCTACACAAGATTCATAGAAGTTAGTCACTTCTTGGTTCAAATATACACATAGAAATCAACCAACTGGGCAAACCCAGTTGGCCCAAAAGTACCCTTAATGCATTCCTTCTACCAAAGGCTTGGAGTTAAAATACTAGCTTTGGCAATTAGAGACAAAAAAAGAAAAGGAAGGTTAAGCATTAGTTATACTGGGAACCATACCTTAAATTATGTGCAGCAAAAATTTGAGAGATTCACCCAAATTGTGTGGAGCAAAAATATCCTATAGTAAGAATTGTTTTAAAACAAATAAATAGAAACTTATTTTTTTGAGTATTTGATTCATTGTAGCACCTAGTACGAAAACCAAGTCCTAAACCCAAAAATAACATGCCAACTACTCCAGAATTGGTCGAAGGGAACCACACGCCTAAACAGAATCCTAGCAACCAAATTCCAACCCAAGCACCAAAGTTGGGTTGCGACCCCAATGGCAAGCCAACAGTAGGCCCAATCAAATCGTAGGTAATGTGCACAGTGGAGTTAAAGATATGAATAGTAATAGTCATCCATTAGCTTTTCATAGCTTTCTTTTTTGCTATGAAGATAGAATGAGAAATATGCCTAAAAAAATCCATCTTGGGAAAGCCTACTGAAAAGTAATGGTATAAAGACATTGTTAGTATGAACCACTATCCTAATGTGTTTTTCTACTAACATGTAAACATTAAATTGAAAATTAAGTAAAGAGAAATAAAATTTTTTCTTTCTAAATTTTTCAATTTATTTTTTACTAATGAAAACGTAGAAAATAAAGGTTATCCAAGATTAGTCAGTGAAGCTTCTAAACTATTAGAAATTATTAGTGAAAAATATTTCCATTTCCAAATTGGCTTAATATCTAGCTTTTATTGCTAGAAATTGAGAAATTTTGACTTGGTGATATTTGTTGCTCTATCAATAAGATCAATTTTATACTTCAAATGAAGAATTCTCTTTTACAATAAAAAGTTATCATGGCAAACAAAAATTAAGCTATTCAATTATGTTTTGGTTTGATTTATTATTTTGACCTAGAGTAGCCCCGGGTAGGCCCTTTAAGTGACTAAAATAAGATTTATTTTATTAAGATTGATAAAACCTTGCTTGTGAGTTTGGCCACTCTAGAAATTAAACACAAAAGGAAATAAACATATACACAACACAATAAATAAGTAATTAGCTGTAGAAGTAGGTAGCTAATAGGATTACACTTGTCTTTTTTGAATAATTTTAATTGTTTTGAAACAAATGCAACTTCTATCTTTGGATGGCATAAGCAATTGAAAACCATATTAGGAGAATTGAAAGCAAGGTGAAGAAAACAAATTAATTGGTTACTATTTATTTAAGGATTACAAGCATTAATAAGAGATAATACTCTCATCTTTCATCTGGTTATGAAAAGAAGGTAGCAAACTTGTGCAAGTTTGATGCTATACTTATGATAAGATTATAATTTAAGATTTTATAATTTTTCTAGCCTCAAAGCTTCAAATATTAAAATCATTCTTATTCATAATTGTCAATCCGATATCAATTATGCAAAATTGCCTAAGAAAATATTAAAATTAATTATATTTGTGTGTCAAAAGACTTAGATCAATCACAAAAGGGAAATAAAAATAGGAAAGACAATAAATGTATAGGTTTCCAAGCTATACTTACACAAATATCTCAAGTCTGCACACAATCTTGTTGGAAATATATTCTACTTTCCAATTTTTTTAAATCTAACTTATGATATAATTGCCAAAGTAAATTTACTAAATTGATGAATACATTTACCTTCACAAAGTCCTTAAAATACATGAAATTGTTGACTATTACATTTTATTCATATTTGTAAACTTCTACTACCAAAATTAGAATTTCAATTTTTATCATGCAAATAAAACCAAAATATCATACATACGCGTATACTCACTCCAGAAGCATACTTTCTAATATGGTCATTATATATTTAATACTAATGTAACTCTATGTAACATAGGGGAATGCTTGAAATACCTATTCCTAAAGTTCTCCCCAATGAATGTACTAATATTATAAGAAAATTGTTGTAGTCTTAGAAAGGTTCAGTTAATTATAACACAACAACAAATGAAGCTTTTACCCTTACACATAATGTGTAGGTAAAAACTCATTATGTGTTAACAAACATTTTTACCTACATACAAAATAAATGTTAGTATATGTCGCTAAACTTTTAGGAAAAATTGTTTTTACCTACACATATACTTATATATAGATAAAGATAAAACTTTTACCTACACATACATAGATATGTGTGTGTGTGTGTTAGCAAAATATTTACAATCTGTGTGGGTAATTTTTATACTGAATGTATGATGATGATGTGGAAGTTATCGTGAATGCTGATGTGATTTCTCTAATGGCAAATTGTACATGAGGTGTATGAAAACCTATCATATGACGTGACATTTAATATGTCATGATATTTATTTTATATGTAGATTAAAAATTAGCAATATGTTTAGGTAAAAAGAACGCTTTGTGTGGGTAAAAGCAACCTTATGTGTGGATAATAGTAGCCGTATGTGCAGGTAAATCTTCGTACATATAATCGTGAAAAATCTATATGTGTGGGTAAAAGCAGCCACATGTGTGAATAAAAACAGTTGCATTTGCGGGTAATCTCTCTATGTGTAGGTATAAATACCCGTATGTGTGAGTAAAGCATCTGTGTGTGTAAGTAACCCTTATTTGTATATGTGAAAAAAATTATTTGTATGTATAGGTAACAATTATTTGTATCGAATTCAACTTTCATATTACATATAACATATTTAATAAAACACAAGAACCAAACAAACAAACAAATAAATCTCCATAACACAATCCAAAAATAAGGCTTTCCCAGCCATTTTCTTCCAACTTTATAATCAAGTATACGACTCACATTGACTCAACTCATTTTGTAAATTAAAGATAAATATAAATAAAAGATGGATAAGTATTATTATTAAAATCATCTTGAATTTTGATAGGTTGGGTTTTCTGCAGTTGCCTCTCTCATTTCTCATTCTTTCTAGTTTTTGTGTTTTCACACGTACAATAGTTCGTTGTATCCAAGATTTGAACTGTGATCAAAATAAAAGAAATGATGGGGAAAAAAATCTAACCTCAATTTTTCTTCTTTTTCTTCTACATTGTTATCTGTCCATTTTTATGAAATATTCAGTCTCTTTGTTTTCTTCTCCGTTTGTCCTTATATTCTTCTTGTTATAAGTGTGACTTTTGAGCTCTTTGTTTGTTGTGGGTGTCACACTAATTTTTTGTTTGGATGATAATGGAAGGGAGTGAAGTTTGCAAGGGAGTATGAAGGGAAACTGCTTTAGTGAGAATCTATAAAGAAGTGCAGAGGGAGCTTGTGTAATGTACCATGTGGCATGAAATAATTTCACTACAAGAAATAAAACTTTTACCTTCACACATGGCTTGTGAGTAAAAACTCATTATGAGTTAACAAACATCTTTATTTACATATAGAATAAATGTTAATATATGTCGCTAAACTTCTGCAAAAAAAATATTTTTACTTACACATATACTTATGTATAGGTAAAGATAAAACTTTTACCTACGCATGTGTGTGTGTGTGTGTATGTATATATGTGTGACTAATTTTCTTGCTAAATGTGTAATGCTGACGTGTAAGCTATTGTGGATGTTGCTATGGATGCTGATGGGGCTTGACAGATTGTGTATGATGTATATGAAGACGTGTCATGTGATGTGGCATCTAAATGTCATAACTTTTATTTTATGTGTAGATTAAAAGTTAGCAATATGTGTGGATAAAAGTAACCATATGTCCAGGTAAATCTTTGTACAAAAGATGGTCAAAATTTTGTATATATGGGTAAAAGCAGCCACATGTGTAAATAAAAGCATTGTATTTGTGGGTAATACTCTCTATGTGTAGGTAAAACTACCCATATATGTGGGTAAAGTATCCGTCCATATATGTAGCCTTACTTGTATATGTGGTAAAACTTATCCGTATGCATAGGTAACAATTATCTATATCAAATTTGAAGTTCATATTACATATATCATGTTTAATAAAACACAAGAACTAAACAAACAAACAAATAAATGTCCATAACACTATTCAAGACAAGGCCTTCCCAGCCATTTTCTTCCAACTCTACAACCAATCGAGTATATGACTCACATTGACTCAACTCATTCTGTAAATAAAAGCTAAATATAAAATAAAAGATGGATCAACATTGTTATTAAAATCACCTCGGGTTCTAACAGGTTGGGTTTTCTGCAGTTGCCTCCCTCGTTTCTCATTCTTTCTGGTTTCTGTATTTTCACACATATAGTAGATTGTTGTAACCAAGATTTGAACTGTAATTAAAATAAAAGAAAGGATAGGAAAAAAAAATCCAACCTTAGTTTTTCTTATCTTTATTCTACATTGTTATCGATCCATTATAATGGAATATTCAGTCTCTTTATTTTCTTCTCAGTTCGTCCTTGTATTCTTCTTGTTGTAAATGTGGCCTTTGAGTTCTTTGTTTGTTATGCTAAGTATTTCAAGTAACAATGAAAATAAATGTAGAAGCCTTTTTAGATATGGTTATATTTAGAACTATGTAGTCTCTCTCTAAGTTAAGAAATTTATAAACTTATTTAAAAATATTACTAATTGCTTCCTCTTTCAATAGTTTATGTTAGAATAGGTGAGCAAGCCTAGGAGATTCAATCTAGAAGAGTATAACTAATGATTACTTTAATATTAATTATCTTTTCTCCACCGTGGAGTTTCAGAATACACGATTCTTGACCTCAAGAATAGAATTGAAGCATATGTAGTGTAGGGATCTAGAGAAGGAAGATAAATTTTTGCTATAGTCTTGACCAGCCTAAGTAAAATTACAATGTTCGTCTACCCAAAAATTATTGAACTTTGAAATCATTCATTAGTCACAAACCTAGGAATTTCAATGCATAACCAATCATTAGTCCACCGATAAGTATCAGAAATATACACGGGATTGTAAAAATTCAATGGTGTTCATCTCCAGCGTCATCTTTTTGAATCTTCAAAGATACAAAGTTTTTATTAGACCATAAATATTGTGAAATATCAAGATAGCAAGAAATTGATTAGACAAATAAAGGTTCGTAGAAATCAGACATCACATTACAATTGATTTATACATGTCTACAATATATTTATAAACTCACATAAACTCGTAGAATTGTAATCTGCAACTAGGAATACATGACTGCTGGTCGCAAATACGCCTTACAAGTTCGATATTCAAGTCCCTTTCTTGTGAATTTTTTTGCAACAAAATCTTTAGCTTATAAAATTTTTTCATCAGGGATTACCACTTCTTTATGACCTTTTTTGCCTTAAGTTCCTCCGAAAACATCTTACATCAAATATAAATAAAATAAGTACAATTGAGAAGAAAATCAACCTAAAAACACTAGACTTAACATAAAAAACTAATTTATTTTAGACCTATCAACAGTGACACCAAATTTTCCTACAATGAAAACAATAATGTTATATAAATTATTATTTAAAATTTGTAAATGCGCATAATATCTTTCAGAATAATACATTTTAGAATTTTATATTTTTGAGCATAATGTTATTATGCAAATCATGTGCAAATCATGTGCAAATTATGTGTAAGTCTTTACCAAGTTGTTTTGTCTATAGAAAGCATCACTACCCTTTGAATACAAGAGATCACAAAAATCTAGTGAACTTTCACTTGCCTTTATTAATTGGACATGTATTATGCTGTGTTGTACGTTCGTAATTAATTAGAGATGAATGAATTCAATGTGCCATAAACTATAAAGACAGTTAGGTCTTCCTCAATACTTCTACTGCATTCACAAGATTTATCAATAAGAATGTCACTTAATTTTAGTCTATCCAAAGATTATATCTGAACAAAATTGTAATAGGAAAAAATAGATAAATTTTTCATGAAAACTAGAAGGAAACTACAAAAGTGTAATAGTACATTGGTAATAACATTTGAAATAAGTAACTATACTTATTCTTTTGCTTTCCGCATTAGTTTTAGTTTTCTATATACAACTTGTTTTCAGCCCTCTAGCCTCAGCAAGACTGAAGGATTTTAATAGTTGCAACATATCAATTCTTGATTTTGAATTTTGCTGAATGGCCTTTCAAAAATAAAATAATGAGTCATAGGATTCCTCTAGTGCACCGGTTAATGATAGGACAGAGGAATTCATTGGGAAGGAGCTTGAAAATTAATAAGGTATTTCAGTGGGTGAAAAAAATGCAATTTAGCTCATAAGTTACTAAAATAAATATTTGTGTAAACAGTTTAGAAAACTTTTTATTTACACCGAACATATACATACCAACATGGGGCACAATGTCTGATGTAACTATATATAATAACACAATTGCACTTTTAAACTTTCTCAATTCATTCTTATCACATTTTGCTACTGTATGTCCACTTAGTTGCCTTTCGTCTCTGGCATGAAATAAAAATGATACTTCCTATTGATAAAGCATTAATGCCCAAAAAAATGAAAACCTGCCTTTGTTAATTATTAATAGTTGTCACAGTGATGACCCAAAAAGGCATTGTAGTCTACAAAAAAAAAAGAAAGGAAACAAAAGAATGATACTTATTTTTCCCCCACTTGGTAATAAAAGTCAATTCACAATGACATCCTAATCTAAATTTTCAAGGGAAATGTTTTCATAATTCTGACTCGAGTCTAGAAACTTTGCGTGAGACTCTCAAACCAGTAACTATACTGAGAATTGCATACATCAATTATAAAATAAGAATTCAAACAAATATGATATGTATGTTTCTAAGTTAGATGATCACTAATGGGGAAGAATCTCTTCCAATACTTATGATGGCTTCAAATTGATCTAGAAACCTTGTACTCCATGATGCATGTTGTCTCTGGTATGAAGAAAAAAAATGATCGCTCCTATTAAAGAGCAGTGATGCCCAAGAAAGTAAAGACCCATATGTTCAGTTTGCACAATAATCACAGTGTAATTTAGGTCATTATTACAAGCATCACAATGTATGTGCTAGTCTATAAAGCAGTCCCCAAGGCCTTGCCTTACCCATGGTGCTTATCATCTGTCCAACCATGAGGGCTGAGAGTATATCATAACTCAAGGCACTACTAGCTATCAATACAAAGAAAATGACTGTATCTGGTTTGGTTAGATAGAAATTAGCATTCCCATCTAAGTAGTAAATAATCTAACTAAAGAGCTTACAATACATAAAAAAAAAAAAAAAAAGTCATTAATGTATACAATGGGTTTAGGGCAACGTTAGTATGTACTGGTGGTGTATAGGTGTTTATAAGGGTATTTTTGTTACTTTGATTAAATTAATTTTTTAAGCTGGAAAGTTTGAAATTATGCATGTTTTCTTACACTGTCATCAATGATGTGAACTTTTAGTATTTTGATAATATATATAACAGTTAAAATGTGTTATTTTATGCACATTTCCTTGAAAAAACAATTAAGAACTTGTTATGTACACTATGATTGAAATTGTTTTAGATTTAAAGCTTGTTTACATTATACACTAAGAAGAGTTACGTTCAGATTTTTATTTTGGAAAGTTTATTATTGAGGTGGGCCCTACCTATTCAATTCATAAGATTGAACAATTATACCAAATTTTGTACAATGAAAATAGTAATGTTACACAAATTATAATTTGAAAGTTGTAAACATACAAGAGACCTTTTAGAATATAATTTCATATTGTTAAGTATAATATTATCACGTGCAAATCACATGCAACACATGTGCAAATCTTGTGCAAGTCTCTACTAAGTTATTTTGTCTATAGAAAGCATTATTACTCTTTTAGTACAAGAGATGACAAAAATAAAAAAAGACTATAAAGGTGAAGGAGAAATGAATTTACTCTTTTAATATAGAATGGTTAAATTCTTTTTTTATACATTCAATGTCCTGTTATCTATATGCTGATCTAATACTATCTTTCTTACAACTAACCTAAATTTATTACTAAGACAAAAAAATGCGGATAACCTATATATTTACATATCTTCCAAGGAAAATAATTACCCAGATTCTTGCACTTGTCGAGGCCTATTCCTCTATTGGTTTGTTCAATTTCAAACCAAGATTGGTGCATAAGTATATTTATCTCTTATTGGCAAGAGGTTGTCTTTTCCTTTTAGGCATTCTGGACTGATTTTGGGTTAAGCATTGTTTGCATATTATAGTTACAAGGTATTTTCTAAGTCAAGCCACATTTATGTAAGGGTATTGCTGGGCAAATTTTCAATTGGCGGCTAGTGGCGTTGAAACTTAAAATTTCAATATTCTTGAATAAGTGTTTAAGTTGTAAAAATCCTGAAGCACTCTACAGAAGGAGGTGGTAAGCATTTTCTTGCTTATGTTAAATATTTTCTTCATTTAATTCACACTAGTCATAACTGAAATTATTTTAGATTTAGAGTTTGTTTGCATTATGCACTACAAAGAGTTTTGTCCACATTTTTATCTTGAAAAATTTATGATTGAAATGGGCCTAACACTTAAATTCAATGAACTGGATCGTGATACCAAATGTTCTACAACAAAAATACTAATGTTACATAAATTATAATTTGAAAGTTGAAAACACATATAATACTTTTCAAAGTTTAATATTGTTGAGTATAATTTTATCGTGCAAATTATGTGCAAATCATGTGCAAGTCTCCATTAAGTTGTTTTGTTTATAGAAATCATCACTACCCTTTTTGCACAAGAGATGATATAAATCAAGAAAGACTATAAAGGTAAAGCGAAAGCAAATAGAATCAATTAGGTGCATCTGCCTTTAGGTAATGAAAGTGAGTTCATAATAACACCATGATATAAATTTTCGAAGAAAAGGTTTTCACAATTTTGACTCAAGTCTAGACACTTTGTGCAATACTCTCAAACTAGTACCTAGACTAAGACTTACATACATTTATTATGAATTAAAACTCTAAACAAATATGATTTGTAACTCCGAAGTTAGATTATCACTAATGAAAAAAAATCTCTTTTGATATCTATACTGGCTTGAAATTCTTCTAGAAACCTCATGTTTCATGATGCCTATCATATCTAGTATGAAGAATGATGCCTCTTATTGACAAACCAGTGATGTCCAACCAAATGAAGACCCATATGCTTGATCCGCAGAATAATCACAGTGTAATTCATGTCATTGCTACAAGCATCACAATGTATATGTTGGCCCTCAAGGCCTTGCTCTCCCCATGATACTTTTCGTCAATCCAACCACGAGGGGCCGAGAATATATTTTACCTCAAGACACTACTAGCCATCAGTGTCAAGAAAATGATTGCACCTAACCTACTTAGATAAGAATTAGCATTCCGATCTTAGTAGATAATTCAGATGAAGAATTACAATACAAAAAATGAAGTCATAAATGTATACAATATGTATAATGGAATGTTGGTATAATCGGTGGTGGATAAGTATTTATGGAAGATGTTTTTGTTACCTTAATTAGATTAGATTTTTTGAACTAAGTAGTTTGCAATTATACATGCTATCTTACTTTGTTATCCCTATTATGAATTCTTAGTATTCTGGTGGTGTATATGACCATTAAATTGCATATTTTATGCAAATTTCATTTGGACAAGCAATTAAAAACTTGTTCATTATGGCTGAAATTATTTTAGATCCAGAATTTGTTTGCATTATGCAGTAAGAAGAGTTTTGCTCATACTTTTATCTTGGAAAGTTTATGATTGAGGTGGATTCTAATTGTTAAATTCGTAAGACTGGACAATAATACGAAATTTCTTACAATGAAAATAATAATGTTACACAATTATTATAATTTGACATCTATTAACTAGACATCTATTACACTTTATTTTAAGTCCAAAATCAATTAGAAAGAAATGAATTTAATATGTCATAAATTATAAGGACATGTAAGTCTTTCACAATACGTCTACTACATTTAAAGGATTTATCTATACGAATGTCATTTAGTTTGGGTTGATCTTAAGACTATATTCAAAACCAAAACGAAACCTTAGAAGTAATAATACATTGCTAATAACACTAGAAACATGTAACTATACTTGTTCTTCTACTTTTTATGTTAGTTATACATGTACAACATTTTTTAGCCCTGTAGCCTAAACTAGAAAATTTTAACAGCAGTAACATATCCTGGATTCTAAAGTTTGCTAAATGGCATTTTAAAAAATCAAATAATAGGTCATAGGATTCCTCTAGAGTACTAATTAATGGTTGGAAAAAGGAATTTAGTGGAAGTAGCTTGAAGACTCAATAAGGCATTCAAGTGGGTTGGAAGAGTGCGATTCAGATCATTAGTTACAAAAACAGTCAATATTTGCGTAGTTTAGAAAATTTTTTATTTACACCGAACATGATGTACCACATGGGTCATAATATTTGATGCAGCCGTATACAATAATGCAGGTGCACTTTTGTACTTCCTCAGTTCATTCTTGTCATCTTTGCTGCTATATGTAAATTATGTTGTCCTAACAAGTACTTTAAAGAATATAAATATGAAAGAAATAAAATTTTAGAAAATCGTGAAATAGAAGAAATAGAAAATGATCATAAAATTCTTGTCTTTATTACTCCAACATGCTGTTGACCTTATTTAAAATTTGAGATTGTAATCGCAAGAAATGATGATACCTTTTTAAGATCAAAAGTTGCAAAAACATTTTAAACATGGATAGTCATAACACAGCAATTCAAGTTCTTTGCAATGACAAAAAGTTAACAGAAGCTCAAAAACTTTGCAATGACATAAAAAGCCAGGTTTATAATTTATAGTTGCTCTTAATATGATTCATGTTGCTAAACTTAGAATTTCTTAATAATGCTTGTCGCGCCCCGAAATGATAAAGCACTGGTGGGGTCCGTGACTGTTGCGCCCCAAAAAAGGCGGTCCGATCCGATAACCCTTTTCAAAAAGAAAGATTTTTTAAAAAACCGTGCGTGTGTGATGAAAATTGAATTTTTTAGTGAAAAAGTGTATTTTAATAAAATGGTATTAAAAATAAAATATAGCCAAGACTAAAAATATGATAGTTTGGCCAACTAATTTTGAAAAAGAGTTTTTGTAAAAATGGAGTTGCCACTTGGTATTGAGTTAGAGTGTACCAAGTCACCCAAAAAATCATTTAACAAAACAAAGCAAAATAAAATAAAAATTAAAAAAATATTTGAAAACCCTTTTTCAACTCCGGTCTATGTAAAAACAAGAGAAAAAGGTCCGAGAATCACATTTGAAGAAAGGGAAGGCAAAGGCTCACGCCTAAGACACCCTTTCAACCTAACCAAAACTAGTTGTGAGATTTAATTAAAATTTTTCTAAAATAACCCCAAATTCTATCTCGTTTGGATGTGTCTAAATGAATGCAAATCCTAAATCTAAATAAGAGTATCGGGAGGGTCAAAATGTTCCTTCGAGGCTTGGTTGGAATTATCGCATTAATTGCGAAACCCAAGTTGAGACTTCGAGGAGTCATGAGTGTAAATGCAAAATGGAATGCAAAAGAAAAAAAATAGTATAGATAGTAAGTGTCAAAGAAAGTGGGTATGCAACATAATGGGTACGGTACTAATAACTCGTAATTGACATTTTCTACTTACGAAAGGGGAACGGCCTATCAAGCCACTACTTCCCACGTAAGTAGACGACTATTTCTAGTCGGAGCACACAAATGACATAAATTCTAAATGAAATGTAACTTAAATGTCATGCACTGTCAAATGGTAAAAATAGGTAATGATAATAATAAAATATATACCAAAAATCATACAAATATGAAAAACTCTAAAAAAATAAAATGTGTGTGAAATGAGATGAAATGTACAAGAGTGAAACCAGCACAAAAATGCCCTAGGGCTCTAGTATTGGACTAGCCCTTTCTAAAGATTCCCCACTAGCGTTGGACTAGCGGGAAGGCGACAAAGCCACAACTAGCATTAGATTAGCGTGGTGACGGAATAATAAAACTAATAAAATACGAATCAAAAAGTAAATAAACATATAAAGATATAAGAACACGTAAAAACACATAACATGTAAGCATGATACAAAATTCTAAGAAAAGTGGTAAAACATATAAGCACACGAGCACACAAAAGCACATAAGCCCTAGCTATTACATCGGGAGAATTAATTACAATTTTAGGGGTAAAAAAATAAAAATGACCTATCTATTACACTTGCTATCTAAATACACAAATATTTTTTAAATGCAAAAGGAAAGTAATCTAATTATTACATTAGCTAGCTAAATACAAAAATATTACATTTTCTGTCAAAATAATAAAATTTAAAATTAAATAACATAAAGTAAATATATACGCAAAAAGCATGTAAAATAACAAACATGTGAAGAAAATACATGATAAATCACATAAGAGCACATTGGAGCACATAAGACAAAATTAACGAGAAATAAGGATACCTCTTTGAAGATCAAGTACAAATGCTTAAGAATACAAAAAACATGTCAAGGTACCTCGGTATAAATAAATAAAGGCTAAAATATGAAATCTTAACAAAATTAGGGTAAAAATATAAATTCTATGAAACTAAGAGGGCTACAAGTAAATTTCTATCAAACTTAAGGGGTAAATTGGAAATTCATGCAAATATAAGGGGACAAGATGCATGTTAAATCAAATTGGGGAGGGCAAAATAGTAAACTCATAACAAGTAGGGGTGAATTTGCCAATTAAAGAATTAATTGAAAGAATGAGAAAATCTGGGGGTCAATATAAAATTATTAAAGACTTAATTGCACAAAGCTAAAATCTTTGAGGGCACATTAACAATGTTCAAGAAAAATAAGGCTTAAAACATAAATATTCACATTAATTAAAAGATCACCAAAAGAGTGAAAATGTTAAACTAAATCAATTAACTAAACCAGTTAACTTAATTAAATTAACTGACTAAGTTAAAGAAAAATTAATCAAAAATCAAAAACAAATAAAAGAATTAACTAAAGTTAAGACTAAAAAAAAATTCAAAAAAAAAATGTAAGACCCACACATGCCCGAATCGGGTTTTTCCTCACCCGAACTCAACTTTCTTTCACCCGAATCAGTTTCTTCTCTCTGCTCTATTCTTTCTCTTTTTCCCCTCTCTCTTTTTTATCTGAGTTTCTCTCTTCTTTTTCTCCCTTCGATCATTCTCTCTGTTTCAATTCCTCTTTCTGTGTCTGCTCCGTTTCTCTTCTTCCTCCGCATCTCACTCTCTCTTTATCTCTCTTGATGTTAATCTGCCCTTATTTTCTCTCTCGCTCTCCTACTCTCTCTCTATTCTTTTCCTCTCCGATTTTCAGATGATTTGCCCCTTCGAATCATTAGAGAGGAGAGACACGGTGGTGAGGGTATGGCTGTGTGATGTGGGTAGCAGTGCTGTTGGCTAAGAATAGTTTCCGGTGGTGGTGCGTGGCTGCCTTGGTGGTTGTGTCTAGTTTGAGCTTGGCTATTCTTGAGTGGCACGTGTGCGCCTAAATTGTTGGGGTTGGTACTTTGTTGCTGATTTGTGTAGTATTACTATGGTGTTTGGATAGCCTTTTATGGCATTTGGGCTATTGATGGCCGTGGATGAGGACTGGTGGCGTTGTGGTCGTTTAGTGGTGGTGATTGGTGAACTGATGGTGGCTGTGTGAATTTGGCAGTGGTCCTTTCTAGTTGTAATTGGTGATTGTAATTTTGTTGTGTTGTTGTTGTTCCTTTTCTTTGCAGGTAATAAGGATTGATTGAGGCTTGGGTGGTAACAGGGGAGGTGGCTATGAAGTGTGTGTGCGCAACCTCTTTTGTGTGTATGAATTTGATGATTGTGAATGGTGGTTTTTCGATGGTAATTAACAGTAAAGTGTGTGAGTGAGGGGGTGGTGATTGGATTCACTGGCAGTGTTCGTGATTGTGAGGATGGCTGAATTGTAATGGTGTGATGGTGACTGGTTACCCAATGGTGACAATGATTGTGATTTGGGGGTTTGAATCTGGCTTTAACCGTTTGTGCTTGTGTGATGTGTATGTGTATGTGTGTCGATTGTGTATGTGGCTTTTGTGTGATTGATTGTGTGTGTATGGATGGTTTTGTATGCTCTTGGTTGTGAGTGATTGTGCGTGCTTGTTTATGGCTAATGACTGGTTGTTGTGGTGACTTTGGGTGCAAGGCTGCTAGTGAGAGGCCGTAGCTGATGGTGGAGATGGTGGCCATGGATTGTGTTTGATGATTGTCTACGGTTGAAGTTGTGATTGGAGGACTATTTGGGCTATGATTGGTGATGATGGATTTTGGCAGTTATTGAAGGCTGATTGGTAGTGGCTACAGGTAGTTTTGTGACTGTCGTGGGTGACTTGGGAAGGTGGTGGTCTTATGGTGGTATGGTTGGGCTTGGAGGAAGAAGAGAATGGTTAGGGAAGGAGATGTAGTTGGAGGCTTGAAGAAAGAGAAGAGAAGATGAAATTGAAAAACAAAAAGGAAAACTATAAACCTAAATAGAAACAGAGCCAAAAAAGAAAGAAGTAAAAGGAAACCAGAAAAATAAGAATTAAAAATTAGTTCTAATAATTTGCTGTCCTAAAACAAAATGTTTAGATTATTTTCTAATAATATAAAAGGTATAAAAAGAAAATAGAGATTGAAATGTTACTTTGATTGTCTTGCTTGAAGATGATTAGAGCCGTTATATTTGTTGTCGAGTTTTTATCCTTTTGATCTTAATGTATGAGAGGGAGGTGTGTTTGTGTGTGAAATGTGGGCCTTTAGATCTGAGTGTGTGTATGTGAGGTGTGTTAGTGTGTGTAAGAATGTGCAGTGTGTGTGCAAGAGTTGTGTTATGATTTTCTAATAATTCTCCCTTTTTTATTTTTTAATAGGGGTATTTATAGAGTCTAGTAGTCTTGGCCTCCAAGAATACCCTAAAATAACCAAAATGCCACTAGTAATAAAATCTTAATTTTATCATAAAAAATTATTTTTGACACAAAAAATCAAAATTAATACAAAAATGACAATGAACTCCAAAATTTGCCCAAAAAATTCAAAATAGATTTCAAAATTTAAAAGATAAAGTTTAGAGTTTAAACTTAGCCAAAAATGTGTTTGGGGTTTAAAATGACTATTTTACCCCTAGGCAAACGAAAATATATAGAAAAATAGCAATTGGTTTCAAAAAATTTCTAAAAATTAAAAATAACCTTAAAACCCTAATTTTTACAGAATTTTTTTGAAACCAATTGCTATTTTTCTATATATTTTCGTTTGCCTAGGGGTAAAATAGTCATTTTAAACCCCAAACACATTTTTGGCTAAGTTTAAGCTCTAAACTTTATCTTTTAGATTTTGAAATCTATTTTGAATTTTTTGGGCAAATTTTGGAGTTCATTGTCATTTTTGTATTAATTTTGATTTTTTGTGAAAAATGCATTTGAAATGTGAAATAACTATTTTGCCCTTGAACGTAGTATTTACAGAAAAAATAGCAAGTGTTCTTGAAAAAGTCAAAAAATTTAGAAACATATCTAAAAGCTTGAAAAATAAATTTGGGACCTAAAATGAACGAAAATAGTGTTTGTGAGGCAATTAACCATTTTGTCCCTGTGCTGGTGAAATATAGAAAAATATTAGTTAAACTTGAAAAAAGGACAAAAAATTTAAAAATATGTATGAAGGTACCAAATTTGAATTTAAGACCCCACAACTAATGAAAAATATTTACAGCTGAAAATTACTATTTTGCCACCCTGAAAATGCAGATTTCACTCATTTATTCAAAAAAAAATCAAGATTTGGCCCAGAAACTAACTAAAAAAATTGCCTCATAATGTTGAAAAAATAAATGGTGTGTCAAAATTTGGTACCTACAATGCTATAAGCAAATTTTACAAAAATATAACATTTAAGTATAAGATTCATTTTGCCTATTCATATTAAATAGGCTCAATGTTGTGAAAATATAGCAGCTACAAAACATATAATGAAATATCATCACAAACTCATTGCTAGATCACAAACAAACACTATCTACACTAGCAAAAACATAACTAAGGAGAGAGAAACTTCAAACTTTTGTAATAAAAAGAATCTAGCAACAAAAAAACTGGCATTGGATTTGCCATGTATAAGTAATATTAACAACTGGTGATTCTTTGAGCAATTTAATGATTCGCTCCACCCTAATTCCGCGTTCCATCTTTTCAAGTAACATATCCTTTCCATTGCATTGCTTGACCGTGATAAAAGAGGCTCGTAAAGGAAATGAAACACAAGGATTCGGTGATTAAGAAAAAAAAAAGGAATTTGAATGTTTGACTGTGGACAAATGAATTTCATGGTGATCGTGACATCTAAAGTTTTCTTCTGACTCAGTTAGAACACCTAGATCGAGGATGATATAATATTTGAGGAAGATGGATAAAATTATCTTCCTTTTGAAAATTAACATTTTATTATAAAATTGTTGATTTTTATTATAAAACTATCTTCCTTTCTTGGTTTTTTGTAAAAATCTTACTGTCAAGGAATATAAATGAACTAGTTAATTTACGTAGTTTTTGTTATATTGGATTAGGGGAATGCTAGTATATACCGGTGGTAGGTAGAATTTTATGGGGATGTTTTTGTTGCATTAATTAGATTAATTTTTAAAACTGAGGAGCTTGAAATTATACTTGCCATCTTGCTTTGTCATCATTATTGTGAATTTTTGGTATTCCTATAGCATATTTAATGATTAAAATATATATTTTATGCACATTTTGTATGGGAAAGAAATTAAGAACTTGTTATGTGCACCACAATTGAAATTATTAGATTTAGAGTTTGTTTGCATTATGCACTAAAAAGAGTTTTGTTCACATTTTTATTTTGAAAAGTTTAGGACTAAGTTGGGCCCTAAGTGTTAAATTCAATGGATTGGATTGTGATACAAATTTCCTTCAAGAAAAATAGTAATGTTACATAAATTATGATTTGAAAAATGTAAACACACATAATACCTTTCAAAATTTCATATTGTTGTGCATAATGTTATCATGCAAATTATGTGTAGATCTTGTACAAATTAACTATAAGTCTTGGCCTAATTGTTTTGTCTATAGAAAGCATCGTTAACTTTTTGTACAAGAGATGTCAAAATCAAGAAAGACGATAAAGGTGAAAGGGAAGTGAATTAAATAAATAGGAATAAACTATCACTTACATTTATTAATTGGACATCTATTATGCACTCTGGCAACTTTGTAACAAATTAGAAATGAATGAATTTAATCTGCAATAAATTAGAAGGACATTTAGGTCATCCTTAATTTTTCAATTACATTCATGAGATTTATTTGTACGTCCCTTAATTTGAGTATATCCTAAGACTTATTTTGAACAAAATTATAGGAGTAAAAATGGATAAATTTTTTGCAAAAACAAGAACAAAATATGAAAGTATAATAATATGTTGCTAATAACACATGAGTTAAGTATTTATACTTATTCCTCCACTTTCTACGTTAGTTATACGTGTAAAACTTGTTTTTAACCTTCTAATCTCTACAAGACCAAAGGATTTTTACAGCAGTAATATGTCCATTTTTTATTCTGAAGTTTGCTAAATGGCATTTTCAGAAGTCAAGTAATGAGTCATAGGATTCTTCTAAAGCACCAGTTAATGGTAGCAAAGTGGGATTCACTAGGGAGGGGCTTGAAAAATTGAATGCATTCAGGTAGGTGGGAAGAGTGTAATTTAGCTCGTAAATTACTAAAAAGTCAATATTTGTGTAGACAATCTAAAAACCTTTCATTTACACCTAACACACATGTACCACATGGGATACAATGCCAGATGCAGCTTTATAATAACGCAGGCGCACTTTTGAACTTCTCATTTCTTATTGTCAACCTTTGCTTTTATATGGAGATTATGTTGTCCTAGTAAGTAATTTAAAGAATATAGATATGAGACAAATAAAGTTTTAGGAACCCATGAAATAGAAGAAAAAGAAATAGCATTAAAATTCTTGCCTTTACTGCTCCGACATGCTGTTGACCTTGCTTAAGATATGAGATTATGAAACTTTTTTAAGATCAAAAAATTGGAAAAGCATTTTAAATATGAATAGTTATAACATGACAATTCAAATTCTTTATGACGACGAAAACTTAAAAAAGCTCAAGAACTTTGCAACAATATGAGAAATTCGTGTTTACAATTCTTAGCTACTCCTAATATGATTCATAAAATTAATTTAGAAATTCCTATGTATGGGTATAAGCAAATTGTATAAAAATATAACATTTATGTATAAGATTCATTTAGCTTGTTTTTACTGAATACACTAAATGTTATGAAAATACAACAAGTGCAAAACGTATAATGAAATTTTATCTCAAACTTATTAGCAAATCATAAAAGAAGCACTATCTGAGCCAGTTAAAACTTAACTAAGGAGATAGAAACATCAAACCTTTGATAATAAAAAGACTCAAGCAATAAAAATATTAGCATTTGATTAGCATTGTATAATTAATATAAACAATTGGCGATTCTTTACTCAATTTAATGACTCACCCTACAGAGAAATGTACAAAAATTGATATGAAATTCCAAGCCATTTATCTTGAAACAAATTTTTACCATATTATCTTTAAGTGTGATAAGAAAAAAAAAAGTAAGGAGGAAGGTTTGGTTGTGAGCAAAAGAATTTCCAAAATAGAAAGGAACATAATGAATTTGGTGATCGTGACTTCTAAAGTTCTTTCTTTCTCAATTATTTTGAGGAAGGTGCGTAAAACTCTCTTCCTTTCGATAACTAGTATTTTGTTATACATATCTAGTTCATTTTTATTTTTACAAAAACCAGCCCCATTTGTTATTATTTATTCATTAGTTGGAGAGTTCTATTAAGGCTTGTAAATTAAGAAAACTCACCATAAGTAGGGATCTAGCTAAAGTAGTTATCACTAGTGAAAGTACTCAATGATATGTACCAAATCCAAAATTCTACAATTATACATATCCAACTACAAGTAAACTTAGTTGCTTTGCCACCTCAAACTTTTGTCTCAACAAAAATTGAAAAAAGTTCTACATTTTTCAGCTCAACAGCAAATCTAAATCCAAGTTTGGTAAATGGTAATTCGTCCCAACTAACTATCGCATAAGTTTTTGGTCACCTGCTCTATCGAAATCTAATCTATTTAATTTGCTTTGAAGAGGTTAATATTTCTCTGATTTTTCTTTTACCTTTTGTTCTTTTAGTATAAAACTGTTGAATTCTTTTTGTTTATAAAAACCAAAAACAATAATACTGTTTTTTAATAAAAAAACAAATGAAAGAAACAAAATGGTTATTAGCTAATTGACAAAATACTAAATCATTAAAAGAAATATTTTTAGTTTTTTTTTTGTTTTCTTTGATAAAACTAAAATATGAAAATAAAAATGGGTGCTAAACTGGGGCTTTTAAAAAAATGTAATGTTTTTATGGGTCCAAAAACAAATCTTAGAAAAAAAGGGATTTCTAAAAATCAGGAGCACTGCTTAATATTATATTTTAGGTATACCAAGTCACCAAGAAAGAATTTAGTATCAAAATTACTTAAAATAAATAGGACTCTTTATTTAGATAACTTTCCGGTCTTTCGAAATAAAAAATATGGTTGCTAGTCTAATTTCAGATCTTTTAATTTTAAGGCTTAAAGTTAAACTAATTTTATTTTAGATGCACCACAAAAAATAAAATAAATCACAAATAAACAAAATATATTTTTTATTTCAATTAAAAGAAATGTTCAAATTTTGAGTCTCCATTATAAATGTTAAAGAATTAGAAACTTTTGATACGCCTGTTTATATTTTTACCAACAATAATAAGCTATTGGTACAAGATACATAAATAACATAAAGATAAAATAAAATTATAATGCACTAATGAAAAATAATATTAACTAAAATAATTAAACTAATAAAACTAAATACACCTAATTCAATGTTAAATGAGCTATATTAAACTAAACTAAACTAATTAACCCTTAAATAGCTATTAATTTAACTATTTTCAACTTCTTTTATGCTAGGGCCTAATTGGAAACATCAAGAAACTTCTATTGGATCAAATCAGAAAATAAGAAAACTAGAAGGATTGAACTGCAAAATTTTAAAAATTACCTTTTGCTTCTAACTTTCAGAAGGAACGCGTCAGACCTGGTTTCCGTTTCATTTTTAGTTTGTGTCCCTTCAGCTCTGTTCTTTTGGCCACTGATTTTCGACTCAGGCTAGCTTAAGACTGGAAACCTCATCCTCAACACACACACACACACTCACTTAAACACACACACTAACACATTAAACATGTACAATCAAACCAAAAAAAAAAGAAAGAAAAAAGAACCATCTTTTAAATCAAGAATATCATGAGGTATTTTGTCAAATAGTTTGTTTGTTATTGTTTGTGCTGAGACATTCTTATTTTTAGGCAAGCAATAATTAGACCTAATGCTTTAGGCTTGGCTGGTTTGATTTTCCTACTCAGATGTCGTTGAAATATAACTGACTCTGTGAAAAAGAATGTATTATATCCAATTAAAAGGCAAAAAATTAGTAATTATTAGAAGCACTTTGGGACACTAGATCTATATAAATAAAAATAAAGAACATAGAAAAATAAAGAATTTGTTTGGACATTCAAATCTATAATCTAACTGTTTTCTTGCTTTTCATTTTTATTATTCACTTGATCAAGTTTAGCACTAACAGCGATCATTGTCAATAGGTTCCTGGCTCGACATTATTCTTAATGGTAATGATTCTAGCAAAATCGCATACATTCTGGTGCATCAATATCAATACTATCTAATTTTTTATTTCAAAAAATGCCTGTTTGCTTTGCCTTTTGGTGTAAAAAAATCTCCGCATTTTACTGTATGATCATCAAGATTTTCAACTTAGTACAAAGATGGTTGAAGTCGTATGTCATTGATTCCTATGGTAAAATATATCATATATGTTTAGTAGTATTAGAATTTGAAAATTTCTCTTGTTCATAACAAGATTTTTATTTTTTTAACTCTTATATTTTTACAATCAAATGTCCATCTTATAAATCATTTATTTAACGTTTACTAGGATGCAAATTCAGGGACTTGTTGGATGTTCGATTATGTCCATATAACAAAAGTTGAATTAGATCGAGATACAGAGCGGGAGTAATTTCCTCAAGCAAATCCATTGGTATTGGCATTTCAGAATTTTCAATAACAATTATCATCAATATTTTATTTCATTCGCCTTAAAGCCTGCATATTTACATGATGATAATGCAGATGAAATTTCCCGACGATGCAATGGCTTTTGTTGGTGAAATTTCGACAAGCAATTAATCTTCATTTTTTCTCCTTTTAGTAATTCTTATTTTATTGATAGGATAATTCATTTCTTGCTTTGTACACACTTAGATTTTTAATGTTGATTAACCCTTTTGGGCTGTTATGGTGGGATGAGATTGTACCCACTGGTATTACCCTAATCAAAAACCTCATAATCAATTAGCTACTTTCTTGCCTTGAAAATCATGATGTTTTATTTGAATGGAAATTGAGTTTTTTCATTCTGTTAGACAATATTAAATCATGTAATTTGACTGGAAAT
The DNA here is from genome assembly GCA_024721245.1 of Mitragyna speciosa. Classification (NCBI taxonomy): domain Eukaryota; kingdom Viridiplantae; phylum Streptophyta; class Magnoliopsida; order Gentianales; family Rubiaceae; genus Mitragyna; species Mitragyna speciosa. The sequence goes on from CM045568.1 coordinate 16,177,002, forward strand.
TGAGTTTCTTTCACCCTGAACAATATCCTGCATTACATAAAGTTCTAACAATTTTCTAGAATGAGTAGATTGCAAGCCTTTCCTGATTATTGTATGTATTTTTCATTATCTAATTATTTATATATTTTTTGGCCTATTAACTAAGTGTTTCCATATTTACGGGGAAATATTAAATTTGCTAGACTGCAAGCCTTTCCTGATTATGTGTGTATTTTAAGCCTAGTAAATAAGTGTTTGCATGTATTTCGCAAAACATTTTGCATATCGTTAAGTGTTTTGAACATTTATAAGTTGTAGAATGGTACAGTCTCCTTGGTCGGATGCAAAATATTTTCTTTAGGAAATTATTTTACATGGAAAAATTATTTTCCTACAATTTTTTTTTAGTGTTGGAATGACAATGTGAAAATATTTTGAAATAGAATTTTTTATATTTTTTGTTTTTAATATTTATAAATTAAAAGGACTAATAACAATCTCAATAAATGTTTGATAAGTAATTGAATTTAACTAGATATTGTTTTGTTTACAATTAGTCTAAAAGATAATCTAATGGTAAAATATACATAATCCTAATTATATTACAGTGCAAAAATTAGAAGCAAAAATTAGTTTGGTAATCAAAGTTAAAAAAATAGCTACCTAAGTTGATATCAATCTTCAACTATTCGAAAAATAACTTATACTTATTAAGTACGTGAGATGTTTTCTGTCAAAAGGTGAAAAATTGAAAAATATCTTACGCAAGAAAAATTTTTCGGCATTTGGCACTAAAAAAGAAATTTGAAAATATTTTACACGTTACTCTAACCAAACAAACCTGCGTGAAAGTGATAGACTAAAGTAATTACAGGAAACGAAAGAAGTAGAATGTGTTATGAGCTTCTTAGGGCGTGAGTTTGCTGCTGCTTTCTTTAAAATTGTGAGGCTGGAAAAGAATCATCTCAACAAGTGGAAGCAACATGAAGGCAATTCATTGAGCCCTTTGTGAAGTAATTTGATTGCAGATTTGAATCATTATACAAGATTTTTGACAACACATTTGAATCGTTTTTTCACAATGATTATTGAATACTTTTTGCGATGATGTGAATATTAAAAAAAAATGTATATTTGAGAAGATAAAGCAGAGAGTGCTACCTTTTTTTTGGTAATAAAAAGAATATTTACAAATATACAAATAAACAAATTAATTAGATCTTTCCCAATTAACTTGTGCTATGTCTGAATGTAACAAAATACCTACTCTAACAGGAGGTTGACTACAAAAACTAAAAGGGGAATCAGTTTTAACCCCATCGTTAGCCAAAAAATCTGCACAAAAGTTCCCTCTCTACACGTGTGCTGAAATGTAATGTCTATACCCTGAGCATATGCTAGCCGATCCTCCAGCAGTATTAGAACATTAGTAGGCCTTTCACATTTTCACATTTATTATTCAGCATATCAAAGCAGAGAGTGCTACCAAATACAGATAAAGCAACCAAAATGTAGAGTTAAAAGTCTCTGTGCGTGTGTCTCTCTGTCCGTGTGTGTGTGTGAGAGAGAGAGTGTGAGTTGTATTTCTGGGTCAAGAAAAAAATGAGAAAATGAAAGTATCTGATTGTATACTTTCTTGAAAGTAGTATTGTTATTAATGTTTGCAACTTCAATAAAAAGTATAAAAAATAGTTAAGGAGCATTTTTCTATTAATTTTTCTGATCTTAAGGATCTGGATAACGGTTCAAATGCACACTGTTAGCTAGCCATGTGAAGAGTGCACATCAGAAAGTTCTTCCCTTGGTTGGTCAGTCGTTGCGAGGAAATCATGTTAACAAAAACAATGATAAAAACACCTCTCATTTTTGCACACAGTAGAAATTAAAGCCTTTGAGCTAGAGATATGGGGTCATGAGACAAATCTAGTCACACAATTTCTAGTTTTGCTCATTTCCTTGGGTCACTTCGACAGCAATTGGCTACACAAGTAAAACCAGTCTTTAGATCTTTATCTTTAGTTTTCTTGGTTTTATATATCCAATTATATATTATTATCCATGTTAGCTGGCGACCACTATGAATAATTTCAGCTGTTTCTTCATTCTTAAGAACTATCATACAAAGATTCAGATCAGCAATCTGAATGAAACTTCATCCTTGGTCTTACAAATCTTCTTTCCTTTTTCCTTTTGCTTTTGTTTGTTGATCTAACGTTTGTTTCCCACTTTACAGCATAAAGAACAGCAAATGTCCTACCAAGATGATGGAATTAGCACAGATTCTGTTACTATTCTTGTCTCTGATTCTTTTAATGTATCTGTATCTTCACAAGCTTAGTCTGAGAAACAAATCTGAAGTTGCAACCGGCAACTTTGCATCTGAAAACCAGAGGCTTCCTCCAGGCAATACGGGTTGGCCTCTTCTGGGTGAATCATTGGATTTTTTCTCCAAAATTCGGCAAGGTGTTATTGAAAAGTTTGTAACAGATAGGAGGGATAAGTATTCCTCCACTATCTTCAGGACATCATTGATTGGACACCCCATGGCAATAATATGTGATGCTGAGGGAAATAAATTTCTGTTTTCGAATTAGAATAAGTTTGTCAAGCATTGGTGGCCAAGCACAATCGACAAGCTATTTCCCAAGTCGAATAACAAGCCTAACACTGAGCACACAAAAGCATTGCGTAAACTACTCCCATTCATTCTAAAGGGAGATGTTTTAAAAGAATATGTAGGGACAATGGATGCAATAATGAAGCAGCATCTGCTGATGTATGCTAACTGCAAACTAGTCAAAATTGGTGATATGGCGAAAAGGTACATATTCAAATAGGCATGTATTACATTCTTAGGCATTGACAATCAGGGAAAAATTGATGAACTTGAAAAGGGTATAGAGGACATAGGAATTGGTCTTCATTCAATCCCCTTAAATTTTCCAGGAACAGCTTTGAATCGTGCCATCAAAACATCAAAGCTGATACGTAAGCAGTTTGAGGAAATGGTTAGGAAAAGAAAAAATGATTTTTCAGAGCATAGCTCATCTTCAACGAAGGACTTTGTGTCACACATGCTTCTAGCAACAGATGATAATGGTCAGTTTTTCAGTGAAGCAGACATTGCTTGCATTTTGTTAGGTTTATTACAAGGTTCCTACACAACTGTTCACAGCACCATTACCAACATCATGATGTATCTTGTGGAGTTTCCTGATGTTTATAACTTGGTCCTAAGAGGTAAGAACAATAGCTAATTTTATTCTTAATGTAGTCTTATTTTGGAACTATTCTTGATATTAGTAGAGCTGCCTTGTGATACCAGGGACCTTTTGATCAATGACCTTAGTGGGAGATTGTGTAATATGTAGAAAGTCAAAGGACTAATTAGCAAATTCCATGATTTTGATTTTATCTCCAAATGAATTAGGTTTCTCACCATTTTCTATTCTTCTTCTCCTTGGCATCTTTCTTTCACTCTCTAAAGACTTTCCATCCCTCCCACTTGAAGGGAACCTTGAAGGCCACCATTCTCCAAAGGAAGCAAGCAACAATCCCTTTGATTCTTTCAACCAAGGTATTTATTTTCTCAAAGCTAATTTCTTTTCTTAGTTTTGCTATGTGATGTGGTGGTAGAGTGAGTAGTTAATGTTTCTTGGTTGGATACCATTAGATGGTTTTATCCTTTAACTTGATGCTTGGTTGTGGTAGTGTAAGTGCTTGTGAGTTATAATGGATGTGTGAGGTGGGTGAGTTAGAGATTTGAAGAATTGGGTATGAGACTTTTGGAGATTTTGTGTGATTTTGAGAATGATTCATGAAATATGTTGTTTATGATGTTAAGATAGTGTTTTCTTATCTTATTATGTCATTTTGAGGTTGTCTTGTTGTTTGGATCAAGTGAGAAGATGATAAACAGTGTTGGAGGTGTTTTTGAGCAGTTGCAGGTCGTTTTTGGCTCGTTTCTGGTGCCATCCGCGGCCCCATCCGCGCCACGGATGGAACCGCGGATGATCGAGCCAACTTTCTGGGCTGATCCGCAGCACGATCCGCTCCGCGGATCAAGCCGCAGGCTGAGCCGCGGCCACGGCTCAGCACTGTTCACCCGCAGCTCACTTCCTGTTGTGAGCCGTGAGTGGACGCTCCTCGACCCGCGAGCGCGGATCATTTTGTTTTCTAGGGAAGTTGTTCTTTTGTCTTTTGAGTAGAATTTGAGTTTGGTTATGTCTCTTTGATAGAATTAGAGTATAATTTGGGTGTTTATTGTGTGTTATAGGCGACGAAGAACTTTATCCCTACTCGGACTACCTAAATTAGTCTTGGAGTGAGGTAAGTAGTATTTGATCCTCTTTGCTTTTGAAAATGCACTTTGATGATAATAAATGATTTGAAGGATATTTTCTCTATATAAATGGGCTTATGTTTGATTACATTGGTTTTGTTATGAAATGAGTATATGTAGTCTAAATAATCGTTTGAATGAGTATACGCTTAAGCTCTTGTATGTGAAATGGCTATGACGGGACTAGTTCCTTAAATTAGTAATTGTAGCAAATAAATTTGAACCGTGCTAACCGGTTATAGTTAGTTTTGAATCGGACCAACCGGGTTGTAGTTGGTTTTGAACCGCGTTAACCGGGTTATAGTTAACAACTGGAATTCCAGGGTCATGTGTCTACTAAATACTTGAGCTCTCTTTTTCTTTGAATTGCATTATGTGACGTTTGAATATGTATGATTTATAACGTGACCACATGTTATGATGGCTATGACTTTGATTTTGATTTGGAAATGTACCTATGTATGAATAACAAACTTAAGCCCCAAAGAGAGCCCTTTACTACTTACTGGGTGATTGTATCACTCACCTCTTTTGTTTAACCCTACAGGTGATGAATTTGTTGAAGGTGACTGGAATGATTTTTGGGCCTCATAGTGTTAGTTAGGGTAGACATGTATGAGGTTATTTTTTATAGCATTGATGTATAGCCATATTTTTTGTATGGATTAGGTTATACATATCTTTCCAATTATTTTTGTTATTGGGGAAGAGAATTGTAATGAACATTGTATATCTTTTGATGATGAATGAAATGGATTCTTTTGGGCATTTTGGTATTTTTGGACCCTTATGTTATGATTAGACGATAATTGTTTTGATTTAGCCTTGTGTCTTAGCTTAGCCTAGGGCATGGCTAGTGCCACGTCTCGGGCATGGGGCGTGACATGCCTGATCTGCTGTAATTCGGTTAAATAAATCAAGCACAGAATGCCGCTTAGTGGAATTACATATTCACACAATATATCTTGGTAGCATAAAATTTTATGACAGGTTCAATTGATAGTTTATTCTTCTCAATTCTTTAAATTCTTACAATTCTTCGAGAGTAAAACTGATTTAATAGAAGCAAGTTAAGCAGTTGTATTCTGGAATTGGCAGAGATTCCTCATATATAATATGATTGGAAGAGATATTAGTTGATGAGCTTCAAACCATACATATGACTTCCGATCATGAATATTGAAGCTGTAAATCAAAGTATATGCATCATTTAGAATCATTCTTTGAACATTTAAAAAAAATCAGATCTTGTACACTCTCCAGTCTTCGTTATATTCTAACATATTATGCATATATGTGGAGAAGAGCAAAAAGAAATTGCAGATTCGAAGGGTCCAAAAGACAAACTTACAGGGGAGGATTTAAAGAAGATGAAGTATTCATGGGATGTTGCATGCATGGTTCAAAGACTCGGCCGAGTCGGAGATGACTCGGCCGAGTCATCACCAGAACGGAGGACTCCGGTCCGATACCGTTTCGATTCTACTCGGAGACAAGTGACTCGCCGAAAACTCGCTCAGACTCGGTCGACTCGGATCGAGTTGTCTCCGAGTCGAAGACAAACGGCCGATTTACGACCGAGTCGTCCGAGTTGACCCGGGTCAGAAAAAATCCAAAAGATAATAAAAAAAGAAGGAAAAAAAAAAAGAAAACAGAGTACGTTACTAAAAATCCTAGATCTGCATATCAAGAGTCACCGAAAATCCCAGATCTGGACACCAATGGACACTGACGGGTGAGTGAGTGGGCCATCAAGTGAATGCTCGTGACATGGTTGTTCCTGCAGGTGGTGGTGGAGGAGGAGGAGGGCTTCATCCCCATCATCACGAATTTCACTCGAATTCTATGTACCACTACTGGTGTAATTGCTGCAAGTATTCCTTATTGTTTAACTAGTGCTGTTGGTTTTAATACTATTGGGTTGGAGATGGAGGGCTGAGGGGTTAGGGGAGATGGTGGAACTGAGAGGTGACCGAGGCAAGGGACCAGCGTAGAGTGGAAGTCAGGCGTTGAGGAATATGTGCTTGTTTGGTGTTTCACACTTTGTGGGGCAGAGGATTGTGATCGTGGGCTGTGTAGACCTTGTGGGCCTGGTAGATTAGTTCTGTTTGTGCTTAATTGGATAACGACTTCTTGTCCTTGTTTAAGATATATGTCATAAGGATTTGGCGAAGTGATATGGGTAAAAGATAAACTAAACTTTTTAATATTGGAATTATACTCTTGTTCATTTTAAGTTTGATCCATCAAATAATTAAACCAATCATAAAACAAGATTTAACATTTCAAACTCGACTTATATTTGGCTTGATAAGTATAAAATTTAAAATTTATATATGAGTTACTCAAGTTAATCAATTTACAGTCCTTTTGATCATTAATACTAATAATTATGATGTAATATATAACAAGAGAAATAACAGGTAAGAATATTGGTTGGTAAAAATATTACATTCTAAATATTTTCTTTACTAATTTTTTTGTTATTTTTGTTTAGAATTTTTTATATAATTTAAATGATTATATAATTTTTAAATAAAAATATGCGTCTCGCCGATACCGTGACCGATATGCCGAGACCGATGTGGAACGGTACGAGCCGCGACCGCGACCACGACCGCGACTTTGAACCATGGTTGCGTGTGAAGTTTTGAGACTAAAACCACCAATACATGGGGCATTCAAAGAAGCTATCACTGACTTCAACTATGCAGGATATACAATTCCAAAAGGATGGAAGGTAAATTCAATTGTTGTGTCTCCTGAATCTTGAGTGGTTCTTGATAAACGCAAATCTCATGTCAACATTTCTCTTGAACTTCTGCAGATTCATTGGATTGCACATGCCACACACAAGAACCCTGAATACTTTCCTAATCCTGATAAGTTTGACCCTTCAAGATTTGAAGGAGATGGTCCAGCTTCTTACACATTTGTCCCATTTGGGGGTGGAGCACATATGTGCCCAGGGTCCGAGTATGCACGACTTGCAATACACATTTTTCTGCATAATATGGTGACCAAGTATAGATGGGAAAAACAAATTCCTGATGAGAAAGTACTATATTATCCATTGCCAAGGCCAGCACAAGGACTTCCGGTTCATCTCTATCCTCACAAGCCATGAATCTACTTCTCTTCTTACCCTTGCCTTATGTTCTTCCTTGTACCAGAATCATGAGTTTGGCTTTAAAAATGATTTAATGAGTATGATGCTAACATTAATTTGAAATTTCTTTGGTAGGCAGATGAGTTTTTGCAATCTTCGGAAAATCTCGAACTGCATAACTTGCAAGCGTAAAATTCAAGAATTCCCTTCTAACTTTCGGATATAATGAAGGAAATTGACTTTCATTTCTTATACTACAACATGTTCGTGTGGATTTGAAGTGTTCAAAACATGCTTTTTTTCAAGGATCAATAGATTGATGGTCATGAAAACAGTCATGAATTCGGGGTAGAGTCTTCCAAGGTGATATGAATCTAGTAACATCAATTTCCAACAGTGAAGCATAGGTTGTTCACTTATTCAAGAATATTATTGGGTCTTCACTCTATGAGGAATTTTGTTATTAAACATACTAAATCAAAAAAGCTGTTATTTGATTAATTTTGAGTATTAAGTTGAATTATCAAACATCCTCTAAGCCAAATTTGTTTGGCTTGTTTATAAAGTTAAGTGCTTCTTGTTCTATTTCATGCCTTGGAGAACTGATTTTGTAAAATTTGTTGCCTTATAACTTGAATGTTTAACGTGTAAATCAATTCGAATATGTTTTACCTTGACGTTTGACGTATGAGAAAGTATTTGCCCGGCTATTTTGGTTGGGTAAACGATCTATCATTTTGGTTCATGGACTAACTTTGGTAAATTTAGTGGGAGCCAGTTCCCTAGTTTTATTAAGAGACATTGGCCATCCGATGGGCCTAGAGCTGTATATTGAACATTAACCTGCCTACCAGGAGTAAAAGTTGGCTCTGGATGCAAAATTGTCAACAAAGGGTAGTAAATCCTTAAGTCTCTGTGATTGTTGTTTGAAACGCCACTTGCATATGTAAATATATGTCAAAACTCACATCTTGGAAATCAAATACGTATGTAAAAGTTCTGGCAATCGCACCCATTACAACATGCTTTGAAAAGTTAATATTCGGTTTATTCGAATTCGAACAAGGCTTGAACATTCAATAATAAATTAAATTCGAATAGATGGTTATGCCATTAATAGTCAATTTGAATTCGAATTCGTAGACTAATCTAGGTTTATAAAGACATGTATAAAGATGAATAAAGACTAATCTAGGTTTATAAAGACACGTATAAAGATGAATAAAATTGAACATTAAATAATATATAACATGTATTTTTTTGATAAAATATCAACTATATACCAAATTATTATTTATACATAAACTTGAATTTTTTTTCAAAAATCCTGCATTTTCAAAACTAAATTTAAATTTAAGCTTTGGCTTATTAAACTTAACAAGTTGAACTCGAATTCGAGCTTGAGCTCCAAACCGAACACCATTATAGATAAACGCATCAAATTCAAACAACATTTTATATTTGTTTATGAAATGGACGATACTGAATAATGTTCGTGCAGTGTACAAAGACATATTGAACATATAACATCAGTTCAAGTCGACTGGTTGAAAGTTCTAATCTGAACTATGTATGATCTTCTTATTTGCTTACACAAATCACCTATTTATTTCCAAATGAAGTCAATTGTGCAGAATTTAAGCAGGATCCGATCATTGTGGTTGTAAATAATTAAAGACTCTCCGGAGAAGCCTCGCCATAAAAAATTGTAACAAAAAAAAAAAGATAATTTCACATACCTCCTTTGAGGTTTGTCATAATTACACTCACTTCTCCTGAGGTTTTGAAAATTATACTTGCACCCCCGTGCTTATATTTTTTTGTAACAAAACAAGTCCATTTTGATTAAAAACACCAATCAAACACCTTAAAATATCCTTAATTACTTTTTAAAAAAATAAATAAATATTAAAAATTAATTAATTAGTCAAAAAAAAATCAAAAAGATTTAAATTATTACATCAAATTTTCAATCTACTTCAAATACTACTTCTCCAAAACTTAGTTATCTAACTAATATAAATGAATTTACTTTATTTATCAAAATTTTACAAATAAATATATTAACAAGAAAGAGATGACCAATTTGAAAGCAATTAAGGATATTTTAAGGTGTTTGGTTCGTGTTTTTAGATTACATTATCAAAATAGACTTGTTTTGTTATAAAAAATATATAAACATAGGGGGTGTAAGTGTAATTTTTAAAACCTGAGAAGAGATGAGTGCAATTATAACAAACCTCATGGGAAGTATGTAAATTTATCTAAAAAAAAAAAAAAAAAAAACCTTTTTACAGTGGGGCCCCTCACTTCACAGTGACCTTAGAAAAGAATTAGAAAGAAGGGAAAACTGCTAAATCATTTTTCTGAAGAATTAAAAATTTTAAAGCTTTTAGTAATCATGTGTACAAATATGAGGAGGAGGAGGAGGAGAAGAAGTAGTAATAGCAGGAAAGAAAATTTATGTTTAGGGTTTTAAGGAAAGGAAATCTCCCTCATTTTCAACTCTCAACTCTTCGTTCGCCACAGTAGCACTGCCTCCGAGTCCGGGACGATGAAGAAAATGAACATGGAAAAAAATTTTGGCGATTACTAATTTCTTTGTTTTTTAGTCGGTTCAATTAAATTAATTAATTGAACCTGAACGCTGTTAATCAGTGGAGCTCAACATCGGGCCGCGTTTCTACTTCGAGTCAAATGGGTTCAGCGAGTGGACTTCTTTTAAGTAATCCTGGGTCTGGTCCAGCCTACATATTTAGGACCCAAAATCCAGCTGGAATTAAATGGTAAACAAATAATACAAGACATCATATAAGGTTTATGACATTTGAAATTAAATGGTCAATAAATAATATAAGACATAATATTTAGGGGGTCAAAGTGAAAATTGACCAAATTTTTTATTATTGATTTCTCTTAACACAAATTGGACACCTGGTACACAAAATTTTTATCCAAAGCTGGAAGAATTGTCCTAGCTAAGAGTGTCTTAGCGAATTTGGGTTCTTATGCCATGAGCTCTTTCATTATTCCAACATGCATTAAACAGAAAACACGCTTGTATATGAAGAAGCTCATATGGAACTCTTCTGCTCTAAAGAAGTCCTCAACTCTAATTAAATGGGAAACAGTTTGTCAACCCAAACTTTGGGGAGGGTTAGGAATGAGATCTTCACCTTTTCAATCTTGCTATGCAAATGAAAAATGCATGGCAAATTTGACAACATCCTAGCTCCTTATTAGCTCAAGTACTAAAGCAAAAATAGTTTCCCAATCAATTGATTTGACACATTTTAGCTAAATCCTCAGATTCTTGGGCATGGAAAAGTATTTGTCAAGATTCGTCAACTTAAAACCGCACTTATCATGGGTCATTGGGGAATGGAAGGAGCATATCTGTTTGGTATGGCAAGCATGGTTTAAAGTCACGGTCGCGGTCACGGTCGCAGTCTCGGCATGTACCGTTTCACATCGGATTCGGCGTATCGGTCGCGGTTTCGATGAGACGTATATTTTTAAATAATTTTTATTTTAAAAATTATAAATAGTCATTCAAAATATAATACATGGTAACAAAAATAACCAAAAAATTTAGTAAAGAAAATTTTTTAAAATGTTCTATTTTTATCAATATAAAAAACAATATATATTTTTAAGTATTTAACCAATGCTATCACAAATAAAATCAAAATAACACATAACATAATTTTAAAAGTAACAATTATAAAAATAAATAGAAGAGTAGTTAAAAGACTTAATTTTTTTAGAGCATGTCTACGCTTTATAATTGTTTCTTAGAGAAATTGAAAATAAAAATGTCTAAGAGTTTATACTATTTCTAAGAATCTACTGTGAGTTGGTTGTAAAAAAAAATTTTTTTATTTTTATTTTCTAATCTAAACTAATTTTCTATTTATTTCTTAATTAAAATCCTAAATTTTTTCTCTTTTATTTTTTTTTCTTCTAATTCCCCTACCCCCGTTCTCTTTCTCTCACACCGATTCCCTTCCCCCTCCCTCGTCACTGTCTCTCCCTCTCCTCTCCACCCACCACCCACACGCCAACCACCATCCACCACCCTTCTATGTCTCTGTCCCACCACCCATTGCCCATCGTCTCTCTCTTCCTCCACCACCAACACAATCGCCCCTTTCTCTTTCCTCTCTCTAATCGCTGCCCTCCTTCTCTTCCTCTCTATCTCTTTGATCCGATGGCCACCACCATCCCGATTCCCCCTACCACCCACTCTCTCCACCCGCCACCTCCCTCTGCGAATCCAGGACCCTACCGTCCTCCGTTTCCCCTCTCTTTCGGCCGAACCACCACCACCGGCGACCTCCCTCTGTCCTCTGTTTCTGTCTCTCCCGACCACCAACCAACCCCTCTCTACCCCTCCTCTCTGATCGTCGACTGTCATCAATGGTTTTGTTTTGGTGCTGATTTTGGAATGTTTTGTGACTGTCTTTGGTGACGATTTGGCTAGTGGGTGTAGATCTGTGATTTGGTGATTTGTGGAGTGGTAGTCGATGGCTGTGGAGGCTGTCATGCTGGTGGTTTCTGGCGGGTGTCGATGGATTTTTTGTTTGGCCAGAGTTGACTCGGAGAAACTAGGTCGTGACTCGGCCGATTTTGTTTGACTCGGGGAAAACTCGATCCGAGTCAACCGATTTCCGACAATTTCTCGGCGATTCTCCCATCTCCAAGTAATATCGGAGCGATCTCGGATCGGAGGCCTCTGTTCCGGTGACGACTCGGCCGAGTCATCTCCGACTCGGCCGAGTCTTTGACCCATGATGGTAAGTGGATCACGGATCAACCTCTGTACACTCTTATCAACTCTACTATTCCTCCATCACTTCAAGGTATTATGGTAAATGATCTTATTAACCCAATCTCACATACATGGAACTTAAATCTCATTCACCATTTGGTACCTACCTTTATCATAAATCGAATCCAAAATATTCCATTACAAATTCATCAAATAGAAGACAAGACAGCTTGGTCGTTCAGCTCAAATGTTCAATTCTCCACAAAATCTGCGTGTCTAACTCTTCTTCAGCATTCAAAGAACCTGCCATTTCCTAGGCTGCTGTGGCATAAGTTATGGCAATTGCCATTACATCCTAAGATAAAGATCTTTCTATGGCAGTTATCTCATGAAAGCATTCCCCTAGCATCAGGTCCTCACCCAGAGGAATATCATCAGTTCACCTGTATGTGGTGTGTGCAATGCAAACTGGAAAATGAAACTTTTAAACATATTTTTTACCACTGTAAACTAGGAAAACCTTCCTAAAACACCTCTCGCCACAATGGCTATCAACACATTTCACCCTGGCATGCAGCAAAGTTGTTCAAGCACCTATAGGAATAGAATAATACCCAACATCTGGCCTTTTCTGTTTTGGTGTATATGGTTCAATAGGAATAGTATTATCTTCTCTGAGAAGGAGCATTCCCAAGCACAAATTATTATTCAAGCAAAGGCCCTACTGAGAAGATATGTAAGGCTTCACACAATTCCAGGTACTCGAAGCCCGGAAAAACAATTGTTGAGCATTGTTTGGAAACCCCCTCCAAGAGGATAGGTTAAGTTAAACATAGATGCTGCAGTTAATGAGGGCGTGGGCATAGTTGGTGTGTTCCGCGACCATGATGGATCGTTCCTAGCTGCATACACACAAAACTGTGGAATTGGATCAATTAATGTAGCCGAATTATGGGCAATGCACAAAGGCTTAATATTTCGTCTCAGATTTGGTTTTAAGACTTATAATTGTTGAAACTGACTCTGAACTTCTCTTTAATGAGTTATGCAGCCAAACACAGAACATGCAAAGAGCAGCACTGATTCAAGATTGCCAAAACTTTTACCACTTTTTCTTGAAGCTCCAGGTCCATTTTGTTTACAGTGAGGGGAATCAGACAGCAGACAGACTGTCAAAGGATGCACGTAGCTTACAAGCTTTTCAAGAGGAAGTTTATCACTCTGCTCCTTGCTTCCTAACGGACGTGCTAAAGCATGACCAGGACGGTTTGTGTACTCCTAGAATGGGTCGGTTAATGTTACTAGACAAGCGTGTAGTTCTTAAGTAGGTTGGAGAATTAAATAAAGTTGTGTTGTGTGTTTGTTAATATGAGTGTGCTTTTAAGTTTAATGTGTAATGTTTATAAATATTGTATGGTTTGATATCTATCAATATATCGTCTCTTTCAACTTAAAAATAAAAAAAAATCCTTTCTGCCACTATAAATCAAGATGCAACATGTTAGACCAATGACGAGGAGCAAGCCAAAGGCTTCAGCACCAACAAGCTAAAGAGGATGCTGCAATTGCAATGGGGGAGACCCTTCAAGAGGTAGACTCCGCAATTTTTGCAAAGCATAGAACGATGATCATATTTTCCACAGTCTAAACTTTGATGGTTTGATTGATTTAACAACTTCTACGGTGATGCCAGTGATGATGATAAATACCACAACTATTGAAGAACAACTTGCCCATTTGACTAAGCTCATCAACTGACTTCTCATGCATGTTCAAAATCAAGATGTCAAAATAGTCAAGATTGAAAATGCCAATGAAAATAGTACTTCTCCTTAAATTGAGCATTTTGTAGCTTTAGATAGCTAAAACTTACAACTCTGATTTAAATCTATCCTAACTGTATAGGGATTTGGTTTGCCTAAGTTTTGCACACAGATATTCAAAGATCGACCAAATTTATGAGCTCACCTGATAAATCACTCTTGTGTGACAGAGGTACAAAAGCATCGACAAGTTCTAATACAATTTTGGTTTCGCCGATGCATCTTTCTTATCGTAGTTACATTGTCATTAGACTAATGCCCAAAAAAACTAGCAAAGCACAATGAGAGTAGCAGCCTACGAAAAGCATTATACTCATAACTGATATTTATCGTCTTTCATGACATCCAAGTTTTCTTAAAATTTCATTCATTGAATGAATATAAGCTATTGAAGTATTCTTAAATCTTTAAACATTTTAATTTGAATATGATTAATAAACGCAAGTCACTTTATCCTTTCCACCTTCACCTCCGAATAAGAAACTATACTCCCATATTGGATCTCTATCAAAGAAGTTGTATCCCTCGTAATAACATCGTGAATCCTGAGTTCGAATGAAGGAATCATCGGGATATATGGTATCATTTTCAACTACAACTCTAACTTCTCTCATATAGCACGTTTTTTGCCTTTGCCCATTTTCGAACTGACCACTTCCCATCTGTGAACTAGTATCATCTGATGATGGAGTGAAAACTTGTCCTCCCCATCGTAGGGTATCTGCACCATTTCCGAAACTCGTGAATATAGAGTTTGGCCAATATCCAATTATATAATACGTTGAAGACAGGAACAGCCACCAATCTCCATTCACAGGCTCCTGCATAATATTATAAGAGAGAAAAAGAAGATAGTTAGGACCACCACTAGAAAACATGTCGTAACAAGCACATACAAATTTATAACAAATCTAGCAATAGATAAATTACTACCAGTTAGAGAGACGTAAAACAAAATAAATTGATCTTGAGCAGCTGTCATGTAGTAAATACAACATTCAAACGTTAAGAGAGTCGAGCAACTAAAATATGAATACCTACCACTGAACTTGTATCTTGTGGCAGCCTTCCCCCTACCAGAACCCCCTTCTCAGCAGTTAGGAAAAAAGGGATAAGAAGAGAGGAACGGATAGATATACACGAAGCCATACTCAAGTTGTGTGAGTCAAACTACATTGTAACGTAAATTTTATTTTATATATATATATATATATATATATATATATATTGCCGTCATACTTGCTTTTTTTTATTGTTTTATTTTAACCTTTTAAGAGGTGTACACAAACAAGCATACGTTTATCTATTCTTTTAAATGGACTCTGCATTTTCTTGATCTTCAATTTTTATGGCAGCTATTTATAAGTGACATCGAGTAACACCTTACTTTTTAGCTAAACTATCTTAAACTTTTTGGAATGGCAATAATACCCAAAAAATAGAATTCCCTGTTATGTCCAAATGTATTTTTCAATTAATCGACATACATTATATCAAAATTAGAGACTTAAGAATATCAGTTAAATTTCATCTATGTTCGACTACAATAAATTGAGATTCGTACAGAAGATGGTAAGTAAATAAAGCAGCAGAAGAAGCGCCCTTCTAAACCTAAGACGCATTGGATCATACCAATGACACCTCGAATCCAAAATCATATTGCTCTCCTTCCACTTTGGATATATTTGAAAAAGCAAAATCTAGTGGGATTATATTGCTGACTGCCACAAATCCAGGGCAAAGCTGGTTGTAGCAACCTGGTGATCCCTGGATGTCTGCCTGTTAATGATTTGAGTGTCAGATAATACTCATGCCAAGTGACAGATCATATATATGGACTAAAAATGTACCATTATTCATTGACTAGTAATACTTACTGTCCAAAAGCTATACATTCTGGTACGATAATCACCATACAACTCTGGATGTACCTGTGAAACGATTCGTTGCAAGTAAATATGACAATGAATAACTGATAAGAAAATAATATGATTTCTTAGTGGGAAAATTGATGGTCAATAATCAAATACTGCATTGCAGTAATAAATTTGAGAAATTCTTGTATAAATTGGTCCGTGAGGTTGTAGATATTGTGATGTGAATAAAACCAACACAATGTAAATGACATGTGTTGAGGTAAGAAACTAATGTTGTGACCCTTATTTCGATTTCAATGTCTTAAGTGAGAATGTGAACTAGATTCATACAAAAAATTTTCAAATTAATTATTTCCTGCCAAAGTCTAACTGTCGCAAATAATGTAACTCCATTTCATGGCTAAGTACTTCATAAGTAAAATGTAAAAGGAGTTTTGCAAAAAAAGGAGTTTTGCAAATCATCTTACAATCCATCCAACTTGTATTTGGTTTGTTCCACTTTCAACAGCAATTGTTGCTGAACTGTAATGGCTAGGCCCAACCACTTTTGGATTATAAAGATTGATATTAGCCTTAGCACCATAATTTTTCTTTCCTGGACGTGGTTCAGCAGTGATTCCCGCAAACTGAAAATTGGACAACTTTTTACCGCTGCGTGTTTGAGTGAATATACGAAGATATCAATCTCAAACTTACAAACACATACAAAAATGCTGATACGTAGAAAGGCATCTTACATCAATACGACCATTCGAAGCCAATGAGTGATTTTTCAGAGCTTGGTTGGCATAGAAAGCTCTCTCTTGTTGTTCTTTTGTCATTTGTCGAATAGGGACAGTTCCTTTTGGACAACCTCCATGCAACCATATATCTTTCGGGTTAAATGTAGAAGTGTGATTATTGAATGCATGTTTATTTTTTTCCTCAAACTCCTTCGCAAAGCTCATCTATTCATCAGAGAATATTTTCAAAACAAGAAAGCAGGATATAATTTCACGTAAATATGTAAGAAGGAACTCAAGGAAAGTGCAACACCGAATTACTTGTAACATTGAATTTTCTTCTTAAGAATGAGACATTGAGCTAGAGAAACGGTAATGAAGAGTCGAGCAGTTAGAGCTCTATGACTTTATCCTGAGGTCGGGGTTCGAATCCTACAAACGCCAAATTTCCTTCTTCATATAATAGTATAGGTTTATCAAAAAAAAATAAAAAATTGAAACAATACGATTTCCTAGTTTCATCTCCGTTTCGTTTCTTTGTTCTTGGGATAACCCATCATACCGATTAGTTACAAATTTTATGATTTTATTTCGTGAATTGAAAGAGAACAACAATAAGAATGTTACTGACCCGTATTTTGTGATCGGATAATGCCGGATGGTTGAAAGCGGGCTGTTTATATATATATCAATGCAATTGTAAGTGTCACCGTAGACTGTCTGCAAATTGGGAAATTTTCAGTTTATACTAGTTTTGCAAAAACAAGAAGTGAACTGCGAATCAAACAAATTGACAGACCAACAATTTAGTTAAATAAAAGACTATATGTCAAATAGGTCACCAACAACGAGGACTAATACGAATTTGACATTTCAACTACATTTATATGCTATACTCTCAAAAAAAAAAAAAAAAAAAAAAGGGACTCCTTCCTTCGGAATTGAACTTGAATTTTGCTAACTTTCATAAAAGGTACCTCGTGTCATTTTTTGTGGACAACGGGGCATGTCAATTTGTCACTTAGAGCCTCAAATTCAATTATATTCTCTTCTTTAATATTACGAAATTGCCACGCTATCTTTGGTACTTTATCAAAGATATTAAGAAAGTAAAATTCAAAAAAGAATATACGAGTTACTGTAAAACAAATCAATCCCCATGGAAGAATTAAGTTAATTAAAAAAGTACTGCATAACCAAATCTATTTCTGTAATGATACTTTCGACCCAAAAAAAAAAAAAAAACATACAGCAGAACAATTTATCATACTAAGAAAAATGGTGTACACGTCGCAGAAATTTTCTTTTGTTTTTTCCCTTTCAAATAGAAGCATTTGCTAGACAAATAGTTCCAAAAGTCAGTTGCATTTTAGGCCCACTGTCGGTATCTTATAAAACTCTAATTATTCTTAACGGAAAGAAAGTAAAAGGGAAGTGTAACCAGGTTATGCGTTTGATAAGACAAAGTATGAGAATACCTTTGCAATCGACATCACTTCATTTTTCTGCTTTATCGATTCACCATTTCCAACAATCTTTCTGCACTCCAGCCCATCAAAAATGAAGGCAGAAGTTAGAAAGCTAAGGAAGA
The DNA here is from genome assembly GCA_024721245.1 of Mitragyna speciosa. NCBI lineage: Eukaryota > Viridiplantae > Streptophyta > Magnoliopsida > Gentianales > Rubiaceae > Mitragyna > Mitragyna speciosa. Next base: position 16,195,216 of record CM045568.1, read on the forward strand.
TTACTATTAAAATAGCCGCCATTAGCACAAGAAGTTTTTTGTTTCTCTCTCAAATGTACTTTGAGGAGCATACTTATAGAAAGACTGAAATGTCAAACGTCAACAACTTCCTTTTTGCTCTTGATGATTATTTTTTAGAGTTTTTGTCATTTTCTTTCTTAATTTCTCTAATCAACCTGCCCAATTCATTATATGGCTTATCGACCAGTGGTTAAACAAACAAGTTGTAACCCAGAAAGAATTAAAAATAAATCCTCACTCATTAAAGCTATTAACGTCGCATATATGCACGAACTGGCAAGAAAATTTTTGTTTTTAATTTATTCAATTATTTTCATATGATACGGTTCGCCCCCAAGATTCAACGGTATTTATCACTTTTAAATCATACTTTATTGACTATCTTGTTTATCAAATATTTTAGGCATCACCTTATTTATTATGCTAATATTTGTGGCATGCTCTTATAAGTAATGAAATATCCTTAGTCACTTCCTACGTGGATTTTTTACTTATCTGGAAAGTAAACAGTGCAAATTCCCAATAAAGAATTTCAATTCCTCTGGCTTATTTTGTCCAAAAATAACTGCTACTCCCTCCCTAATGCAAGGATACACATGCAAATCTCTTGTGAAGATGGTTATACATAGCTTTCTTACTGTTTTTATATTAATATGCTTTTATATATATATAACCATACTCAACAACACCGTTACTGAATGAGATTTTTGTCATTTCTCAACCAAACCTTCAATAAACTAACAAGAATATTGATGGCAGTTATTCAGAAACTAACGAGAAATCCCATAAGTTGCGGGACAGCAGTCGCAGGTGGCCAGCTTTGTTGTAATTTAAATCAAGTTTTGCAGCTTTCTATTTGATTTTTAGCAGTTTTTTATTTGTAATAAAATAGTTTATTTAGTAACCAATTGTATTTGGTATGTCTTGAATAGGATATTTATTGGTTTAATTTGTTAAAGAGCCCCGAAGAATCTAGGGAGGAACTCCATAGAGTCCTTAGAGTTTATTGAGGGTGTTTTTCATTGTGTGAGATATTAATAATATTGTGAGTTTATTTTATTCTTCTCCTCTTGATATATTTTGTTGTAATTAATTTATCTCAATTATGTAATTCTATGAGTTGATATTTGAACCCATCAATTTTGTGGATTATACAATTGGTATCAAAGCTACTAAAGCCTCTCTTAATCTTGTAATTCTATGAGTTGATATTTAAACCCATCAATTTTGGATTCTACAATTGGTACAAAGCCAATAGAGTCATTCTACGAAGTTAATCTTGAATTTTCTTGTTGGAGATAGTTCATCAGGCTAAGAGGTTAGTCCTGGGTTTTCAGTTGTTGAAGCTAAGGCACAAGGTTTACCTTGGAGTTTTTAGTTATCAAAATTAAACCATAAGGTTGGTTCTGGAATATTCCATTATTGAGGAATAAATCATAAATTGGGATTAATTGTGAGTGTTAAGACGAGAAACCAGTGATTCTGTCAAAATTATTAATGCTACAAAGTTACAGAATTGAAGAGTTTGATCAAGTTATCAGTCACGGAGGCCAAATAAACTGCAAAGTAAGGGATAAAGAATTTATTCATCATCTAGGTAAACAAATTTTGTTTTTGTGATCTTAAGATGAATAGAGATTTGGTCAAATGTGAAAAGTTTAGAATTTTGCATGCTTGCTCTAGAAGCCAAAAAAGAATAGAGTGGATTCGAATAATAGAACAGTATCACAAACAAGGTGATTTAAGTGAAATTATTGATGAAAAATTAGCCCTTTGTTTACCAAAAAAAAATTTGGGAACAAAAGAAAAAATTGCTTTGGAAGATATGTACAAGTCAATGAGTTAAAGAGTTTTTTAGAAAAACTTTAGATGAAGACCAATTACAAAGTATTACATATCATGACCAACTTAAATTTCAATGGAGATATATGCTCGCGATGGAATTGTGACTTTTCAATGGAGAGCTTGATTTAATCGAGATATTAATAATTAAATCAAATTTGATAGATTCCTATTTGGATTTTAACAGTTTTATATTTATAATCGAATAGTTTATTTGATTGTGTTTGGTATTTTTTGGAGTTCATAGAATTTATTGAGAGTGTTTTTAATTGTGTGAGATATTAATAAAATTGTGAGTTTATTTTATTCTTTTCCTCTTCATATATTTTGTTGTAATTAATTTCTCTCAATTCTGTAATTCTAAAAGATGATATTTGAGCCCATCAATTTCGTGGTTTCTATTAACTGGATAATTAATAGGTCTAGTTGTCAAAATTTATGTTAGCCCATAATGGGTTAAGCTTACGGACATTAAATTCAAGAATATATCACTCAATCTTCCTATCAAACTTGGATTTAGGCAGTTAATTTTCTAAAGTTAGTTTACTTGCTTATGACTTGAATTTTGCCAGCTAATGAACTGCCTGATAAGTTTAAAAGATCAATGATCCATCTCTTTTTTATTAATCAATAAAATTTGGATTCACCCACAAAAATAAAAAAGGAATATATCAACAAAATTACTTTTTCACTTATTAGTTATTAGCTTTTGGGACACACTCGATAGGCATGGGATGGGGAAGAAAAATTTTATAATACGATTCTAATATAAAATTAATATAGTACTATTGGATTTGTATCAACTGTTTATGCAAACAAAATGTATGGAGAAATGAATGAATTAAAGAAAGGAATCATTAGCAATCCCATGAATGTTATTTATATATAGAGTCATTTATACGTCGGAATGCATTTGGTTTGGTAAATTAGGTTGTAATTTTTTCCAATTTTACTAGCAATGATAGCCGTTTGTAAAATCATTTATTATGCAACGGACACTGTGAAGCTGGAAATTATTGATAAGAAGGCAGAAAATGTTAATTTAGAAATATATCTCATAATATAATTTAGAATTCTTTAAGAAAAAAACATTCTGTCACAAAGCTCTTTTATGACTGAAATTAGTAAAAGTTGAAATTAATCTAAGTGTTTATGAAAAAATTTCTGATGAATTCTGGAAATGTTAAATTTTATTTCTTATTTTTTGGGCCAAAAATTTTTTTAAAAACCTCAAAATTTATGTATGAACGACGCAGAAAAACTTCGGGGGTTGCCATCCCACGCTTTCCTGCTAGGAATATGCACTTTACGTCTTTTCTATTTAATTATTTTTGAATTGTTTATAGTTGACAAAATAGCAAATTCTCGTGTATGGATGGTCTGAATCTAAAGTAATGACATTACTTTACTATGTTCACAATAATGTGACCAAGAGATCATATTTATAACAGATTTTTAACTTTTTTTCAGGGACCGAGTATCGAACCAAATGAAGAAGCACGTGCTTTGCACGTATTCTGATTAACTACAATTTATAATTATTTTATTTTTTAACCTTTATAACTTAATACAAAACTTGTCAAATAATTAGTCAAATGCACAAAATTTATTTATTACTAATATTTTTTAAAGCATGTCTTCTAATTATCTTTGTTTTTCTTTTCTATTAATCTTTTTATAATTATTTTTAATTGATTCTGTATCTTTTCAAATCACTATGTAACTTCTGTCTTCATTATTTTTTTGGGTATATTTTTTTTGTGCTAAACTAATTTACCTTTTAAAGGTAATATAATGGACTAAATAATTAAGTGATACTAAAAGATTAAGAAAATGATTTATATACTCTATTGTTTGGTTCAGACAATTCACTTTTTATTTCAAACAAAAAAGGCTCTTATTATTTGGCTTTACTATTTCCCATACAAAATCTGAAGTGTTACAATTCATGAGTATATCATCAAAGTGGAGTATAGAAATCAAAAGTAAAAGTAAAGTGTATAAATCATTATTCAAGATTAAAATATAGATTTTAGAGATTCCTTTATAGGTTGAGGTATGTACCTTGACTAATGATTTAAAATTTTGTTGTTTCATTTTTGGCTTATTTCTCAATTCCTTTAATTTTAAAACAAGTTTTGTTTTCGTATTTTCTCAAATGTGTCAAGACATAAATTGATTTCTTATCACAAAAAACAAACAAATATTTTTGCTTTATGGGAATATTTTATGATGATAATATTCATATTATCAAAATAAATTTTCATTTTGTATGCTAAGTTTAATTATCTATTTAATGAAAATCATCATAAATACTATGTACAAACACAAATTTATCACTTATAGTGGTTGTAGTGAATGCTGTATTTTCCAAAGTAGCTACCACATATTTACTTTTCTATTAAGTATATATAACAATTATATATTGAAAAAAAAACTAGTTGCAGTACAATCTATGATCCTACATTACTATTCACTGCCCGTAGTACAATCTACCACTAAAAATCTCTATAAGATATTAGTATTCATTTGGTTTTTTCTTTTGTTGTATCATGAAACTAACATTGGTCAAATAAAATAGCTTATAGTATGATAAATACAATGTAGTACATTCAGGTTTTATTAATATATTAAAAAAGGATTCTGCTCATATTTGATCATGTGTACTATACTATAGTGATGTCCTAGTTGTTTATATAGTCAATTACAAATGTGTTAGATCCAGACCAAAATAGTTGGGTTAAATAGTATCCTATGGAAACATAGAACTGTGTAAAACACATCATTGTACACAAAAAATTAGCATATAAAACAATGACGCTATAATTTCTTTCTATCTTCATTTCCTCACATTACATAGTAACTATTGTAATTGAAAAAGAAGATCAATGTACTTTTTTTGGCAGTATACAATTCATAAGAGTAAACTTCAAAAGATATGCTTACCCCTTAAAAAACATCAAAAACATATGGAATAATTATCTTGAATATTTTAAATAATAACAATTTCCATGCTCAATTATCACGCTAAATAGTTTTTATAAATTAATACACAATGAAAAGTTTCTCATGACAAAATTTTCATTTTTTGGAAAATTTTAATTATCTGTACAAAGCCATAAGTTCTGCCTTGCACATGCTATATATTTTGACCAATAGTATTGTGTATATTTGTTTGATGCATCCTATATTTTAAAGCTTTATCAGATCATAAAGATGCAATAGCATGTACTATGTATTTTCTTCAGTAATAAAGATTTAGCAAAGACTGATTATTCATCTATTAAGAAGTTATATATCACAAAAGTCATACAAAATCTTATAATAATCATGCAACATTAGTAAGTTTATGATTCGTTTTTATTCAAATTCTTTTAGAATTTTTTCTAGATTTTGATCAAACATACAATGGTACACAATAACAAAGATCTAAAAATTCTTCTCTACATTTTTTTTTAAAGTATTGGATAATCTCTTAATAATGAAGTGTTAAGAGAATTACCTTATAAAATTATTTAGTATAAGCTCATCAAGTTTTGCAAGTAAAAGGTTATCCAAATTTATGTAAAGGAACAACTTAGATTATCCAAATTCACATATAAAAAATCAAGCTCTATTGCATTAAAAAAGATGGAAAATCATAGTTTCACTATAAATTTGGTAAGTCATACTTTGTTTCATGTGGCAAAAGAAAAAACAAAGAAAAGAATGATAACTATATTAGATCCAAAAAAGATGATTGTAAAAAATCTTTTATTCTCAAGATGTCAAGTTCTAGTAGCTGTTTAGCTTATACAATTCCCACAAATCTTGGTTTTGTGCATATTGATATAGAAGTAAACTGCAAAATACTTTTATAAACTTAAATCGTTATAAAAGGCATGAGACTGATAACTTGCAAATTATTTTTGGTTGTCATAATTATTTTAAAGCACTCAAGAGAGTATAATTTTGTTTTAGAATATAGGACTCGCTTCTTAGAATACTAGTGTCTTATTTTTGGACTCTTGACAGGAACAAAGGGATGGTTAAAAGATTAGAAAGTACGATTTAAGCAATTGGCAGTAATCAATTTAAATAGGAGGAAACTATCTGCATGTGGAAGGAAGGGGTTAGGTTCCAAAAAGAAGCTGTTGGCATGAAAAATGCTTCAATTTACATTGCTTCTACAACATGATAATAAAAGGCAAAGGCAAACACCCCGGCCATAAAGAGATGAAGGAGGTCTCTTAAATGAGTGAAACAAAATAGGTATCAAAGACAGATTACACAAACTTGGGAAATAAATAAATGTAGACTATGCCTCTCAAACAAACTTTCAGCTCTAATGTCCAAAAATTAAATATTAAAAAAAACTGTAATTGTTTGTATATAAAAAATTTGAAATCAGCAACTAAAGATTCCAAATGTTAACTAAGATAATACTCCTAGATATAATCCTAAAAATAACCAAAGACAACTTATAATCTTTCTATTATTCATTTTTCCTTTTTTCGGAACCCATACAAAATTAAAATTATTTACAACATCAACGAAGAGATAGAACATGTTGACTGCTCTTTTGATTCGGATTTTGCAAAGCAATTTGTTTTCATTATTTAAAGTGTAATAGACTTGTGAGAATCATCAAGTATTGTGACCTTTAGAGTATATAATGTGAAGGTATTTTAGAAATTTTAAGTATCCAGTGCCAATGCAACGTGATTTTGTACAAAAAGTCTTACCAATTGTCATTTGATCCACTTGCACGGTATCTGCTCGACTTCTCTGTGCTTTTCTTTATCAATCAGCCAAAAGAAAATCCCATAATATTCTCTTTTTCTCACAATTCCAGAAGATGATTTTTTTTTTTCAAAAGTCTAATACGTGAAAATATGTGAAGGCTCTTACTTTTTTTTTTCTTCGATTAAATCTTCAAGTAGGACTCAGATATACTTTGGAAGGTATATATAGAGTTGTTTAATTAAATAAATATTCTATTAAGCCTTTATTTGTATATTAGATTGATGAGAAATATATTGGATTAATTGTTTAGGACTTATACTTCCACATTCAAGTATGTTAGACTGATGAGAAACATTAATTTAATTGTTTAGTATTAATAATCAGCATGTAAAACGATCAACGGTTGTAAAGCCAAATTTATTCCTTGATGATAAAGACATATTGTGCGGATCCGAAATTTTATTAAAAACCATGGAACACAAAATTATGAGTCATAATTTTAACATGAGATCATGCAAGCCAATGATAAAAGTATGATGATCTAAATATCTCATATTGTTTACTCTTAACGTATGCCTATTGTACCATAAATCAATCTTTTGGTTTGGTTTCTATAAGGAAAATACATTGAAATCAGGTTCAATGGAAACACGTTATTGGAATGGAACGATCTTTTTTCCCTCCCTCTTCAGGGCTCTTACATCCAATCTTCACTTACTTCTCTCTCCTCTCTCTTGTACTGCCACCATTACTCTCTCTCTCTCATCATAATCAACGCCTCATTTCCCTCCCAAATTGGCTGATTTTTTTTTTTTTTGGCCCCAAACTCTTGCCGGTCAATTGCATGTCCATTGGCATTGTTTTCTTCGCTTTCCTCTCGCTTAATCTTCTTACCTTTGTTCACCTCTTTTGCAAATTGACCTTTATCTCTTGTTCGCCTCATTTTCACACTCCCCTGTTTGCCCTCACACTGCTGTTGCTATCTGTTAACAGTTTTTATGACGAAAATGTATTTTGTCCTCTGTCTTTCATCTATGCCTGACCATTCTCTATCTTTCTCTGTTACTTCCTCTTGCTCCATGGTTTGTTTGATGTTTAACAATATTAGAGCATTAGACAGGTTTGTTAGGAGAAAGAATTGTTAACGATCATAGTGCTGACAATTAGTATTAGTATCAGATCTAATTCAAGAACAATCTACTTCTCTTTTTTGAAGGGATATTTTGTCTACATTTTATTCAGAAAATTAGGTTTCGTGTTTCAATTTTGGCCTATTCATGTAGAGTTTATTATGTGATTTTGGGAGAAATCATTAACACCCCAATTAATCACTATCATTCCCATTGAATGATAGTGATAGTTGTTTAACAAACATCAACAATGAGTATCATTACTTATGATATCCATTCCCTTCCTTGATTCCCCTAAACCAAACACCCCTAATCAATTTTAAGGTTTCTTTTGTTGGCCAATGGGACAGATATTAGCTGGCCAGGCCCACGGCCTTAACGAATTGGGTGTCTGACAAATATCTTTTTCGTACCTTTTTCAGAGTCTCTTTTCGTAATATGTAGCAACTTTAGGGGGATTCATTTGGAGGCATCCCTTCGATTTTTTTTACCTCCCTCCTCATCTCTCTTTCATCCGATCTTCACTTCTCTCTCCTCTATTGTACTGCCACCATTACTCTCTCTCTCTCTCTCTCTCTCTCTCTCTCTCTCTCTCTCTCTCTCTCTCTCTCTCTCTCTCTCTTCATAATCAACGCCTCATTTCCCAAATTGGCTGATTTTTTTTTTTTTGGCCCCAATCTCTTGCCGGTCAATTGCATGTCCATTAGCATTGTTGTCTTCGCTTTCCTCTCGCCTAATCTTCTTACCTTCGTTCACCTCTTTTGCAAATTGACCTTAATCTCTTGTTCGCCTCATTTTCACTCTCCCCTGTTTGTCGTCACGCTGTTATTGCTATCTGTTACTCCCTCCGTCCCATTTTGATAGGCTTGTTTTTCCTTTTTCATTCGTCCCAAATTATAGTCCACTTTCTATTTGAAGAATGTAATTAATTTTTAATTTTTTAAAATGTCCCTATTTAATTACTTTGTTATAAGTGAGAGTGCATGGCAATTGTGCATTCACATATCAAATAGAATTAATTTGACTTATGGTACAATTTTCTATTTGTATTTAATGTAAATATTTAATGATAAATATATGCGTATTTTAGGAACATTATAAATTAATTCATTCTTTCAATAAAATTAACTAACTTTTCTTAAACTGTGTGAAAAAACTTATAAACCTATCAAAATGGGACGGAAGGAATAATAGTTTTTATGAAGAAAATTTATTTTGTTCTCTGTCTTTCATCTATGCCTAACCATTCTCTATCCTCCTCTGTTACTTCCTCTTGCTCCATGGTTTGTTTGATGTTTAACAATATTAGAGTATTAGACAGGTTTGTTAGGAGAAAGAATTGGTAACGATGATAGTGCTGACTATTAGTATTAGTATCAGATCTAATTCAAGAACAATCTACTCCTCTTTTTTTAAGGGATATTTTGTCTACATTTTATTCAGAAAATTAGGTTTCGTGTTTCAATTTTGGCCTATTCATGTAGAGTTTATTATGTGATTTATTTTTAATTTTTATTTTCCTTTCATTTAATATTTACTTCATGATGACCTAAATTTAAAAAAAAAAAAAAGATTATGGGTTTTCTACAATGATTGACAAAAACTGCCGGCTTTTCCATATTGGAGTTATTCAGATTGTATAGATGACATGAATTTACTTATTTTCAATTAAGGGTCTGTTTGGTTGGGTGTAGATTATTTTCAAAGAGAAAATATTTTCCCAGAAAATTAATTTCTTAAGAAAATATTTGGCTTTTAACATTTTCTGTTGTTTGACTACTATCTGAAGGAAATGGAAAACAAAAATATATAAAAGTCAAACTAACAAAATAACATTGTTTACACTCTTCTTCCTCAATCGTCATGGAAGCTCCGGCATGTACATACACAGAAACACAAGACCACATGAAACTCACCTATTATTTGTCATAAATCGTAAATCATTGATTCAAGACAGCGAACAAAGGGAAACCCAAAAATCCCCTTTTTCCAAAACCTAAATTAGCTAATCCCTAAGAATTTCAGGCACATGCCCCACCAGCACGACAACCATAGATTTGAAGTTATATAACTCCATAGATGACTGCGTGCGAGAAAAAGAAAGGAGGAATCCGAGTCTATGCGTGTGAGAAGGAAAGAGAGGGTGATCAAGGATGATAGTTTCTAATTTTCTCGGAGAAGGCTTTTTGCTTGTATCATTTTGTACCCCATGTGGTGTTTTTTTCCCAAAGACTGAATGGCCAGAAAACAACTTCACGAAAGCTATCCGAAAGTCATTTTACACCCGATGAAGTAAAATATTTTCCCGTAGAAATGTTTTCACAAGCTTTAAAGCAAACGAACGCTGGAAAAATGAGAAAATATTTTCTGAAAAATATTTTATGCCCAATCAAACAGACCCTAAAAGTCAGCCCTTTTCTTTTGTGTTTATAGTGGAATTAATTTTTGATGGCAGTGGAATCTATGGATGAGTGCGTTTTATGCCTTTCTTTTGTATTGTTAGCATTTGACGTGTTCTCCATTGTGTTATGCCTTGCTGTTGTAGATGCCATTGGATTTTTAGTTGTTCTGTGCATGAATATCTATGATACTTTCCACTTATTTAGGCTCTGTACTCTTTTTTTATTTATTTTTGGTTGCAAACCTGTTTATCTTGCTATTGCGTTGTTAAAAACTGACTACATTGAAAGAGGACATCATTAAAGGATCAACAAAACTATTCAGTAAATATCACCTAGAGAATGAAAAAGTCTGAAAATTTTGTTACAGTGATGTTGATTACAATTAATGTGCAGCCTTTCGTGTTTATTCTCATGTTCAATAGCTATGCTTTTTAATCATTAACCGTACATCCCTTAACGCGCTATTCGTGTGTACAGATTTTATTTCATGCCTCCAAAACTGAAGACTGGTGAAATTTGATTTGATTTGGTGGATCAACTAACAATTAGCTTGACAGTTTATTTAGTTGCGGTATAATTCATTTTTCCGTTTAATGACTGTTAATAATTAATAAGGAATATGATACTCTTGTTTTTGTCCAATTTTGTGTACTATTTGGATGACCTCTAGCTCTGAAGCTAAAAGTTGAAACAGAACACATTAAAACTCAATCATCAGCTAACTGTTTTGTAATGGACTACATGAACCATGCCTCTATTTTAACTGATAAAATCTGTCTTTTGCCTAGCTACTTGGCTCACTTAGGAACTTTTATTATACCAAAAAAAAGATTATATTTTGAGAGCTCTTTGTTTGGAAATTTTTTTGACAGTTCGATTGAATTAGTGTGTTGTGAATTAACAAAACTAATATGTACATGTCGTGCATACAAAAAATCGTACATATGATACAAATTTCCTTCCTTTGGCATCCTCACGTACAACGTGAGGCACAAAACTAGTATTATTATTAAGTGTGATAGACTTGTGTGAGTAATCAAAGTCTTTGCTAGGGTATATAGTAAGTGTATTTTAGGAATCACAAAACGAGGAAGAAACATGGATAGATAGATAGATAGATAGATAGATAATCCTAAGTAGAATTCCAGGTGCGGTTGTTTCGAAGTTTACAGGCCATTTTGGATATTCCCAGTTATTTTGAATAGTGGTCTGAATATCTAGGGCGTGTTTAAGTATGCTCTTGCCATCGTTGCTCTGCATTTTGGGATGAAACTCGAAAATACATCGTGTTACGCCCCTATATTTGGAGCATGCATAAATATAGAAAAGCTTATGAATCAATGAATATGTTTCGTCCTTTATTTTTTAGTTTTTAAGTGTAATCTAAGAAGAACTGGAAAAACTTTTGAAGCTTAGGCTTGAAAAGTATATCCCAGTTACATTTTTCACTGTATCAAAATTACGTTAAAAACCTTTTTACGATGTATTACACAAGCCCCCCCCCCCCCCCCCCCTTTTTTTTTTTTTTGAAACACACAAGCCCCCTTCATGGCCAATTCTGTTTGCAAGACATGAATCCATAATCTCAAATACCAATTGTATCATCACATGAAAACGATGACCCAAGAATGAACAATTTCATCTTAAGAAATGAAAGTTTTCATATACATATCAATTGTTCTCAGAGAGAGAGAGAGAGAGCGAGAGTAGAAAAGCTAATCATTAAGAAATAGTTGCTACCAAACTTTTTAGGTCTTTTAGGAGATCTTCCAAGTGCCTTTTTAGATTCTATCTGTTTTAATGTAGACGAGGGTAAACGAGAAATAATTCCTCCATGCAATTAGAATCTTTGCAGTTGGCAATGAAAGCCTTCCACTTGGGAGAACAGCTTGACCTCGATAAGTGGAACGCCGACTTTAATGCTGCAAAACTTAATGTTTAGAAATATTTCTGACAAAACAATTCAGAAATATACTATTTTGAAACTTAAAAAAATCTTTCTCATGTTATTCTGATTGTGTTAGGAAATTGAGGTGGAGACAAGACTGCGTTGATTTAGTATGTGTAGTTTGGCACTATGATAATTAGTGACAAAAGGGGCAAATAGGTTTATTATCGATTGGTTTACTATTTGATAAAAAAATTGCTAAGTTGGAGATTTGTTAAGAAATTGACTAGTTTTTCTTTTAGGTGAGTTCCTTTTCTTGTGTGGAGAATTATTACTTCCTGAATTTATTCGAATTGCTTGTAGTTGTCAAGTAATTTCTTAATTGTAGGGTTGATAGATTAAGTGAAGTTGTTTCTTTGATTATTTGGGTATTGGCAAGTAATATGTCCTAGAAATAGATGATTTGGTATTCTGCAAGAGGTACACCAGAGGAAAAAGATTGATAGAGTTCTTGATAATTTGAGAAATAATACAAGGAGTTGGATTTGGAATACAAGTTGTATTCTTATATTTTTTTTTTCTCTCAAAACAAAAGGTGGTCTTTTTCTCCTTAGACATAGGCTTAGTAATTAAACCGAATCACGTTAAATCTTATGTATAACTCATATTTCGTGTTCTTTTTATTCTCGTTAAATTATTAAGCTCTTGATTTTCTTAAATAGATGTGTTTATTTCCACACTTGAATCCCAACATGTTGTAAAACAGATTTTTCACATTAAGAATTAACAATCCCTAAGACTGAGGTACCTTGCACTCATCTAGCAAGCAAGATCACTTTTCATTTGAATCCTTAGATCTAGAAATAAATTTTAAAAAAGGAAGTTGACTTTTTTTTTTGGTGGCTTGGGCGGGGGGGGGGGGGGGGTGTTTGTGTGACTGGACGTTAGTTTACCTTACTGTGCCGAGTTAATAAGGTGTACAACAACTAAGCAAAACGTCCCTCCCGGCTATCCTATCATTTTGAAGCGAAAATAGAGTAAGGCAGTGCCAAAAACTCTGGTGCTCTAATCCAATGGATATAGGAAATATAAAAATTGGAAAATTTGTCATACAAAGAAAGAAGAGGTGAAATTCGATGAAAGGCGGCAATAAATGCAAACTTTATAGAAAAGAAAGTAGAAGAGTTTAAGGCTTGTGGGGATAGAGGCGAATGGGAAGTCCCTGAGCTGGCCTTGGAACTGGATAATGTGTAACTTTCTCTTCAGGAATTAGCTTTTCCCATCTGAAGTGACTCACCACATTATGCACAAAAACAAGTATTGCTACCCGTGCATACTCATTTCCAGGACACATACGAGCTCCACCCCCAAATGGTACAAACGAATATGGAGCCATACCATCACCTTGAAACCTTGATGGATTGAACTTCTCAGGATTGTGAAAGTATTCAGGGTTCTTGTGTGTTACATCAAAAATCCAGTGGATCTGTAAGTGAAGCACACTGTTTTATATAACATTTTGTAATCAGTAACTGACACCAAGAATTGGTAGACAAGACTTGAGTTTACCTTCGAGCCTCTTGGAATGGTGTATCCATCAAATACAAAGTCAGCGATAGCCTCTCGAAAACTTCCAGTTCCTGGTGTATATATTCTCAACACTTCGAGTGCTACATCCCAAGAGTGCTTCATCTTCCATAAATCCTCCCAAGTGAGTCTTTCGTTTTCTTCCTTCATAATTGCAATTTCCCTTTGTTCTTTCTCAAGTGTATGCAACATCCATTGAGAATGTGACAAAGATTAGATGAGGTTTAGATCTGAATTTTTAAAACATATCCATTTGCTACTTCCCAGAAAATAATGAATATGCATAAAGAAAATTTGTCTTTCAGTGCATCAATTAACATCCATGGGAAAGTTGAATGCGTGCTTCAAATGGTAGCGGTGAAAGTCAGGCCCGTAATATTTAAACTATGTACTCTTTTAGCAGTGTATCATTTATGCTCATCCATTAATACCTGACGGTCATCAAGTTATATTTGAAGCAGCTATGTGACAAAAGTAGAGTATTTTTAACATCATTGTTGTAGTAGTGTTGCAAATGGGGCTGTAAATGAACAGAATCAAACCAAACTTTATTCGAACTCATATTCAGATTTGAGTTTAAGTTCGATACGAGTTTAAAATCTAGGCTCGAGTTTGATTTGATTTTGTACTCAATAGGTTCAAGTTCGATTTAAAAACTTGGGCTTTTTTAATTTTTTATATTAATTTATTAATAAAATATATATTCTTATATAAATATATATTATTTTATATAAAATAATTATTATATATTAAATAAAAACTTATTTAACCAAATATATATAAGCTAGAATTTGGTTCGATAATATAATTGAATCTATTTTTTGTTTGAACTCATAAAAATTCAAATCCAAATTAATCCCTTAACGAATCGAGCCCGAATCAGTCAGTCGTCTTAGGCAGCTCGTCCGTGTTGTCACCAGCAAATATTCAGATTAAACTATTTTAAGCACTGAGTTGTCGAGCATACCTTTTAAGACAGAATTATACACATCAGGAAGCTCAGCAAGATATTTCATGATGATTGTAATTGTGCTATGAATAGTTGTATAGCCGGCTTGCACCAAACCTACCAAATGGCTAGCAATGTCTCCATCACTGAGGAGCTGACCATTATCGTCTTTCACCAAAAGCATGTGTGACACGAAGTCCTTCACAGAAGATGGATCTTGCTCTGAAAGATCACTTCTCCTTTGACTAACAATTGCTTCAACCTCTTTACGCATAAGCTTTGATGCTTTAATGGCACGATTTAAAGCAGTTCCCGGCAGATTAAATGGCATCGAATGAATGCCTGTTCCAACATCCTCTGTACCCTTTGCAAGTTCATCAATTTTCTTTGGGTCGTTAATGCCTAAGAATATATTACATGCCAAGGTTAGCAAGTACTTCTTTGCCTTTTCACTCACATTCAATTCTTCGCAGTTCCAATCTGTTTGCAAATATTTTTTCATCACAGCATCCATAATTCCAACGTATTCTCGAAGCACATCTGTCTTGAGAATGAATGGAAGCAGTTTTCGTAGTCTTCTTGAATGCTCACTGCTAGGCTTATCATCAGACTTGGGAAAAATTTTGTCCATTGTGCTCGGCCACCAAACCTGTACCAATTTCTTTTCATTGGAGAACAGAAATTTGTTCCCTTCAGCACTACATAATATTACCATGGGCTGTCCAATCAATGATGTACTGAAAACCTTGGACGAATACTTATTCATTCGATCTTTGACAAACTGGTATGGGACACCTTGTCGAATTTTTGTGAAATACTCTAAACTTTCACCAACCAAAGGCCATCCCCTTCTCCCTGGTGGAAGCCTTTGGTTTTGACAAGCAAACTTTCCGTTTGCAATGCCCAATTTTTTTCTCAATGAAAGGTTTTGAAGACACAGGTGTACAACAGGAATTAGCAACAAAAGAATCAACAAAATATACGATAATAATACCATATTCGTGTTAGCTAGTAGCTATTTCTTTTTTCAGTATGAGATGGAAAACAAGTTTGGATCAGCAAGTTTTGGAAATCAAAATGAAAGAATCTCAATGTGAAGAGGAGATGAAGCAGCTTGCTGCAGATGTCAGCAAGCTAGCCAGTAGGCAAACTGTATTCTGCTGCAAGGTTCATCTCCCATGGTAGTCTTATGTCCACCATGTCACCAAAAGTCTAAGAACCAAAAATGTTGGTTTGACCTTAAGCCAATTATTGTTGAACACTTGTACGAATTTTTTGGCCATGAACGTGTGACCAAGAAAAAAATAGGATAATTTCACGTACCTTCCCTAAGATTTGTCATAATTACACTCACCTCTCTTAGATTTTGAAAATTACACTTGTATCTCCTGTATTTATATTTTTTATAACAAAATAAGCTCATTTTGATAATATAACCCAAAAACACCAACCAAACACATTAATATATGCTTAATTGCTTTTAAAAAGGATAAATAAATATTAAAAAATTAATTAATTAGTCATAAAATATCAAAAGTGCTTATATTCTTACATCAAATTTTCAATCGCCACCAAATATTATTTTTTCAAAACTCAGTTATCTGACTAATCTAAATGAATTTACTTTATTTGTTAAATTTTTACAAACAAATATATTAATAAGAAAGAGATGACCAATTTAAAAGTAATTAAGGATACTTTAAGGCGTTTGGTTAGTGTTTTTGGGTTACATTATCAAAATAGACTTGTTTTGCTATGAAAAATTTAAGCACAATAGGTGTAAGTGCAATTTTCAAAACCAAAAGGAATGTGAGTGTAATTATGACAAACCTTAGGGGAGACATGTGAAATTATCCAAAAAAATACTACATCAACTATCAGAAGTCAACAGTTTTGCTATCACTAATGAGAATATTCTGTTTTTGTGAAGCTAATTAAGTCTATAGTAGACAAATACAGCCAATTGCAGCTGAATGAATGAATGAATGTAAACTGGAGGAAAATAAACAATAATTTAAAAAGAAAATACTGAAGGGAGATTATTTAGCTTCCACAAGGCAACTGAATTTATCATTTGAATATTAGCGGCTGTGATTTTCTTTATATAACAGTTCTTTCTTTCCTTGTCAGCTATCTTTTTTTTTTTTTTTTCTTTGGCGAAGTCATTAGCTCAGTAAATGGTCAAACAAACTGTAAAAAATCCAAGAAGTTTTTTCTCATACATTTAGGTTAATTCATGGTTGCTTTGAATCTTTGCTTGTTTTTTTTTTTTTTTTTTTTTGGTCTTAGTCTTTTTTATTCCCATAGTACCTTTCCCTCCCTATGAATTCAATGTATTTGAATTATGACAATACTTAGAATGATACAATAATGCTCTTCTACAATACGTAGCCAAGTTCAATACAAGTAGTGGTTTATATTGTGATCATCTCCAAGAGTGAAATTCAACGTATTTAAATGTGATGGTAATTAAGCAGAATGAGATATTCCCTCCACATAGGCCAACATACTTAAATTATGGTAATACTTATAAAAAAGAAATAGTTTTCTTTTGAAAATCATTATGCACTAATCTAATTTGCCTTCTATTTTTTCTTTTTGCCAAACATTTCTACATAGTAGAGGTCTGCGTGCCCAAATCAGCGGAAGAATCTTACACAAATATATCACCAAATATAATTCACTTATAATTCAATTACTATGTTTAAGTTTACAATTGTGGAATATTAAGAGAAAGACACCAAATCCAATACTAGAAATTACGAGACTTACCTCACCCCTTTCAAATTTAGAAGAACTTTCCGAAAGTCCAAAAGCACTAAACAAAAACACCCAAATATATTATCAAATAGCAAAAGAGAGGCTTAATAAACTAAAGGTCATAAAATACCTATTTGCTCTTTTGGTTAATGCCAAAAAGAGAACAAAATATAAAAGTCCAAACCTCACAATTTAGAATCTAGACGAGGTATTTTACTCTTTTTGGGTATTAAAATCCAAAACAAGAGCACATTTATAATTGCAAAACAAACGAATTTTTGTTTAGTTGGGCAATATGGTGACAATTTCCGACACAATCCGAAAACATGACACAAATCTAAATAAAAAATAATGGGTTTGGATTTAAACTTGGTGGGTTTTGGTCAGACCCGACTAACCTACCAAGAAAACAGGTCGGTTTCGGGTCGAAAGGGGGTCAACCTGCGAAGCCAAAAAAAAAAAAAGTCTAACAATTTGTAGTTTTGTTTCACCTATACACATTCAAACACAAATTTCACCCATTAGATAATTAATCAAGTAAATTGTACGAGAAATTAAGAATTCTACCTAGGTTTTGAACGAGAAAATTTGGTGGTGGTGGTGGTGGCCTTCTGTAGCGGTTAGATAGTTGAACTTTGGCAGACTTTGTGACTTGGCTATGATGTTATAAAGTGGCAACAGTGGCGTTAGTAATGGTGGTGGTGATTAGCAAAAACGGTGGTGAGTTGCGGCTTCGGTTGGGAGGTCGAAGATGATGATTTTGATTGCTGTGAGTTTTAGGGGTTAATTTGGCTACGATTTGGGGCTGACTTGAGGTGGCTGTTTGGTTGTGGTGAAGTGGAGGATGGCTGAGGTTGCTTGGGGATGATAATGGGTTAGCTTAGTGGTTGTCTACGGTAGTCAAGGTGGTGATTTTGGGTGAATTTTTGTGGCTAAAATTTGAAATTTTGATGGTTGGTTTTGGTTGTTTTTAGTGGTGTGTATTTTAGTACGTGTTTTGTGTGAATGTGTGCGAGAATTGCGTATGTCTGTAAGAAGTGAACGTGAGATGATGATTGTGTGTGAATTGTGTGTGCTAGTATGAGTAAAAGTATGTGAGATTGTGCATTTTGATTTTAGTGTACGTGGAATCAGTGTGTGGTATTGTGTATAGAAAATGTGTTTGGTCCTTGTGTGTGTGAAGAGTATCTGTTAATCTTTTTTTTTTTTTTTTCAGATCCACGGGTTGACCCGCCAATCTGCCAACCCATGCAGGTCGTGTTCGAGTTAGCAAGTTGGATTTGAGTCGATGGTTTTCCTATTATACTTGGGTCTCAACCCGACCCGCTAATCCAAAACCTAACCCCGATTACCACCCCTAACTGGCAAGTCCACCACAATGTCCAACATCTAGGATAAAATTTCCCCTTTTGCCTATTTTCTACTCTATAAAATTATCTAAATTTTCAAGAATCTAATTGTGGAATAATGCCGAGTATTAATTTTACTCAAATGGTTATCATTAGTATTTGGTAATTTCTACAAACAAATAGGACAATAATCACAATATAATGCCACACAGTTACAAGACTAATCAATTACCACTATGGGCCTATTCTATACAACTTTTTTAACTTGCTTTTAGGCTTTGATTTTAAAAAATCTGTTATGTGATATTCTCAATTGATTTTTTTACCTCTGCATTTGGATTTTTTAAACTAAAATAAAAATAATTAATTTTTAACTTTTTTAAAATCAATTTTTATAGAAATCAGAATATGTTAAGCACAAGCCCTGTATTTCTCTGATTGACCAATGACCATATTGATTGGATTGTCCAAGGATGATGGACAGCTAAGGGCGTGGTATTAGCTGCACGCCTTTGACCGCTAGGCCATTTAAAACCGGAGCTTTTTGAAGCATTTAGAAAAATAAAAAATAAACGCCTTCTGTATCTTCTTCTGCCCTTCTTGAAACCCTCAACAAGAATAAGCCTCTTCCTCCCTCAAATTGAAATTGGAAGAATGGCGAACCTTCCAATTCTCCAATTCGAAGACAAAATTGTGGAAACAGTTGAGAAAAACACAGTGGCCGTGATTATTGGGGAAACTGGTTCAGGGAAAAGTACTCAGCTCTCTCAAATACTTCACAGAAGAGGCTACACTAAATCCGGAATCATCGCCGTCACCCAGCCCCGCCGCGTCGCCGCCGTCTCCGTTGCTCGGTAATTTCTTTTTCAAAAATCTCTCAGTTCTATTTTCGTTATTCAGCCGTAATTTCTCGTAATTTCCAACTTTTGTCCGCTATTCTTTTGTTTATTATTATTGTTGTTATTAATAATCTCTGCCATAGTTCAATTGTTACTATTAAGTTTAAGAAATTTATGTTAGAAGATGAGAGCATAATGCCGACATCATTAATTTGGTTTCGGAAATTTTAGTTGATTATTGGAGGAATAATGATATGCTCCTTACAACTTCGAACTCTGACTATCTAAAAGTTGGGCGTATTTGTCACCAATGTTTTAGAAAATGAAAATCGGGTGGTGATTTTAAAACTTATGCGGTAGGGTGAGAATCGGGGTGTTTGGATTTCAGAGCTTGTATCAGGACTAAGGCCGTGTTTCTAGTCTCCCCCCTCTATAGGAGCAGGCAGCTGCTTCCTAACATCTCTGAAGCGAGTGAACTATTAATGTTGGTAATAGATAGAAGATAATGAAAGCGAAGATTTAGTTTGAGGTACTAGACATGTTTTGGTCTAATAAGAAATGAGTTAGTTATGTTGTTGGAGGATATTTATAATCTGAAATGTTAAAATGCATCCATGTTAAACGAATTGGGTATCGCATAGGCATTGGCGTAATTCCTGGTGTTGGATGCACCATTTTTGCCGCTGCCCCAGTTGCTGGTTATGTGTTGGATATGCTTCTTCCAGAATGACAAAAATGCATATACGAACTTTTGTTTTGAGAGTAAATTTATAATATAGTGAGTTATTTTGTATTAAACTACTAAAATGACAATTTTTCATGGTTTGAGAATTAAAGGAAATTTTTAATTGTATTATCTGGCTATTCATTTGATTACTGCTGACCTTTTATGACAAAATTATTCTTTTCTTTGTTTTTTCTTTACGCTTTCATTCACTAAACTTAAGAAGTGTAACATGAAGGATTCATATGTTATACTTTTGCTTGTAAAATTACATATTGATAGAGGTTGGTGTCCCCTGTTATATTTTCAGTAAGTTATTACTGGAGTAGTTATTTTAGAATCAAGAGTCAGCTTCTGCAAATGTAGTGTTTGCTTGGTAAAGTTTTCAGCTGCGTTGATTTATAACTTTATGCTTTGTAATTTGTTGGAGGAAGTAGAGATCTTGTCCTCTAGTTCTTATTAACTCCTTAACATCTCTCTTTCTCCCCCTCTTCCAAACTCCCTTTCTCCCTGCAGCCGGGTGTCCCAGGAGCTTGGCGTTCAGCTTGGTGAGGAAGTGGGTTATGCTATTCGGTTTGAAGACAGGACTTCAGAAAAAACATGTATTAAGTAATGTGCTTTTACTTATTAAAATATGATTCTTTTCTAAATAGTATTGCGGTTTACTTGATATAGCAATTAAAGAATGGAAGGATTGATATGTGCAGATACCTAACCGACGGGGTTCTTCTTCGTGAAAGTCTTTCCAACCCAGAGTTGAATCAATATTCCGTGATAATACTGGATGAAGCTCATGAGAGGAGTCTGAATACGTAAGTTTAATTGTTTCCTCCTTAGGATGGATTTTAGTTTTGGAGTTCCAGTAATGTCTGCACGTTTGTTACATGACCACTCTTGTTTTGGTTTGTTTGTCATGAACTTTCTTTCTCAAAATATCTTCCTCAGGGACATATTGATGGGACTGATGAAACGTTTGGTTAAATTGCGTGCCTCCAATTTAAAGGTTTTAATCACTTCAGCTACTCTCGATGGCGAAAAAGTATCAAGATTCTTCTCCAATTGCCCCATTCTCAATGTCCCAGGGAAGTTATTTCCTGTGGAAATACTGCATAGCTCAGAACGGCCAAAAAATTACATTGACGCTTCTCTAAAATCAGCCATCGGTAGGATGGAAGGAACTTTTGGATTTGAGTTCTTACACCCTAAAAACTATTCTGTTGCTTTGTTGCTCACATTTTCTTCATTGTATCACATGCACCAGTGACTTGATAATTTAGCATAGAGCCAGTTAGTTGTTCTTGGGGTCTTTCTAACAGTTTGTATTGGTAGATATACATGTTAAGGAACCGGAAGGAGATGTCTTAATTTTTATGACTGGACAGGTTATTACCCTTTCCTTGGACTCATGCTGTACTACTACATTCAAAAGTTTATGTACTTTATATTATCAAAGGATGACACTTGTTATATTAATTATAACTATTAGTTATTAACTTTTATTTATTTAGTTTTCTTTCATTTATTGGAATTCAAATGAGGCATTTCTGTAGGATGACATAGAGAAGCTAGTAATGAAGTTGGAGGAGAGAATTCAAAGCCTTGAGGAAGGATCATGTATGGATGCCATCGTTCTTCCGCTTCATGGATCTTTGCCACCTGAATTGCAGGAAAGCTTTTCATCTCCTTTGTATTGCTTTTTATTTTTTCTGTTTATCTGCTTTATGGATAGTATTGACTTCAAATTCACAAACTTTCAAATGTTATACATGTTCTGTAGTTTATCTCTTTTCTTTTCTTTTCTTTTGCAAACTGAGAACTTTCTTTTTAAAGCATTCAATGGGCAATTAGAGCTTGTTAAAACTTTTGAATCCCTTGTTTTTGTTTCACTCTGACACTACTTTTAATTTGATTTTACAGGTTCGTGTGTTCAGTCGTCCACCTCCAAACTGCAGGCGATTCATAGTAGCCACAAATATTGCCGAAACTTCTTTGACAGTTGATGGTGTTGTGTACGAAACTTAACACCTAAATGGAAATATGGAATTTCTTGTACATATACTTCATTTGACCTGCTAACTATTGAGGATCTCGAAACCTTTTTTAAAGCTTAAATTTGTTTTAGGTACCCTAATATAATGGCAAAAACAATACAGGGTAACCTATTTTTTCTCAAGAAGAATACTTTTTGTATTCTGAGAGATCTTCAGTTTTGCATTATTAAAGTCATTTTTGTTGGATATTGTTTGTTAAAGTAGGTAAAATTGGTTTTGTGCATGAACAGAAATAAAAATCATGAAAACCTTGGACTCTTTCTCACTCTCTCTCACACACGCACACACTCACACACACACACACACACACACACACACACAAAGCAAACACACATGCATACACTGTGAAAACTGCATGGTGATGTAAATACTGAAAAGGATAATTTGTTAACGTCAGGTGACAGTCCTCTTATTTTTCGCTTATTGCACTGAGCTTTGGTGAATTGGGTGGAAAATTATCTGTATTCTCCAAAGAAGCTGATTTGAGAACCTGAATGTTAAAAGATGAAATTGCTTACGATTGATTTGAAATGAGTTGAAGCTATATTGTTCTAGTGCATGAGTGCAGTATGGCTTGCAATATGTCTTGTCTGTTTCCCGCTTCTTCTTCATCTTCTTGCTTTTCGTTGTTTTCTCATTGTACTCTTTTACTTCAGATCTCTAACCATAATGTGGGAATATGAAAAGAATTATTTTTCTATCTTGAAGTTTTAATAGTTATCCTCTCACCCTTATATCTTGCTTCAATGATAGATATGTAATTGATTCTGGTTATGTGAAGCAACGGCAGTACAACCCAGGAACTGGCATGTATTCTCTTGATGTTGTTCAGATTAGCAAGTAAGAAAATTGAACCTTTTTGTCTTTTCTGCTTTGTTCTTTCATTTAAAATGTTAATGTATTGGCATCCTGTTACAAAATTGTATGTTATTATGGAAGCTTAAGATTGGCTCCATGTTAATCCAACTTAAATACTTGACTTAATGAAAATTTTGGAGGGACTATTATTTTCTTAGAAAGAAACCTGTTTTTATCTAGGAAAAGTTAGTTGTTTAAGGTACTTAAGTTGCTTTTATATTTCTTATTGGCTTGCAATGTTTACTTCTTAAACAAAACACAAGAAGGCATAAATATGGTGTGTCATTTGAAAGGCAGTAACTTTAAATGCTCCGTGTTTGGCATCTTATTTTCAATCTTCTGAAAATACAGGGTGCAAGCTAATCAGCGTGCAGGGCGAGCCGGAAGGACACGCCCAGGGAAATGCTACCGTTTGTACCCTTCAATGGTTTATTATGATGATTTTCTGGATGCTACAATCCCTGAAATACAGAGATCTTCTCTTGCTGGAAGTGTTCTTTATTTGAAGTCATTGGACCTTCCTGACATAGATATCCTCAGATTTGATTTTCTCGATCCTCCTTCCCGTGCGTTCATCTTCTATCTTACCTCTTCGCCTTTTTATGTTGTTATTGTTATTTCTGATGCATTGTTTGAATGAAAATTTCCATTGACTGCAGCTGAGTCTTTGCAAGATGCTCTCAAACAGTTATATCTGATTGATGCTATTGATGAAGATGGTTCAATTACAAGCCTTGGACGAAAAATGGCTGGTATAGAACTCTTTATCTGATTTATGCATTGCTATATTAATTAACTCTCACTCCATCACCCTTCACATAGATTGTTGCTCACACAAAATGAAGTGAAGAAACAATCCTGTACAGAATCACAAAGACAGAAGCTGTTGAAGCAGGCATATATTCTAGGCAGATTGATATAGTATCTATTGTTCAGAGAGAAGAAATTTGGAAATTTTTTCTGGATGAAGAGATATACTCAGACACGCGTGCACACACACATTCTCTCCCCCCCTCCCCCCCGCGGGGCCCCCTTCTTTTCCTCTGTGTGATAAATTCAGTGGAAAACTATTGGTCTGTGCAGAGCTTCCATTGGAACCATCTCTTTCCAGGACCCTCTTGGAGGCCAATGAGTGTGGCTGTTTATCTGAAGCCTTAACTGTAGCAGCTATGTTATCTGCTGAAACAACGTTACTTCCTGCTCGAAGGTAGACTTGTTTCCTTGTGACTTACATATACAAATTATCATGTGGTTATTGGCTATTTCACGGTTGTGTGATCCAATTGTTGATACAAGTTTGAAGCAAATCTGATGCTTGTCGTGAATAGCATACGGCATATTCTGATATCACAAAGATAAATCTGTGGTCATCTAAATCAATCCAAAGCCTTATCCGTCAGGGAAACAAAGTCAAAACTGATTCTTCCCTGCTTCTTGCATCTGGTTGAAGATAGACATCTGTGTTTTCCTTTGTAGTTTCATGCATAATATCATTGTCTGATTGTTGTGTCATTTAATCGTTCATACAAGTAGGAGCAGATATAGTTTGTATGCTAAGTAGCTAAGGCATACTTTGAGGTCACACGGTAGGAATTTTGCTGTTTGACTGATGCAAATAAAAACCCGAAAGCTAAATAGGAAGAACGAAATCCCCACAAGGCATAATAAAACCAATTTTCTTCATTTTGATCATGTCACCATTTTGTTATGGGTATCGTTCAACAGGTCAGAAACCTTTCCAAATTCTTGATTTGCTTGTGTTCAAGTGCAATTTTATGCTCCTCTGTAGGCTTCCATAAAGCTACTTGAACTAATTATAGGTCTACATTTGTATTGCAGCAAGAGTTCTGAGAAGAAGAGGAAGCACACTCCTTCTAATCTTCCTTCAAATCTTCCTGATGGTTCTGGATTGGGTGATCACATTCAGTTGCTTCAGATATTTGAGCAGTGGCATCAGACCGACTACGATGTGGACTGGTGTAAAGAAAACAATTTACAGGTATCTTTCTTTTGCTTTAATCTTTAAACAACCTCCAGAGCAGATGATTGTATTTTCCATGCCAATGTATGTTAATCTGTCGGTCTTTCTTCTAGCTATTTTATGCTCCTGCTTTTGTGTGTGGCACATATTCATCATGAATTGTGGATAGATTGTCTCTGGCTTCAGGCAAAGTAACTTGATGTGGAAAAACATAGTAGACATATAGCATTATTTTTTAATGAAATGATGGCTTGATCTGTACTAGTGGAAAATTTTGAACAGTAAATGGCTTGTTACATGTTTTTCTAACTCTGCTTGTGTATATTGAGGTCTCTTGGACTGATTGTGTAAAATATTATTTGCAATGAATTTACTGGTTTCAGGTACGGGGAATGATGTTTGTCAAGGATGTTAGGAAGCAGTTATCTCAGATAATGCAAAAAACTGCAAAAGGTCAGAATTGAGCACGACTATGCTTTTGTGTTACAGTGCGATTAAAGCTAATGTCAAATTGTTGCTACACTTGTTTGAAACTCACCTTTTCCCCGGTCATTTTTTTGTTCTGCTTCATAGCTCAGAAAATGGATGTATACCATGTCATCTATTGTTATTGCTTTTGTCCTTTGTTGTATTTTACTTGGATAATACTTTATCAAGAGTAACGATCTTATGGTCAGTTCTAATTGTCTATAAATGAACAGAGTCGTTGGACATAAGAACAAGCAAAAGGAGGAGAGAAAGGGAACAGGACTATAAGAATTTGAGAAAGGCTTTGTGTGCTGGCTATGCAAGTCAGCTTGCTGAGAGAATGATTCGTCATAATGGTTACCGAACTATTGGTTTTAAGTCTCAGCTAGTTCAGGTAGGATGTTAGAACAACTTTGCAGTTTGATTTGTCATTTACTATTGCATTTAAATGTGCCATTTCTGATTTGAAATTCTTCTTACGCAATGAAATTAATTTCAGTTCCCTCAAGGTAATGCCTGACATAGAGATGAGTGTTAATTTCAGTTCCCTGTGCTATATTACTTCTTAGATTCCTACACATGCTGTTAGGTGTTGTATGTTGGCCTGGATTTTGGGATCTTTAAACATTTGCTGCCCCCTGGTTTTTATATTCCAGGTGCACCCATCCTCGGTATTGAGGACAGATGAAGAGGGAATGCTCCCCATTTATGTAGTGTATCATGAACTTATTGTTACTACACGACCTTTTATGCGCAATGTTTGTGCGGTTGAGATGCCATGGGTCATGCCCATTACAAGGAAGCTTGAGAAGCTAAATATCAGAAAACTTAGGTAACAGTTCTTTCAAGAATTATGTTTTGTAGAGATTGGTGTTCCTTCATTTTGTAAGTTGCATTTTTCAATTTTTATGCTTGGCTAATATTTATTCATGTTTGAATCAGTGGTGGATCCTCTGAGCCTGAAAAGAGTGTTCAAGAAGAAAACTCAGACGAGAGGAAGGAAAATAGTAGCCTTGCTAAGCTTCCAGATGACCATGATAGCAAGATACAAGCAGCTCGTGAGCGTTTTCTTGCACGTAAAGGCATTAAATAGCGCAAAGTCTTGAACGAACTCGAGTCATACTTCTGCCAGGGAATATATTGGTACTATTCAGCTTCCTTATCATCACGATCTCTTAGATTCAAGTGCGATCGGAATGTTCTCCCGTGTGAAGCTGAGTATAGCACAGGGCCAAGAAACGTTAGGTTTACGATAAACAATGAGAATTACTGGACAGATACCATAACGGAATATCAGTCAAGTCTCAAAGTAAAAGGGCTTGCTCTGTACAGAAAGTACAGCTCACAAAATTTTCTGCGGGCACTCTAGAAATCCCTTTTACTTAAGCTGTATGAGCACACAAATTTCAGACAGACAATTATGGTGTGATATTTAAGTGGATAAGGAGTACTCAAAAGGTCGGATCCCTTTTGAAAATTCCATTCACTTCTATATTCACTTCCCTTCCCCTTATTTACTGATGGTAAAAAAGAACCTCAAGTTCATCTCCCCGTGTTAACTTCCCCTAGTGTAGTGTTGGTAGTAGTTACTGCTGTAAGAAGCTTGCTAGTGTTAACCTGTGGAAAATTATGGTGTGATATTTATTTGGAATATACTTCTGTGACCTATCCAAAAACTAGTTGATTAAAATTAGATGCATTTCCTTTCATCAATTGTAAAATTGTTCATTTTGGCTTGTACAAGCGAGTGCACAAATGCCTGCCGTTTCACTTAACACTACATAACAAAAGTTGAATATATTTGTCGTCAATATTCTTAAAATTTGCCAATGCTTTCTTAAGGATTTTATTGTTTGTTTGTTGGTGTTTTTTGAAAACATATTTTTTAGAAACTCTAAACATGTTTTTTAATTATTTATTTGTTTTATATACACATTTATCGAGAAAAATTTTTAAAATTGTTATAATAATTATTTTTAGAAAATATCTCAAAAAACAACCAGAGGCAACCCAGTTTTCAATGCTCATGGTACCTTGATCATAGCATAAAAAGGTTTAGAATCCTTCTTATCCTCTCGTGTGCATTCTATTGATACCACAACGACAAAAGTTGCTTGAGAAACCAACGCTTCCCATCTTTTCCACTTCCTTCTTCTTCTTCTTCTTTTTTTTTTTTTTTTTTTTTTTTGTTTTGTTAACCCGAAACATGTCCCGACTCAAGTTCTTCGGACCCAAGCTAGCTCACCGAATCGGGGGAATACACCGTCGCCCCACACGACGCACTCAAGCAAATCACGGGATTCAAAGTTTGGGGTTTCAAACTCGGAATCTTGCGACTTTTTTCCAAGTTTGCTACCACTGAACTAGCCTGTGGGGGCCGGGAGAATACGCCATTGCCCCACACAACGCACCCAGCCAAATCACGGGATTCAAAGTCCAGGGTTTCAAATTCGGAACCTTGCGGCTTTTCCCCTAGTTTGCTACCACTGAACCCGCCCGTGGGGGCCACTTCTTTCTTCCTCTTTTTTTTTTTTTTTTTTTTTTTTGAGGTGCACTTCTTTCTTCTTAAGACCATCTGGCTACAAATCTTTTCGAGTATATTGATTATATATTCCTATGCTTTTTACCATTATCCAAATATCATTGTCCTATGCACGCTGGATAATCTTTTGTTTTTTTGGGCAAAAGGAAATCTGAAATTCTGAATTCTTCATTAAGTGGAGCACATTCTTGGTGTTTTATGTGCCTCCAGTGAACTGGAACGAATTTGGCAAATAAAACCTGCAATCTAACATTCTTTCTTCGACCAACTAGGAACACTTGTCACAATTTCAGAGAGATCTCCAGGGTTAGCATACAAACTACCTCACTTAAAAAGAGTTCCCCCAAAAAACAGCTGAGGCTCTGCCAAATGTTGCTTTTTTCGTTTGCCCAAGATAGTCAGCCATCTATTTCAACCACTTTGAATCTTTGATCATATCGATACTGTCTACAGAAATGGCAAGACTTCTAATGAAGAAATGCATTTTAATTGGCTGAGAATAAACAAAAAGAAGGGACCTGCAATGAAGTTCCCTAATGCTCATTGATCAGTAACTCTGATAAGGACTTTAATTGGAAATATAAAGTTAAACCAAAAGAATATGAAAATTTTGAAATATTATAAGAGAAAATTGCTAAATTAGTTCATATATTATGTATAATGTCTAAAGTTTAGTTCTGGAATTTTAGTTTTTCAGTATTGAATTATGTGAAACGGATATACATACTAACTTCAACTATAAAAGGGCCGAAAAACTAGACGATTAATTGTTTACTTTTTTTTACTCTGTTTTTTGTTTCTTAAAAAACAAAGTTCTAAGCAAAAATTGTGCTTCAAGGAGTGATGAGAATACCTCCAAGAAACTTCACATACGTGCATAAGCATATTACACGAGAAGTAACTAGATGAGGAAAAGGCATGGTTCGTGTGATAAGAGTTTCCTTTCATACACTAGTTGTTCGCTCGAATCCTGCCCCTTTCCCATCATCTAGAAACAACTGAAAGTTCTCGAGCTGGTTTTGGAAATGGACAACGTAAAATTTCTCATTAGGAATTAGCTTTTCCAATCTGATTTTAGCCACCACATTAACAAAACAAATAATGATAGACGTGCATACTCATTTCCAGGGCATATATGTGATCCTACTCCAAATGGAACAAATGTAAAAAGGAGCCAGACCATCGATCTCCTTCATATCTTGATGGATCACATTTCTCAGGATCATGAAAGTACTTAGGATTCTTGTGTGTCGCATGTAACGTCCGTAGAAAGAAAGCATAATCATCTGTGGGCACAATGTAGGAATTGTGTGTCCTTCTAGGTAAAGTCAGCCATAACGTTTCTGAGAGTGATAATTTCACTTACCTCCCCTAAGATTTGTCATAATTGCAAGAACCTCCTTTAGGTTTTGAAAATTACCCGTATAACTCTTATATTTATGTTTTTTATAACAAAACAAATCTATTTTGATAATGTATCCCAAAAACACCAACAAAATGTCCTAAAATATCGTTAATTGCTTTTAGAAACAAATAAAATGTAAAATCGTAAAAGACCCTAAAAATCAAAGTTTTAACCCCTCTACTTGTGCCTTCCAAGTTATTTACGCATGTTTTTTTTTTATTAAATTAGTCATCTTTTCCTTACGAATATATTCATTTGTAAGATTTTGCTTAATAAAGTAGATTTGTTTAGATTAATCACATAAATGAGTTTTGGGTAATAAAATTTAAGAAAGATTAAAAATTTGGTGTAAGAGTATGAGTCCTTTTGGCATTTTTATGACTCATTAATTAATTGTTTAAGTTTATTTTTCATTTTTAAAAGCAGTTAAAAATATTTTAGGATGTTTGATTGGTATTTTTGAGTTTCATTATCAAAATGGGTTTTCTTTGCATAAAAAATATAAATATAAATTATGTAAGTATAATTTTCAAAACCTGAGGGAAGATAAGTTCAATTATGAGAAACCTCAGGAGAGGTATGTGAAATTATCCCTTCCTGAAAACCGATTCCTGGCGAAGATAGTCTTAACACCTCAGACACAACATCCCATGAGTACTTCATCTTCCTTAAATCCTCCCAACTAAGTTTGTCTTTTGGTTCCTTTGATTTTGCAATTTCTTTTTGTTCTTTTTCCAGAAAGATAATCTGAAAATGTGACAAAGATTAGAAAATTGCAAGTCAAAATGAAAAAAAAAAAAAAAAACTACAAAGAAGTTCTTGTGCCAATTCAGAAACGTGTTTCTTCAGTTGGTCACCAAGAGATCCATGGCCAATGTCTCCTTTACTTGAGAACTGATCATTTTCTTCTGTTTACAGAAGCATGTGTGACATGAAGTCCTTCCCTGAAGCGAACTTGGATTTGAACATCAAATTCTTCTCTGCCATGTTAGAATAGTTTCTGCTTTTTTTGGCTGTGAAATGAGAAGTGTAAACAAAAATTATATGAACAAAGAAAATCAAAGGAACACCATGGTCATCAAGTTTTTTATTTTAGACTTTAATGAATTTACATAATGATTCATGTTGAAGATTGGTTAGAAAATAAGAAGCACAGCTGTTCATATTATCACCTTTACTCCCATTTCTGTCTGCATTCAACAAAAAAAAGAAAAAAAGGACTATTTTATTTATTTTATCAATTAAATATGGAGATCCAAAAAAGATTTTTCTGCTTTTTCTTAGTAGGTTGAACTGACTCCATTCATGATGTAGATTTCAATTAAAGGAACACATTATGGTAAAGGAAACGAAAACTAGACCATAAATTGATGGGACACCAGCAAGGACTTGATTTATGAAATGTATATACTATTATAAGTCGAATGAAAGGCTAAAATTAAGTAGTGTTATGTCATTATTTAAGTAGACATACTTTTCGTTCACATAATAAACAAATATGAAGCTTACATTGCACACTTTAGACAAGACTGGCAGGTCCATTATTTGATTGAGAACATTAACTACTTCATATAACTTGTTGACTTTCTGTGCTTTTTTTTTTTGGGAAAACTAAAGATGGCCTGACTCCCACTTACCTGTAGTTGAGATTAGTTAAATTATATTTTACTACTAGAATGCAATTGGATATACATAACCAAGAAAACTGAACAAAGAAAAAAACATGGATTGCAGCATACTCAAATGAGATCAAGAAAACAGAAACACAGAGAATCTTATCTTTGACGAATGCTGGATCAAATACCCCCTCATCCACCCCCGCCCCCCCCCCCCCCAAAAAAAAAAAAAACAGCATTTAAGTAGAAGCTAAGTTGTATAGATGACCTAATCACAAAGTGGCAATTAGTTACATCAGGAGATTCACCAGCCTAGGAATGAGGATTTTGGCCAAAAAAAAGAAATAGATAATTGGCATTGTACATAGGTATCCTTCTTTTTAATTTCATTTTTTGTTTTTGAGAAATTACGAAATCTTTGTTCCATGTGTACAGGTGTTTTAAGACATGGCCATTTCAGACTGTACCCCTGGGCTGTCACAAATGACAATATTTATGCTATGACTGCATAATGGTCCAAGAGTATTTGTGTGAAGCATTAAAGTATTCCAAGCTTTCCAAGATATACGCATCCAAAAAACATGTGAGACGAATATTTTCAACTTTTTTGAATAACTTGTTGGCAAGAATATTTGACCTGATATACTCCTTAGTCCTTACTACAAGACACATGTAGAGTTGCTGCAAATGGCAATGTACCTCAAATTGAAGTTTTATGAGCATATCAGCTTTCAGTGCGCACCTTTATAACTTCATTTGCGGAAGTTTAATTGTGTATTTATGTTGGTTACATTCGAGATTTACAAGAAAGCTTTTGGTATTTACCATTACATGCAACTTCAGTGAGATGGTACAAACTCTTCTGTGATCAAATTCCTGTAATCGTTAGTGTATTAGTTGAGCCATTTAACATATTGTCAGAGTACGAGTATGATGGACAGCGAGAGGAGTGCATATGACACTTCAAATCCATCGATAAGCACATACCGATGAACTTCATGAGGTAAAGGATTTCCTTATTACAATTTAGGCTCTTTATTTGAACCTCTCCTCCTTCCCTATCATCTAACTGGAAAGGAAAAATAAAAAAAGAAAGAAAAAATAAAGAGAACTAGGAAATACTCCAACAAATAAGAGAACAATGAGATGAAATTAAAAATCATGAGGATGGAAGCAAACAGGAAGCCCCTGTGCTGGCCCTGGAACTGGATTGTATAAGAGCTTCTCATTGGGAATTAACTTTTCCCACCTATAGTTAATCACCACATTATGCAAAAAAATAAGTATTGCTTGCTTAGCATACTCATATCCTGGGCACATACGTAATCCACCTCCAAATGGAACAAATGTATAAGGAGCTGGACCATCCCCTTGAAACCGAGATGGATCGAATTTCTCTGGATTAGGGAAGTATTCAGGATTCTTATGCGTGGCATCGAACATCCAATGAATCTGTAGAAGGGAAGGATAACGCATTCATACATGTTTAAGTAATATTTTGCCAGTCAAGAACTAATATCAACAGTTAGGATGCAGGACAATAGAGTTCACCTTCCAGCCTTTTGGAATTGTATATCCTTCAAATGTAAAGTCAGTCAAAGCCTCTTTGAAACTCCCACTTCCTGGTGGCAATAATCTCAATACTTCACATGCAACATTCCATGAGTACTTCATCTTCCTTAAGTCCTCCCAACTAAGGCTTTCTAATGGTTCCTTTGCTTTTGCAATTTCCTTTTGTTCTATCCCCATTATATGCATCGTATATCACAATATGATCCATTAGACATAATAGTTTTAGTTCAAAAAATTTCATAACATGTTTCTGATGTTAATTCCAAAAGCAAAAATACATATGCAAACTGTCTGCATTCATATCTTCAAAATTTTATGTCAGTCATGCTCATCCACTAGTATCTCATGCCATCAAGTTACATTTGAAGCATCTATATATACATGAAGTACTACAGCTTATGTTGCTTCTAGTGAATAAATCTTGTTTCTCAAAAATTAACCAAAAATGAACCTGATGGATCAAATGAGAGCAGCAATTTACTAGTCTAACATACCTTGAAAGCGGAACAAGAAAGAAATTGAGCACAAACATCTCAAATATCCATCTCTTGTGCATTTAACATGCATCTCTCATCTCATGCTAGTTAAACCAGTGTTGCAGGATGGCTAGATCATGTATCATATTCCATAGTCTAAGATTGTTTGGAAAGTTTAATGTTATTACTAAGAAACTTCTCCTACTGTCTTCCTGATGTTTGAGCCTCAATTCGGTTCAGGCGACTCTGTTCCATTCTCTTAGTATGAAGAGATTAAAAACAGACTACTAAAAGCATAGAATTAGATATCGAGCTTACCTCTTAGGACAGAACTGTATACATCAGGAAGCTCCGCAAGATACATCATGATGAGGGTAATTGTGGGATGCAAAGTCGTATAGCCAGCATTCAATAACCCGACCAAGTGGCTAGCAATTTCTTCTTCAGTAAAAAATTGCCCATCATCATCTGTTGCCATAAGCATGTGTGACATGAAATCCTTGGAAGAACCTGCACTATACACTAAAGGATCAATTTTTCTTTGCCTAATCATCGCCTCAATCTCTTTGCGCATGAGCTGGGATGATTTGATGCCCCGATTTAGAGCAGTTCCTGGCAAATTTAATGGCAACGATTGAATACCGTTCGCTGTATCTTCCGATAGCATAGCAAGTTCAGCAACTTTTCCTGGATCATTGACGCCTAAGAATACGTTAGACGCCAAAGTAAATGTATAGCTCTTTGCCATCTCACTGACATTCACATTTTGGCGATTCCAATCTGTCGGTAAATGCTGTTTCATTACTGCATCCATCATATTAACATATTCTTTTAGTGAATCTGCCTTGAGAGTCAGTGGAAGCACTTTACGTATGCTTTTCATATGCTCATGGCTTGGCTTATTATCCGGCTTGGGAAAAATTTTATCGATTGTGGTTGGCCACCAAGTCTGAACCAACTTGTTTTCATTCGAGAACAGAAACTTATTACCCTCAGCATTACATAATACAGCCACAGGCTGTCCGATCAATGATGTCCTGAAAACGTTTGTGGAATACTTGTTCATTCGGTCTGTGACAAACTCATAAAGGACACCTTTTCGAATTTTGAAGAAATACTCCAAACTTTCCCCAAGCAGAGGCCAACCAGTTCTTCCAGGTGGAAGTCTTTGCTTATCAATTGCAACATTTCCGGTTCTAATCTGCAACCTGTTTCTTTGCAAAAGCTTGTTAAGGAAAAGATATACAAACGGAATCAGAGAAAGCAGAAGGAACAGAATGTTTGATAATCTCATCATCATACTACTTAAATACTGCTTTTTGAAGGCGTGAGATGACACTTTGAGAATCAAAAATTTACACAAGAAAGCAAAGAAAACTGTTACTTTTAGGCATGTTGAAGATCTGAATGCAGATTTCAATAAAAAAAAAAGTTACACAAGAAAGCAAAGAAACCTGCAACTTTTGGGCATGTGGATCAAGTACTGAATGCAGATTTCAATACTTCAATTATTGCTTCTGAACTCTTTACGACTGTACATTAGGGTTAATAACACTTTGCCCCCTGAGTTTAGGGGATAGTCACACTTCACCCCTTCAACCGTAAATATATACACTTTACCTCTCCAAAGACTAGTCAAAGTTAGAAATTCAAAAAAAATTGAATGTTATGACATTATTACCCTTTATTCATGAAATCATTTATAACTTAATGCAATCTCCTTTTATTCTAAAAGATTTATATATTCTCTATTACATTAATTATATAAAAATATCAAACTAAAAAATTTAAAGAAAGTTAATAGTTAATTTATTTTCTTAAAATTTTTCCTCTTGTATTAATATTTACTTCTATATATGTTTTGTTCAATTTATTAGATTTTAAATCAAACAAAATTGATAAATAACACAACACTAAAAGAAATTCGATTACCAAAATTTATATAAAAAAAGGTAATACCAAACTCATTTATATAAAGTTATTTTTTATCATTTTGATTTATTTCAACATTTAGAATAGTATCATTGTCATTTTTATATTTTTCAAATTAGTCCACATGAAATTCTTAACCAAATTTGCTAAAAATGGTTGATATGATTCATTTTTCAATTTAAAGAAGGAAAATGAAGGTTAAATCTAATTTTATTTTTTACAAGAAAAAGCAGTAATAGTAAGCTATAAATGCATCAACAAAAAATGACAATAGTACTAGCGTAAAAGTTCACATAAACTAAAAGAATAAAAAACACAGGAAATAAGTGTAGTATCAAAAAAAATTGTTATCTATGTTTATTTTAGTTTTGTGTTATTTATTCATTTTTGTTGGACTTTTTTTTCTGGCCTAGCGTTGTATAATGGGCTAACTCTTCTTTTTTTTTTCCAAAATATTCTTTGATTAAAAATTTCACGTTGGACTAATTTGATAAATATAAAAAATGGCAATGATATTAGTCCAAAAGTTTAAATAAATAAAAATGATAAAATAATTACTTTAAAATTACTTTAAATAAATGAATTTTAAAAATTACTTTAAATAAATGAGTTTGGTATTATCTTTTTTATATTAATTGTGTTAATTGAATTTATTTTTAGTATTATGTTATTTATCAGTTTTATTTGACTTAATGTCCAACAAATTGAACAAAACTTAAATAGAAGTAAATATTAATTCAAGAGCAAAATTTCAAGAATATAAACTAAAATTAACTTTCTTTAACTTTTTAGTTTGATATTTTATATAATTGATATGATAGAGAAGATACAAATTATTTAGCAATGAAAGGAAATGATCTAAGTTGTAAATAATTTTATGAATACAAATAATGTCATAACACTCATTTTTTTAAATTTCTAACTTTGACTAATCTTTGGGGGGTCAAATGTATATATTTAAGGTTGAGAGGGGTAAAGTGTGAGTAACCCTTAAGTTCAGAGGGGGCAAAGTGTTATTAACCCTTAATATTACTCCCATTTGTAGCTGACATCCGTAATATTACTTAGTTGGAAACAGACAACCAAAAAAAAGGGAATATATTTATTACGTATACAAGCAAAGATTCAAAAGGGATTAATTAATTTGTCTATGTAGCTTTCAAGTGAATCAATTCATGTTGCTTATTGTAATCAATTGGACAAAAATCAATACATTATAGAAGCAGAATGCAGTATTGAACAAGTAGCCAAATAGTATTTTATAGTGCACTTGTATATCTGCCGTTACCCAAATGGCATCGTCCGAGATACGGTATGTATTATTTAAAGTGAACTCAGTTAGAACATTCAGTATCGGTGCCATTCGTAAGGAGTACCATACTGTATTTACACTTTAGTAATTATCTTATTTACCCCAAGTATGATAACTATAAACATGATGTAATTATTCCTTGTAAATGAATTGGTTTTGGTACCCGTAAAAGGAGAGTGAGAATCCAAAAGAAATGGCAGTGAGAATCTGAACTATTTTTTATTTATCTTTCTAAAATGTTTATCTATTCATACTTACTAGATAATCATACCTAATTATAAAGTGCCAAAAAGTCAGAAAACTATGAGTCAGCAAATCCTTAAACCACGCCGAAAATGATGGTTGAGGGAACCTGGATATGAAGTTTCTGATCGTTCACTTCACATGGCCTTTAAGAACTAGTTTCCATTAATCAAGAACATACTGTATTTAACATTAGATTATTGGCGGTTATGAATTGAATAATTTAAGATAAATAACAACTAGTCATGATAACATGCAATGCAAAGGTTGCATTCTTATTCTAAAATAGTGGTTATAGGAGAATAATTTTAAATGAAAATTTAAGTTCTAAAATAAGTTAATCATTTTGATAGGATTTATAAAAATATTTAGAGACAAAAAAAAAATTAAAGCAATCTATGTTATTAAGTGAAAACACAACTAAGGAAAATCTACCAAAAAGTATATTGTGTAAAGACGATAAAGTTTGAACATAAAAGGATGCTTATATAGTATAGGCATATACCTTTTGATTATGGAGATTGTAAT
This sequence comes from Mitragyna speciosa, assembly GCA_024721245.1. Lineage (NCBI taxonomy): Eukaryota > Viridiplantae > Streptophyta > Magnoliopsida > Gentianales > Rubiaceae > Mitragyna > Mitragyna speciosa. The sequence continues at coordinate 16,232,416 of CM045568.1, forward strand.
TTATACATGGAGCTTGAGGAGTGACAGTGAAAAATAAAAATCCTAAAAGTAAGTTTACGTGGTTGTGTGAATCATGGTAGGTTAAAATAGTTTTCAATTATGTTAAGATAATGGAGTATTAAGTAGAAACATTTAGATTGATTTTTTAATACAATAGAGAGGTTCAATTTTTAGACCTATAATGGAAATTTTGAGAGATTATAGGCTAGTGGAAGAAATATTAGTATGTGTTATTTATAATAGGTCTTGCAGAGTGATTTCTTAACATAGGAGGGCTGTCAATTTCTTGAACATTTCTTAAACTTGAAAGGAAAGGACAACAATTTTAAACATCTTGATTAATGCAAGCTTAAACTTAAGGAAGATGATTTGTTCTAAAATTATAGAAAGAATGAAAGGAAAAAAAATATAAAGTGTTAAGAAAGGAAACTCTGTCCAAATCAGATGTACGTGCACGTTATCTTGAACAGAGTCGTTATGTATACTAGACGTGAGCAACGCAAGCGTTGTTGTCAACTATGCTGGTTTAGTTTTTAACCTTATAAAATAATGAATTAGAGCAAAATATATAAAATAAATAAATTGTGTAGTATATAAACTTTTTAGATTGTAAACTGTTTAGATTGCTTTCTTCATCCAAGCATATTTCTTAATTGTTAATTCATTCTTTTTATTGTTTTCATTCTCATTATTTCCCACGATATAGTTGAGTTTGTATTTTCTTATTTCTTTCCTTATGTTTAACTTTCTTCTTTTTTTAAGTTTTAACACACTTTTTTAATATCCTTGTAAAAAAATAATAAAAAGCACTTTTTCTTTTGTGAGAATATCTAATTTGCTATTTCATTTGGCATAATCAATTCTCACTTTATCAAATTACTAAAATTAAATGAACATTATTTTCAAATATAATATATTAATTATTCTATTTATGAAGAGAATAGTGTCATTGAAAGCCTTTTGGAGGATATAATTTCAAATAGTTGTATTGGGTATAGAACCATAAACTTGGTTAAAATCAAAATGATCATTGTTTTTCGACTTTTCGTTTTGTATGTTTTCTTTAATTATTCTTCTATCTTTGAAAAGTTCCCATTGAACCATCTCGTAAGCAACTGCGCATTTCTTTTAATTTCTTTTGGCCACAAAAATAACATATTTAACCAACCATATGTTCTATCTGTTTCTTATCGTGTTATTAATGCTGCAATGTGTTAGTTTCATTCTCAATCATAAATCTGTCGAATATAATTTTCTTAATTTGAAAATATTAATGACTTCTATGTATTTATAGCAAATCCTTTGACAAGTTCATATATCTTTTGAAAATTTCTTCTACATAATCATACTTTAGATGAATTACCAACTATGTATGATACTAAATTCATTACATAAAGCATCTGTTAAATTCATGGGCAGATAAAATTGTCCCACATTGGTTTGAAAAAAAAATAGTATTTAATATATAAGTATGGGTACAAGACCTACTAGCTTAAGCTTTTGAGTAAAAGTTGGATTTCAACTTATATATTGGACCTTTTTAGTGGACTTTCTCAGGTTTCACTCCCTAACATGGTGAATGTCTTGGGTTGTAGACTATTTGTTGGCAAGTAGTTTCTTTTCGATATTGGACTCAGTGTTGAATTGGTAAATTGTTCTTTTCTTTGGATGTTTGACCAAGGAGTCTAGAGTTAATCTAAGGTTATGGTAAGGTGTTGCTCCAAGGAGCTTGGAGTTAGGTTAGGGATCTAGTGACGTTGGACCAGAGATCTGATGATGTTAGACCAGGGGTCTGATTAAGAAGAGGTTAGAATCCGTATTTGAGTTGATGAAAGATGAGCTTGTGTTGAGTAGTAATTTGGATTTAAAGGGGAGTTTGGTATCAATGTAACGGTCTACCTATGTAGAGGGAGAATTGTTAAGTTCATGGGTAGATAAAATTGTCTCACATTGGTTTGAAAAAGAAAAAAAGAGCACTCAATATATAAGTATGGGCTCAAGACTTATTAATTTAAACTTTTAGGTAAAAGTTGGGCTTCAACTTATATATTAGGCCTCTTTAGTAGACTTTCTCAGGTTTCACTCCTCAACAAATTGGTATCAATTGTTGCCCAAATTAACAAGAAAATTACAACAAAAAAAAAAGTACACAAGAATTTACATGGTTTAGCCAATTTAGCCTACATCCACGGGCAGAGAGAGAATTCTTATTCCTTGAAAAATTGTTTTCAGAGTGTATGTTGTAAAACCCCTATATCTATGTATTTATAACCACTAAAACGAACTAGCATGTACTGTCAGGGCCCACCTTAACATTTTTTTTTTAAATTTCAAATATCAGATCAGATCATAAATCAGATCGCACTACAAAGTTCAAGACACTCAACAATATCCTTATAAGAGATAGCGATTACTTGGAGTAGCAATAGAGACAACCAATAGTATCCTTGTCAAGCACAAAAGTCCAACAACATAGGAAAGCACACGATTAGCATAACTAATGAAGGATTGGTGCCAACTAATAGATTATTCGATTCAATTGTAACGTGACAACCAATCTGCCATACACATGACTAAGAATCTAATTTTTTATGTAAGAATAAAACATGTTGAAGTATATTATCACTTTGTGAAAGAGAAGGGTGTTGTATGATGAAGTTGACCTGAAGGATATCAACACATATAGCTAATAAGTTGCAGAGACATTCATAATGCATTAAGAAATCAAATCTCTCCAAATTTACAAAATTTCATAAATTGCTTGGCAAAACCACAAGGAAAGTCAATTGTAAAGAAAAGTATTGAAGTTGATAGCACCACATGGGATCCTCTGTGCCAATTTTTTCAGTATTAATTGAGTGTTATTAACAAAGAATTGTCAGTTTGTATTCACACTCTAATAATTATCTGACTTTTCTAGGTGTAAATGTGAGGTGGCAATGCCTTGTGAATGGCAATCAATTGGCATCGAAAAAAGTGGCACTGAGGATCTCAACTGTGCAGTTCAAATCCTCTGTCCCTAAAATCCTTTCTATCGTCTCTATCCCCAACTTGTACATCTGCCACGTGCATAAATTTATATATGTATTTATTAAAATAACCTTCAAAGTTTGTGTATTTTCAAAAATGCTATGAATTAATATTGTACAAGTTAGAGATAGAGAGAATTTTAGAGACAGAGAATTTGAACCGCCAACTGTGATAGCACTATGTTTATTAAGGCAAGTGTAGTAGTTTTGTATTTACTATTTTTATCGGCAAGATTGCTAGCTTTTGTTGGTTTGTGACTATAAAGTTTGACGTAATTAGATAAACGACGCCTATTCTAAACTTGGTTCTTCGGTGATTCCTGCTGAGAAAATTCATCAAGTCATTTATACTCAATAGGCAATTTGCAATTGAAGTCAGCAAGTCACTCGTATAGATATGGGTGTTTCATTCAATTGTAAAAGGGGAAGAACTTAGAAGAAAAACAGAATATAAGAGAGCTCGAGTAAGAAAAACAGAATAGTATGGTTTTATGTGTAATTTTGAGATTCAACTAGAAGAGGTCTAAAATCAATATCTAGTGTTTTGTGTTCCTATTTAATAAACAATATTTGGCAAAAATAGTATAGTAAATTGTTTGTTTGCTTTCTAATTTGTGAATTTAATCCAACAGTTTTATGCTTGGTACTTAGTAATATTTTCCAAGAACAAGCTTGTGAAGACAGAAATATATAAGAGGAATCACAAATAGAAGAAGTATCAATATGTTTGATGAATCCATTATCATACTCATTGCTACTTTTTGAGTTGAAAAAGTTTGACGATTAACTTATACAGAAACAACACCTAAACGGCCTTAAACTGAGCCTTGGGGCAGGGAATGAAGTTATAGACGATTTCTAAATGCCCTTAAACAAGTGTGAGGTTGAGAAAAATTGCAAATGACTCTTAACTCAGCAGCATGTCAAAGGAATTAAACAGTTTGAGTTTAGCATAAAACGTAAGAACATAACTAAAGGCTGTTTGGTTCAAATTCTTCAATCACTACCACAATGGGTATCATTAACCCTACTATGAGTATGGATTTTGATGATTCCCTCTAACATGTTTGGTTTAATAATCGAATGGGTATCATTATAAAAATACTTGTTTGGTTTATTGGAATGATTTTTAAGTAAACTTTAAAATTTTAAAATCTTTTATTTATAATATACATATTTTTTAGATTTCTTATTTTGTATCTTTGTAAAGAACATTTCTAAAAAAACTTCTTCAATTTTAAATATAGCCATGCTCTAATTTGAGTTTTATGCAAATGATAACCTTAAAAAAAAAAGTCATTCTTATTGTTTTAACAGAGAGTACTATATATCTTTGATTTTTAGTTCAAATTTTTATAAAAAAAAAATTGAATGTAAAAAAAATTATTAAAAAGAATTTTTATAAAAATTTTTATAAAATACTAATCAAGAATATTCAAAATCAAAAGACGAGAGAGAGAGAGAGAGAGAGAGAGAGAGAGAGAGAGAGAGAGAGAGAGAGAGAGAGAGAGAGAGAGAGAGAGAGAGAGAGAGAGAGAGAGAGAAATAGTATATTAGGAGTGAGTAACTCAAAAGATATGTGTTTTTTTAGTGGGTGTGTTTTTGCATTTAATCATAAGAGTTAATGGGTTTTATAGAATAGTATTTTGGAGGAAATCATTAACACCACAATTAATCACTATCATTCCCATTGAATGATAGTGATAGTTGTTATACAAATATTAATAATGGGTGTCATTACTTATAATATCCATTCCCCTCCTTGATTCTCCTAAACCAAACATCCCCTAAAAGTTGTTTTCGCATTATTAATGTACAAGTGAATATTGTATGCATATTTTTCTTGAATAGTGTGTGAGATTACGAGGTTATTTAGGAATACATTGGTGACTTAGGATGCAAACTGTTGAAATAAAAGTTAAAAATAGAGGAAGAAAAAAAAGGAAGCAATAGGTAAAGGATTAACGGCCATAACGTGTTCAGTCTATATGTTTTTTCAAACATATTTACAATAAACTTTATACTTATTTCAATCTTAATATTTTATGATTCACATTATAAACAGTTTTAAAAAGTCATACTTGATCGTGACAATTCAACAATAAAATTATTTTGTATCTACAATCAAATTTAGTGTAACAAGCAAAGCAAGCAAATAGAAGCAAAAGGTAAGGGAACAGTAGAGAAAATATAACTTAGAGTAAGAATGTTTATTTAGTTTTTTTTTTTTATTTAAAGCAATTACAAGATGCCATGATGTAATTTGCCAAGCCTGTGGATGAACTCTCTCAAAAGTTTTCTCCATTTTACTTTTGTTTTTTCTCCTTCTGGTACATGAATTTCTCCATTTCACATTTTTAAACCAACTAACAAATTACATCTAACACAAAAAAAAAATGTTTTTAAAAAACCTAACTGTGATCTATGCTTCAAAAGAACTGTTATAATTGAGGAAGAAAAATAATTGTGTGCTTCCAAGCAATTTAGAGATGTAGTAAAAAGTGCACGGTTACTAAAATATTCAATAAAGAGGATATGATTTTTATAAAATTATTGTCATTGACATGGATAGTGAAAATGTGCAATTTCTATACCCCAAAAAAAAAGAAAGTATTTTATGTACAAATATAATAATTATATCATCACTATTGGTGCCCAAATAATAAATAAACAAAAATTATGCTCTCTATATCAAATATTTCACTCAGCATGCCCTTTTTACTAAATTTTCTTAACAATTTTTTCAAAAGGAAAACAAATTAAATTATACTTTCAAAAAGAAAAAATAAAATAAAACAAAAGATTTTAATCCCAAAACCCCAACATCCCCTTAGGCCATTTAGATTTTCGTTGCACCACCGCACACGACTAAGCGCCACCCGTTTCTCCGCCGTCTTCCACTGGAATTTGGCCTCCTAAAAGGGCCAAAACCGTCATCTAAACGACTGTCAGTCTCCATTACTTCCATTGCAATAAATAGGATCGCCGTATCTTTCCACTGAAGCACATCTTCTCTGGTGAATATTATTCTGCTCCAAATTTTTTTATTTCTTTTGAATTTAAATTCAATTTCTTGCTGCATAGCTGTTGTTTCTATTTGATTTTATTGCAATTAGAATAGAACCCTTTATTTTTTTTTTGTTTTAATTTTAGTATTTTTACTCTTCCATAACCTAAAGATTTTTTTTTTGAACGAGTTTTGGTGTTTTTGGAGACCCCATTATCGCATTCCTTATTTATATGATGTTTAGTTTTGCAATTGTAGTTTGAATTTTGATGCAAGCTTTTTAGAGTAGTTTCTTAGCTTCTTGTAGTTGATGGAATGCTCGTTAACTAAGTGAAAAAAACCAACAATGAGGGCTAGCCTGGAAATGGGATTGACTTTCGCAATGAATTGTATTCTTAAGATAGTTTTGAAACGCACATTAAGCTATAAAATGTATTTTTCTTACAGCCTCCTCCATGTATGTTTTGTCGTTTATTTTGGATAAGTTGATCGGAAGCATGCCATTCTCGTTGATAATTGTTATGATCTTCAAATTTGATTGTGAAAAGACTGTTAAAGATATTATGTATCTGATAAGCAGGGTTCCATGACCATATAAGTTATTGGTACTACAGCTGGAATTCATGTTTCCTGTCTCTTTCTGTAGAAGAAGAGATCATGCTTTTCTTGATGCAAATGAATAAGTTGAACATCCATCGGAAATTAAATATTGTCTTGAGATCAACCAGCCAGTTTCACTCTTCGTCAGAGACAGATATTGCGATTGAAAAAATTGCTAGAGTTATAAATGACCATCCTTTTCCTGATAAGAAGCTGCATTCTACGCTTCTCCATGAGATTCCTCCAGTTCTGCTGTCTACTAGCTTTGTGGAAAATGTCATTGGTCACTTGTTTGGTGCACACTCAAATGGCATTAAAGCGTATGAATTTTTTAGGTTTTGTCTCCGCCAGCCCCATTATGTTCCAAGCACAGATGCTTTTGAGAAGACACTCCACATACTTACAAGAATGCGCTACTTTGACAAAGCTTGGGAACTCATCGAAAAAATTAGGGATAAATACCCTTTCCTGCTTACAATCAAATCTATAAGCATCATGATATCAAGAATTGCAAAATTCCAGTCCTATGAGGAAACTCTTGAAGCGTTTGAGAGGATGGAGAAGGATATATTTTCAGGGAAGGAATTTGGCACTGAAGAGTTCAACATACTTCTTCGAGCTTTTAGTACACAAAGGCAGATGAAAGAAACGCGATCGGTTTTTAACAAGCTGTACCCTAGATTTTCTCCCAACACCAAGACAATGAATATTTTGCTCTTGGGATTCAAGGAATCAGGCGGTGTTAGTTCAGTTGAGTTGTTTTATCATGAGATGATTAGAAGAGGTTTTAAACCTGATAGTGTAACTTATAATATCAGAATTGATGCTTACTGTAAAAAAGGTTATTTTGGTGATGCTTTGAGGCTTTTTGAAGAAATGGAACGGGGTAATATAGAGGCCACATTAGAGACAATCACAACTTTGATTCATGGTGCTGGGGTAGCTCGAAATGTTACAAAAGCAAAAGAATTTTTTGATGAAATATCTAAGAGAAATTTGAAAGCTGATATTGGGGCTTATAACGCCCTCATTAGCTCTCTCATCAGATCTAGAGATATAAAATCAGCTGCTTCTTTAATGAATGAAATGGAGGAAAAGAATGTCGGACTCGATAATGTTACATATCATACTATGTTTTTAGGATTAATGAGATCAGAAGGTATTGATGCTGTTTCTGAACTCTATCAGAAGATGATAAAGGGAAATTTTGTGCCAAAGACACGGACAGTTGTTATGCTAATGAAATTCTTGTGTGAGAATCAAAGACTTGATTTGGGTGTAAATTTGTGGAGTTATTTACTAGAGAAAGGACACTGTCCACATGGTCATGCTTTGGACCTTCTTGTGACTGGATTATGCTCCAGAGGAAGGTTTGAAGTAGCTTTTGATTGTTCAAAGCAAATGTTGGAGAGAGGTAGATGTATGAGTGAGCTATCATTTAGAATGTTGGAGAGGTACCTGTTGCAGATTGGAGACATGGATAAATTGCAAAAGCTAGACAAGTTGATAAAGAAGTTACGTGCAACACTCCCACCTTCCAGCAGACTTGCAATTGGAAATTGCTAGGAAACCTTCTTTCAAGTTAGTGTTAATGTGGTATATTTGCCTTCTTCCAGTGTTCTGTTCAAATTCTGTTTATGTTGCTAACTTACATTTTTGCTAAAGGTGTTTCATATTTGACTTTTGAAATTCATCAGTTTCCAATTGACTCATCCTATTAGGAACTAAATTTTAGTGTTGTTTATTGTATACTATAATTTCCTCTACATATCCCCAAATCCCTACTAGGTTTTTGAAATTTGATTTTGAAGCATGATGTACTTTTTGTTAGTCTATTTATTGTCTTCATGGAGGATTTCTTTTATAGCTGCATATACTGCTGAAATAGTAATAACTTCTTGTTTGGCTAATTCTTGATGCATGTCGGTTAGTTATCAACATTCATGTATTACTTCAATTTCTCATCAATATTATGCTGGTTGATTCTGGTTTCCAGGCCTGTCATTGACTGCCAAGTTGATTATCGTTATGATCTGTTGTCACATCCACTGGGTTACTCTATACTGATCAACTTTTGAAGAGCATATGTCTTCTGATGCAGCTTATTAATATAGCCCCCAAAGTATGAGATTCAGAGGATTTTGGGTGCCTCTTTCCCCAAAATAGACCAGATTTTAGTCTGGTTCGTGCATAGCATGCTCAGCCATCCTATTTATAAGGCGTGTCATGGGTACATTTTTAAACTTATAAGTATCTTGTAATTCTCTTTGTAGTGTTTTCATTTCATTATCAATCCCTTCTTTCCATCTGTCTTACAACATATATCCACAAGAGTCTTAGAAGATCTCAGCTATACCGGATTCCCATTGTTTCTGGTCTTTTCTTGGCATGCATGACATATGCACAGTTCCATAACTCATCTCAATTGACACCTGAATTTTTTTCAGATACTGCATCTCAATTTGGACCAATACAATATGGTGTTCACCATAGGTAATTGAGGATTGCATTTTCTACAAGATTGGGTTCTGCAAATATTGTTGCAAAAATCTTTCTTGCATTATCTTGCAAAAATTTTGTTGGGAAGGATGAGTATCCTGAAAAGATGTTATTACCTGAGAAGGCCATCTTGTTAGTTTAATTTTCATTTTTCATTATTTATTGATTTTTTATGTCAATTTATATACAACGCATAAATGGTAAAAGAATAAAGCAGACGAAGCTACATTACTCTTCTGTAGTCTCCTTGACCCTTTCTTTTTGAGATCTCGATAATGACTTGCATGGAGAGCACTCATGATGCAGGAGTGGCAAAACATCAGAGAAACAAAGTTCAACTTCCATACATCGTTTTCTTTTTTGGGTCTTGATAATATCTTGCATGAAGAGCACTCTTGATGCAGGAGTAACAAAACATCAGAGAAACTCAACTTCTTTACAGGCATAGTCTGACCAGTGCCTTAAATTTTGTTGATCGTTCAGTCTTGTAATGTATTCAGTGCAAGAAATTCAGGCTAGCCGTGCAAAATGGTACTGTTCTTTTTTTTTTTTTTTTTTGGGTCCCCTTCCTTTCTTTAAAGAAGTGGTAATATTGTTCATTGAATCCTTTGTTTCAAAAGATGTGTGGTATAAAAACAGTGGCAAGAGATCCAAACATAATTAGTTAATTACAGACAATGAGAAAGCAATCACACTGGAGAAACATGCATTCCTTTTCTTTTGTCGGCTGAAAGTGTCCAAATGGTAATCCTTTGCACGTTTAACACCAAAAGAAAGTGGGTTGTGCTTCGCTTTTTCAGTGAGCCATCCACATGGTTATAGCATCAGCAGCCGACTTTCCAGATACTAAAAGTTGGATGCTTTCTAATTCATGGCCATGGATGTTGTCTCCAATTAGATCTTGATCAATGGCAGAAGAAAGAAATCAAGATTAATGCTCTGAAAGAACAAAGGCCGAAGTTCATTCAACTCCTTGTAGATGTGAGTTTTTACTGTAACTTGCAAGTTGCTTGTGAAGCATTTGATTAGAGTTTGTGCAAATGTTCGCAGACTTGATCTCTTTATTCTTGTGCCCACAACAGATGTGTGTGCTGTTTTTTATTCAAGTATCTTAACATGCCCGGAATACAAGAATACAAGTGAATTTGGTCCCAGTTTTACATGCTTTTATAATTCTCCATGAAGAGCTTTTGTTTTTGGAAAGAGGGATAGGGCCAGGGTCAAAGATGGTTGTGAGTCCAATGCGATGAGAGAGCCAAATTTGGTCAGAAAAGGAAAAATAAAACGAAATATACTGTTTGAATAAAATCATGTTACATGCAACCAAATACGTATGTACACCTGACCAAGAAGACTTTCAATTTTATTTTTTTAAATAATTTTAGTAAATCATTAACCAAAAAATAGTAATTAAGATACATCTCAAGTTCACCGTTTTGAGAGAAAGAGCCAACCAAGGAATAATTATTCCTCTAATTCGTTCTTTTCCGCACTTCTTAATCCAAATAACGTGTATGCAACGCAATCTCCTGTGGTGCGAACTACTTACTTATTATTATTATTATTTTTTTTTTACAATATACGTACTAATACTAGGGTATGATTCGTGTCAGCTTATCAGTTAGATTGTTATATGTTTTGTGCACCTTAACAAGCTACAAATTTGACAAATAATTAATCAAGTGTAGAAGTAATTGATTAAAACGATAAAAATCACAACAATGTGTTTAATGCACACCATACTACACCAAAACATGACGCAAAACAAATATATAAAAGAAAATTTTCGAAATTAATGAATAATTATTTACAAACTTTTGAAATTTGTACATTTTGAGCTATCATCAATGACACATATGAGAATCTACCATAGCCTCGTTTTCCTTTTGTCTATGGTTTTTGGCACTACACTACAAGAGCAAGCGCCATCCTGCGACCCCAATTGCGTGGTTCTATCCAACTCCTTGATTGCTAAAGTAGCTCATTATTCCATTTATAGTAGTCCTCACAAATGTAGATTATATTTCATAATGATTTAGGCGACAAATCAAATAAATATTTAACTTTTACTTTTTTTTTTTTTTTGAAAGAGCCAAATTTTCCCCCTGGATAGCCATCAAAGAGTTTCAATTTTCAAGAAATAAACGAAAAATATTTTTAAAGGCGTGAGTGAGAAGCAAGAACAAGATGTAAAGAAAGAAATAAAACAAATACAGAAAAAATTGTATGACAAACTTGATAATTACGTATGATTTTATTTTCTTAGGCAGACAAAATTCACTTTTTGTTAATGACAATTCAACAAATAAATTTGATGGAAAAGTGAATGAGGCCCGACTCAAAAAGTCATTCATGAACCAAATTGACAATTGTTAATTGTTAATTGTTCCTCTTTTTTCCTTTCTTTTCTTCCTGAAAGTGACTACCATAATAAATTCTTGACCGAAAGAGCCCAATTGCCCAACTCAAAAGAACTAAAAATGCCTACAAAATGAAAGCAAACTACAACCTAATTTGGATGCAGCTTTTGAAAAGCATTTCGAGTATAAGCAATATAAACACAAGTTTGCATTTCGGATGCTCAAATGTTCCATCTAAAGTTACCTAATTCTAACTTTTTACAACACTTGACTTTTTTATTACTTTCTTTTTACCCATAAATTTTGTCTGCTAAAAGTTGTGCCAAACTAAAATTCACTAGGATAATTGTTGTGGAGTTCAAATCACCATTTTGTCATTTAAATTAAATTGAGAGGCTGTAACTACCATAAGACTTTGCTCAGAATCCATTAGAGTGGAGGAATTTGCCGCAGTGACAAAGAATGAAAATAAAATAGCAAGTATTTGGGAGAAAAAAAAAAAAAAAGTGGTAAGTTTTTGTTAAAACTCACTACTTTTCTACTAAAATTTATCATTTCTGCCGAGAGTTATGATAAAACGACTCACTGCATCATTCTTACTGAGTGAATTAGGTCAATATATTGTGTTCTTATTAATGAAAAAAGAAAAAGAAAAGAAAATAAATGATCCAATGTCTCATTTGCATTTGGCAAGTTTCAACTCATTTGAAGGGAAAGAGATCCTCTACAATTTTTATGTACAATTTGCCATAACAGTCGACTATTGGATTTTGTTATTCGAATATGTCTGTGCGTGTGTAATTAGACAGGCTGTCTTGTTATCTTCTTTTATACATTTTCTTTGTCGTAAATAAAATTATAAATTTAATTTACATACTTTGTATTATTTTCTTTAAACATTCTAAATTCTATTCTATCCTTTAGTTTTCAGTTTAAAAATCCACGCCTTCCATATAATTTACGGTATCTTTCTCCAACTTGGGAAACTATGTATGCTTTTTTTTTTTTTTTCATAATCATTCAATTGGATTCCAAATTCCATTTTATTTGTTTCAATGCAAATATCAATTCGTATGTATTATTTAAAATATTTTTTTCAATGATACGTTCATGAAAACTCCATAACTGTTCTTTTGTCTTGAACCAATTCTTCTTAACCGTGTCCCAAGCAAAAGGCACGTTAATTATTACTCTCTTTTGTGCACAGAAAAAATGAAGTAGAAAGTATGTAAATATGTTTAATATTAGAATTTTATTTTCATCTGACATAATTTTGTCCTATTAAAAATTTATTTATTTTGCTTATGAAAATTAGGGATTGATTTTATTATCTTTGTTATGAAATTACAGTTTAGGGGTGTAATTATTGATGTCCTACACTTTCTTTTTTATGTTATTTTTAGTTATCAATCTTCTTTTAAGCCAAATATATAACATAATTAATTGATTTTTATGTACTAGTACAATTTTTAAAATAACTTTTGACATATTTATTTTAAATAAACTCATACAAAGTGCATGGCTTTCATGCACGGTAAGGATTCAAAACTAGTTAAAATTTTGAATTAACATAATTTAGTCATATTTATCTTAAAATTTTTTATAGAAGTACATAATTTTGCACAAGTTCAACACTAGTTAAGATTTAAAACCCTCTGTTTGTTTGGTTCTATTTTTTTGAACTATTTTTTTTAATTTTAAATATTTACCAACTAACCTTTTATCTCACATTTACATTTTTTAAAAAGAAGCTTTAGAACTGCTATAGTAATGTTTCTTCCAAAAAAAAAAATCAAAAAACAATCATTAAGCCTGAACTCTGGTAAGATTTGCAAGTCTACATTGCCCATTCACATCATTATTGTTTAGGTGTGTACATTTGTTACTTTACTTCATATGTTATGTGGAATAATTAGAATAAAGACTGTTTGTTTGAAGTAGTTTCTTAAGAATATATTTTTAAAAAATTTTAAATATATTTTTTTATTTTTATCTACACATTTATCAAAAAAATATTTAAAATTATTACAATAATGGCTATGTTTGAATGGTATTATTTGGAGTATTTTTTTAGAATTATTTGAAAAAAATTATTTGGATTGTTTTTTGTTAATTTTTTTGTAAAGGTGAAAAAGTGTTTGGATGTGAAAAATTTTTTGAGGTGACATGATGGTGGTTTGAAAAGTAAATAATTAGTGTGAGAAAGTGTTTGAAAAGTTCAAAAATTTTGAACCAACTTGCAATCATTTTTAAATGATTGGATAAGAAGTACATTAAATTCTTTTGGATAAAGTTTATTTGAAAAAATGAAAAAATGCACCAATCAAATTAAGGTGCAATTTATGTAGCTCGAAAAAGCAACAAAGCATACGTCTACTTTTTTTTAAGAGGTCGTTTGTATCAGAGATAGAAAAGATTGAATGAATGCTTAGCGAAGCGTCCATGCCTAGTGCTCGCTTAGCATTCATCCAACCATTTCTATCTTTGAAGCAGATGTTCGCTTAAAGAAGTGGACATTTGCTTTGTCGTCTCATCTCAAAACCTACCGACAATGAATCTCATCTTATTACTTGTGATTTTTTTTCAATTTTCTAAACAAATTTTGAACATAAATATGATTGCTTTTGTGAATAATTGTGTAAAAAGTCTTTAAAGTTCATTTGAAATTTAGAATAAAAACTTGGTAGGAAAACTTATACAAAAGTTTGACAAAAAATTTTTTTAACTTTTTCTCAAAAAATTTTTCATCTGTCCAAATGAATTTGGCAAATTTTTTTCAAAAAATGGCTCAAAAAATCTTTCTAAACAAAGTCAATATTTCTTTAAAAAATACTCTAAAAAATAACCATTTAAACTTTTTATTTTGACAAAAGTCAATATAAATACTCACTTACAAAATTAGATTAAACACTAACAGTCAAAAAAAACACCTACCTCAACAACCATTTAAACATAGCTGCTTGATTATGCTTTTAGGAGAGAATGTAGCATAGCATATGGGATTCTGAGTTGCCGCAATAGTCATCAGTCTCCTTGTGTATTCTTTTCACTGTTTCTAGTGCGCTCTCTTTCTCTTAAAAAGCCAGGCCCCCGCACTCCCCTTTTTCTTTCCCTTGATAAAATAAAGCAGAAAAAGAGAATACAACAGAAAAGCACTTGCTCTCATCAAGGTAAGCTTTGTAAAGTTTGTATCTTGATTTGGGTCTCCTCTGAATGTTGTTAATTTGATTTGGGATTTTGAATTTTGGTAATTCTGTTTAGTTTCCTGAACTGGGCTGGACTTATTTTTATCAGTTAAGCTGCTGCTTCTTTTTTTTTCCCTTTTTTTGATTGCAATCTCCATCGAGTTTGCAGTGAAACTTGTTTAGTGATTCTTCATGCGTACATTATACATATAATTGGGTGTAAAACAGTTGTAGATGTTGTCTGGGTTGATGATCTGCGGTTGAATATGAGAGAAGTTTTAGAAGTATGAACTAGTTGATCAGCTCTGATTAATGAGCTAGTTTCTTATTAGATCTTGATAAGGGAAGGAGTCTTAGTAAAAGATTACTAGCATATTTGTGCTTATTACCTATCTAACTACTGCTATTGATTTTCTAGAGTTAAGGAAACCATTAAAGATATTCTTTTATTTGTTTTTAAGCTTGCTTTGATCACTTTTTTAGTTTTGATTTTATTGTTGTGTTGAATGCTTCATGTAGAAGTTCTGATTCGACATAAGTTTTGTGATTTTTGTAGTAAGTTTAAACTTTTTGTGTTCTCCCTTTTGTTTTGTTTGGAGAGTAATTAGTTTGGAATGGCAAACTAGAAGATGATGATGTTCTATATAAGTGATAATCAATGCTCTCATTTGTCTGCCTCCTCCAGAACAAGGGATTCTGCTTGGTTTTGATCTTAAGCTTCTAGTGCGGGGATTTCCTTATTGGTTTTGTGCACAGACTAACATAAGATGGCTGAGGGAGAGGATATTCAGCCGCTTGTTGTTGACAATGGTACTGGAATGGTTAAGGTTAGTAATTAAATTTATTGCTGCACATTTTGCTTTTTTGTTTCTCTTTTCTTACACTGATTCATTACGGTGGCTATTACTTTTACTGATCAGGCTGGATTTGCTGGTGATGATGCTCCAAGGGCAGTCTTCCCCAGTATAGTAGGTCGCCCTCGACACACTGGTGTCATGGTTGGGATGGGACAAAAAGATGCTTATGTTGGCGATGAAGCTCAGTCAAAAAGGGGTATCCTAACCTTGAAGTATCCCATTGAGCATGGTATAGTTAGCAATTGGGATGACATGGAGAAGATTTGGCATCACACTTTCTACAATGAGCTCCGTGTGGCTCCGGAAGAACATCCTGTCCTTCTCACAGAAGCACCTCTTAATCCCAAGGCAAACAGAGAGAAAATGACTCAGATTATGTTTGAAACCTTCAACGTGCCTGCAATGTATGTTGCTATCCAGGCTGTCCTTTCGCTATATGCTAGTGGTCGTACAACTGGTAAGTATCATGTACTATCCATAAATTTTACAATCTCGATGTTGTTATCAATAATTACCATTCTCTCTTCAACAGGTATTGTGCTTGATTCTGGTGATGGTGTGAGCCATACTGTTCCAATTTATGAAGGATATGCACTTCCTCATGCCATTTTGCGTTTGGATCTTGCTGGTCGTGATCTCACCGACTATCTTATGAAGATTCTTACAGAGAGAGGGTACTCATTCACCACAACTGCTGAACGAGAAATTGTTCGTGATGTGAAGGAGAAACTTGCTTATGTTGCTCTAGATTTTGAACAGGAGTCAGAGACTGCAAAAAACAGCTCCTCTGTTGAGAAGAGTTATGAGCTACCAGATGGACAGGTTATTACCATTGGTGCTGAGAGGTTCCGTTGTCCAGAGGTCCTATTCCAGCCTTCTTTGATTGGAATGGAAGCTGCTGGAATTCATGAAACCACTTATAACTCCATCATGAAGTGTGATGTCGATATCAGGAAGGATCTATATGGAAACATTGTGCTCAGTGGTGGAACAACTATGTTCCCAGGTATTGCAGATCGTATGAGCAAGGAAATAACAGCTCTTGCTCCCAGTAGCATGAAGATCAAGGTGGTTGCACCACCTGAAAGGAAGTACAGTGTCTGGATTGGAGGTTCCATCTTGGCATCCCTAAGTACTTTCCAACAGGTAATTCTTTCTTACTCTGGCTTACAGCGGTCGCCACAAAACAAAAAAACAACAACAAAGTTACAAAACAAATAGCAATGAAGGATGAAATTCAAACAATAAGAGTGAAACGGAAAGAGGAATCTCTTTTATTTCAGTTTTGGGAATTTCAGTGTGGTTGACAATCTTATTATTTTCTGGTTAACCATGCAGATGTGGATCTCAAAGGCTGAATACGACGAATCTGGTCCTGCAATTGTTCACAGGAAGTGCTTCTGAGGTTGTAGACCAATGTTGTTTTGAGTATATTTCTTCTGTTCTCTAGAGTGAGTTAAACGAGTCGTCAGATTTACTCAGCTATGAACAATAAAAATACGGGCGAAGCATTTGTTTTAAGTGAAAAAAAAATGGTATATTTCAGATTGTGATTGCTTAAGGTGATGTGTGGAAAGATTGAAATTGTAGATTTTTCTTTTTGAAGAAGGTGTCATGCTCAGCTAATGGATCTTCTCTTGCTCCGGGGAAGAGTGCATATCTTGTTTTAAATCGGGTAAAGTGAGAAGTTTGTTGGTAGCTTGGATTGGCTTGAATTCTTGAAGTATTGTTAAGTATACATAGGATTGCTATAGGGTTGTGAGGATTATAATCTTTTTTGTTCATGGATTAGATTTGCTTGCATATTTATGTTTTGTAATCTGTTGGATTAAGAGGCATTGGAATGTAATATTACATGGCTTTCAAACTGAAATTCACAAATTACAATTTTATGCGTCCACTTTTGTATCACATTATGCTTTGTTACCCATATGGATAGAGAGGCATTAGAGTATACTTTCTTCTACGAATGGAATATGATTTGGTATCTGATACTGCTGCCACTCAACCTCCCCCCGCCCCCCCCCCCCCCCTCCCCTCCCCTTCCTTGGGTCAGGTTTGATCGTTGAGCATGTAATCCGTTTGTATCTTCAAGGTTTACTATTATGCTTTTTCGGATACTATCTTTCACTGACTGATTTCGGAAATTTCAGTCTTTATGTATGTATTCATGTTTGGTTCTCTGGTGCATGGCTATGGCCTAGGAGTGTAATAGTTTTGTGTGGTACAAATTAAAAAAAATTAAGAAAGTTTTAGGCAATGGGGAGAAAAAATTTGAAAGACTGAGTGTTTCCACATATTGGAGGACCCAAAATGAAAATTCAATTTTCAATTGTCCATCTTTTCTTTACTTATTGGCTTTTCCCTTTATAAAATTTGAAAAGAAAAAATTGATTTTATTTTTCTTTTTTGGTAAATAACACCACAATCTAAGGATGCTCAGCAAGAACAAGTTTTACGATTCATCTTAGCAGAAAAGGATTTTTTTTGGCAAATGACACCGCAATATCGATAATGACTGAGGTCAGGCTTGTTGGTCTGTCTTAGCTTGTTCTTCATTGAACCTTGGTGAGGAATTTTATCTCTGAAGTTTCAATAAACCCAAGTGCTACGGTGATTGCTTTAGGACACTTAGTCAAACACGCATTCAGATTCGTCAACAAGGAATGAGTATTTCTTAACTTTGCAACTAAGCAAAGACGAATTCTAAAACCACAACCTATTAACAGATTCACACGAATGAAATTGAATGAAATGGACATTGCACTGGAGTGAGAATATGAAATGGATATTAAGTTTCAAACTTGGATAGACACATTTGGTCCAACATTGCTTTCACTTGATCAAATCAATCACAATAATGACCGTTTTAACTATTTAGTACCTTTAAACAGGTGTTTAAAGTTACTCTAAGTTAAAAGTTCTAGTTTTTATTTCTAATTCCTCCTCCAATCATTTCTACCCCTTAATATTTTATTAAAATACATGTTCGAACGTCATCTTATATATATATTTTTTATCGATGTAAAGGATATTGTCAATTATAAAAAGCAGAACAATGTCATCTTATATTTTTTTATCAGTTAAAAACTTAAAAGGAAATTTGCATTTGGATGAGTGTTTTTTAAAAAATATTACTGTAGTTGTTTTAAAGATTTTCTTTGATAAATGTGTATGTAAAATAAAAAAGTGATTGAAAAACATATATAAAGTTTCTAAAAAATATGTTTCTAAAAAACAGTGTCAAACAAACAGAGCTAATAGAGGGAGTTTGAAAGCCAAACTAAAAATTTAATTGTTACTTGGCTGATATCTCTACTAACCTGTGTCGAATTTTGGTGAGGCATCACCGTGGTCTACAGAAAGAGCTTGCCCAAAAAATACATCAATATTCCTTTTAACTTGTCAAAGTGTGGATTTGGGCCCAATAATTACGCAACTCAGGAGACTACTGAGCCAAAGCCCTCCATTGCATAGAGAAAATTAGAATAAGAAATGGAAAGTCTCCCCAAACCTGTTGATTAATAGATTCGAGTGGATACACTCCCGCCTCCCTGAAACCCAAGAACACGGATCGCGATCCGCGTCATCGAACCCGTTTCAAATCTACACCCTTCATTCCAACTTAAATACAACGCTCCATGTTAATCCCCGCCAAACTTTCTCCCAAAACTTTTGAATTTTCACCCCAATTCTCACATATATATATATATATACCCTCCTTTGCCAACCCCAATACCTCATCACTATCTTCACAAAATCTCTCTCAAGCATTTACACAAACATCTACAACCCACAAAAGAACGTTCGCCCACAATGGCCAGAACTAAGCAAACAGCCCGCAAGTCCACTGGAGGCAAGGCACCCAGAAAGCAACTGGCCACAAAGGCCGCCAGGAAATCTGCCCCTGCCACCGGCGGAGTGAAGAAGCCTCATAGATTCCGACCTGGGACTGTTGCCTTGCGAGAAATCAGAAAGTATCAGAAGAGCACTGAACTTCTAATCCGAAAGCTCCCATTCCAGAGGCTTGTCAGGGAAATTGCTCAAGATTTCAAGACCGATTTGAGGTTCCAGAGCAGCGCCGTTGCAGCCCTTCAGGAGGCTGCTGAGGCTTACTTGGTGGGACTGTTCGAAGATACTAATCTTTGCGCCATTCATGCTAAAAGGGTTACTATCATGCCTAAGGATATTCAGTTGGCTAGGAGGATTAGGGGTGAAAGGGCTTGAATAACTTGTGATTTTTTTATAATGGGTCCATTTTATTTTGGATCTAGATGTTAGACTTAGAAATGTTTGTGGGAAATCCGTGAATTCTGTAGATTGGCCTAGTTGTACTTTTCTCTGCCCATTTGGCCCTTTTTTTTTTTTCTTTTCCCAATGGAATGTGATTTTGTAATGAGAATTTGGTGATGAAATGAAAGGGTTTTTGTTTTTTGTATATCTTTTAGTTTTATGTATAACAACCAACTCTAATGCGAATAGTAATTTGAAGCTACTTCTAAAGAAAAAATGTTGGCAATTTGCACAAACATAATTGAGAAATTTCCCATGAAGAACGCAGCCATTCTAAGGAATACAAGGTACAACGTAATATTTGAAGTGGTTGCGAACACAGTGTTCATGTAAAAATTTCAACCAGGCCAACAACAATTCAATGAAGTTTTAGGCTTAGTTTGGAAGTTGGGGTAGAAAAGAAAGAAGAGAAAAGAAAGTGGGAGAAAATAAAAGAAGGGAATGAAGTTTCCCTTTTTTTTCCATCATTTTCTTTCCAAATTTGAAAGGAAAATTTTTTGTTGAAAACATGCCAACTTTTCTTTTCATTTTTTTTCTTTTCTTTCCCTTTCCTTCCTCTCAAACAAAAGAAAATGATTAAGTAAATTTTCTCTTCTTTTCCTTCCTTATTCACAAACAAAATAAAACTATAAAATTCTTTACTTTCTTTTCTTTTCCTGTCATTTCCTTTCTTCTAAACATAGTGTTAAAGAATTTTCATTACTAGTGTCTATATTTTTTCATTACTAGTGTAATTTTAGAAACATGTTTTTTAAGGCTCCATATATTTTTTAATTAATTTTTTACTTTAAAAATATATTTATCAAAAAAAAATTTTAAAGTTATTACAGTAATATTTTTTAAAAAATATTTTAAAAAACAATTATCAAGACAAATTATACTAGAGATCAAAAGCAAATTTATTATACAGTAATAATGCTTGAGACTTATTTAAAAATAAATGCTTGATCACGAATAAACCAACTGTAAGATAGGCATAATTTAAATGTTTTAGACTTGGCAATATCTGTTTTCACAAGCCAACTAATTTAATTGTCAATCTTTGCTGGCACAAACCTAAATTGTGCTATTGCATGCTTAAACTTGTCATGACAAGAGTCTATTCAAAATCAATTAGCTATCTAGCAAAATAAAAATTTCGGTTTATTAGCAATTTTAAGATTCAAATCGAACTCAGTTCTAATATTATGATTTACATCTAGAAAATTAGATTACCCAAGCTTGGGTGAAGATAAAATCCGTTAAAACTTAATTATAACTAGTGATTTTAGAACACTATATCCCCACATTTTATACACTGGAATGGCCCAAAATGGATGGAATTTCTTTCAATCAATTATTAGGTAACCCAAGTAAAAACAAAAATTTTATTTATTTTACAATGTTTGTTATAATCATATTTGATATAAAAATAGAATGAAATCTATACTACTTCGACTGAATTGCCCTGAATAATTTTTTTACCAAGAACATAACATTTTTTATTATTTTGTTTGTTTGTGCTATACATTATTTATGTGCTTACAAGAAACTTTAACATTTTTTTAAAATTATTGATGTTATTGTTAAAATTAAATTAATTGTACTCTGTAATTAATTTTAAGAGTTTTTGTAACCAATCACAATATAATTAAGAACGTTTAAAAAAATTAGTATTGAAACCAGACATTCATATTCTCTACGTGTTGTATTTACATTTAATTTATAAGAAGCTCAAATATGTTTTTACACATTTGCATACAAGTTAAAAGTAGTATGTTAAACATTTTGTATAGCAAAAGGAAAAAAAATATTATAAGCATGCATTGAATTGTTTGCGATTTAAAAATCATAAACAATTATCAATTAAAGTTACAAATAACCTACAATTTTTATAAATTTAAAAAACATTAGTACACATATCCTAAGTTAAAAAATAATGATACATAATGGAGTAGAAAGATGCATGAAGATAAAATTGAATCTTATTGTTTTAATCTTTCCAAGTTAAAGTTGGAAAGGGCTTTTCTTATATATTATTGAGGAATAGGATTTCTAGGGAAAAGGTAGAGTAGGCAAGCATGAAGGAAAGGGCTTTCTAAATTAAGACATCTATACCAAACATAAGAATTATATGGATAAGTTAGAAAGGTCTTACCATTCCAAGCTATTTTTGCATGCCAAACACGAGGCATGTGTGTGCCTAATATAATAATATTTTTACATAAAATTTATTTTGTTACAATGAAAACAATTTTAAATTTTTTTCTAAAAAATTTATGTTAGAAGTTTCATAAATTATGATGAGATAGTTGCAAAACTGCCTAAGAGATTTATGTAAAGTTATTAGTAATACTTTATAAGAACCTAAAAAAAAAATACTTTATAAGAAGATTGTACAATTTTATCCTTGCTGAAAAGGGTAATGTTAGAATCTTAAAAAATGAAAAAAAAAATAGGCACACACCAAAAGATATGCTCACCCTTTAACATAAGGTAATGATACTCAAACCAAACTCATACACAATTTTTGAGTTTACGAATTTGTAATAGTGTATTTCATTTATTTGGACTAGTTTATTATAACCTATGCAATAAGGGTCTGTTTGATTCATAGACGCGATGAAATGGGATGATTCATTCTCAAATTATTAATCCTGTGATGAGTCATCCTCAAATTAATAGTCTAGTTATCCAATGTTTGGTTGATACTAGATTTGATGGGATATCTTAGGAAATAATGTCATTATACATGCTGTTAGAGATTGAATTTCAATTTTACTTGCTAAAATACCCAAAATTTCACAATATTATTTTTATTTGGTAATAGTAGTAGTGCATGGTGGCTAATGGCAGTGGCGGAGCCATAAAAAATTGTTAGTGGGGTCACAAGTAACATTAAAATTTCTTAATTACTCTTTTACTTTTTTTTTTAACAAAAGAACATCAATATTCACATAACAAGTAAAAATAATGCATATATTCTACATAAAATATAATTGAATTCATATTCAAAATCACTAATGTAATAGTAATTTTGTAAGGGGAGGAACCTGCCGGACATCCAAAGGAGTTTAAGGGGAGTGGGGGCACCCTAAAAAATATGTTTAAAATTTATGGGTATCAAAGTAATTTATGGAGAGGCAGTGGGGGCTCGTGCGCCCAGTGGCCCCACTTTAGATCCGACACTGGCTAATGGCCGTGGTATTGTACGATGATATATGGTAATGAAAGTGGTGCTGAATGGTGGTGGTATACAAAGGTAGATGGTGGTGATGCACCGTGGTAAATAATGGTGTTGTTTGATGGTGGTGATAGTAATAATGGTGTTATATGATAGTCTTAGTGGTGGCGCTTGGTAGTTGTAGTGGTGCTACACAATGGTAGATGGTGATATTGATGTAAACTAGTAGGTGGTGGTATTGCACATGATGTTTGTGGTGGTGGTGGGGTTGCCTAGAGTTGACAACAGTAGTGCTCAGTTGTGATAGTGACACGTGATGGTTGTGATGATAGTGCAATTTGGTAATAATGGTAATGCGCGGTGGTGGTGGTGGTGGTATGTGATAGTGGTAGGCCAAAAAATTAATAAAAAATTTTGTTATCCTGACTAAGTTGTCTTGGGATGACTAAACCACCTCCATCATCAAATTATTTTATCCCATTTATTTGATTAAATGGAATGACTAATCTCATGTTTAAAATACAACTAAATATTAAATAGCATAAGATTAGTAATAACAATTTTTGTACTGTCAAATGCATCCTAAAGAGATTTTTTTTTTTGAAACAACCTTTTATATTATTATTATAAACAAAGATAAACTACATAGTAGTTAAAGCTACTATTATGAGCTCATTACACTTTGGATCTATCAACTTTAATAATATTACAATGAGAAAAATAAGAGACCAATACTAGAATATCCTTCATTAGAGTTGGTAGGTATGAAGGGATAGATTGAGGGGCACTAAAACCTTGGATAAGTCGTAGACAGTCCGTCTCCATGATGATATTTTGAAATCCTCTATTTAAAGCCGATAGGATTGTTTGAAGACATGCAATAGTTTCACAATGTAAAGGTGAATTGGCAAATACTTGATATGAGAGCTTGAACTGATGGTTAGCTTCATAGTTCGAACAAACAATACCAACTGCAGACTTATTGGTATGAACATTATAATAGCCATCCAATTGAAACATAAATACCCCTGGTGTTGTAGGAGACTTTGGAGTTGGTATATAACAGCTTATGAGTACATCAAAGAAGTACATCATTTCGGAGTTTGTGTTCATCCTCTTGTAGCCATTGGAGCAATTAAGATGAGGTCTTGTAATAAATTCTCATTCCTTCGCCTTACTTTCAAGATATCCATATAAGTTGCATCTGCTTGAAATATAATATTAGACGAATTAAAGTCAGAATGATTCCAAACTATATTATTCCTTTCAATCCAAATGTACTATAAGATAATTATCGATTGGATGATGATATCTAAATCCAAGACCTCTTAAAACCATTTCTCAACCCATATGTTAAAAGGTTCTTTATCTCCTTTATTGAAATCTAGTCCCAAAGTAGAAATCCGCCTAGTAATTTTAGACAGTTCACATTCAAAAAATAGATGCTCTATTGTTTCTTTCTCCGTACCACAATAGGAACAAATTGGTAGATCAATTATGCCTCTACAAAATAAAGAGTACATTATAGGACAAATATTATGTAGAAGCCTGCAAAAGAAAAACTGAAATTTGGAAGGGATATTTAACAACCAGAGCCTTTTAAGATGGAAATAGGTTTATCACTCAAAAAAGATGAACTTGTCGTTGGGTTATCAAGACTTTGAAACTTCAGGGCAAGATTATGAGCTGACTTGATTGAGTAGAGTCCATTTGATTCTAAAAACCAAATTCTAACATCCTCTTGAGGATTTATAGGAATGTGCATCTTAGAGATAGAAGCAACTACAATGGGGGGGAGGGGGGAATAAAGCAGGTAGTAATGGAATTCTCCATCTTCTAGAGGTACAATAAAGATCAATTACATTGTGGTACAGGTAAGAAGATAAGGTGGAATTAAATTTAAGTGGGTTAGAACAATCTAGAATCCATTCTTCTGTAATGTTAATATTCTTCCCGCTTCCAAATTTCCATTTCAAACCTTGTTTAAGAAGATCCCTTCCCCAAAGAATACTCTTCCATCCCCCAAGAGGAATTACTTGTAGCTTTAAATATTCTTCCATCCCCAAGAGGAATTACTTGTAGCTTTAATATCCAAAAAGTTCGTCTTCGAACAATATTTGGAAATGAAGAATTTATTTATCAAAGAATCTGGCTCGAAATAATTTTTCAAGTAATTTTCCCTAAAAAGGCTTGATTTGAAGCTGAAGGCAAACGTAATTCGAGTCCTCCAAAAAACTTTGAGACACATAAGGAATTCCAAGATTTCCAATGTAAACCTTTACCCTATTTATCTCCCATCCATATAAACTTAGCAATGCATCTATTAATTTCTTTGGCAACCATAATAGGTAATCTGAAGACACCAAGAGTATACTGGGACATCATAATGCATGTTTTGCAAGAGAGATACGACCCATAATAGCTAAAGAGGAGTTCTTATATCTAAATATTTTTTTGAGAATTCTTGATTTAATATTTTGGAATAAAGTCCATTTAGGAAGTGAGAAATCCAAATCCAATCCCAGATAGCAACCGATATTATCAATCATTCGAAGTCCCATAGCAGAAGAAGTGTCTTCTTTGAGAGTATTTGAAAAATTTGGACTAAAAAATATAGATGGCTTCAAATAATTGATTTTTTAGCCAGATAGAACTTCATAATCTGAAATAGTTTGGGATAAAGTATGAGCTGATTCCAAAGAAGCGTCCATAAACAGAAAGCAGTCATCGACAAACATAAGATGAGAAATTTCAGTTTCACCCCTGGATACATAAATTCCTTTTTAAAGTTTAAGTGATGTCTTCTTTTGAATAACTGATGACAAAGCTTGTTGACAGATAATAAAGAGGTAAGATAAGACTGGACATCTTTGCCGAAGCCCTCTTTTAATAGAAAAATATGGAGTTAAAACTCCATTAATTGAAACAGATAAAGTAGCTGATGAAATACAATTAGAGATCAAAGAAAGCCATTTATCCGAAAAACCCATCTTCTGTAACACCTTGTTGAGAAAATTCCAAGATACCTTGTCAAAAGCTTTGTTCATATCCAGTTTGATTGTAGCATAACCTTTCTAGCCCTGTTTCTTTTTTTTTTTTTTTGAATAAATTCCATAATCTTGTGAGTAGTTAGAATATTATCAAAAATAGATATCTTAGACACAAAAGCATTTTGGTGGGGCCCAATAAGGTCCGGAATCACAAGCTTAAATCTATTGGCTAATACTTTTGTAATAATTTTGTAAATCACATTACACAAACTAATCAGTCGAAATTGAGAGAGTTTAGTTGGGTTATTAATTTTAGGAATAAGAATGATCTTGGTCAAATTGAGATCATTTAAAGGAAGGCCGAGATTAAGACAATCAAGAACTACCTTGCAAATAGAAGGCCCTATGATATCCCTATAAACCTGATAAATCCCAGTAGGAAAACCATTCGGACCTAAAGATTTCCATTTACCCATTGAGAATAGAGCTTTTTTTACATCTTCTTCTGAGAAAGATTGATCTAAATGAAGTTGTTGGATACTTGTTAATTTAACTTCTAAGAAGTCCACAAAATATGCAAAGGATGCATCTGGAATGTTCATAGAAGAATGTTCTTGATTATAAAGATCTCAAAAATAGTTGAAAGCATAGCTTAGAATGTCATCTTGCTCAGATAACCAAATAGCATCGTCCGATTCGAAATAAGTAATATAATTGGAAG
The DNA here is from genome assembly GCA_024721245.1 of Mitragyna speciosa. Lineage (NCBI taxonomy): Eukaryota > Viridiplantae > Streptophyta > Magnoliopsida > Gentianales > Rubiaceae > Mitragyna > Mitragyna speciosa. The sequence continues at coordinate 16,259,120 of CM045568.1, forward strand.
CTTGATTTTCTGAAGCCCATGAGTGAAAAAACGAAGTATTATTGTCTCTATCCTTAAGCCATGTTACCCTAGATCTCTGCTTCCAATAATCATCTTGACATGGCAACAAAAAGTCTAAATGTTCTCTTATCACCTTGTCCAACTGCTGAAAATGGGGAATATCTAAGGACTGTTGTATGTATTCCAAGTGCTTACTTGTTGTCTTAATTCTTTCTTCTAACCTTCCAAAGGATTTGGAATTTCAATTAGATAAGTGAGCCATCAATACATTTAGTGTTTCCATAATTATCTACATAAGGTACTAGGACTGGCAATTAAACCAAAAACCCAACAACCCGCCCAACCCACCCACTAATTTTAAAAGATGGGTTGGGTCAGTTGGGTTATGAGTTTTGTTGGGTTGGGTTAAGAAAACCCAATTTATTTACTGGGTGGGTTGGGTTTTTTATTTGGGTACCCATTACCCAACTCATATAAATATAAATAGTGGAAGTGAACCCAAAAATTCTCATAAATCTCCCAAACTCCTTGCCCAAGTTTCACACACTTGCACACACTTTTCCACACACACAACATCAAACTATAAATCAATAAAAACAAATTCTTCACATTCAACAAAATTTTGCCTTTTTCTCCAAATCTCTCTTCGGCCATTTGCAAAACCTAAACTATTGTAAGTAAAACTCTCTCTAGCATTTGATTTTTTTTTTTGTAATTTTTTTGTCAATTAATTGTTTGTTATGTGCTAAATTTTGGATATTTTCTGAAATTTTTGTGAAATTTTTGGTGTTTTGAGTAGTTGTTATTTAATTTGGGAGATCATTTTGCATTTTCTTAGCGAACAAGCCCAGAAGGCTCGCTTACAATTTTATTATTATTTCTGTATTTTTTTGTCCAATTAAATTTTTTTAGGCAACAAATATTTTATTTTGAGATATATTTGGTGTTATTCTATTTTTGAAATTTTTGGGATATATTTTGGCGGGGGATATTCAACTTACGTTGTTTTGTTTTGCACATAAAGTATATATTTAGTTTTGGACCATTTTTTTTGGCATGGTCAAATGAATACCGGGAATAAATCGAGCCAAATTTCATTAATAAAAATTGCACTTCGACTAAAATGTGATAAGTTAAAAATGGTAGTATTTTCCCTATAAAAATTGAGAATTTCTTCTAATTTTCGAGCAATTATTGAATCGTGAGGCCATATCACCTGATCATAATTAAGTACATAGTATTTTTTTAATTGTTGTCCCTTTTTATTTTCCTCCACTACCCTAGAAAATCCTAGGCTACCAACCAAAGGTGTTATGTTGGAGTAACCATTCAAATGATTGAATAATTAGAAGTGTGTGTTTGTATTTGTAGAAGTGTTTTAGTGTGTGAAAATATGTTTATATATAGAAAATTGTGTTTATATGCGTGAAAAAATCATTTTGTATGTAAATGTGTGTGAAAAAGTATTATGTACCAAAATTTATAAAATAATATATTAGGTCATATTTGGGTCATGAGTTTGAGTTAACCCAATATGACCCAACCCAATATATAGTTGGGTGGGTTGGGTATAACCCATTTAAATGAAAACCCAATATCAACCCGCCCAAAAACCGCCCAACCCGCCCAACCCGCCCAATTGCCTCCCATACAAGGTACAATTCACGCTCCAAAAGGCCGCGGCGGTTTCGGCCATGACTCTTTAAGCATTCAAAATGCACTGTTGGGTTATAAATATTTTAGGATGCAAGGTTGTGGCACTTACTGGCGTGGCTTTTAAGCATTCAAAATCCGCGCCTTTGGGTCATAATGTTTTGTATGTGTTGGAGGCGTGAAGTTTGTAAATGTCTCATTTCTGATTTCTCTTTCTTTTTTTTTTCTTTTTTTTGTTTTTGTTCTTTTTAAAAAGGATCAATAGTGAAACTTCACCTACTCCTTGAATATCCCTTTTCTGATTTCTCTTTCATTTTCCCTGTTAAGACTGGTTCATTTTATCACACAAAAAAAAAAAATATGGAGTACTAAATCACCGAGCATACAAAATAAGAAATTTATCTTAATAATCTTGGTTAACAGTATGAAAGAAACTTGCGTAAACTACAATTTTGTCAAAAAGCAATAAGAAAATTATATAAATGCAATAGTATAAATAAGTTATACTTTTGTTCATATGAAACATATCCAACATAATGACATTTCCTAGAGTAGTAATTCCAAAATTTAAAGAAGAGGAGAAGCAAAGAAGACAGTCAAGAACTATTGCATGCAAGGACTTTGGTCATAAGTTAGAGTTAAATGTTAAAATAAAAGAACAACACGAGCATCCTTCTCATCTATTTCTTTGTTTAATGTAGAATAACAGCTATAACATCCATGTCCAATATTCCAAGTTCTCATTTTTCATAATGAGGAAAATCCAAAAAGCGAGGTGCGTAGCTAAGGTGCAAATTATCATCGAATATTTGATCAGTTCCCTACAAATAGTTCGAGAGATCAAACACAGGAGTTTGCTTCATGGATAAATCTAGTATTTGTGATAAAAAAAAATTAGTGAAACTGAAAATTTTCACACAATTTAGGATAAAAACACGAAAACAGACGACATATCATTAGAAAAAAAGTGGGGAAGCCTCTATGATTACAATACAAGGCATTACCTATTCGACATTTATTAATAGCCATCCCCAAAATTTAAATTAAAAAAAAAAGGAAAGAGGAGAAACGCTCCCTCATCAATGGCCAAGAGGTTTGGCACAAACGAATTCGAGAAGCCGGCTAATGCAAATACCAAGAAATACTTTTCACTACCCTTTAGAATAAAAAGCTCCAATTCACTTCAGAATGTCAAAATTACAATACTCCAAAACAGTCTTGCATCTTTGAATGAAACTTATGCAACAATAAACATCCTCTCTCTTTCACCACAAACCTCTAATGCCACATTAAAGTCAGCGGTCTCTTTTTTGGACCATTATACTTTACATTCCCTCTACCAACAAGGCAGATAAACTAAAATGAGGTGCATACCATAACCAATCAGACAATACTAGGTGCATCCCTATCCCAGTTGCAAACAACAAGGGGCCATCGTGTCCTAGTACAATCAACCAAAGGTGCATGCTGTGAAGGTTCAGGTTTAGAAGCCTCATCGGCAGCCTCCTTTCTATTGGGCTCACTTTTCCTTGAATTGGAGGTCATAGCTACATCAGCCATGAACTCCTTCGGTGTCTATCTTGGAGGAACTGAGACCCATAATTTTGTAAGTCTAGGCCTTTGTATTGGGTTTTCATTTCCAGAAGCAGTCTGGCTGTCATTGATGACTGATTTTGCAATTCTATTGCAATGATAAAGATCAAATACCTTTTTGCCCATCAATCCTGTTGAATCCTTCAATCCTCCTAAACTCTTGTCCAAATCCAAAAGACCTTGCCAAAATTCACTCCATACTATAAAACCTGTATTACAATAGGAAAGTTAATGCCCGTGTCTCTGAGAATTTGATGAAAGCCTTCAACACTAATGAACCCACCACATCCACTCTGATCTTGGGCATTAAAAGAGCTCCTGATCTTTGTTTCTCTACTTTCAAATTTATTTTCCTCCTGAACCTTTGTATCAAAAGTAAATAGAACTGTATAATGAGATTCATTGCCTACAACCCATATTGGCCACTTCAGGCATTTTAGAAACTTGCCAACTTTGCAGAAGTTCAGGGACTCTAGGAAAGTCAGAAATCCAACATCTACGTTGATGAAATGCCTTTCAAGAACATGCCACCACCCATGTCCATCCTCCTATCGAACACGTGCACAACAGCCTTTCCAGAAAGTAGGAAATTCACAATTTCCTGTTTCAAATGCCATTAAGTCAATCGAAAACCTCACACAGAAAAAGCAAAGCCTTTATAGTTGGCAATTCATAAAGAGAATGCAAATATTTTACAATTGGTTATTCATGAAGAGAAGGATCTTATATGATCATAAAGAAGAAAATTTTAATTTTCTTGATAATCTCAATTTACCTGTGAGGCATGCCCAAATGGAGCAGTGACCAACGGTTGACTGGGATCGTCCCTATCTACTTGAACAGAATCCTGTCCAAAGGGGAGGGAAGCACATGCATTAATACATGACAATAGAAATAGCATGTATTGCAGTAAATATATGCATCTGATTGTGCTTGTGCTTCTTTAACAACTTCTAGATTAATATATCCAAGTTAAAATCATTTAAGTGATCTGAGTTTTAAAAAACAATGAGAATTTCCACTCCAGCAACTTCTAGACTTGGAATGAGAAATATTATTTTGTCTTCTCAAATAGACAACAATTTGCCGCATCAAATAACTATTCTAACTCATTCGTTTCAATTTTATACTTACCTAATATCCGCTTCTGATCTTAACATTTATGCTAGGTCAAAACTCAAGAACGCCCCATTTAAGACTAAAGGAGTACAATTTTATCATCAATGGCAGTTCAACTCCAGTCAATTGTGGTCCTACTCACTGTGACATGATCAAGTCCAACTTTCCTCCAAAAATAAAAAGTACATAATACTCTTGAAATTACCAACTACAACCATGAATCACATTAGGGGTATGAAAGTGATGCGTGCAAATAAATTATTCTAATCTATCCATACAAGAATAAGAGATTCCCTCTGATATTGCCACTTTTTCTTTCTGCAAATAGCCCTCGGTAAAAAGTAATAATTACTTAAAATTTAGGAAAACAGAACTACAATTAATTCAATTGAACCTGATGAAATCAACCCACTTACAAGTTTTCTTCTCTCTTCCTACTATTGCTTAGGCTTTTTTATCAATATATTGTTCTATACATTGTATATGTACTCAAAACCAAACACAAATGCACATGAAAATTTATAGAATGCTCTAAATTTGTACAAAAAAATGTAGTGTTTTCCTTCTCCACTCATGATAATTTCTGTTCAGAAAATATCAAGTGTAGAAGCACAAGCATAGCAAGGTTTTACCACCCCCTCCCAAAAAAAAAAACCAAAAAGACCCTGTCCCCTATCGCGTAAGCGACGCTTAATTGATTTACAAGAGTATTACCCTAGCAATAAGTATTTTGGAGATTTCTAAAAAAGCATGTACTTTATCACATGTTATGTTGATTGCTGCCAGTTATTGTTAATTCCCCACCAATTCAAAAATACCAGAGCTAAGATCTTACCGCACAAGACTCACGACGCTATTTCATATCATATCATTTCTTGTCTTACAAGAATGAGGTGAGCAATCATGATATCATGCTACTCATGTCTAGCCTTCATAAACTATAAAATCCAAATCACATTAATGAATTTTTACTTCTTTCTAGTTATTTAGGAAAAATAAAGACATAACCAAGTCTTCCCAAGGCAAAATAACATACTAGTCTAGAGAAAGTAAAGTAGATTTAAGAACAGGATTGCTCCCATACGACTTCTGAAAATAGGAAGCATTGCTTCAAGTCTTTGTAATGCACTAGTTTTTGAAGTATAAGCTTCCACTCTCTGGGCCTTCTGCAAATTAAGCCCTAATTCAATTACAAATCATTCAAGTACTTGGGCAATGACCTGTGCGGTTGTGAGCGAGAAATATGAGACAGACAGCTTATATGTAAACACGCGTCATTGTCGGCATAAACTCAGAGAACATTCAGTTTTTTAGAATAATTCAACACCATAAGAAATGGTCCAATGACATTACAAGTCCACAGCTGCAATTTCAAGCTGGAAAAACCAAAATTGATATGAAGTATGCTACTTTTTAATTAACTCACTTCGTCCTTTGAAGTGTCTTCAAAACTATCTGCATCACCATGAAGAACACCAATGGACGCTATTACAGCTCTTTCATTATTTACATAGAGAAAAGGTATTTCACACGTGCTTCTCACCAAAACACATGCTTCTCACCAAAGCTTTGTCTGATATAGAAACAAGTTTGTTTAAATACCAAACAAATGACAGGAGGGGAAAGCACAAATCAATTCGAAAGTAAAAGCAAAAATTTCACATCACATGACCTAATACTTTACCATCTAGTTAACCAAAATTATGCATCTTGGATAAAAAATAAGGTCCAACTCCTAGAAAGCATATGAATCATACGATGTAAAGCATTTGAAATTGTTTATTTCATAAGAGTATGGTGGAATTGAAATCAATGCTTATGCAAAACTTCACAGGTACCATTAATATCAATGATCAAAGAGATTATACTCGAAAAAGCATTAAGACCCTGGCCTTTCAATTGGGGGTGATATGCAAGGTTGAATTTTGAAGAGACCTTAACAAACAAAACACCAACCAATTCGATGAGGAAGGCTGAAAAACAAATCAGTGTGCTAGGCTTCCTCGCTACCTACAAGCTTAGAGATGAGTTTGATGGGGAAACCATACAAAGACTTATAGTGAGAAAGAATACAACAATGTCCTTTCAAAACTAGGTTGGGAAACTAGTAGTTTGTGAAAAGTTAGCTCTTGTCCTTTTTTTCGTTTTGATGTCAGCTAGATAACAAAGAAATAGCTAGTAGTTTATAGAGGCATGCTATAAAATATTTTTTTTGGGAGCTCATTGTTAATTTTACGTAATCCTTCCAACTGATGTACAATTTATTTCATTATTACTTATCAATCTGTAGTTGATCATACTGGCAATGAAAGCCTAAAAAATATCTAACATTAACTGCTGCTCAAAACAAATGAAGATGAAGACTTAAGGTAGTCAACCTCACAGTATAACTGTAGATAAGTGCAAAAATTATTTTGAATGCTATCTTTTTAGTTGATAAACATAAAAACAAAAGAGAAAATATAGCAAAAAAGAAAGCAAGCAAGAGGAACATGCAAGGCTAAAGGGAAGAAGTTAAAATTAGTCACCTGGATTTTCTATCTTCTGTGAGAGAGGAAAAATATCTACGGCAATGCATTCACTTTTGAAGGATCTTCTTGGATCCATATGTCTTGACATGTTTGATGCAGCACACACTAATTCTTCTTGATGGAAAAGAAAATATTTAAGAACAAAAGCCTACACAACAAGAGTTATTATGTCACAAGACAGGACTTATTATTGTCTTACACGAGTTTGACATCAATGACATTAAGTATGCACAAGTAAAGTTTGCAAAAACCAAGGAAGTAATTGAAGTTGCAATAGATGCAATCAACTGCAATTCAAACGTAATAACATAGATGCAACATTATCCTAGCAACACAAAATGGCTTAGATGCAATATATCAGCTGAGGCTATAGTACTCTTAGATTTTAGAAGTTTTAGAAAAATAAATGTTTCAGATTTATTAATTATTAGAGACCTTCATTCAATTTGACTTTCAATTTACGCAAATAACTATAGTCCAATGGGCCCTGTAAAATTGCAACGTTAATTTCATTTTACAACAATGGAGTTCAAGAGAATGAACCTCCTCTAAGATTATGCATCACACTTAGTCATTTAAGAATGATCCTTCCAAGTGTTCAACTTATATAAACACGTAAATTTTAATAACTATACCATTGATATCATGAGCAATTAAGATAGTTTCAAAGTAAAATTTTCCATTGATATGTAAAATTTTAAAATTCAAAATATAGTTACTGACATAAGTAAGATACTAATTGGTGCATCCAAGTTCAATTGTCCTGTATGAAATCCAAGTTTGTCCAAACATTCAATCAAGTTTAACTATTTATGCAAATATCCAATTTCAACTAATGCACTCATATAATATCAGAACCTAAACCATGTATAAATATGATACTGTCCTTTAGTCTCGCTAGTTTCAAGATTAAGATGCTAAGAAACCGTCAACCAGCTTCTTATAGAAATTCCAAGTTGTACTGTTGTAAAATAAAATCAAGTCACAAGTTTATCAAAAGCCTTCTACCATTTTGGTAGCAAAACTGATTAAACAAAAATGGGATTCAAAGTCTGATGACAAGGAAATATCATAAATGCAACAAATAATCAAATCCAGATTACAGTTGGATGGGAAGAAAAAATAGAGAAAATCAAAGCTTTGCTTGTATGGTTGCTAATACGCTACAGGGACCACCTTCATGCTGAACAAAGCCCATAGATGTTTTTGGATCAGGACTAAACCTATAGAGAAATTTTATTTTCATGAGATTAACAAATAACAGAATGCCACTCTTTTTAAGAGGAAGAAACCCCATAACTTTTAGAAAGGAAAAAAAAAATTGCACAAACAAAGACCCTGTCTTAGTTTAAATCAAAGATGGACACCATGCTTACAAATCAAAGACCCTGTCTTAGTTTAAATCACCAAGAAAATATCAAAAATGATGATAGGCAAAATGTAGCATAGAATTTTCTTCAGCATGGAGCACACAACAAACACAATAATTACCATGGCGCAAATAAGAAAAGTAGTGTAACAATTACCAAAAATTGGATTAATTTGAGACAATGCCCACAAATTCTAAGGATGGAAGGAAAATATAACAACAATGCACAATATGCAACAAATTGGTGTAACTCAATACACTTGCCAACTGAAATCAGTAACTCAAAGAATATTTGCCACCTACTTAACAAGCATAGATCAAAACGTACAAATATAGCAACACTTATTGATTAAAAATGTAGTCTAAATTTCAAGTAAAAGCCAAAGATTAACTAATGAAGTAAGAGCATCCACCAACTCATCCTGCCATTTTGGATCACACCACCAGACTCAATTAAAACATTCAGCCAGAAACTTCTTGTGGCTTATAATAACTAAGCCTACTAAGATGGAGACCCTAAAAGTCATGGGATTTTATCACTAAACTCATGTGAGGAGTAAATCCTTAGGGGAAGAAGCAATCTAAGGCATTCCTTGCACTGGATACATGACATGCACTATTAATTCTAAAGTTTCATTGTGAAAAAATGTACATTGATTTTAGGAAATCTGATAACTAAACCTTTGCTCTCCTATCTTCCAAATCATAGGACTTTAAACGAGGGATAAACCCTAGTTAATTAGAATTCGTAGGACTTACTCATGTGAGACATAAATCCTCAAGCGAAGAGGCAATCTGAATCATTCATTATACCCAATACATGCACCATTGATTCGATTATTTCATTGTGCAAAAATGTATGCTACGTTCAGGAATAACAAACTGAATCTTTATTCTCCCATCTTCCTCATGAATTCTCGACGAGAGCTCCTTAGTCCTTTCCATACTTGATTTTATATTGCAAGAGTAGATATATAGCTTAAAGTTTGAATAGAATATATTTGATGTTTCCATAGGCACTAATGTCTAATATTCCAATTTGAGCTATTCCAAACCCACAAAGAGCCCAAGACTCAAAATTGATTATCAGATTAAAAAAAGTAGCTTTCAAACCATAATGTTTCTATTATTCTCTTTAGCATTTAGTTTATTGTGCATAAGGGCAAACTTATATGGCAAGTGTTGCGTTTCATTTGACTTGCATGAACTTATACACTCTAGATAAACTAGAATGCTAAATTTGAGGTGTCCCTTTGCAATTCTCACAAACAAGAAACAAAATACAAAATGGCCTTAAACTGAGAGATAATGTGCCAAGACCAGATTAGAGGTCTGGGTATGAAAGCTCTACCCTCACAATGACTTGGTACGCGATTTAGACGTTTAACCCCCAAATAAATGCATACGATGAATATATACATGATTGAAACAGGCTTTGAAAGACTTACAAGAATGGATAGATCACATCACAGGCAAAAGACTGCATACTAATTAACTTTATGTCAAAAGACAGATCCTAACGGGAAACCACACCAAAATTCATCAACTTGAGTTTTATGGGAAGTATGGCTCTGGCAGTCCCTTTTTCTCAAAATGTATCGATTTCCAAATATATTAATTCCGCTAAAGCATCACTTTCTAAATATTCAGATTTCACTTTGTCGAATATTAGGTAGGTAGTGTAAAAGAATTGACAGGACCATATAGCAGCATGAGAAATATTTCTGAAAATGTCAAATGCCATAAATTAAACTTACTATTTTTTAATGTTAGCAAATCTAAGTCTCCTATCAGTGAGCAATTTACATGGGTCAGAAATATTGCTTCCTCAAATTTCCAAAACTAGCTTCCATGGGATCATTACTGGTGTGCTTATTTCCTCTTGCTTTGACTTGGCTTCTTAGATCAAATATATTAGTTGAGAAGTACAATGAGTTGAATGTTATCATTCTAGTTTTGACCTTTGTGATGACTTTTTTCTTCACCAAAAAAGAAGTCATCCGCTAAAACTCTGCAAACAATGTTGATATAAAACCAAATACTCCATGCCATAAATTTACCATTACAGCAACATTGTTAGCACATTGCATCAAATGTTTACGCACGTCGTTAAGTTGTGTAGAATTGTCTGATGAATCATCAATCCTTTGTCAAATCCAATGCGGTTTAAGTGCATAAGTATAAACAAACTGAGCAATATAATATGAATGAAGTTGTTTGGAAGCTGGATACGGATAGGGGGCCATCTAGTAGAGTAGGGCACTGTTAAATAAAATAGAAACTAAATGTGAGCTTTCATCCTACAAATTTAGTCACCAGAACAAGTCAGAATGAAAAGTAAATGATATAACAGAAACCTCCTCAAAAAGGGGAAATTGCCCAAGTAATCTTGAAGTATCTGAAGACATCAGCATAGGTCATAGTTGTTAGCTATGGTAATCATGAGGAAAGAAAGCAAAAAACATTATGCAATATTCAAAGGACATTGAGACATTTGGTAGGGTATAGAGTCTTTCAAGAGAACAACTTTGTTGATGTTCAGTGAATATATTCATTGTACCTTGTATGAAAATGTCAAATAGAACAAGTAGAACTGTTTGGCATTTAGTGGGAAGTAATTGACAAAGTTTTACATCAGCTTTAAATGATCACTGTTGACATAGGCAAGTTACAAAGCGGTCCAAAAAAAAGTAAGCACGTCAATCAAGAATTAAAAATTAGAAAAGAGAAAGATATTTGTAATTAGAAAAATCTAAAGCCAAGGGTTAAGGAACATCTACATCCTTTTTATTCTATATTTTTGGAAACATTAAGGGTAGAAGTTTGAGCTCTTATTGATGTTTTTGTTGTTATTGGGGTATTAATCACAATATTGAACAAGAATGATTGTAATGGCATCAAAGTTTAAAACAACAGTTTTAGGATAACACCATGCAAGAACAAGAATAGGATCAGATAAAAGTTTAGAAGGGAAGTAGTGCGACAGTAACACATATGAACAAAAATTGAATCACGTAGAGGTATCACATAAAGGCAAATAATGTCACAGTAGCATGCAAGAACAGGAATAGTATGACATGGAAGATTAAAATGGAAATGAGTCAAAGTATTACAAGAGCAAGCTACAGATTACATAAGGAAATAAAGTGAACACTAACCATAAGTGGAAAATGCTGCCCATGAACATGTTACATTACTCAAACTACAATACTTGGCTATTAACTGCTGTAACAAGTTATACTCCAAGCATTCTCATGCTTCTTGTGTGTGAAGATATAGAACGCAATAATGCGATTTAGAATCAAAGCATCCTCCAAATCACCAACATTTGTACAAAGTAATTAAGTTGTTAATTAGATAAAACCATATTTCAGTTCTAAAAACATCACAAATTAACTCATTTGGGAAAGACAGAACTGTGCCAACTGTCCACTGAGAATGAATCAAAGCAACTATTCCAGCGCTAAAGTAGAAACAATCAAAACATGTAATTACAAATGAAAACAGAACAACATCATCCGAGAGACACAAACAACAGAATCAAAATCCATGACCAATTTTGGAAGTTCATTCATGTAAAATATTTTTAAGAAACCCATGAGCTTTTGCTTCATCTAGCAATACCTAATTGAAGATTTTAAAGCTATTTTCTATTGACATATACTCAAAACTACAAAACTTCACCGCTTAAACACCCTTTACTAAGAATACACAACAAAATGATGCCCACATACAAAGAGATTAAAAAAAAAAAAACCTTAACTAAAATTCAAGGCAAAAAATCTTGAGCTAAAATTCAATAAAAACAAAATCTTCAGCAAAAGTTCAAAAAAAAACAAAATCTTAGCTACCAATGCTACCAAGCGTAGTATGAACTGAGTAAAGAATCAAATCTTCACAATCATGAACAAGGAGAAAAAATTAACAACACTGAAAAAGAAAAACAAAACTTGAACCTGAACTTATGATTGTTACTTAATGCCCTGATAATCCACTGCGCAAATATAGCTTTCGTAACTTGTCCTCAAAAAATCATCGAAAACAACTATTGTGCCTTCGCCTCAGACAGCTTTTTCCCCAAATTCCCCATTCTATTCTCACATTTCACCAAGCCAACCTTTTTCTTCTTACACCCCCCGCCACTGCCGCCTCTCATTCCTATCACACTTCTCCACCGTCGGCGTTGTTGTCGCCACTGCTGTACCCATAACAACACTTTTGGCAGCCATCATCTGCTTTTTCGCAGTCGTAGCCATTAACTCCTGCTGCATCCGTTAGTTTCTCATCTCCTGCGACTCTTCTTACACGTCCTCTGCAACACCATCCGTACTATTCTCCTTTGGCTTACTCCTCTTTGGCTCCGTTTGCATGCTCATTCTCAAAGCCATCTTCAAATCCTCCTCCTCCTGGTTTGTCATTTTCAATTAATTGTTCAATTCACATAAAATTAAGGTTTTCCAATTGAGATAAAAAATTCAAAAAAATTCAATCTCTTATTGAAAACTAGGGTTTTAAATTGGAACTAAAAAAAATAGAACAAAAATTTAGGGGTTTATAATTCTGATGTATAAATCCTATTTTTATACGTACAAAATATAGATGTATAATTATAAAGTGAAATTGGGTTTCGAAATGGGTTTTGAAAATTGTGGTGAAATGGAAAGGGATTGTAGTTATGAGGAAAACGATGTTGTCTAGGAGGGGGTCATGAAAACGATGTCGTCTCATATAGATTTTTGTTTAATGATATGTATAATCAATGTTTTCAGAACTGGATCGGTCAGTGAACCAGAGAAAGATCAGATCGCAGTTCGACTAATAGGACCTGGGTTCAACTTTTTTTTTTAACAATATTAATTTCTCTTTGACTGAGAAAAGATTCAGCCTACAAATTATAATGCCCAAAATGTACAAAATGTATAGCTACAATCCATTTGGGGGTGCATAATAATGATATTACTTTAATTGACAACTATATTAACAAAGAGACTCCTCCAACTGTTGTTTACAATTAAAACCTGTAGCATCCAAATACAAATTTCTTCATCCCCAATAAATATCATCCATAGCATAAACCATAACCATAATAAAAGATGTTCTAACTTGAAACTTATCCAGACTTTGTTTCATATACTCTTCATCAGGCCTCTCCACCCCATTAAACAAAAGATACAAAACATAAAAGAAGAAATAATAGTCCAAATGCTGAGAAGTCACAAATAAAAATCTATAATACCAATCATCATCTTTATCATCAACAAACAAGTTTCTACATTAAAATATTTCAAAGGTCAACATTTTCTGCTCCATCTTTGTTATCTAAAATCAACACAATTAATAAATCTCTATTGAACAATCGAATACAATATTATCTTTATTATTAATTTTTGCTTAATATTATTAATAAAGTATAATTTCAACTTTTACTAATACATGAAACTAATCTTCAAATTAGTCAAAATTCGAACCTTCATTGTGAACTGTAAGTTCTTCAAGTTCTTCCTCCAACTCATCATAATCAAGCTCCCCTTCTTGTTCTTCTTCAACCACCCAAAATTCTATTTCATCAATGGATTCATAATCAACAGGATCATACGATCTCTTTTGTCAATCATGCCTACAACATATACTTTGAATAGTAAGATACCTTAATTAAAAAAATGTAAAATGTGAAAAGAAACATTTTATTGGTACCTATATTGCAAATGCAAATTGTAATGCACATGTACAAGATCGTTGAGTCTTTGATGCTCCAACATATTTCTTTTCTTAGTGTGAATGCGCTAAAAAACACTCCAATTACGTTCACATCCTGAAGAAGAAGATGTTTGACTCAGAACCCGAATTGCAAGCTTTTGTAAGTTTGGAGCATCACAACCAAAAAGTTTCACCAATTTCTGTCTACAATCAAAATTAGAAAATTAGCCAAATATTCATAAATAAAAAAATATTTTAATAAGATTCAAATATTAGAAAAAGGTTAAAAATTACCTGGTTTGTCTTTCTTGCTAGTAAGAATAGCAAGTTTTCTACCAAAACTCCCTCTCGCTCTCGATACATTCCAATCTCTTTTGTTAAATTTTCCTCACTACACCAATCTACCTTTGATTCTATATAATCCAACAATCCATTTGTAATCTCTGGATGTGTAGAGAATGTGGCAGTGTCATACTTGAAAAGCAGGATTTAAAAAATAAGCTATAGCATGCAAATTTTTCCTCAACATCCTATCCCATCGATCATTAATGATATCGATGTAATGGTTTGTACAATCTTTCTTTATCCCTGAACATAGCTTCTTGTATGCCAGCAATTGCTCTAAACATACCCTCATAAATATATCCCAAAGAAGGTCCTTTCATTAGTATCACAAACTCTCAACAACAGAATAAGAGGACTCATTATCCTCGCCGTTATCGAAACAATTATTCCAAAATCTCTCATCCAAAACAATTTGTTTGAGCCTCTTTCACCTTGCTCACTTTCAAGAACTTTTTGTAATCTCCACTAGTGGACTAAAGTTTGTAAAATCTCTTTGTGATCATGTAAACTCTTTAGTGCAATAAAAGTAGTGGCAAATCGAGTTTTCCCTTAGACGAATAATCTCCTTTCACCCTTTACTCTTTCTCAACCAATTCAAAGTAAACTTATGATTATACACAAAACATAGTTACTATGGAAGCAAGATTCACTAGAGACTTTACAGTATTCATTTCACCAATATTCCTTCAAAATTAAATTGATACAATGTGCAGCACATGGAGATCAGCAAATAGTTGGATATCTTTCATTTAATAAAGTGCCAGCAGCCTTATAATTGCTAGCATTAGCAGTTACTAAATGCACCACATTCTTTGGACCAACAATTTCAACAAACAGATTGCACAAATTTTCTGCATTTGTTACAATATCTGATGCATCTACGGATTTAATGAAAGATATACCCTTAGGATAATAAACTAGAAAATTGATCAATGGTCTTTGTCTACTATCTTTCCACCCATCACCTCATTATGGTGCATCCAGTTTCAGCCCAAGTATTTCGAAATGAATCAACAACTAATTGCACATTTTTCTTAGCATCTCTCAACAAATTGATTCGCAAAGAATGATAAGATGGAGCTTTATAACCATGATCCATTGATGCTATTTGATCAATAGCTTTTTGAAAAAAATGGAGAATTAACAGCATTAATGGGAATACATGCATCATAGAACCAAAGAGCAATAGCCATATCAGTATTTTGCCATCTTTTCCTTACTTTGCAAACAAGCTTTAATAGTAGGTTGAGAATTATCACGTCCACCTTTAAAGAAAGCATGAATACCTGTAGGAGCGGTAGCTTTTCTCTTTCCTTTACCAGATGATGCACTAGTCTCGTTAATTGAAATCCCCTTTACTCGAGGAAAAGGAACCTCTTGTACTTCATCGTCATCAAATTCATGTGTCGCTCGACCAAAAGGATTTTCCACCCCAAAGTCACCTATTCCTTTCTTTAGATTTTTTTTTCATTCTCTTGCAAAGATGTTAACATTGCAACTCTCACTGCTCGGATTCAACCTTTGGACATGAACTAACACTACCGAAACTCCTGCTAAGTGTTGTTTCATACGATGAATGCCACCCCCGGAAAATACTTTAAAACATTGAGTACATGTCATGGTTTTTCTTCCTTGTGCATTTCTACCCTCAGAAACATATTCCCCATGCTATATCTGTCTTCTAGCTATGAGCATGTGGTTGACTTGCAGATTCTTCACTATTGAATGCTCCTGCTAGTGAAGATTGTGAATTACTACCACTACCTAAGTCCATTTTCCTAAAGATATATATATATATATATATATATATAATTAGCCTTGCAAATTAATACTCAAAAAACAAATAATGATGCATAATCTATCTTTTATTTTTTTTCCACAACCACTAATAGTTGGCATTTTCAATTCCCATTCAATATCTCAGCTTCATTTCATCCTCTTGTTTGATGATAAAGTTGTTTCAAGTATTTGAAACAAAATGGCAAAGCACAACTCCACCAAAGACAAATACATTGGTAATGGAAATTTGGTGTAAATAAGACTAAAGAACAAATAACTTTTTCTGTTCTAGAAATGGTTGGACATCTAATCAGTTAGGACCATCATGGTAGATTAAAAGTTAAACCGTGAAAAGGGCTCAAGTTTATAAAAATATTTGTTAAAAATTACATTGATGGGAGGCTTGAGATGGTAAAATTGATTGAAATACTTTTTATCAAAATCACATATGCTTTATTAATTCGTGAAGTAATAAATTACACTATTACAGTATTAGAATGATTAAAATAGTTGCTAATCTCTAATGGCTTAAGTTTTGGTCAATCTTTATTTTCCCCAAAGATAAAGTATAGCTTAGTTTTCAATTAAGTGAAGAATTAACGGTATATGAAACTACTTTGATCAACTTGAGCTCTTAAATAAAAATCAAATGAAGAAATTGAAGAGTGAATGGATGAGGCTCAAGACAAGGTCACTTAGATAGTCTTTAAGCATTATGATTATGCTTTCTTGTATGCCTTTCAAATTGGTTACTACTGCATGCATTAGAAGACACATTATGATTGATTTACAATGCACATGGTTTTACGATTATATGCCCATTTGATTATTGAATCTAAGGAAGAAAGTGAGCAAACAAACAAATTCAAGTAATTAAAATAAACATGCCCTCTAAACAAATGATATTAATTGATAAGCATGGAAGATTGAAGTGGAATTAAGTACGAAACCAATGGTGGAGAAAACATAAGCCCATAACAACTAAGAAACATGAACAAAAATGAAACTAATTTGACCTTTGTAGAAGAAACAAGAGACAACAGAGCGAACAACCACAATCTACAGTAAGCCAGAATCTACCATCGGCTAAACTTGGGCTAGGAGTGGCCTCAAATCTTTGCCTTTCCTTGTCAATCCAAGACATCAACTAACTAAAATCATCATACTAGCTTAACAAAGAAATATTATGCATTTCAAACCAAATAAATTAGCAAAAAGAAAAAATAGGAGAAAAGCCAAAAAAGTATTCAAGAAAAAAATGGAAAGAAAGCTGACCTGGTAACAGGATCGTGATCGTCACGGATGCTGATACTTTAATTTTTCATCTGTTGAAACTTACACTTTTAATCCCAAAATAATTTCAAAGGGCTAAGTTTAGAGTTTACTTTAGGATGGCAAAAAGAAAAATGAAGGAGATGGTAGCTAAATGGTTGAAATTAGGGAAAACAAATTTTGTGGAATGACCAAAAAGACCATAATGTTTACCATAATACCAAAATCCAAAAAAAACCTGGTTCAGTGGTTCGAACCTGTTCTTAAGGTTTTTAGTGGTTTAATGTGCCGGTCAAACCAATGAGTGAATTGGACCGGAGACTTGGTCGGTTTGCGATCCAACCGGTTGAACCGACTAGTGTGGTCTGGTTTTCAAAACATTGTATATAATAGGCCGCACCATTTTGGTAGGTAATGTCTCTCCTTTTTATCATTTTCATTTTTGAGTTTTTATAAAAAAATTTAAAATATATTTAGTATTTATTGAATATTTACCATCTCTTCATTTTTATATTTATTAAATCCTCTAAGGATTTATCTTCCAAAAAAAATAAATAAATTGGCATAAAAATAATTTTTACAACAATTGTAATACATATGGAGTATGCTCTAATGACTAGTTGCATTTATATGAGCTTTTAATTATTAATTTTTTATTTTATTACTATTAAAGGTACAAAAGAGCATAGTGTCAATTTTGGATAGTTTCTTTTTTTCTTACTTTACTTTTCCATAGTTTTTGAATAAATGATTTTGTGTCATTTTCAATTGACATTCTTTTTTATATGAAAACTTTATTACCGATCAATAATTATCCTAAAAAGTTTATTTCCCTCTTTAACAATTATATATTCAATTTTAGCTTAAAATAATTCCAGTTATGGCAAATCATTTATTATTTCTCAATCCAAATTATTACAATCACTCCTTAATGTCAAAATTAATTTATTCATGTATTTTAAATTGTAAAAATATACCAAATGTTCTCAAAATAAATCATAAATTTCCCTTGTTACGAGTAATGACTTGGAAATACATAATATTAATCTTAAATCATAAATTTTGGAAGATGTTTAAATTATTATTCATTTATCACATAAATTAAAATATTACCTATTTTAAAATACAATGACAACACGAGTTGAAAGCTATTATATAATAAAATTTTACACTTTTGAGACTAAAAGTATATATGGATAGTGCTATTATTAATTGCTTTCATTTATATTTATGAGAGAAGGTTCTCTGGAAAATAGTTTTGCACCATCTGCTAGAGCTAGAAGGCGTATAGCATATTCAAGTCCAACACGCGGTTTGAAAAATAGTTTCACATTGTATTCCGCAAATATTTTTCCTTCGAATCAACAATAATTAAGTAAGCCTACTGCAACAATAGTATTATTATTCATATCAATTTACTAACGTTGGGGATGGTTCCACTTTTCTTCATTAAATTCAAAAAATATGTATGCTGGATTTTAAATTAATATTCAAATTATTTTACTACAACATCTCTTACAAAAAGGAATGAAAGGCTACTTCACCTTAAGACAAGAAAATTGAGTGGTGATTTTACAAAATTTGTTGGAATGAGTGAGAGAAAAAAAAATCCTATAAAGTCACTGTATATAATAAAAATAAAAAGAAAAATAATTTGTAAATCTGCATTGAGAGAGAAAAATCCTACAAAATGTTAAGAGAAATTTTTTACCCAGAAATTTCAATGGTAAAACTACATTGAGAAGCATGTCACTTGTGAAAAATAGAAAGGTCCAAATCAATACTAAATAGTCTCCATTCAAAATTTTGAAGAGATGCTTAAAGTATGAAAAATGAATTAAAAGACATAGAACACACAACTAAAGTACTTGGAGTCGAAGTTTTGCCCTAATTCGACACGATTAGTATAAATTTGACTTAAATATATTTTTCATGTGTTTTAAGTTTTTAAATTCATTTTTAATATTTCAAGCATTTTCTCAAATTTTGGTAATTACCTTTGTGACTTTTTAATGTTTATTTTATTTCGCCAATTGTCTTCCCGATAATAACCTTTTAGTTTTAATATGATTTATTGTGGGATAATATCAATAATAAATGCAAAATATCAATGATAAAAAGATCAATAAACACTTATTCGTATCAAACTTTTACATTTCTGAATTGGAATTTATAAATCACAATTTTTTGAATAAATAATTTAATTCTATTTAATTGACTGAAGTTTGGGCAAATTTAGAAATGGAATGGACTTGGATTACCCAAAAAAATAAATACAACCCTTAAATTCTCAATTACACACAAATTCCTCCCACTCTAAAGGATGAAAAAAGGAAAAAAAAAAAAACTAAAATCAAAGGTTGGTAGTATTGCCAGAGCAATGATTCTTCCCCCAGAGCAATTTTTAATATCAAAATTTCCCCTAATGAGTCAATACCATATATTCTCGTGAATGGGAATTTTATTACGTTAATCATTCCCGTTCCCTTATCTTCTTCATTATCTCTTCTCTCTCCTTATCTTTGCCTAATTTTCTCTATTTCATCTTTGGCCTTTTTGTTGGCGCTCTCTCTCATTCTCTCACATTCATTTATGTATTATTTTATAAATTTATCAATTTGCCTATGCTCAACACCTTTCTTTTATTCCAATTCTTGATTTTCAATAAATTCTTCCATTTTTGTATTTGAAAAACTAATAAAACCTGTTTTATTTCAAACAAAAAATCAATTAAAAAAAATATCATACAACACTTATATTTATTATTTTTATACAATATAGAATATATTGATTGAGTTAGTCTAAAAATTAATTATTTTAAAACTATCCACTATCATATAATAAATGTAATTTGAGAAATAATTTTGCTATAATACTAATTCACAACTATGGGAAAAAAAAAGCACTATAATCTCATACAAAAAAAAAAGGTTAAATTTTGCCTTTTCATTGAACTAAATTTGCTTGTAAAAGCTAAAGGATGATAAAAATGTAAAGGTTTTGAGTGAATTCAATATGTAGAGAGATTAAGTCCTAAAAGTTACAATATCCTGAATGCGTGCTTAAAGTGAATAAACTATATAAGCATTAATTTATTTGTAAGGGTGAAATAAATGTGCTTCTAATGAAATCTATATATATGTGTTGTGTGAAAAATCCAAATGATGAAGATCCAAGGGATTTTGTCAAAGAAAGCCTTTGAACAAAATCTAGATGAATTAGATTAAAGTAAAAGAGGTCCTAGAAAGAATTACAGATATTATTATGTATAAGATAAAGAAGTCCTACAATCTATTTGCTAATGGAAGTATTAAGAAAATGTAGAAAAAGAAAAATCTAAGAGATATTGGAAACGAGAATTGTAGAGGGAGAGGGGAAGAGGAAATTGATATGAGAGTCGAATGAGAGAGACAAATGAGTTAATGTAATAAATTATCAACTAGAATATATGATCATAATGAGAGAGAGTATATGATGTTAAAATGTTTAGTTTAGTTTTGGCATTTGATTTGAGTTGCCCGGGCTAAGATAATATCGCAAGCGTACATGAGAAAAAAAAAAAGAGAGAAAAATAACAAACCTGCCACGTGGCAATACATGACCTGAAATTGGAAAACACCTAAATCCATCGACCACACCAAATCTACCCTCCCCCTTTCCCTTTCCCTTCCCCTTCCCCTTTTCCCACAAGCTGCATAATTTTCCCCCAACGACTCTACACCGATCCAAAATTGCACACGCACAAACACGTTTTACTGCGTGTCCACCTATACATACACATCTCTGTATCTATATCTATTAAACATTAAAACATAATAAATTAAAATAAAATAAATTTCCAAGGTAGTAAAAGAAAATGTCGAGCGACAGTGACGACGAAGAAGAGCTCCTTCAGATCGCATTGCGCGAGCAAGCCGAGCGCGATCTCAATTACCGCAAGCCGTCTTCTCAACAACCGGCGAAGCCTGTTCGGAATTACGTCCAGCCAGCGGCTCAGCGCGGCGGCGGAGATCCGGCGGCGAGGAATTTGAGTTCGAATTCGAACACGGCGGCGGCGATGCAGCAGAAGAGTGGGAGTAGTAATAGTAATAGGAGTGGGAGTAATCAGGTGTTGCAGCAGCAGAGGAAGGTTGTGGAGGAGGACGATGATTCGGAGGTGGAGATGCTTAGCATTTCGTCCGGAGATGAGGACTCTTCTTCGAAAGATAGGGCTAGGTTTGCGGGAAGAGGAGGACGGGCGGGGAGTGGCGGTGGCGGAGGGAGAGGAGGGAGGGATGATGATAAAGGATGGGATGGTGGTGAGCCTAATTGCTGGAAAAGCGTTGATGAATCTGAGGTAAACTTTTTGAGTATATTCAGTAATTATCCCACGCACTAATTCACAGTTTTGATTGGATTTTACATGTGCCGTTTAGCTTTATTGATTTGCAATACTTGGATTGAATTTTTTTTAGGTTTTTTTTTTGGTGATTTCACTATTATAATACAAAAAAAGAAAAAGAAAAGGAAATGCGCGCATAGATCGTTTTCAAGTATAGTCAATTGAGTGCTGTTTGTGCTCAATGCTGAATATTGTGCGTGTTTGTGATCTTGTATCTATGTACATGGTTAGCGGTTTGAATTTGTGCGGGTTAGTAATAGCGTGGTA
Source organism: Mitragyna speciosa (assembly GCA_024721245.1). NCBI lineage: Eukaryota > Viridiplantae > Streptophyta > Magnoliopsida > Gentianales > Rubiaceae > Mitragyna > Mitragyna speciosa. The sequence continues at coordinate 16,281,126 of CM045568.1, forward strand.
GCTCTGTGGGTCCTATTTCAGGGGTGCTTGGCTTCCTCTTCAGCATTCCGCTGCTTCTAGGTATCAATTTGATCTTGCCTCTCCCATTTCCTAATATGATCCACAAAGGGATGTGGATGGATTGATTTAATTTGGTATTCCGGTGTATTTGAATTCTCTATTGCTGTCAAATTTTTGTTTGCGTTTTCACTTTGAATTTTGGATTTTTTACACAACTCAATTTTGGTCATATTTGGAGTTCTATTCACTATCCAAATGTTTCAAATAATTTGTTTTCCCATGGTTGATACCTCTATCTTTTTGTTGGGCCAGAGGCGAGATGTTTTGAATGATTATTTACTTCAAGTGAATGTTGGTTGTTTATAGTTTATTTGATAGAAACCAGTAAAACTTCTGTAACCAGAGATTTTTGGTTAGGAAATGGTGATTTGATTGAACCTGTAATTTGTTTGGGTAATATTCTTATTAACGTGAAGTCAAGTAAGCCACTGTTGATCAGTTGGAGCTTCATTGTGAATTAGGGAAAACTCTTCTGGGTCACTTTTAATAAGTATATGACATATGGGAAATGGTATATTTAAATAAAAATTTTTGGCCAGTTGGGACGAAGAGTTCGTGAGATGAGGGAAACACGAGCAGTTCCAGTTGTTACAAAGATTGAGGCAGCTGCATTGGCTAAAAAAGGGCTTAGTAGTCTACAATCGCTTCCCCGTGGGATGGAATGGATAGATCCTCTTGGGCTGGGGTAAAGTTCTTTTGTGCATTTAATGCTTCACTGCTTCTGTCAGTCTTTGTTTTTACTTTCCTGCTTATTGGACTATTATTTTTCAGGATAATTAATCACAAGACATTCAGGTTGATGAGCGATTCAGGGCCGCCTCCATCCTTGGCTGAAAAAGAACCTCTAGATGCCAGCGCTCGTGGTATGCAGCTTTAACTTGAACGTACTTTACTGATATTGACCAGCCCAACTTGATTATCAAATCTAATCGCCTGTTCTATCATGCAAGATTGGTGAACAAGTCTTAGCTAATATATCGGATACTTTGGTAGGAAGTTATTTTGCTTCTGAAAGTTGCATTGTATTTTGGTTGCCCATCTTATATTGCTTAATAGAATTGCCTCAATAATCTTTTAAAGCGTTTAACATTTAAATTTTTCTGCTACAGCAGGTTCATTAATTCTACATAGTGTTAATAGAGCCATTTCCATCTCCTTGAAAATGTCTGAGTAATCGAGAACCACTTCTGCTCATATCCCTTGGCCACAAATTTGTAACTCCCTATTACCGAGCAAGAACTACAAAATTCTAATCTCAATTTGAGTGTTCTATTACAGTGTTTAGTGGGAAAGAACCCCCTGGTTCCATGGCATAGACTTGAGATTTTCTATTGGAAAGTTCTTAAATAAGGCTGAAAGCATAGAGACTTGTGAACACCTTGACCGAACCTGAGTAGATGCTTGCAAGAGGTTTGAGGACACGGAACCGTTGACCAAATAATTCTTTGCTATGTGCTATATATTGTTCTAATTCCTATACGTTGGTAATTTTAGCTCCAATTATTTTTGTTTTGTTGTTTTTATTTGGGGTTTGTGCATTTCTTTTGGAAGGTTTAGAGCTTTACTACTTTCTCCCCTCAGTCACCCCTTACGTTGGTGGAGTTGATTTCTGCACATCCGCAGATTGATTGGGATTGATATTAAGGCGATTATGGATGCAGGATATCCCAAAATCTGATTTTTATTAATGCCAGCAGATTATATGCGGTGAAAATTAAAGAAAGCTAGAAATAAAAGGTAGAGGAAAAAAGCTAGAGAACTTAAGCAAAATTAGAACCTCGGCATGGCTGTCTGAATGTGTCACCAAGGAGTTAATGTTTTCTCACCTTAAAGTGGCAAAACTGCAATAATCTTATTTAAATAAAACACTATGACAACTTATCAAGAGGCTATTTTTTGGTCTTATGATTTCCCAAAATACTTAAACCAAAGCAAATTCAAACAAGAATAGGCTTATGAAACGATTTAGGATCCTACTAGTCTAGACAAGAAAGCACATCTAAGTTTCTGCAAAAACCATTCTTTAAACCTAATTTTCCTTGCAAGTTTTGTGGAAATGCATCAGTTTCTGTTTGGATTTTTATCTAGTATTTTTTGGCTCTTGTTTCTTTGCCTTTTCAATTTAACTCTATAATCTTCCCTTTTATATGGAGTTTTTTGCTTTTGTGTACGCCAAACAAGAATTGCATAATGGAGTTAAAATTAATCTTTAGATCTCTATTAGAGGTGAGAGGAGAAATAAATTTATAGGCTTAAAAGTGAATCTGACCACCATAAGAAAATTTTTGATGAGTATTAGGTACTCTTGGATGATTTAGTTGATCCCATTTTACATTTGCATTAGTAGAGTGACATTTTTGGCATGCAGTAATCTTCAGATTTGGATGAGCTTATGTATCTGAAAATTTGTTTTTTTTTTCCATGTTAGTTATTTATGTACTTTTTTTCAAATAATGTGAATGAGATATATTTTGGTCGTCTGTTTCTTTGCTATTTTTTCCTTTTCCGTTTCTATAATTAAAGGATTGTAATGGTTAACTTTTAATCCTTGCTGTCTGCTGTTATCATTTTCACCTTCTAAATTTCTTAGTTTTCTCCCTTGACTTCCTTTTTTACATCTGTAGTTAATAAGGAATTTTATTGATCTTCAATTTCAGAATGTCAATAATTTTGTTGATCCATTTTACTTTTAAGACATTTTGCTTTTCAAGTATCTATATTCCACAAAACATAAGAAGCTGAGAACAAGGACTGGAGTTATTAATTATAAACTCTCTCCGTGTCGCTTGTCAGTTGTGACACTGGGTAGTCAGTGCCTTATGGTCTGTTTCACATGAATGCTGCAGAGAAGTTGAATTATTACTCGGAGAAATTTGAGGCAAGGCTTTTTCTTTCCCGAGTACACTGTGATACTAGTGCAGCAGACTTAGAATCTGGTGCTCTGGCTTTGAAAACTGATCTTCAAGGACGTACTCAAGCAAAAAAGCAGTTGGTCAAAGAAAATTTTGATTGTTTTGTTTCTTGTAAAACAACAATTGATGGTGAGCATTCTGCCCTTTAAACTTGCATTACTGTGAACTATGCATCATGTGCCATGTAAAGTTTGGAAGTTGATTAGGCTAACTTTGTTGATAACAGATATTGAGTCAAAATTGAAACGAATAGAAGAAGACCCAGAGGGTTCGGGGACGTCCCACTTGTTTAACTGTATACAAGGAGTTAGTTCTGTTGCTAATCGTGCTTTTGAGTCTCTATTCGAGAGACAAGTAAGTAATATACAAATTTCGTACTAGTTTTGTAGTTTCACCCCCATGCATATTTCCAGTATAATAGACTTGATTTTCTTCTTTCAATGTCTTTTTTCTTGTCTTTCTTTTTTAAATTATAAAGTTTATTTCATTATGCAGGCTCAAGCAGAAAAGATCAGGTCTGTGCAAGGGATGCTTCAGAGATTCCGGACTCTATTTAATTTGCCCAGTGCGATTCGTGGGAACATTAGCAAGGGGGAATATGACTTAGCAGTCCGGGAGTATAGGAAAGCGAAATCGATCGTTCTGCCTTCACATGTACAGTATATGTTCTTTATTGCAAATTGTTTCCATTCTAATTCTTGGCATGAGTTGCAAAGTTCTTTTATAGTATGTTCTTCTGTTACTTCTCTTTTTATAGCTTTATCTTTCTTTGTTTGTTTGACAGTTACAACCTTATTTTTGTCCCTCTTTTATTTTGTTTTGTCGCTGTTTGTTGATGCACATGTCAAGCTCTATATCTCTGTTGAGGTTGATTAATCCCGTTTGTGCTTATTGTGGAAGTAGGCTATGTACAATCACATGTTCTACTATTTGCATTTTGTTGATGGTTTACACCTTACTTTTTTCATCCCAGTGCTAGCTCTTAAATTTGGGTATAATCCATTTCTTTTCAATCCCTGGATAAACCAGGCAGATATCCTTTTGGATGACCAAGAACGTGGGGCACAATATTGCATTTTAGTTGTCATTCAGCACTCTAATGTTTCAGAAAAACAAATTCCTGACCTATTAAATAGGGATGTTAAAGGTGGAAGACAAATATTGAATCTATCTTCCATTGTATTGAAACTTGAGAGCAACACAGATAAACATAGGCATACTTTGATTTTGCTTTCAATTATAAAGCCTACTTTTTATCTTCAGATTCTTGATACCAGGTGAGGATATAGATGGTTTGGTTTCTTGTTTCAGAAAACTGTTGTTAGTTATGCTTTTATTGTGATTGTTAGAGCCAGATAATCTCATTGTAGCTAAATTATGCTGTTACCATAATGCAAAATAAAGTTTTTGTCCTTAATAAGGGATAAACTACAGGCTTGGATTTGGATTATGATGTCCTTAATATTTGTGTTCTTAGATATTCCATTGAGGGCCTTGTGTTTTTGAAGTTAATTAAACATGCTTAATGTGTAATCTTAATTGCAATATGCATCTAGTGATATTTCTACGAGATTTATAACCTGTTTGGTTACTTACATAGCACATCATTACAGGTCGGAATTCTTAAACGTGTACTTGAGGAGGTTGAAAAAGTAATGCAAGAGTTCAAAGGCATGCTTTATAAGTCCATGGAAGATCCACATATTGAACTGACAAATGTAAAGTTCTTTTATCCCACTTCTTGAATTCAATTTGTTTGAACATCAGCAAATAATGTGTTTGAGTATGCTGGTTCTCATTAATAGTTCCCTGAAGTGAATTTTATGCTGTATTTTGGCAAATAGAAAATTCAAGATCGGAACACTAGTCTTACAGAATCTTGTGGCAGCATAATGATTTTTCAATGTGGATAAAATTACTTTTGCCCTGTTAAGTATGCATAATATGTTGTGGAATTAAAGGGACTCGTGCTTTAAGTTGGAGATATATGAAGAAATTCATTGAAGTGACTTGTTTATTTTCATCAGTAATAGGGGATTGTAGAATTAGATTATTTTAGACTGCCGGGGTGTTCTATGGCTTGCTAATCACTTGTGCCCCCCAAATTAAGGTGAAAGATATATTCTTTTGTATCATCATAAACATAATAACCTAAATGAGAAGCACAGTAATCCTCTAGCATGAGATGAGGTATTTTGTTGTTTGTGCCTGATAAATTTATGTTGTGTGCAAACTATATTTGTGCAACAGCAGAGACAAATAAATTAAAGGCGACCTTTGCATACATTTCATTGAGTTGTGATTTCTGCATTGGTTGACGAATTTTGGGATTTTGATGACGGAGAGAATAACAAATAGAAAATTATGTTTAGTGTAAGTTTTAGGAGCTTTTCCCAATGGTTAATTAACTAATTTGTTTGGTAATGGGCAAAAGCTATTATATGGACAGGTTCTTTGCATAAGAGAATCATTCTATCTCTATTCATTGATTTGAAAAAAATTGCTTAGTTGGCTGATAACGCGTAGGATTGCCTTAAACTTTGTAAGTGGTTAAAGAATTTATATTTCGGCTGGAAATAGGCCTCCGATTGGAGAAGCAATCAAGGAATTATGAGTTGTTCCACCAGGCCCCCGACCATTGCAAAGAAAAATTCAACAGGTCAAATGTAATCACTAAAGGAAGGCGAAAAAGTTCAAAAAAGCAAAATTATTTCTGTATTAGATAAAAAGATCTTGCTCGTATGTGTCTGCACGGAGAGATCATTTTCATTTATTCTGTTATCCTAATTATTTTATAGCTGTTGTTTAGTGCATCTTTGCATTTTTTGGGAGTACATTTCATCTTTATTTTATATATGAGAAATGCATGCATTTTCATCTGGCATTTTGTATACCATGTCAATTTTATGGAGCTGCTTCAACACACATATATTGTCACGTATGTCATGTTGGTTTTGATGTTTCATGTAGCTTGAAAACATTGTAAGACTTTTATTGGAGCTGGAACCTGAGTCAGATCCCGTGTGGCATTACCTTAGCATACAGGTGAGAATCTTCTATGTTCGTGAAATTTCCAACTTGCTTTCTAAATTTATTTGGAGGATGTATTGTGATGTACAATTTCAAAACTATTCGATATTTTTGGCAAAAGATGACTACCATGTACATGACCAGTCTTCCTGGGGCACATATTTGGCATTCTATGAACTGTGTTGATTAATGTAATCACATAAATACCTGGTATTCTACTGGAGATAAATTCTCTCTGGAAAAAAATGGAATTATTTCTGATGTGGTTTGATTCCATCTTCCGGTAAGAAAACTATCTGGGTGGGTGACTAATAAGTGATTCTTTTGTGATAAAAATAAAATAAATTTTTTTTTTGGGGGGGGGGGGGGGGGGCGGCACATTTGCCAGGAAACTATGTTTCTTTAACTGAATTTTTTATTAGGAGGTTATTCTTGGAGATATGAATGATAGCTACACCAGAATAAGCAAGGAAATTCGTATGCAAATCATGAAGCAACATCATTTTTTTATGGAAATTCTATAATTGGTCATTCATAGTAGTTAATTCTATAATTGGTTTTTGATGCAGTTCTGTCACGAGTTTGTATATGAAGTCCTTTGATGGACGTGATATAGCTATGAATTCTAACAGTTAGATGTCAGCTTCAGAAATAAATCGTGCAAAATATTGGCAACCTCTAATTGAAATTTAACTGAACCTGCATATGGGTCTTGCTCGCAACACCCCCCACCTGGCCCAAAAGGAAAAGAAGACAATTGTGGAAGGAAGAGTGAATTTATTTGCAAGTATCTGGCACCTAGTCAGTGGTGTTTATATAAAGTGCTGGAAAAGCTTTGTATAGAGACACAAGGAAGCATCACGAAATGACAGGACTTTGACTTTATGGATTCATGAATTTTGGTTGGCAGTTTATGCTTCAATTCATGTTAGCCTAATACATACAAGCATCACAAGCGAGCGTAACTTCTAAATAAACTCAGTAATGAATAAATGATTATGAAATAAAGCAGAAAAGGGGGCAAAATATGACCAAAGTTCTAGTTGGAACAAATGTGATGATAGATTAATTATGTCTTCTATCAACTCCATAAAGACTAGAGCATAGAAGGATTAATATATTTCTCTGAAAGTAATTTGTTTATTGGAAGTCAATGGAAGTATATGAATATCTTGCTGTTTGCCATGGAATTATTTAGAAAAAACAGGATATATGAAGTGGAGTGAGAAACATTTGTGAGAATTGAGGAAGAGTGACTCCAAGATATTATGTTAATTTTAATTTCTTGTACGATTACTCATCTCTTGTGAATTGAGCAGCTTCAACTCTTCATGAATTTGAGCAGAGTTGGCAACTTTTACCATGTGTTTTTGTACCTCTGTGGAACCACAAATTTCTCAATGCTATTTCCTAATTACATGATACTTGTAGAGAATTTTGTCATTTAATTATACTTCTACAAAAGTTGGACGAATATTCTGATCACATTGAGCAGCAGGATGTGTGCTGAGCTCTACTATGTTGTATATTTGTCAGAATCACAGAATTCGAGGTTTGCTTGAAAAGTGCACTGTAGACCATGAAATGAGGATGGAAGTTTTGCAGAATGAGTTGCGTGATAAAGCTCTATCGGATGCAAAATGGAGGCAAATTCAAGAGGATCTGAACCAGTCTGTGAGTGCAATTTTTTATGACCTTTGAATTTTTGTTGCCAATTGACCTAGTATCCATCATTCTGACATTTTTGGATGTGTGGCTGTCAGTTAGATGCAGATGATTCTCTTACTTTTGGAAATACACATTTGGGAGATCAACAACCACTTGGTATGACTGGTGAAGAAGTTGATGCCCTAAGAGGAAGGTACATCCGTCGGTTAACAGCTGTGCTTATCCATCACGTACCTGCCTTTTGGAAGGTAGCCCTTGCTGTTTCTACAGGGAAATTTGCTAAGGTATCTAAAACTTCCATCCAGGTACTTCATGAATTAGCATCTGTAAAATTATAGGGTGGATCTCTTGAATATGATTGTTCCTACTCAATGGGCCTGAGGGTCTATAGCAATATCATCAAAATTTAATTTTATCTTTTTGGAATATTGTTGATTTCCGATTTTATGCTTATTGTATGGTCTACAGTTGCAGTTTTCTTGAATTTTCTTTTCCTTTAATTTGTTAAGCTTATTGCTGAAATTTCATGTATTTTTGTTTGTTAAGTTATTTCAGGAATATTCTTGATGGTTTAGAATCTTAATTTCCAGTTTTATTCTCGAAAACTACAAAAGTACAATGGTCCGTATTAACCCTGAAGTGTATTTTTAAAAGGGAGAATTGTAAAATGGAAGTTGATATTGAATGATTTTTGGTTTTGTAAAGATAGTAGTATTGTGTTCTTTCTTTCGTAGTATTTGGAAAAAAAAGCACAATAATTACATATGTCTTTTCTATACATGTCTTTTCTATGTTTTCTTGTTCATCAATCCACACATCGTAGATGGGAGAGTACTACCTTAAACTTTGTGGGCAAAATCCAGAAAACTCCCTTGTGGTTTTCGCAAAAGTCAGATGATATTCTCATGGTTTAATAAAGTCCAGATAATCCCCTTACACTTTCTACTAAAAATGGAAAATGGATGTAAAACATCCATACTAACGGAAATTGAGCTCCACTCACCTCAGGTGCATGTTGTTACAATGGTTTTTTAAAGCATCTTTACATATTTTTTTCCAAAAATCTTCCATTTTATCTCTTGGTCCCACAATGTTTTCCTTTTTCTGCTTCTCTTGCAGCCTTGCTCCGTGCGGCCACCTCATGGCCGATCCTACTGTTCCCTCTCTCTTTCTCCATTGCTGCCATGTATCTCTCCCCTTTCTTCTCTCCCTAGTCCTTTCCAATCACTCAAAACTCTCCGAATCCCCAGATCCACTCCTCATCTCTTTTCTCCAGAGCTTCCCATCCCTCGGCCTCCTTTTCCAAATTTCTATCCTTCTGTAACCTTAGTATATGTTTTGCAATTGTCTTTCCAAATCTATACATCCAGTTCGTGGATCTGTGAATTTTGTTCTTGGATTTCAGAAGAGTTTTGAAAAGTGGGTTGTTTGGCTAATTGATGAACTATATTTGAATTTGCGAATGTTGTTTTTGAGCATTAAGTCTGTGGGTTAAAGAATCTTCATTTCTTGAGATTTAGGAGGCAAAGTAGCCACAACATGGGAAGGGAAATTTTTGCAGGTTGATCTTTGAGGAGATATTTTAAGGTTTATAATTTTGAATTTTGGTGAATTTGACTGTAACTTCAATCTATGTTAGAGAAAAAAGTGTTGATTTTTGGTATTGGAAAAAACGCCAACGAGGTTGTTGGTGACAGTTGAAGGCTGCTAGAACTTTGGATGGGCAGAGGGGGCAGTTAGCAATTTAGTGCTGGTTATTCGAAAGTGGTATTGGAGCTTTGTATACAGAGTCATGGTGGGCCTGTCCTTTATTGTCACAGAATGAAGTCAGAGCCATGAACCAGAAAATGGAATAAAAGAACAATAAGAGAAAAAATACCATGTGCGGAGGTGGCAAAGCCACAATTTTAAGCTGCATCCATGGTTGACACTACTGTTGTGCAGGGTTTATTTGGGAAGAGAAAAGAGAGAAAAAAATATAAAAGGGTAAAAAAATGAATGAAAGAAGGTAAAATAGACACTGAAAATGGTTCCGTGAAGCTTGACAGCATCCATCTGTTTTCCACTTTGGTAAAAAGTATCGAGGGGGTTCTCTGGACAGTTTTAAACCATAAGGTCATAATCTGACTCTTGTGGAAACTGGCAGACGGTTTTCAGGATTTTTCCCTAAACTTTAACTTTTGTTGCACCTGAGTTAGTAATTTAATTGCTAGTCTTGGGCATGAAACTGTTTAGTGATGGTGGTTTCTTGGAATCATGATTGTGGGAACATTTACTTAAATGAGTTAGCTCGAAACTAGACAGTTTTTAGTCTTTGAACCAGTTCTTCACAAGTACCCATAACATGTTGGCATAAGGATTCAAACTGAATTTTACTTGAATAAAACATTTCCTAAACTCCAGCATATGATGTTCTTTGTTTTATTTTTTTCTTCCAAGTCCCTGCTTATTGTCTTTCCATTCTTCTCAAATACTAGAATTCTTATTCATTATAAAAAGATTCTGATGTCATCACATAATCTTGATTAGAACAACTATGTTTCTTTCTCTTGCTGATATTATAATTCATGACTGCTGTCTTTTATAATTGAAAGCTAGGTGTTTTATTATTATCCATTTACTAGCAATACATCAACGTCAAACTTCAATGTGATTGGAACTCTGTCTATTTTTTTCGTTCTTCACAAGTATCTTCTTATTCTAACGTTATAACTAATGCAAATAAAATTCAGGAAAAAGTTGCGGATGGAAAGTATTCAAGTCATTCTCTTGATGAAGTTGCTGGGATGATACGTAATACTCTATCGGCCTATGAGTCTAAGGTAAACTTAGTAAATTCTTTTAATAATTTTAATGTGCTTGAATACATTTTTACCACCACATTGGGCGTTGAAGCAGAAAATAAGGAAACTTAGAGAAATATGTATAGGTTAAGATGGATTAGGAAGACACAATAGTCTTGTAGGTGAACAGCTTCTAGGGTTAGTGAAAATTAAAGAGATGTAAAGTGGTCAAATTTGATATTTCAACTGATGGAACTGCAACTTTACTGCAGAATTAAGTTATCTATTTCCCTTAAGTAATCGAAGGCCAAAATACACTTAATGACACACGTTCTGCACATGCATATAACTAACTATCTAAGCAGCACTTGCCTAGGACTGCTAACAGGTCTTAATCAAAATGAAAGAAAGCAACTCATTATTAGACCAAAAAATCATGGGTATCGGTGGTCCCTGCCTGTGCTTCTAGTGACAAGCAGAATTTTGGACACAATACCACCTATACTTAAAAAGTAAAAAGAGAAGAAAAAATTGAAGAGAGAGTGAAACTCCTTCCTTCCCTTTTGCTCTTTCATTTCAGTTTTCTAGATGCCTTTTCTACTCTTTTCCCACTTGAAGGTGCAATGCCATCCTATTGAAATTGTCTTTAAGGAACCTGGATATTGCAAAACAAAAGGAAATAGATTTTGTGACCAAGCAGCAGTCTTGAAAGCATATTAGGACGTGATGCGGTCAATGAAGAACTCAAGGAAATCTGAGATTAAAGAGTTTCATTACTATTCTCAAGCTCCAATTTGGCATTCTTTGGAGATTTGCAGCCTAATTGGGTGCAACAACACATCAATTGACCATCTTTATGAGTCCTTTTATTTAAGTTTCATCATGGTTTATTTCTCTGAGTTCAGTATTTTGGAAGTTTAGACGTTCAGCATTGTTTTTGTTTTTTTTTTAGTGCCGTAATTTTTCAACAAATTGTGTTTCTCAAGTATTAATTAGTTAATTTTTTTAGGTTCTTATTAGGAGTCATAGTTGATTTTGTAAAGTTCTATTCTTACCTAGTTGTGTTTAGAATAAGAAAATAGAAATCTTATTCACAATAATTCTACTTTTTAGGTAGTTGACAACTTATAAATATCCTTGTTGCTAGGCTATTTTCGGCAGAGATTGGTGCATGCAGAAATCAGTTTATTTGTTTGTCAGTTAATTGTGTTGTGCTTTCTCAAGATTCCCCGTGATACCGTTCTTCTTTTCTGACCTTCCAAGTTACTGTTCACGGACTCTGTCTACAATATTGGAACAGCCCCTTATTCCATCTATCTTTCATTCGCACTAGTAGGCTGTTCTACATCAACATGATTACTCCTCTTCCATGTGCCATGATATCACATGAACTTGGTTAAAAGCCATTGCACCTGCTGTCTAATCACTTTGGTGGAATAATGCTTGACAAAACTCAAATGTTCACTAAATGTGTGGGATTTTTCTGATCTCTTTGATCTATGTTCTACTTCCTCCTTAGTTCAAATAACACAATAGCCATAAAAGAAACTTTATTTCTCAAGCTTACCTTGTTTGTGTGATCAGCGGAAAAATTTCCAGCTTGAGCTCAAGCATGGTTGGGCGTTCAAATTTAAAGGATAAGTTGGTAAACCTGGTTATTTTTACATCTAACCTGTTTTTTAAGCTTGTATTGCTAAACACATTTACAATCTATTATAAGCCTAAACTTTTGTTTTAGGGGAGTTCAACATTTATCCTTGTTAGAGCTTGTTTCATCCTAATCGTTCCTTAATATTAGCATCTCTCTGAATACTGCAATATAAGATGAAAATGTCTCTAATGTTCAAAGTACTTGGCCAGGTTCTCAATACATTTCGTGACCTTGAAGAGTCAAATGTTCTTTGTCCATCATTGATTGCATCACTAAAAGAGATATCTAAAGCATGCCAAGCTTTTGAGGCAAAAGAATCAGCTCCTTCTATTGCTGGTATTCACATATCCTCTTCTTCTTCTTCAAGTAATTATCTTTGAAATTTTTCTAAGATTTTTTTTAATGAACGACAGTTATAGCTTTCCGAACACTTCAGTGTGAAATTACAAAAATATACATACTACGGCTCTGCTCCTGGATGCGAACTTCAACAGAAGAGATATCAAAAGATGAATCTTGGGTACCTGTGTCTATTTTGGAAAGGAATAAATCTCCTTATACAATCTCTTCCTTGCCGCTGGCGTTCCGTGCAATTATGGTTTCTGCGATGGATCAGATCAATGAGTAAGTATAAAAATGTTTCTTTTTGCTTGTTATTAGAGAGATGCTTCCTACTTCCCCAGAATAACTCTTGTTAAATCATTGTACAGTTGGTTAGACAATGAAATACTGCCGTACTATTAATATTTATCTTGAAGTTCCTGAGGTGAGACACCTAGATATGCATAAAAACTTATTGTTGACCTCCTTTATGGTTGATTGTGTTAACACTTCATTAACACTTGTGACGAGATGGTCTTTCCGCCCTTTCCTGTTTCTGTGTTGCTCACTACTTGAATGTGCAGGCCCTACTCTTTACATAACATTTCTAACATCTTTTATCATTCCCCACCTCCTATCCTGCTGCTCCTTTGCCCTCGTCCCCAAGCTTTCCCAACCCGTCCCATCTCACCCATGCACCCATGTATACACACACACACACACACACATATATTTACATGTACATATATATGTACACACACACACACACACATATACACATATACATGTACATGTACATATATATGTATATAAATGTACGTATATAGATACATATGTATGTATATATATGTATCTATATACGTACATATTTATACATATATATATGTCTATGTATCTATATACGTACATATTTATACATATATATGTCTATGTACCTATATACGTACATATTTATACATATATATATGTATATGTATCTATATACGTACGTACACACACACACACACACACACACACACATATATATATAGAGAGAGAGAGAGAGTGGGGCTTTTTTCTTGTGAATGTTTGAAAGAATATGGACTTGGTCGATCCTGAACCGCTTAAGCATCTTGTTCCGTTTGCAATTTCAAAAGTAACAAGGACTTGGTTGATTTTGAATCGCTTAGGAATCTTGTTCAGTTTGCAACTGTCTATTCTATGTCCTTTTTGGAGTGCAGTTATTTAATCGTTAACCTTTTAGGATGATTCAATCTTTGAGGAATGAGGCCACGAAGTCAGAAGACATCTTTTTGCATCTTCAAGAAATCCAAGAATCTGTTAGACTTGCCTTTTTGAATTGTTTGCTGGATTTTGCTGGTATGAAGATAAGTTTGTGCTTCATTGTCAGAAGTCATGGTTGAAAGAAACAGAAGCTAAACTATGATTCCATAATTTCTGATTGTTCAGGTCATTTGGAGCAAATCGGCAGCGAGCTTGCTCAAAACAGATCCAGCCCAGGTCTTCAAAATGGTTATTCTCATGAATTTCAAGAAAAATTATTTGATCCCCTTCCTGGAAGTGTCACTGATCCACATCAACAGCTGCTGATGGTCTTGAGTAATATTGGATACTGCAAAGATGAACTTGCTCGTGAATTACACAGGAAGTACAAACATATATGGCTCCCTTCAAGGTAGTTAGACGGTCCCTTAATTTGGATGTTTCCTGGGATTGAAACTGTGTTACATGTTATGTGACTGTTGGCTTCTCTGTTGTTGTAAATCATCATGAAAGACATGTTTGATAGTGACGTGGTTGGAAATGAAACATTTGAATCAGCGTTGTGTCTTTTCCATGTTACATTCACTCAACATTTTCATCTTCCTTGGTCGAGGCAATTATGTTCAGCTTGGCTTTCAATCAAGGGAGCGATACATAGTTGCAGTTGCATTTGCTTATCATCATCTTCAAATATTTTTGCACTTTTGTCCCAATTATCCCTCAGTCTAGATAAAGGAGATCGCAAGGGGAAACATTTAAAAGAAGAAGAAAATTCTATGTTCTTCCTTTCTTGTCTAAATAATAATCTTCAGCAATCCTATCTATGCAGCAACTGGAAGTAGTCAGATTATTAGCCAGTGCAGAATTAGAAATATATGACTGTTTTCTCCTCTATGTCTGTATGTACATAAACATATGTGTTGTTTGTTTGTAATTCTTTCCAAGTTTTTGTTACATTGGGTAATGGCTTGAGTCACGCTTGAAAGGTTGAATATTTTCCTGATGCAACCTTCTGAATGCACTTGTGTATTTTTGCTATTCTGTCCATGTTTTATTAGGGGAAAAGATGAGGAGGACAGTGACATGCAAGATTTGATTATGTCTTTCTCTGGGCTTGAAGAAAAGGTGCTTGCACAGTATACTCTTGCAAAGGTATGGGCAACTAATTGTGAGCATTTGCAGATCTTTGGAATCCTTCAAAAATTTCATGTCTATATTCTCAAGTACCTGATTTACCACGGGCTACCTGCTGCTTTGTCTACTGGATGGAACTTCAGTTTTAAATTTTACACGAATTATATGTTTTCTGAGTAAAAATTTGGTCTTTTAGTTGTTTGCATTTGTAATTGACAGTGGTAGAATGTCAATCTGAGATGACTGTTTTATCTTGAGTTAAATATGGCCTCAAAATTATGCAGCTTCCTTGGTCTTCTTGTGAATGAAATCTAGTTTAGATAAGAAGGTAGGTAGTGGGGTTCCGGAAATACAACCTATTCTACAGCTAGAAGGGTAAATGTAGTGGTAAAATTAGTCAGGATAAGAAACTATGGGCTAATATTATCTTGCAGTGCTCAACTGGGAGATTTATGAACTGTTGTAGAAAAGGCAATGGATGCATGTTGGAATTTGGTGCTTTTATTCATTATTGTTAATTTATATAGGTTCTTGAGGAACCTGGAGATATGTGTCATTTTTTTAGAGGCTAAATTTGATGTCTATAAATGTGCACTATCTGTGAAAAATTATTTTTTTCTTTTCTCTTACTCATTTCCCGCTAATATGACACGAGTCGAAGATGTTTTTATTCTTGTGAGTAATGCATAAATTGGTATATGTTATCATTGCACAAATGATGATGAAAGTGGAAAATAGCAACAGTATCTGGAATAAAATTGAAAACCATTGACCTTATTTGTTAATTTTAGTTTTTTGGTTCTATTTACATGTTCAGATCTGCCTTTGAGCTACAACATTCTTCAAGGAATTAATTAACCCTGCCATCTTTTTATGCCTGCCTCTCAAATGTTTACTGATTCTATGATTGAGGATTATTTAATTGTGTATTATGTTGGACTTATTGTATAGTCGTCATCTTCTCGTGTTGAAGCTAATCTTAAATTCAGAAGTTGTGTTATCTATGCTACCTTAGAAGTGAGATCCCATTACAATCTTTAACTTCTAGGCTTATCCTAGAAATTCGATCCCAAAGTATAAGATTGAAGGACTTATATGGACTTCCAGTTTGAAGGACGACAATTAGTGGTGTGCATAAAGCATGGCATAATGATAGGTATAATAGGAAGATTGCATGCGTCTCATTTAACTCCCTGATGCATGAAAGAAGCATAGTAGACAACTTATAGGAGACTCACTGCTTCCTTTATTAAGCCTGGCTTTGTCGCATTGGAATTTATTTTATATTGACTTTTTTGCTCAGACAACCCTGATTAGAACAGCTGCTGTAAACTATTTACTGGATGCTGGAATTCAATGGGGGGGAGCACCTACCGTCAAAGTGAGGAGTTCTTTTCATATTTCAAGGACGTCTTTGTTTATATTGCTTATTCTCCTAAAGTTATTGAAAATTTCTGTCTACTTGCAGGGCGTGCGAGATGTGACTGTGGAGTTGCTGCATACACTCGTAGCCGTGCATGCTGAGGTACTTTTACATGCTTTGCCAGGCTCATGGAAAAGCTTCCTGCTATTATGTATCTAGCCGGTGGTTCTCGTAGGATTTAATGTCTATATTGATTTCATGAAACATAAGGAACCCAAAATAAGCAGTTAAAATTTTTCCCTGCTATTTGGTGGAGATTCTTTAGATATGCTAATTGTTGAATATTCCAATATGCAATGCCTAGTCATTCTTTCAATTAATCATTACAGGTTTTTGCTGGTTGTAAGCCCTTGTTAGATAAGACACTTAGTATCCTTGTTGAAGGCCTGATTGACACTTTCCTGAGCATTTTCCATGAGAACAAGACAAAAGATATTAGGGCATTGGATGCAAATGGATTCTGTCAAATCATGCTGGAGGTAAATTTTAAAATTATTCTTTTAATTCTTTTTAATGCTAAATTTGGAATTTTTATTGGTGCACGGAACTGAGATTACACACGGTTAGAAGGCCATACCCTCCATCAAGTTGTTACAGTGAAATAAATCCAAAAGATTGCACCCCTTATTCAAAGATTTTGTATACATCCTCGTTCCATAGCCATTTCCCAATTCTTGTAAATTTGTCTTCAATACAATTACTGATTTTTTCTGTTAACCATTTGTAATATTCCCTATGTAGTTGTTTGAAGGTCCTGTTCATGGTGATTTAAGCCAATTGAAAATTGTAGTGTTAAGGACAGATAACTTGTGTTGGTTTTTCCTTTTAATCATCATCTAGCAGAGGTGCATGGGATGGTGAGCTGGGTGTTAGGAGGGTAGAATGAAAGTAAGTATAGAAGAAGGGAAAACGTGAAAAAATACTACCAGAAAGGAGAGAGAGAGAGAGAGACCAGATTTTACCTCCATATTTGTAAACTTCAGTTAAAGGACTCTGCGAATACAAAGAAACAATACTTGAATAATATGTTCAATTTATGTTTCCATGATGCTTCAGAATTGTATGTTTTAACAGTTAAATATTGTCTTGAACCTTCTGCAGCTGGAGTATTTTGAGACAATATTGAATCCATATTTTACTTCCGATGCAAGAGAATCTCTGAAGTCTTTACAAGGAGATTTATTGGAGAAAGCAACTGAGAGTGTTTCGGAGGCAGTTGAAACTCCAGGTCATCAACGTCGGCCTACACGTGGAAGTGATGATGTCATGGCTGATGAAAGGCAGCAAGGAATGACTGTTTCTCCAGATGAGCTAATAGTAAGAATCTTTTTATTTTTCTTAAAACATTCTTGGACCTCATCGCCAGGGAGTTTAATGCTTTTTATTAATGTTTTGGATGGTTGGTTTCACATCCACAATCTCCCCCCTACATGACAATTTACTTGATGACCAAATTATACCTTGAAAGATATATTTATATTTACCAGGAGGTTTTATTTTAGTTCAATTTTTATAAAGAATGCTATCATTGATTTCTTCTCTTGCTTCCAATTTGTTTCTTTTCTTATTAGGCACTAGCCCAGCAGTATAGTGCCGAGCTACTTCAAGCTGAACTCGAGAGGACGCGTATAAACACAGCATGTTTTGTGGAATCAATTCCATTAGACTCAGTACCAGAATCAGCAAAAGCAGCTTATGCTTCTTTTAGAGGATCAATGGACTCTTCATCGTTTAGAGGAATGGATTCTCCTAGTCGAAATTTTAGAGGTTCTCAATCTTTTGGATCCCCAGGTTTCTCCAGGCATAGGCGTAGATAGACTTGATGATTCTTGTTTATTCTTTTTCAACCACAAATATTGTAATTGTTGTATTTTAGTAATTCATATATCCTATGTGGATAAAGGGGTACCCACGCTGCCCCATAATGAGAATTTCCTTACAGGCCCTTGTCCATCCTCCCATTTTGTATGAAGAAGTTGATTTTGTACGAGTGACTTCGAGACCTGGATTTGTTACGTATTGAATTGTGAAATATTTCTCCTTTGATGAGTAGTTTCTTTATCCGATTGTGTGCTATGAACCATTTCAATCCAACAGGGCGTAATTTATATTATGTTCCCTTGTAGTGGGTGCTTGTCCCTCGTGCATAACCTCAATTTCTAAGCAAACAGATCATATAGTAGTCAAACCCATCATGCAATACTCCCTAATTTCAGTGGATGTAATATCCCAGAATGCAGATGTTGTAAATAATATGAACCAAGCTGTTGTAAATAATAAGGAGAGGCATAAAAAACGGCATGCAATACAAGAGAATCCAGGACAAAACAATTTCAGAAAAACAAAACTATGTACATAACCAGACCGAGTAAAACTAATAGCTTTGCCAAGTTTTAATAGACGTATCATAGAATTAACAGAATTTTTCTAAGATCAACATTCTTTTGCATCAATCTATGCGCTTCAGCAGCTTCACCGAATTTGAAGCTTCTATAAATAGGAGGCTTGCTGGACAAGATGAGTTTTGAGTGCGTTCAGATGAGTTTTGATTGCGTGACAATAGATCTATCAGCAAATGTACTGGCCTTCAAATTAGGCCTTACGATTAAGATAATACAGATCAGTTTGTAATAGCCTTCAAATTAGCCCTTACGATTAAAATAATACGAGATCAGTTGAAAGTAAGGTAAACTTGTGATGAAAAATAAAATAATTATCCCATGGCATACTACTTGAAACTCCTCCTTCCCAACACGCAGTAGATCAACTCAAATTTTGCCTCAGCTTCAAATCCAACCAAAATTAACTCACCACCAACAGAACAAGCATTCAAATTTCTTTGGAAAGACTGGTGACCAGCAAGGTCCAGTATGTAATTAACACCTTAAGAACCACAAATAATGCATTTCGTAATCAAGATTGTCACGCTAGAATGAAAGAAAAAAATGGAAATATGATCTTTTCATAGCTAAAGGCCATATACTGGTCAACTAAAATCAAATCATTGTTCCTAATATCATAAAAAATAAGAACAAAATTAAAATGGAAAGAGGAGCTCAACAGAAAAATAGCACATACAAATAATACAAACTTAAAAAAAATTCTCCTGTTCTTAGTCAAAGTGATAATTACAAGAACCATAAAAAATTGTTTCATGGCCGAAGGCTAACTGCTGGTCTGGAATAGTTAACTCATTTTTCCTAGAATCTCCATAAAGAAGAATTCAAATAATAGAATGCAAGAGGGAATGAGCAACATAGTATATAACTCAAAAAACCAACTGTGATAAATGCACCCATGTCCATAAATAGACATAGAGATATATTAAGCATCACAGCTAACATGGCAATTAGCATTCTCATATCCCTTCATCTAAATCTTAAACAGATTCAAAATTATGTTCTTTCAAAGGTAATAGTGGCATGCAGAATCCTCTACCATTCTGAAATATGTTGTCAACACCTTGACTTGAAAACTAGATTTTCAACACTGCCATTGTCAAATTCAAATTGTGTCTGTAGGACCCAAAAGCAACCTAAAAGGAGGGTAAATTAGGTTGCACAAAATCTAGTACAATTATGCTCAAATTTTCATCCAAT
The DNA here is from genome assembly GCA_024721245.1 of Mitragyna speciosa. NCBI lineage: Eukaryota > Viridiplantae > Streptophyta > Magnoliopsida > Gentianales > Rubiaceae > Mitragyna > Mitragyna speciosa. The sequence goes on from CM045568.1 coordinate 16,300,970, forward strand.
TCAACTAAGTAGTTTTGGGAATGAATAGTAGGTTGAGCGGTTAGAGCTCTATGACTCTATCCCAGAGGTTGGGAGTTCGAATCTCATCAACGTCAATTCTCCACCCCCCATTATAATAGTGTAGGATTTATAAAAAAAAAAAAAAAAAAGTAACTTTTGCCTAAGTGAGCACACTTAGAAATATACCAAGATAGTGATAAAGCAAATAGATAATTCAAATAAGCAGATAAGAACAATAATAAATAGTAAAGAGTAAGAGACACAATCAATTTATAATAGTTTGGTGCCAAACTCAACACCTACATCTACTTCCAAACTTTTCTACTTGGAGTTTGAATTCACTAGATGCTTTTTCAATTTGGTGTAGCAAAACCAAAAGTACATTTGAGGGATCATTCCTTGCACCAACTTTCCTAGCTCTAGTTGAACCAAAAACACTCTCTTTCCTCACACTAAACCCTCACAAGTTGTGCCAAAGAGTTTTAAAATTACCCAATAAACCCGCACAAAGGTTACAATTGAATTGCTCTTACACCACAATTAAAAAGCACTCAAAACTCTAAGTTTTCAACCTCACGAAGAACTAAAAGTAACTACAAGAAGAGTATTTTAACTCAAAATCACTATAAATCACTTGTGAACTTAGTAGGCAAAAGTTTTTCTTTAATTATATACATATTCATATTTATAGGGATGAGAAAATGGGTTAAAATGAATTACTACGGTTAAATTGAGAATTCTACATAAACTAGTTGTTAGACAATATTTTGATGATTTGGACATCTAGGTACTGTTTATCTAGACATCCGCATGAGTGATTCGAATGTCTGCATCAAGTCTGATTGCTCATTTGCATGCATTTTGCCCAAAGTTACTGTTCATCCAGATGCAACAATTGTTCAT